>PVKZ01000336.1:0-600000 GCA_004027375.1 Macroglossus sobrinus | reverse complement strand
CCTTGAAGAGCATGAATTGTTACTCATCCTTTCTCAAAGGATGAGCTTGGGGGGTTGGCATGAGAATCATTTGGGGAGCTTTTTCAAGCTGTATACCAGTGCTGCTCCAGCTATCAGATGGGCATGTACCTGTGTAGTGGATCAGAAAGTACAGGGTACCAACTCTCCTTCTATGTTGGCTGCTGGCTGTCCTCCTTTTGTTTTTCTCTTACAACTTTATGAAATATTCCAAACACCTAGAAAAGCACAGAGGCTATTATAATTAGCACCCACATGCCACCACCCAGTTTTAACAAGTATCACCCAGCTTGCTGTAATCTAGGAGTAGTTACTAATTCCAGAGTTGGTGTGTTGGAGGGGTCCTTTCCTATGAGAAGTCTGGCCCCTGGCTGGGCAGATGTATGTGGGACCATAAACCCTACATAGTAACTGCTCCCTTTTAAAATTTACATAAATGTTGTCAATTATTGTAGGTATCATTCTACAATGTCTTTTTTTTTTTTAAGTCAGCATTATGTTTTTAAGATTTACCATTGTTACATGACCTGACATGGCCCCATATTTAACAGTTAAATCAGGAAATTGAAGCCAGACCGCTTGAAAACCTTAATGGAAAAAATGCAAGAAGATGTGGGTGGGAGAAAGTTTCTGTTGAATTTTTAATATAGAACATTGTCATTTATGGGAAAAATAACTGATTTAAATTAGGCATTATTTTGACTAGCCCACTATCAGCTTAATGAGAATTAATCGCATGTTGAATGAAAAGTTGTTTTTATTTACCATAGGTATAGTTATTGCAGTTTGGTCCAAACAGGTGAAAGTTAAGATTCGTGGCATAAAACAGGAAGCAGATGGGAGCTAATTAAAGTTCTGTTGATGATAAAAGGATGACTGATCAAGGAGCAGCTGGTTTCCCAATTTAAACACAATTTATACTATTGTATGAGGCCAGCCTTGTGCAAGTTTTTGTGATTATCTTTGAAAGATGAAGGAATGTGTTTCAGCAACAAGTGTGAAGGTTGTTGTGCTCTATTTTTTGTTCACCTTTTTGTCTTCAAGTGGTGTCTTTTCAAGGTTCATCCAGAATGAAGGAAGTGGTCACAGACCCAGCTAAGATTTTTAGTGGTGCTCCATCCACTTTAGATACCCATTAGGCTCTGGAAAAGCCGAAGTCTCTTTCTGTATTCTCCAGGAAATTGCCCAAGCATTTGATTTTATGTGTATTTTTTCTTATTTCTCCCAATACCCTTTCCTGATGGATTTCCAAATGTTGGTGCTTAGCCCATAACCCAAGAAAGCCCATGTCCGAAGTGGTAGGAAGGTGTTTTGGAAACTGCCCTGAACTGAATGAAGTGTTTTTGAGCCTCTGGCTGGAATTTAGTTGCTTGATTGTGCCCTGGATGACTTTCACCTTCAAATGACAGCATCTTTTGTTGCTACTGCTAATAATGGTTGGACAAACATTAAGACCTAGTGCCCTGGATGTGTTTTCCTAAAGGACATACCAACACTTGGTTCTGTTCAAATTTGTGTGGGAAAGTGACATTGCCTGCAGTCAGAGGTGAGACATTTGCTTGACATTTTGTGTTTTAAGGGCTTTGTGTGATTATCTCATTTTATCTTTGTAAAAGCTCTTTGAGGTGGAGACTAGTACTCCTATTTTGCAGATGAAGCATTTGAAAAATGGGGAAGTTAAGTGACTCAGGCAGCGTCTCACATTTGCTAAATGCTAGAACTGAGTTAGAATCCGGTTTGTCTGACAATAAACCCATTTTCCTGGGCTGCTATACTCTACTCCTTTGTGTAAAACTATTATAAAAGTATTGTTTTTTCCACTTCCTGCTTAAGGAAAGAGCTGTCGTTTCCTGGAAAAACAAAAATCTTAGGATATAGTTTGTGAACTTCATCTTATTTGATTATATAAATATTTACATGTGTGTCTGTGTGTATAAATGTGTGTATGTGTATCATGTGGTACAGATCCTGGCACTTAGTAGAAAATGAATTTTGTTATTATCATTAATGAATGCAAGAGGAACAGGCATAGGTTTTTTGTTTGTTCCCCCCAAAGGAAGTACTTTATTCTAATTATTCTTTTTCTTTTAACAACAACAGTAAAAAAAAGACAACATGCAAAGGTGAACCAGAAAGTGAAAATCTTCACAACCTTCACCATCTAGAGACGGTGTCTTTATACTCATTATTATTGTCTTGTAAAATAAATAATTGACCATATACACCTCGTGTAACTGGTAATAAAGAGCACCATTTATGTGAGCTACAAATAGTATGCACTAGAGGTTTCAGGGACATCATAACTGATGTTCATTGTCAGAGGTTGTATAGAAACTTGCCAATCCTAGATGCTGTGTTTGCATAATCTATTTCTGCATTAGTTCTGCTACTAATTCTGCTAATGGGGAGAAATGTGTGCAGGTTTCTATCTCCCAGGCTCTATTTCCACGACCTGGAACCTGTCCCTCTCCTTGCATCGCGGTTCTTAACGGTGTCTGGAGTGGTGTCGCCAAAACTAGACTTGTTTTCCTGACCTAGGAGAAGTCTCAGGATTCTTTGTCATTTTTCTATTCTGTCTTCTAAACAGATCAACTACAGCACTCTTCTCTTGTCTTCTGTTCTCCTTCCTATACTTTACTTGCCTTCCTTCCTCTTAGAAATATTTAGGGTAGTGGTAGGGATTTGGAGATGAAATTAGAGTGGGCGTATTCTTTTACCCTGGCAATTCTGCAATTCTGCACCACCATCTTGCCAATAGGCCAGTATTTTCCAAAGTGTGTGCCACTAAATACTGGTTTCATAGTATAGTCTGTCAAGAAATGTCAGAAAACTGTGGAAGGTTGCATGTTATCACGTCCACAAAACAAAACGTTTAAGTTAATGGAAGCGTTTTGTTTTGCTTTGTGTATTAACGTGAAGTTAGTGTGTATAAAGGCTCTAAAAATCCTGTAGTCAGGAATTCTGTTTAAGTCGGTGTGACCAGATTGTCCCAATTGTATTTCTTCCGTGAACTCTCACCCTAAGAGGGACCATTATTCTGTGGAGTGCATGCTGAAAGGTGCTTTACTAGGTGATAAAATGAAGCTTTGTCCTGGATTTACTTTGGAGGTGCTCCAGGAACCGCAGTGGTTAGAGGCAAATCTAGTGTTTGAAAGCCTGGAGAGAGAGTCCAGGGGATTCTGTTACATGGGCAGTGGTTGGAGATGTTTTGGGAATAAGGACTAGCCCTCAGGGTAGGGTGGGAGGCTTTCCATTGGAATCCTTGTCTTCATGTCATTGTAATTCAACAGGTGCTTTATGGGGTAGGATTTTAAATTAGAAAACAAGGTTCTCAATCAACAGGATCAGCATTCTAAGACCAATTGTCAGTGTTGTTAGTAGCTAAAGATCCATGAACACTTCGCCTGTGCCTGTGTGACAGCTGCACTGTTTGGCAAGAGTGAGCTTAAGAAATTTGGACCCCAAAGAGCATGCTGTTGCATCTTTGCAGGCCTTTGACAAGGCACATTCCTTGAGTGAGATTGTATCAACACCCCTCTTACCCAGTTTTTCTTTAATACTCAGCTTCGCTGCATTTTTTGCTCTTATTAGATTGGCTGATGAAGGGCGTAGATAGTGGTAAAGAAAGGCTCAATCGGCAGATTCAAAATTCATCCCATTAATCAGTTTTTCTGTTTACTTTTAGCAGAAACAGAACTTATTAACAAAACTTTTATTTTGAAGTAAATTGTTGCACTTAGGCAGAAATTATAGATTATTTTGCATTGAAATCTCAAACTGAATAAGCAGGTCCAACTTAAAACTGATATTTGACATTACACCTGATGATTTTTCTTTTTTTCTTCCTTTTCCTTTTCCCTCCTACCATCCCTCCATTCTTTCTGCAAAGGACCTACCTGCATTCATACTTACCTAAGCTAGGCTGTTCCAAGAGTTAAATGTAGATCAAAAGTTCACGTACTGTACTTTAAAATCCAGAAGATAGAAACTGAGTTAATGGACGTGTTTTGTTTGGGTTTGTGTGTTTTGGTGAGGAAAATAGAATGATCCCAGTAAGAGGAATGGATTTGGAGAAATACTATAGACAGGAAAGTTAATTACCTAAGGTGTGATTTCTCTCAGCAAGTGTTCCTTAGCAGTCCTCCAGAAAAGTGATCTAAGTATTAGACTGTGTGGCCTACCTTTTATAAAATATTTGAACTATCTGGTTCTGTTTCTTTATTTGTGTGTAACTTTCTGAATTTTAAACTTGGTCGTAAATCTCATGGCACTAACTTATTTTGGGACAGAATGCAAAGAAGGTAGATAGAGGTCAGGGTATCTGTGAAAGAAGAAAGGTGAGAGTAAGGTTGATACCTAACAACCATTTGCTTTTTTATACTCAAATTCTGATGGGATAATCAATGATGAAAAATTAAGTTCCCAGGATTTAGACCTCTTTTCTTTGTGTGTGTGTGTGTGGTGCCTTTCACGACGTCGTGTGTGTGTGTGTGTGTGCGTGAGCGTGCGCACGTGTGTGTGTGTGGGGGGGGTGGGTGAGTGTGGCAGGAGAATGTTATATGTGGAATTATGGGGGAGCCAAATGCCATCTCAGTTTATCCTCATACCAGTACAGTCCAGCCATGGGTCAGTCATGGCCCTGGATCTCATAAGTACCTAGCAGGGTACTGACTAACTCGTGAGTAATTTGTTGTAGCTTTGTCCTTGTTTATGTTGAATAGTGCACAGTGACATTGCAGGGCATTTATTTCCTTTAATTCCCCTTTAGCTGTTTTAAAAAATAACCAGAAAGATGTTGTGGTTGAGCCTAGACAATGACCTCAAGAAACAAAAACAAACATTTCAAAATAAGAACTGAATTTGTATGCCAAATGTTGTGCATGATGGATAAAGTATGAAAAAACACTAGACTTCATGGAGAGAGTTTTAAAATTTGTTTTTGAGACAAATGGGCCCTGCTTCAGTATCCTTTCCTCCTCTGACTATGAAAAACTCAGAGATTATGCCATGAGGTTCAAAACAACCAAGTAGCAGTCAAGTCACAAGACAAAAGCAAACAGCTACTGGAAACCTCCATGATATTCAGAGGTAGATAGACTTGTTTCTTGAGGCCACCCTCTCTATATCAAGCTTTCCACAAAAGCTGAAGTGTCATCCTGTTGGGGAGATGGAACCCAGGACCCCTTTCAGGATGGGAAGAACCAAAAGATGGCACCTTCCTCCGATACTTTAGCTTATCAACAAAAATCCATCTGCACAAAAATACAGATGCCCACATATTTAAATTTCTGAATAATCAAAAATATCTGCTTCCCAAGCAGAGCACAGTTCTCCTCTCCCACTGTCTCGTGGGAAGACACATTGGTGCTTTCCCATGGGTTCCACATTTTAACTTTATTCTGATATTTCAATTGCTCTCCTGTGCGTTGTATATAGGATAAAATACTTCTAGCTTGTTTTTTCAAGTTCCCTTACACTTTCTTCTTTTTATATGTCTGAACTCAAATACATACACATTCACCCCTTCTTTCTTATCCAGACATATCTTGTTAGTGCTTAAAAATTTTTTCTTTTCTCACAAATCCTAATGACTGATCTTTATTGGCACTTTTTAACACTGAGAATTTAGTACAGTGATTCATTAAGATAAATGTTCTAAAATTGGATGCTACTCCAGCTTAATTTATAGCTGCTTTGACGACTAAAATTATTATCTAGTATATCTAATATATTGTCTTTATGAATTGCTTGATGGAAATATATCATGAACTTTAAAAATAATTAAAATATAAAACATCTTATCTTTTGGGAGAGGATACCATGAGGAGTGATTGTTTCAAACTTTGTTTAACTACTAACAATTCTAAACTCATTACAATCTTATATAGGTTGTCAATTCAACTAAATTACTTTTCTCGATAATAAAAAAATAAAGTAAATTAAAACCAAAGAGTCTAGGAGAGAAAAAGTGATCTTCGAGGAGAATCGAAATGCGGAAGTGGTCTAACAGATGGATCTCACTGCTCGTAGTTGTGTGAGTATCTTCATTAATGGGGCTAACAACTTCTAGAATACTTTGCTTTTGTTCTAGAATATCAAGAATTTCTAGAAGAATTCTCTAATATTCTTGAAATTATCATTTTTTACATTTTTAATATGCTGCGTGTCTTCCATACCCATCCTCATTTAGTCTTCATAGTGCTCCTTGTGTTACACGGTAGTGAGGCACCAGGGCATCATCCAGCTCGCTCATGTGTGGAATAAATGACCTAACTTGGACAGAATACAAGTCCTTGACTTCTGGGAAGACCTTTAATACTGAGCCATATTGGCAAATGTATAATTTTAAGAAAGTAGAGAAAAGGCACCCCTGAATATACTAGTGCACATACAGTGGTAGAAATTGTAGCTGTTGTTTAGAGTATCCTTGAATGCAAGAGCTTGGAAGGAACAGAAGACATTTGTACTGTGTGCAAGAATCCAGCCACAGTGGTTGCTATTCACAGTTCCTTTTTGGAGGAAATTCAGAGTGATAACACTGAAAACAGCACGGAAGTTCCAAAGGAATTTAACATGAACCACCACTGACTTGTGGGCTTGGGTGAGAAGCTGTAACTTTCCATTGGTTTGAATCATCCTAAGAAATAATTCCTTTAATTTATTCATTTTTCCTTTGCTAGTTCCCTCTAAATATTTTAGAGCTAACTGTACAAAATTTTCTTTGCTTTCTCAACCCAAAACATGTAGATTGTATGCAGCCAGTACATTTTAAAATTATATTACTATCACAAATATCTGTGAAGTTACTTTCTTTGGAGATATATAAGCATAATCTTGTATTTTTAATTCTTGACCATAATACTGTCAATGTTTCCACAGAGGACATGTGTTCAAACTATAGCATTAGAGTTGAAGTTTAATACAAGGAAAACTTTCCAGGTGGCAAGGTTTGCTTAATCACTCAAGTGAGGATCCTTTTTGTCCTGCCTTTTGTCTCTTTTCACTGGAATATGGACTAGCCTAGCCCTGGGGCTGAACTCAAAAAGAATGGAACTCAAAGGATTTGTAGTGGGATGTCCCCATGTCATGTAAGTCTGGTTCCAGGGCCAACTCTACTTGGAGCCTTCCAGATCTTCTGGACCCAGGAACAATCTTGGTATGAAGCACACTCTCCCATGGTGGCCTTAGTCTTGACCAGAGGCCTGGTGTAGCCTGCCAAGTCCTGTGGACATCACTAACATAAATGTGCTCACCCCCAGTAGGTTATCAGAGTCAGCTCATGGGTGAGTGGGCTGCTGCTCAGGATCCCTTTCTATTTGGTCGCTGCAGTCTTCAAACAAGTAAAAATGCTGCTCACAGCATAGACACTTACACTGGGGAGGAAAATTGATCTTATTGTCATGGCTGTCCATGGACAGATGCCTGCTACTTGTGAAATTAGTGCAGGCCTCAGGCACAGAGGGTCTGTTCTAGTAAGGAGGTGTGGTTTCGAGGTGGACACTTGTGGAAGGCCTTGAGGGCCAAGATGTTTGTAGGCTTTTAGGTAACTTAATTAAAGCTGCATTTGTAAAGCATTTGTTTGAGGTTCTTTTGGAGTCCCTGAACTGGTGTGGGCTCTTGGTTGGCTGAAGGAGCCTTAGTTTTGGAAAGAAGATGTGGTTACTAGGGCTATTGTAGGCATGCCCCCATTTCATTGTACTTTGTTTTATTGCATTTTGCAGGTATTGTGTTTTTTACAGATTGAAGGTTTGTGCAACCCTGAATTGAGCAAGTCTTTTGGTGCCATTTTTTCCAGCAGGCTCAGATGATGGTTATAATTTTTTTAGTAGTAAAGTATTTTAAATTAGTATGTACTAATTTACATAATGTACATAATTATGTTTTTTTAAATGTTCATAAAATAGTATGTGCATTTTTTAAAAAACATAATGCTATTGCATACTTGACAGTGTACAGTATAGTGTAAACATAACTTTTATATACGTTGGGAAACCAAAAACTTGGTGTGCCTCACTTTATTGTGATATTTGCTTTATTTTGGTAGTCTGGAACCAAACCCACAATGTCTCTGAGATATGTCTGACACAGCAGACCTACTGTATCTGAGCTCTGCTCACTGGGGTAAGTCCCTGATGTCTGCAAGATGTTTGGGAACAGCTCTGGCTTGGGCCCAGCATCCCATGGTGGGTGGGGCGGTAGCAGATTTTGCTTTATTATAAAGTAAATATGCCCAAATAGTTTTGGTAATATTGAATCAGCCAGTGAATTTTTATAGCTATTTGACAGGGAACAAGCTCTTAGAATTTTGGGGAGGTAGCCCCCAAACAAAGCATAGTTAGCAGTCACAAATCATTATCGCATTAGGCTCCTTAGCCAGAATAATGGGGCAAGCAAGCCGATGTCAAAATTCTATATAGTCAAGAAAACCCTACATTGCAAGTAATATGTAGTTTATTGCAGTTGGCTGTTGTTTTTGTAATCTGGATTTATTGTATTTGAGTTCCAAAATAGGAAAAATAAAACAAACACATAAACCTAGATTTTGTATTTTTTAATTCTATTTACTAAGAGTAGCAGTTCTTGGTAAACAGATTATGCATTCAGTGAATTTATTTTTCCCTAGATTTTACAGACAGCATATTTAGGATAAAAAACAATTTTCGATAGGATATCCTATGGGCAGAATATTATCTTGGAAGTTTTAATCTGTCAGAGTTTCAGTATTTTTGACTTTTGAATTTATATTAATGAAAGCTTTTCATTGGCTTTTATAAACAGTTTGGGCATACATCTTGAGTAAACAACTAACATGAACAGGTTTAATGGGCTCATCACTAACCCTGAGAATGTACTTTAAAATTCACATTAGTCTTCTAATAAATTTACAATTAGTCCTGTAATAACTTTACAATAAGCTGTGTTTTATTTTATGCCTAACGTAAATTTTTCATCAGAAGAGAATAAATCCTGATGTGTTTGTTGTTTTTGACTTTTATTTTGTTTTGACTCATTCTTCTGATAGCCAAATACATAATGTAGTGGATTGTATTGTAAAGCAGTGCATTTATAGAGACATTGACGACAAAAGATGTGGTATGCCCTGGAAAATAGACCAAGATTTTCATTAGGAAATCGCTTTAGCAACAAATGGGTTTTCTCTTTAACAGTTTGCTGTAGTGGTGCCCTGTGAGTCTGAGACTGTTTCCCTAGGCAAGAGCAGCAAAAAAGAGTCCGTATTTTGGACAATTAATAAAATAGGAATTTAAAGGATCAACTCTTTTAGGTCACAGTGGGCAGGGCAGGGAGTTGTGGCTTTCTGCTACGGACTTGGTAGTGCCTGGTCTCTGCACATCCCTGAGGAGAGAGGTGAGGGAGTTAAAGGGTTGCCAGGGATGCCTGCATGCCGCACTGAAGCTAAATTACTCCCAGGAGAAACAAGCTCCACTTTGAAATCCTTAGTGGCCTACACTACCCTTGGGGGGGAAAAAAAAGACATTTAAAAGAATTTTAGCTAAATGAAATTTGTCTCTGTGTATCCACCACTGGGATCTTATTAGCCAGGGTTGATGGTGCTCATTTGACAGTTGGCCTTACTGGCCTCAATGGCAATATCAGGCCTAAGTGTATTACAGTGTGAGGTAGTTTCTGTTTTTTAGACTTTTCTTTGTACATTAGCAACACTTACAGAGGTTATAGAAGGAAAGAGATTGAGATCAATGCATCATGATCTGGAACAGAAGGGAAGATGCTTGTATCTAAGGTTTTGGGCTCAGCTGGATTGTTGTGGGGTTTTGTCTTTTTGGGGTTCCAAGTTTCTGATAATGTGTAAAGTGCATGGCATTAAATGATATAGGAAAAACTTCTATTTTCACATTCTGAAAATTGAGGGCTTTGCTCTTCCTTTCATAAAATGGTGACTTTCTTTGATGTGGGATTTTCCAGTGGGATGCAGCAAGGGAAAGCACTGTGCTTCTTTTTAGTTATGGCCTTCTAAGAAGCAGAAGCTTGAGATAGTTTGGATATTATTAAGTGAATTTTCTCTTCTATCTCTGAAGATTTTTTTCTTAAATCCTAATTGTATGAGGTTATCAGCTGAAATGTTTTTCTGAAATATTTAGACTTTGGGCTAATATGAGGGCTTACCAAAGATGAGTGAACCATGGAGCATCATCTGTCTTCTCTACCCTGTGGTTTCCTCCTTACCCATCCTTCTGGACTGGGCTGCCTCTGTCCCCACTGTTCCCTGATGATGCTCACTCGTAACTCCTCCTTAACGAACATTTGTCCTACACTATCCCCCGCCTCTTGGGGTTTGTTCTTTGTGAAGTAAATGGTGGTGGGTAACTAGCGTGTGAGAAGAAATGAAAGAGAACATTGTTCCAATAGCCGCCATCCCGGATGTAACCTGTCATCAGTCAGTTGGTGTGCCTATCTCTCCCTGAATAACTTATTGGACACACACACGCTCGGGCATGGGGGAAGGGGGCCACTCAAAAAGTTAATAGGACATACCAGTTAAATGATCAAATTTTTTTAATTTAAAATCTTCTTAAGGAGAAAACAATTTTTTTGTAAAAGAAGGGTTGAAGCTCAGTTGTGAGGACATGGAAATAAGCCTGAGGAAGGTTTGGCTGTCTTTTAAACAGGAAGTTTGTGATGAATGATTTTTAATCAAGTTGTAACCATTCACGATGGCTTAAAAATTCCTGTTTCTATGTCCCTTTATTTTCAGTCACAGAATGACCAACCTTTATTTCCTCATCTTTGTTCCAGGTGATGGACTAAGCACTTTCCATGTATATTGGCCTGTTAGCCCTTAACAATCCTATGTGTAATACTCATTACTGTTTAACAGATGTCAAGACTGTGGCTGAGTAAGATCAGGTGACTTACTCAGAATAGCCCTGCCTCAGTCTGACCTTGGGTTCCACCCCCCAAAACATAAAACTTCTCATGGCACTTATGAGTTCTTATATTTGTCTTCTTGGTACTGTTTTACACAAGTGTATAATCTCCCAAATGCTGGGTGTTTTTGTTTTTGTTTTTGTTTTAGTAGAAGCTGCTTTAATGTGGTCCTGTTTTCCTTCCTTTGGAATGATCTGAGTCAGAGATAAAGCTGTTTAGAGCTAAATGAATATCTGTAGCCCTCTGAAACTCCATAGCTAAGAATTGGTTTGGTAGGGGGAGGGGACATCACATGTCCTTGATTCTTATTTTACATTTCTTCAAGGACTAAAGAAAGCCTCATGTGGTTCTACTTTTTGTAAATGAACATACGTAAGTTCTCCATATGCATTTTACTCTTTCTGAACTCTGTATTCCTCAATATAAAATGAGAGTTTTAGGCCAGGTGACACCTTGAAAACTTGACTACAAGATTCTGATGACAGTGACTGGCAGGTTTGTTCACAGATCAGTTTTAGCATCTGAGGCACTATCTAGTGCAGAGAGAAAATATCTTAACTCTTATCCCAAAACTGGTTTGTTTTTCCAATAACTAACATGTAAAAGCTTTATGTTAGTGGCAACAGTACAAGGTATGATTATAAAGAAATGAGACTAAAGTTTATATGGCTAAATCTCTAAAACATAGATACGTTATTTTATAGATACATTATCCTAATAATATCAAGTAATATTCATTGAGGTAAGCACTTTACATGTGTTACCTCATTTAGTCTTCTCAACAGACCAGTAAATGTAGGACCTGTTAACCATTCATCAGATGCTTGAATACCTTCTCGGTGGTGGAGTTGTGAGGGTGCACTGTACAAGAAGACAGACCAAGTCTCTGAGCTCATGGGGCTTGTAGTGGAGTGGGGCGCCAGACACACCCCAAGGGCCCAAACATAGCAGAATCATAATTATGGCAAGTAAACGAGATTCTGTGTTAGAGAGCTGTAGTGCACGATGGGGTTATGAGGAAATGCCTCTGCAAGGGAGACTTGGGGTGGGGGTGCGACCTTTGGTGGAAATAAGTTGATGCTCCTGGACAGTCCTTTGTGCATCAGTTTCTGTCATGAGTGTGTACTTAATGTGTAAGGCATTACATCTTCCTGTAATGTTTTTGAGATGTGAGTCAATGAATATTGACTATGTCTTGTGTGTAGAGCATCTTTTAGGGAATTTGAGATTAGGAAATAGAAACAAATTTTAGCCACTTGCCCTTTAAAGAGTTTGGAATCTGGTCTGTAGAGCACAGAACACCTGAGAGTTAGAAAAAGCCAACAGGGCAGGTTGAACAATCAAGTGCATATCATGTCCAGGTTACCCCTTCACCCAAATGAACCATGGAGTTTGTTGGGTCAGGCTTCCCAAGTACGTGCTCCTGAACTGCTTAGGGTGGCTAGGCATGCAGATGGTGGGGGAGTCAGGGAGCAGGTTGCAGAGGGAGGTATGTTCAGAAGAAAGCCAGCTCAGCATTAGCAGAAAGCTGGGCTGCAGAGAAATACAGCTAGTGGAGAGGAAATTTGCTGACATATCTTTTTCTTTAATGGCATCATGTAGAAACTCGGGATTTGGGTAAGTGGCTTGCAGTGCATGAGTCTTCTGTCCTCATATCCTGCTTTTTTCCTTAAATAATAGTTGTCATAGTTCAAGAACTGTCTCAGAGCACTGATAGTGTGTGGCTCGGCTGCATGGTTCCATGGATGAACCATACTTTCCTCTGGCCTTGGCTGTGTCCAGCAGAGACTTGCAGACATAACATCATTAAATAGCAACATGTATTTTTACAAGATCTACCTATTCAACACCCCTACCCTCACCCCATGAAAGTCACAGCTTCTTTAATGTCCTGCTGGCCATGTGAAAAACAGGACTTTATGTAATAAGTCCTGCACAGAAAACCTTTTCCTGTTTGGAAAAAAATTTTTTTTAATTGTTGGCAAAGTTAGGAGACAGTTGTGTTACTCCAAGAGCGACCTGAAATGTCCTCTTAGAAGAATATGTAGCATAATGTTTTAGTAAGTAAAGGATTGCTGTGGGGCTTTTTTTTTTTCTCGTAAGTCTAAGTAGTGAGTTAGTATATATCCCACCTGAGTTAGTGAATGCTTCCTGAATTTTTTAAAGATTTCATCTTTATGTGTTCTGCAGTCTTGTTAAAAAATGTTCCCTAATTGCAAATGATCTGATCTAATTATAAATGTAGAGCTGTACTACCCCCTCCTTCAGTCGTGTAGACAGCCAGGAAGCTACTATCTAGGAAGATCATCCCCCTTTATCATTAACTAAATGTGACAGGGACAAGAGTCAGGCTTCCTTTCCTCTAGAGATTTCTTCATGTAGCTTATCTGTGTCCATTGTGTTTGAAGAACAAGGGATATTGTGCAAATGCCCAGACTTTCTGTGTATAGAACATGTTGCACAGGGTCAGAGTACTCTACACCATTCCCATCTACTTCAGGGGCAGGCTGCCTCTTCCAGGAGGAATTTGGGATGTGGTTCTCTGGTGTTGGTGGGTCCTGTAGATGAAGCTGTGGCCCTAGAAGTGAATGTATAAAACCTTCCTATAGGGTTTGGGGATTGTTGTGGGAATGAAGTAGGACATTAGGGAAATGCAGTACTCAGACTCTTTTAGAGAGTCTTGTATATACATAAAGTCTTTCTCAAACCCTGTCTTGAGTTTGGGACAGATCCATAGGTGGGAAGAAAGAGGAAAGTCTTGGGAATAAACGTAATATCAGTGCCATCCACTCGACACACCTGCTCAGCATCCAGCCTGATGCACCCCCATTCAGGGCCATGTCTGATCTGTACTTTCTGTGCGTCCTGGCAGAAGAGCTTGTCACATAGCTGCTCTGTTGAAATTCTTGGGTGGAGTGTAGTCCAGAGGGTCAGAGGGCGTTCTGAAATGTGTATTTCTCAGCATCAACTCTCCAGCCCCACTCAGACTTTTGCATCTCCTTTTTGAAAGTAAGATTATTTTTCCCCTGTTCTGTTTTCTACTTCCTTTTAATGAGAAAAAACTTGAGTTTATGGTTTATATTGGAGCCCTGGCTTTGTCCTGCTATGCAATGGCTTTGTTCTGAGGCGATTGGCATTCAAACATCTGTGTCCCATTGATAACATGAGGATGTGGGCATTGTGGCTGCATCCCTCGGTGACCACAAATCCAGCCAAAGCCTTTTCGTGGTCAGGAAGAAGGGGCCACAGAGGTCAAGGGGTCTTTGTCATCTGAGCCTTGCACCCAGTTGGCTGAGAAAGCCAGGGAAGTCTAGAGACTATGCCCTTAGCCCTGTTCCCAGGGTTCTAGGACACCCAGAATCCCGCTCCTGGACCTGGGATGTAGTCCTGACGACAAACGCTCAGTGAGCAGTGAGTGAGGGTCTCCCGTGCACCCTGTTCTGTGTTGGGAACAAAAAGTGGTAAGATCAGGTCCCTCTGTCTTAGGAACCCACTTTCCTTTTTTATATTTCGCAGAGGCACTCTGGATTTTGGCAGCCTTGCTGTGTGTCCAGTAGGGGAGTCAGATTGGCACTTCCTTGTTTGCAGCCCAGCTTCACTGCTTCTGCTAGAGCTTGGCACTGTCTCTAGGCCCCTTCACTGAGTGTTTAGAGTTATGGATTTGCATAAAATACCGGTAAAGTCCTACCCACACCCCAGTGAATAGGAAGGGAATAGGGCTTAAAATGGTGATATCTTGGGCCCCCAAAGTTGGGATCTGATACCTTCTTCCCAGTGACTCTTACCATGTACCAGACATCACTGAGCATTTTACATACCGTATCTCATTTAATCTGTATAACAGACCCAAGGGGCTATTATTTCTCTGTTTTACAGATAAGGAAACTTAAGATACATAGGGGCAAAGCAGTTTCATGAGGTTCTATAACCAGCAGAGCCACCTAAGTGCTTCAAAAATGATTGACTTTTCTCTACTAATGGTCCTATGGGTATACGTGGCACAGTTCAGTCATGGAGCTGTACTTAGAGGGTGGAAGCCTCGAGCGCTTTGTACTCTCTGCCCCTCATCCCCTCCTCCCAGGTTGTCTTTTTGGACGGACAGTAACCTTTGATGTAGTGTCCTTGGGTTAGCTGGTTCATACTATTGGTTATTTTGCGGGGGAGGGAGTGGCAAATAATACTTGTGTTTAAGTTTTTCTTCCTTTTTTCAGGGGTAGGGGCAGTTCAGCTTTCTAAAATTAAAAAAAAAAATGACCAGTTTTTCTAATATTTACTTCTATTTGCCTAATATACTGTAAGGGTCCAAATGAATCTAAGTTTTACTAGTTTCCAGGCTTTTAATTCTTGACTAAGAATTTATGCTGTTTCATTTTTTTCTTTTCCATAATCAGGTGAGCACAGTAATATAAAACTTCTCATGCATGTAAATCTGAAGTGAATGGGCAGTTGTTTTAAGGGTGGTAGAATGGAGAGGGTTTTTGATAGCACTTTGTTACAGAGTACTATTTGCATAGCACTGTAACTAAACAAAATTTAAGTGGTTTTAAAACCAGTTCCTGTAATTTCCCTATGAAATATAGCTATGTAAAAGGAGATGTTTGTATTAATGTGTATTTAATTTTATTCCCTCATTAAATTAAGATTCAGATACTATTATACTATTTTTAAGATAAGATATTATTTTTCTAGTACTGGTTTGAGCTCTTTTGTATCAGGGTTCAGAAACCACTGTGACTTGGTTGAAATCTGTACTAACATGTAATGCATATCTCTGTTGATTAGTAAGTTTTCCAATTGGACAATTACTGTATTTCTGATGTGATGTTTTGTTTTACAGAATTCAATCCGTCATAATCTGTCTCTACACAGCAAGTTCATTCGTGTGCAGAATGAAGGAACTGGAAAAAGTTCTTGGTGGATGCTTAATCCAGAGGGAGGCAAGAGTGGAAAATCCCCCAGGAGAAGAGCTGCGTCCATGGATAACAACAGTAAATTTTCTAAGAGCCGAGGCCGAGCTGCCAAGAAGAAAGCATCCCTCCAATCTGGGCAGGAGGGTGCAGGGGACAGCCCAGGGTCTCAGTTCTCTAAATGGCCCGCCAGCCCTGGCTCTCACAGCAATGATGACTTTGATAACTGGAGTACATTTCGCCCTCGAACTAGCTCAAATGCTAGTACTATTAGTGGGAGACTCTCTCCCATTATGACTGAACAGGATGATCTAGGAGACGGGGATGTGCATTCTATGGTGTACCCACCGTCCACTGCAAAGATGGCTTCTACTCTCCCCAGTCTGTCTGAGATAAGCAATCCTGAAAACATGGAAAACCTTTTGGATAATCTCAACCTTCTCTCATCACCAACATCATTAACTGTTTCAACCCAGTCTTCACCTGGCACCATGATGCAGCAGACACCATGCTACTCTTTCGCGCCGCCAAACACCAGTCTGAATTCACCCAGTCCAAACTACCAAAAGTATACCTACGGCCAATCCAGCATGAGTCCTTTACCCCAGATGTCAATGCAGACGCTTCAGGACAACAAATCAAGCTATGGAGGTATAAATCAGTATAACTGTGCACCAGGACTCTTGAAGGAGTTGCTTACTTCTGACTCTCCTCCCCACAATGACATTATGACACCAGTTGATCCTGGGGTGGCCCAACCCAACAGCCGGGTCCTTGGCCAGAATGTGTTGATGGGCCCTAATTCGGTCATGCCAACCTATGGCAGCCAGGCGTCTCATAACAAAATGATGAGTTCCAGCTCTCACCCCCACCCTGGACATGCTCAGCCCGCATCTGCAGTTAATGGGCGTGCCCTGCCTCATGCGGTAAGCACCATGCCCCACAGTGTGGGTATGAACCGCTTGGCCCAGGTGAAGACAGCTGTACAAGTGCCTCTGCCCCACCCCATGCAGATGAACACCCTTGGGGGCTACTCCTCGGTCAGCAGCTGCAATGGCTATGGCAGGGTGGGCATTCTCCACCAGGAGAAGCTCCCCAGTGACTTGGACGGCATGTTTATCGAGCGCCTGGACTGCGACATGGAGTCCATCATTCGGAATGACCTCATGGATGGAGATACTTTGGATTTTAATTTTGACAATGTGTTGCCCAACCAAAGCTTCCCGCACAGTGTCAAGACGACGACACATAGCTGGGTGTCAGGCTAGGAGTAAGTTAGTGAGCAGGTAAGATCCCCCCAATATCATAAAGGCCTTCTGAGAACTGAACTTAAAAGAGAGGAACACTGAAACTTGCCATTTATCTTCCATGCTTAGAACTTTTTTGATGTCAGCTGGTTGCCCCTTGCAGAGAGGCATCTTTTATCATTCA
Organism: Macroglossus sobrinus; assembly: GCA_004027375.1. NCBI lineage: Eukaryota > Metazoa > Chordata > Mammalia > Chiroptera > Pteropodidae > Macroglossus > Macroglossus sobrinus. Next base: position 582,739 of record PVKZ01000336.1, on the reverse strand, counting down.
TTCTTCACCCTTTTTACAGTTTATGAAGTTTCTTTTTGAACTTAAACACGAAAACTTTCTCCAACTGCTTTAATTATTTTCCTTTGACAATTATATGGCTGCATCTTTTTAGTAACTCTTCAATAAATGAATACAATTGATACAAATCAAATGCCAAAGGGCTTTTTAAAGTGGAATTTTCCCCCATTCACTGATTTCAGAACAGTTGGAGAAAGCTGTAGTTCTCCCCTCCCCCAACTATGTCTGTCACTGTAATGTGTTAAGTTGAATTGATTTTAATTTGGCTATATTTTTATTGTGTGTATTTTTTTTTCTAGGCTACACTTAAGAGTACTTCAGATTGTCTGACAGCAGGAACTGAGAGAAGTCCAAAGATGTCCTTCACCCCCGCCTTTTCATTTTCTTGATTAAAAAAAATAATAATAATGAAAAAACATTTCTTTTTTCCTTTCGTCAGACTTGGCAGCAAAGACACTTTTCCTGTACAGGATGTTTGCTCAATGTTTGCAGGTTATGTGCTGCTGTAGATAAGGACTGTGCCATTGGAAATTTCATTACAATCAAGTGCCAAACTCACTACACCATATAACTGCAGAAAAGACTTTTGGATCCTGGTGTGCTTTCAAGTTTTGTATATAAGCAGTAGCTACAGAATTGTATATGTGTGTGTTTTGTTTTTTTAAATATCCATTTGGTCCAAGGAAAGTTTATACTCTTTTTGTAATACTGTGATGGTCTCATGTCCTTGATAAGTTAAACTTTTGTTTGTACTACCTGTGTTCTGCTGAACTGACGAATCACCAAGAACCAAGCTCTCCATTCTGAATCTCCATTGAACAGCTTTGGACCTGTTTATGTTGCCACATAATTCACATGAGAACCAATAGCCTGTTATCAATCTGCTGAATTAATGGACTTGTCAAACTCTTGGGGAAAAAAAAAGATTAAACGCCAGCCTTGTACAGGTCTTTTCTATTTTTTTGTTTGTTTATTCTTTGCAAATTTGTACAAACATATAAATGGTTCTAATTTCCAGATAAATGATTTTTGATTTATTGATGGGACTTGATCTTTTTGGAATAGATACTGAACTGTAATGTTTTCTTAAAACTAGAGTCTACTTTGTTACAGTATGCTTGTAAATTTGTGGAATCCCAGATATTTGAGGCAGCATCCATAATTATCATTTTGTATTCTAACTGGATTAGTACTAATTTTGTACGTGTTTAACTGGTTTGTACACTTTGGGATGCTACTTGGTAATGTTTCTGACTAATCTTAAAATCATTGTAATTAGTGTACTTACATATTCAACGTTTCTGGCCCTACTTTGGCAGGAGAGCAATGTATAGTTATAGACATTTTGTGTTTCATGTTTAAGAGAACTTGATATGTTATCATGTGTTTTAAAGAAATTTTATCTGCTTCTTTTACCTTGTGAGCTAAGCATAATGCACAGCATTGAGTCTTCTGATAGATGCCTCTCCACCCATCATGGCATTTGCTCCTGGTTGGCCTTGCAGTGTTCGTAGATCAGGAGGGGAGGTCTGCGTCTACAACAGTGCTCCTTTTCAAACTGGGGGTTTTGATCAGCAACCATTTTGAGTTGAGCTTAAGCAAAAGTTTTCCTTCATAATTCTGTGTTCTTATTTTGGTCTAGGTGGAGGTTGGTTTTGTAGTTCTGCCTTGAAGGATTATGTCAGCACTCACACTTCATCCCTCTTTCCTTTTTGTTCTGCAGATTACTTAGCACACTATGGAAAGTCAAAGTGGGGGGAATTTTAAAATGGGATTTAGTGATTTGTAGAATGCTTTGTGTTCACTAGTACAGATGGCTACCAAATGGAGCAGAACTTGTTTAAAAATTGGGGCATTTAATTTGAAAATCAACAAACCAGCTGTAAGCTGTGTGTTTGAATTTGTTTTGAATGCCTTTGCTTAAGGATTTCTTTAGCCTTTAGCAACCTTAACTGTAATTCAGATCATTGTGTTTTAATATTTTCCAATTACCTATAACTGACAGACCAAGTTAATTGGCTTTGTGTCCCACTTAATGCATTGGTGTTTTCAAGTAGGGGAATGCCGGAAGTCAGCACATTAAAAGGAACAGGTGCACAAAAATGTATGTAGCTCAGATCATGTTTCTATGTATGTAGTTCAGATCATGTTTGCTTCATCTTGCCTGTGAATTGCAGCCCTGTTGTTGGTTTTTCCTACATGTTTTATAAGAACCCAAGTGTTCCTGATATATGTCCTACAGGAGGCCAGCTCTATGGTAAGTTTCCCACTGTAACTTCCACTGTCTTAAAAATTCCTTAAACAACCACTTCTCTGACCATCTTCATCGCTGGCACTCCAGAAACTGTCTGGTTTTAGAAATTCCAGTCCCTGTAAGCAGTGCCTCCTGTGTGTGGACTGGAGCTTGCTGGCTCAGAGTACTCATCCCCTGTTGCCACAGACCGCTCTGTGCCACTGCACGCGAGCCTCAGAGCCCCCATTTGTTCATCAGAGAGACAGCTTAGCTGAAATCACTGTTAAATCTTACTACTTCATAGAGTGACTTTAAAAAGTTTCTTCCTTGAGTCTGTGTAAATATATATTTTTTTTCCTTTCACATTTTTCTGTGTTGAAATTCTAACATGGATATCTGGGTAGCTAGCGCTCTGGGGTACAGTGAACTCCAGTGAAAGGCACCTTGTCTATTTTGAAAACATTATGTGACTTCTGTACGAATACTGACTTTTTGAAGTAATTAGTATATCAGTTATTGTACATGATTGCTTTGTGAAATGTGCAGATGATATCACCTATGCAGCCTTGTTTGATTTGTTTTCTCTGGTTTGTACTTTTATTAAAAGCATATTGTATTATAGAGCTATTCAGATATTTTAAGTATAAAGTATTGTTTCTGTAACATAGACGTATGGAATATATTTAGGTAATAGACGCATTACTTGGAAGGTTCTGCTTTCACAGACTGACAGAAGTCTAAAATAATTAGCAAATGTTATATCGCAGCGAGCAGTAAATCAATGGAACATCCCAAGAAGAGAAGGACACTTGAAATAGAAACAGTTCTCTGAAGGTATACAGTTTGGATATGTTCAACTGCTGGACATATGTGTCCATTTCTCCCTGGTCCCATGCCCCCCGGCCCCCGAAATTCTTATATTCAGCCTTTAAGAGTTCTTAATTTATAACTGACTTTTAAGTAAGAAGTTTCTCTTGCGATTTTGGTTTGGGAGTGATCATTCAGTAAAAAATGCAGTGTGGTTTATGCAAACAAAACCACGGCATGACTCTTGGCCCCCTCCTTGATGGCGGTGTGCAGCTTGGCAGTGTGGCAGTCTTTGGCCACCTGAGTCTTGTGAGGACAGTCACACACCCTCCCGCATTTCGCTACTCGAGTTTAGTAATAGTGCAGGTTCCATGTTCATGTTCCAGTACTCTCTTGAGAAGTGCCTGATGATGCCGATGTACTTACAGACACAAGAACAATCTTTGCTATTGTATAAAGCCATAAATGTACATAAATTATGTTTAAATGGTTTGGTGTCTTTCTTTTCTCATCGTGCAGAATAAGGTTTTCATTAGGTTATTTGTTTGTGTAGCTATCACTTCAAATCTGGTATTTCCTTTGGTGAGTGGTGAGGCAAACAGTCTCTCTGACTAGACCCTAGCTTCCTAGAGTTAAGAATAAGTAGAAACCCCTGATTACAAATAACCCTGAAGTGTAGCTACTTCATCTTCTGAATGTCTGAAACCACAGCCCTGTACAGTAATTCCTTGGCAATTCACTCTCAGGTCAGAGCAGACCGGGCGGAAGGTTAAAGCACCTGAGGGACGTCCCAGCTCGGAGGTCACTGACAGAGGCTCTGGATTGTGTGGGGAGGAGCAGTGGCTTTCCAAGGCCGAATGTGCTGCTGCTGTCACCATTGCCCACACTTTGCTGAAAGAGGAGCATTGCATCCTCCTCTAAGTGGCTGCAGACTGGAGGTTTAAATGTTTGCTATTGACAACGCCCTGAGGAATAAGCTAGGATTAGCTTAATGATGATTAAAATGCCTTTTTAAACCAGAACAAAGGCCAGTCTCCTTGCTTCTGATTCTTTTACCAGGCAAGTGAATGTCCAAATGAGTCAGAGTAACTACAAGGAAATAGGTTATTCTGATGTGTATCTTTGTTTAGATACCAGTAGATTGGTCCACCTTTCAGGTTTTTTTTTTTTCTTTCTTCCTTCTAGCAATAGAATCCTTTCTTTAAAAGATGAGATAGTCAGAAGCCCAGAGTTTAGAACTGATAAAACCATCTTCTCCCAGACCCTGGGATTCATGCCCAAATCATTTTGAAAACTGATCTAGTCCAAATGCAGAAAAACCCCTTGATTTGTACCAACAGAGCTGTAACCAGTAGGCCCCCTTTTACAACCTGCAGGTACACAAAATGACACATCTAATATTTAATGACACCAGTCCCCAAGTTTTATGTCACGATAAGAGGAAGCAACACAGCAAGAAGATTTTCCTGGTAGGGCCCATGGGTGGAGCTTGAGAGGGAGAGACTGATTCGTTGGACAGTATCTAGGCCTCTGCACTGACCAGAGAGCCGGGGGTTAGAGTCCAGCTGTGTACCCAGGGTTGTGTTCGTGACCTGTGAACCAGCCACACTGAAGGACTGCCTTGACCATTGTTCCTTCATGTTTGAGCTGACCTCTATCAATGACGGTGCCAGTTAGACTGGTTGGCGTGGCTAAGTGAGTGGAAGGCTGTCCCAAGAGATCACACTAAAAGGCAGTCGAAGTCACTGTCACACACACATTGAACCTTTATCACATTAGTGTTCCTTACGGGGCCATGAGCCTGCAGCCTGGCTGAGCCTCTTAGACAAGGTTGTGTTTCTAGTCAGTTTCCTTATTCTAATTTGCTGTTTCATTATTGGTGTAAAAAAAATTAGACTGGCCATTACTTAAATACGTGGACTCTAGGATATTTTCCAGTTTAAGTAACTGGCAAATGAGTGAAGTTTCTGGGGAATGGAAAGGGAGGTGTGTGCTGGTGTGGAGGAAGGAGGAAGGCAGGCAGTCATGGGTGGCGATAGGAAACCAGATGTGAGGTGGAGGCAGCTGAAGTGTGAGCTGAAGGTCTTTGGGTTCTTTGAATGGAGGAAGCTACCGAGTGGCATGGGCATATAGAAATTAAAAATAGAACTTAGAAGTTTTCGCAGGTGGCTGGGAGAGACGGCTCTCAGAGCAGACCCCTCATTTTGGCAATGGGGCTATGAGAGGAGAATGCACCATGCTGAGAAGGCATTCACCGGTTCCAGGAAAAGGGAAAAAAGGGTTGGGGGCCAACCTTAGGCCTACTTTTCTTAGCTTGACTGGTGGCAGGAGACTGCCTTCCCCCTAATGCCTCTACTCCCATGAACTAAAAGGCTAAATGAGATTTCTTGGCATTAGTACCTGTATCATGTTCAGGTCTTCCGAAAGTGAAGGTCTTGTTTGTGCTGGATGCCACTGGTGGAAAGTAGAGATCTACATCCTCAAGGAAGAAAGAGGGCTTGTTATTTATTGTTTACATCTCATTCCTTCTACAAGCTCTAATCCCTGATAAGGAACTTACAAAATTCCTGTAAAACTTAAAAGTAGCCTGGGATGGTAGCCTAGGATTCACATAGGATTCTCATACTTGCTAGAGTTTCTGCAAACATTCTTTGGGTTGTAACATTACTAAAATTGTTGCCCCAGTGAGATGATCTTAGGTAAGTGAGCCAGTTAGAACAGGACTCTCAGTGGGCCATTTTAAACCAGATTTTTCTGTCTGAGGAATTGGGATAAAAGGGAGGTCCATTTTGCTTTTTAGTGCTTATTTCCAGAACAAGCCAGAGCTGCCTATTGCTTTGTTCATACTGGTGGCAGGGGCACTTGGGGTATTGGTGGAGTGGTAAGCTGTTCTGATGTTTGGCAGTGATTTCCACCACAGACAAGGGGAGTTGAGCACACCTTCTGCTACCTGCCTCACAGGTTTGATGTGAGGATTAGAGGGTGAGCTCATGGCTGCAAATAGCGTCCTGTGTATAGGTGAGTTGGTGTCAGCATAGGTAACAGTAGCCCTTGAAGATTTGTTTCCTTCATGGGGCTTCTGGACGGTCAGCATCTCTCTGCAGGTTAAGTGGAGGAGCCGTTTGGTTCCCTTGCATCGTCGTTCTGCATTCCCATGTATAGCCCTGCATCTCAAGCCTGAAAGCATGTAGACAGCTTACCAGAACCAAGCTCCAGGAGAGTTGGTAGGCCTCTCTTTTCCTGGTAACTCTAAGAGGATTTTAGTAAATCGTAAACTTATGTGCCCGATGCAAACTAGTGATATTTGTTTCCCAAGAAGTTCTCCGTGGACCCATACTAAGAAAATTTAGAGACATTTTAGACTACTGGACCATATCCTAGTCAGGTTTATTGGGCAAACCTTGGAGGCCACCAACTCCATGTGCCAGGCTGACCTGTAAGGTAGGGGAGAGGAGGGGAGAGGAGACTAACGGGTGGGGGCCACAGTGACATGCTGGAACCTGATGGTCCGGTTCATGAGAACTGACAGTTAAATTGGCAGGAATTTTGTGAGCCGATTTTAAATGCCACCCTTATTTATAATTTGATAAACTTACTGTTAAATAAGTTATGTCAAAAAACAAAGGTAGTAAATACAGCTGATCACATCCGAATGTGCTGTTTTACCTTTGTCCGCTCTCAAGGTGTTTATGCCATTTGTAGCTCTGTTTTGGGACAGCTGTACAGGAAGTCCCCACTGTATAGGAAGTCCTCACTTAACATCGTTGATAGGTTCTGCAACTTGAAGCAAAACAACGTAGATAAAAACAATTTTACCATAGGCTAATTGATACAGACGCGTTAAGTTCCTGGGACATCTCATCAACATTATAAGGAAATGATATTCGAGGACCCGCTGTAAACGGTGTACTATTGTCCATCCTGAAGCTGAGCAGTTTTCGTTTTCTGTAGTCTTTACAAGGGTCAGAAATAGTTTAACAGTAAGTCACAGTTACATTTATTGAGGAAAAAAAATATATTGAGAAAAGAGTGGATTGGGGTGCAAGTCCATTTGTTCAAATCCCAGCTGAATTGCTGCCAGCAACATATGTTGGCCACAGATAAAAGTTTGGCAAAAATCATTGAAAGCATTCTGTGAGAATCAATTGGCCTGGTGGCATTCACAAAGAGAATTGTATATTTTATTTTATTTGTAAATTGTATGTCACACATCCTTTATATCAGTAAATTTCTAATAAATGTCTGTACATGTATACAGGCATACATTTCTTCCTCACAGAATGGGTCAGACATTTGCCAGCATGCCACCGATTGGGTGTCATCAAGGACTGGTGGCATCAAAGGACTGGTGGTTCTGGTGATGTAGAAGGACAGGTATACTGGGAATACACAGAGGGGTAGAACAGGAAGTTGTTGCAAGGTCCAGAATCTGATCATGTTGGGTGACTGAGAAGCAGTGAGGTTGGGGAAGATGAGGTCTGGAGATTGCATGGGCTATGCAAATTAGCTTTCAGACAACAAAAGGGACAGCAAGACCTGGAGTGGAGAGGAAGTCTCAACTTCAAGTGCCAAAGCTTTAATCTGGGGGGCAACCAGGAGGCAGTTCGCAGGTGGTGACTAGGAAGGGTACACAGTGAAGCAGCTGGATGCCCTAAGCATGAACAGAGGTTTTATAAAACATGAGAGTAGAAGAGGTAGATTCTGACATTGGAAAAGGATTGGAGAAGGATGTCAGTTCTACTTTGGAGACTCATGATGGTTTGTCAAATGGAAATAATTACTTATTGGAGTTTCTGGGTCAATTAAGTGGCTCGAGTTAAGACTCTCTCAACGTCTGGCACATAGAAAGGGCTCAAAAAATAGAGGTGACCAAACATTCTGGTTTGCCCAATACAGGCTTAGGCAAATGGTATCCAACATAGTTGTTAATAGCTGCTCTTGCCACTTCGAAGGGTTTGGGTGGTTAATTTCATGTTCGCCCTATCAGCAAATGATTGCTTTTCAGTTAATTACTTCCTAGAGCCCTTACCTCTTAGTGGACATACCAAGAGCCCTGACTGGGTGATTACTTGGGCCCCCCTGGAAGAAGTCTCTTGCTGCAGGGTTATTCTTGTTAGCTCAATGTCTAAATATCATAGATTGAAGTTTTCTCTATGGCGTGCAAGGTCCTTCCCTTCTTTTGCATTCTCTGTCTCCTCCACCTCATACACCAGTCACACCCAACAGCTATTCCCTTTTATGCTCCCAGCTTCACATATTGTGACTTTTGTTTGTCTGGAATGCCTTTCTTTTCCTCACCTACAAGGTATAGCTCAGAACCTTCCTATACCCTTTGAGCTGGTATCACCCCTCCTATCAGAGTATTTACTTGCAAAGGGTGGCTAGATGAATTTTTTTTAAATAAAGGCGTGTGACTCTTTAGCGCTAAGAGTTATTGATAGTACCCCCAGGGCAGCCCTATGGCCCTCCTACTTGAGAAGTTCAGAGTCAGGCCTAACTGATTTGGGTCATCAGCAAACTTCAGTGAGCCTAAAGCAACTGGCCAGTGCATTTGACAACTGGACACAGCCAAAGGCATTCCTCTTCGATGATCCAGTCTGCGCCTGCCAGCATTCCAACAAATTAGAAGCAGACCAAGAAGCCCAAGGTATTTTGACAAGTCTAGTGCTCCTATTCACTTTCTTCAACCAAGGAAAGTTCAAAGGCAAGAGAGGGGTTCTGGTCAATGATGAAATGCTGAAAAGGGATCTTTGCCTTCGCTTCTAGCCAGTCATCCCCACAGGCTGCATAATCCTCCTTCCATATAGCTTTCCTCTGTGCTCAGGCCAGTGCCTGTTCCTTTGATTTAGCTCCCACCTCCAAATTAACAAGATTGAAATGCCAGTTCATTAGGTTATCTCCCAGAAGGCTTACATGTCTATAGAAACAGCTTGTGCCAATCTGTAAACAGTCATAGTGTCTGTAAAAAAACAAAACAAAACAAAACACAGCTGGTCACCCTTAGATAATTGCTGATTTGTTTTCTTCGAACCTCACCTAAGAAAGACATAAACTGTCATTTGTAATTTTTGACTTAACGTTGTGTCATTGGGTTGTCTCTCCTTCCCCACCGAATGAAATTGGATAAAATATGAGGACCCTGTATTCTGCTTTTTAAACATTATTTTGAAATTAATCTGAAATATTCAAATTGTTTTTGAAATATTGAAAAGGTAATTTTTCTCCTTTATGAGACAATTTTTTTTCTATTTTAATGCACTAAAACAATGAATTAGTAAAAAGGAGACATTTTCTGACATTAGGCAATTCTGCTTAGAAATTCTTGTGATAAATAGAAATTTTCATTTATTCTTGTAAATGTATCTTAGCAGATCTCAAAAGTTCTCAGAGCCCTGTCTTAATTGGTATTCCATTAGGAGCAAGAATAATTTTAAAAACCCCGGATGGCTGGAAGCATTTAACAGCTGTATGGAATCTCATGTAACCATCATGTGCCTTTTTTGGGAAACAACAATTGTTCTTGTATTTTGTAAGAAAATCACATGATTAAAAAAATAGATGACTAGCAATAATTCTGTTGTCACTTGGTTACTGGCAGGAGTAGGGATAGGGAGGAAGGCATACGAAAAATGCATTCTTGGATCCCTCAGCTACACCAATCTGCAAACCTTCCTGGAGTAAATAATTTTCTTTGTCATTTCTGGGTAACTAAAAAAAGGCTTCGGAATGTTTCCAGGACTGGGCATTCTGTTGTGTAATACTTTGGAGTCTGGGTTACCTTTCTTTGCTCAAAGAGTTGGCTGGAAACCCAGCCATCTTCCCTCTGCTAGATCTGAGTGTTGGAGAAACTGATATGGATTGAATAAATTAAACTTCAGTCTTTGATATGGACAATAATATTCTCTCTGGGATTAGAATTTTTAGATATACTTGACAGAAAAAAGAAGTTTGAATCAGCTTTGGCTCTCAAAGCTCTAAGCTTGAAATGAAGCTTACCTCTGTCCCAAATGTCCCCACCTAGGAGGAGAGCTGCAGGCTTGCCATGGAGGGTGAGCTTGCTGACGCAGGTAAAGAGAAGGCCTCCTGTCACTTTTAGAGTCCAGCATAAATGTCCCAGCTATGAAATGTTTGAAAGCAGTGGGGCTGGTCCATTGACCAGCACAAAAAGGGAGTGTTGGAACTGAGTATTTCTCTGTGAAATGAGCTGATGTTTTTTCTAGGGCAGTTCTAAGACTTGTGAAGGAAAAACTATAATTAAGAAAACTGGATGGCTTATTAGGAAAGGTTTTTTATTTAAAAGGTTTTGTGATTTTAATAAACTTTGCATGTGTAATACTTTCTGTTAAGGACACCAAGCATTTGCCAGTGCTAGTTCCTCAACCTCCCTTTGAATTAAAAAGAGCAGAGCAGACCCGCTCTCTATGGACCCCAGATGAGGGAAAATGTTCTCTGGACAGAGGATCACTTCCTGGAGGCCCTGAAGAGCCTGCTGAAGTGCAACAGTATTTCTCAAAGTGCGAGTTACTGACATGGGCAACAGAATTATTTGGAAAGATTTGTAAAAATGCAAATTCCAGGTCTCCTCCCCAGACCTACGGGTTCAGAATCTGGGGTTGGGGGGCGGGGCAGGGTGATGGCTGTGAAATCTGCATTTTAACTATTCCAGGTGATTTTTATGGACACAAATTTGAGAACCACCTCCAGTCTGTGGAGATGCTGGAATGTTTACTACTGTTCACTCACCCACCCTTTCATTCATTCAACAATTAAGTCTCTACTGAGCACCTACTGTATACCAGGCCCTCTGCAGAGTGCTAGGGATTCCCTGTGTGCTGAACAGGAAAGACACATCATCCGCCCTTGCCCTCCTTTCATATCCTACTTTCTTCAGATGTATAGTGAGGTTTACCAGAAAGATACCATGAAGTATTCTTTAAAATTAGGCTGTTTGGATCAGATAAACTCTAGGCTGAAAACTGGCCCTGAAACTAAAATCTCTATCATCCATTGAAGACTTACCTGCTGTGAGTGCCGAGTAAACTGGTCAAACAGATCAGTCTTCTGTCCTCCAGGTGCTTGCTTACTAATTGAGGCCTGTTTGGCTTCTCACCAGGTCACTCCCCAAAAAACACTGTGGAACTAACTGTATTAAAGCAGCTTGGGCCCAGGGACAGACCTGGAAACACAGTTGATTTCACCCATAGTGACCAAATGGCTGAGCAACATGCAAACAGGTCTGAGGGAAATAACTCAGTCCGTGAAGGGTCTGTTTTTCATTGGAAATGAGGTGTTTTTTTTGTTTGTTTGTTTGTTTGTTTTTTTTTAATAGCTGTGGGAGAGAAGCAGCTCATTTTGCAAGATCTTTGAGGAAACATAAACTGGACCCAGTAGTTCCAGTGAGATGAGCTTACCATATGGAGCTCTGTGGTCCAGGCTGGGCGACAGCAGCTTGCCCCTGGGCCAAGCCTGCTGGGACTTCGGTATAGGGAGCCTTCCTCTTGACCCTGCAGAGAAGCTGCAGCCAGTCTGAGCCGAATGCACTTGGGCAGAGTCAGACACTCTGTGGTGATTATGCACTGACACATCATTTGGATGTCTTCGTGCTGAGCTCTGTCCCACACTCAGAAACTTTCTGGGTCATTGGAAGTCCCTGCCCTTGTGGCTGCCTGGATTTTTCCTATTTCATTTGATAAGTGACCCCAAAAGTAGGACATAAACTTCTTGCAAAAAACCATATCCAGTTCCACCTGACTTTTTCTCATGACTCTGGGCCATCAGAAATATCTGTGATTGAGCCAAGTTGGTGCCCAGAGGTGTCCTCAGGGCTGTTGAGGTGGGTCTTGTTATTGAATATTTCAGTCATCTCTTTCTCTTCTTTCTTCCCTCCCTGTCTTCTTTCTTCCCTCCCTTCTCTCTCTTTCTCACCCTCCCTCCCTAATTCCCTTCCCTCCTCCCCCGCTCTTTATTAGGGAAAATTTAAGCATAAGCAAAAGTAAGAAGAATTAAAGGTATAATGGGCCTCTACATACTCATCACCAGGGTTAAATAACTATCAACTCATGGCCAAGCTCAGTTCATATATATTCACCCTTAACACTAGCTTATTTGAAGAAAACCCCAGCTATTATATAATTGCACCTGTTAAAAAAATATATACATATACATATATATGTGTACATGTAAAATGTAGATAAGAATTCTTTTAAGTTTAAAATATTCATTGACATATCTTACATACATTCAGGTCCTCAGAATTTAAGTGTACCTTTCAATCGGTTTGACAGCTACATATCAAGATGCATCATGTTTTGTTTGTTTTTTAATTTTTATTTTTAAATTAGCATTGACATTCAATATTATTTTATATTAGTTTCAGGTGAAGATATATCATGTTTTGGTCATCTCATCCTTTTGTGCCCCTTCTTAGTTCCTTGCACTGAGAAGCAACCATGGATCTGATTTCTGTTGCTACTGGTTATTTTTGCCTATTCTAGAAGTCATGTAAATGGGATCATATACCATACTTTTTTGCTCTTGGCTTCTTTCACTCAGTATTAGTTTTGAGATTCATCCATGTTATTGTTTGTATCAGTAGTTTGGTCCCTTTTATTTTTGAGAAGTATTCCATTGTATGGATATGCCAGTTTGTTGATCTGTTCTTTTGTTGATGGGCATCTTGGCTGCTTCCAGTTTTTGATGAGTATGAGTAAAGCTGCTGTAAATATTTTTGTACAAGGGTTGTGTGTGTGTGTGTGTGTGTGTGTGTGTGTGTGTGCATATATTTTTATTTCTAGTAAACATCTAGCTGTGGGATTGCAGGATCTTGGTACATTTAACTTTTTAAAGAAATACCAAATGGTTTTTCAAAGTGGCTGTCCCATTTTACACTCCCACCAGCAATGTTTGAGACATCTGGTTGTTGCACATTCTCTCCAAAATTTAGTATTTTTCATATTTTTAAGTTTAGATATTCTAGTAGTATTTCATTATGATTTTAATTTGCATTGCTCTGATGATTAATGATGGTGAACCCTTTTTCATGAGCTTATCAGACATTTGTACTGCTTCTTTTGTGAAGTGTCTATTCAAGTATTTTATCTATTTTTTAATTAGGTTGTTATTGAGTTCTAGGAAGTCTTTATATGTCCTGAATACAAGATATAGGTATTGTCCTGTCTATCTGTCTGTCTGTATATCTATCATCATCATCATCTATCATCTATCTATCTATCTATCACCTATCTCTATTATCTGTCTATCTGTGTCTGTCTATCCATCTATCCAAATAGAGTTGTTTCACATAATTTTTTCTAATCTGCTACCTATTTTTTGACAGTGTCTTTTTATGAATAGTACACTTAAATTTTGATGAAGAATAATTTATTAATTTTCCTTTTATGGTTTGTGCTTTCTATGTCTTCACCTATAAATCTTTACCTATCCCTGTATTCTCCTATGTTGTCTTCTAATTTGTTATTTATATATTGGATCAACAACTACAACAAAAACAAACAATACCATTATCACACATAAAAAATGAAAAAATTCTTACTATTATCAAATACAATGTTCAAATTTTCTCAATTGTGTTCTAATTTTCCTTATAGTTCATTTATTCAAATCAGAACCCAAATTACATTCATATTTTGCAATATATTGCTATTTTTAATATAACTCTAAGAATATCTCTTTACACTCTTTTGAAAAAACTGTGTCATTTGTCTTGTAGTCCCACAGTTTGAATTGTGTAGATTGCACTTTCTTGGTGTCATTTGGTATATTCCTGAAAACTAGTGGTCAGATCTAGAGGTGTGATCATATTTAGGTTCAACTTTTGTCAAGCATTCTTCATAATATTCTGTGGAAATATAGGGTGGGAAGTAAATAATGTTCAATTGTTCTGTTTTGTATGATGTTAGCAGCCATTAATGATCATTATCATTATTTTATTAGAGTGATAAAATGGTGATATTCTATTTGTATCATCTAAATTCATTAGTTGAAAACTTTTATGAAGCTTCTTCTCTGAAACAATTATTGAGATACCTTTTGAACTTTATCCTGAACAGTCCCAGGAATGCTGATATTTTTAGTTATTAATCTGCTTTGTACCACTACTTTTAGTTGTCCTCACAGCATTGGGCCAAAGTCATTGCTCATTCATTTACAATAGCAACAACAATGATCACTGTATGATGAGCACTTTGGGGCAGGTTCTAACATACACACTCAATGTATTTATTTCCCTCATCGGGTACTCTGAGGTTGAAATTATTACTCATAAATTCTCATGGCTTCCACCATAAGATAATAGATTTATCTAATGATCTCTGATTTTCTGTATGGGTTACTTTGGGGCATTATCTCCTCTATGGATATGTGGAAGACTTTCCTCCTTTAATTTTTTAGGTTTGAAAGAATTTATATTGCTAAACACCTTTTCCAGTGTGAAAACTATGAACTCAAGATAAATACTCATATAATAAGATGTTGACTATTCTCATTAAAGATGAAAGAGAAGGGCCCAGTTTTCCTAGGATAGCCTCAGTTTATACTTGTTGCCTGTTGTACTTATTATTGTGTAATTAATAATTATTAATAATTCACTTTCAAAAGTGCCGTAGTTTGGATGATAAACCATATGGTCACCCTACTTATACACAAGAGCTACACGTTACCTTTCTTCAGGCCCTAGGCATGAAATGGTGGAAATGTGCTCCAGGGAGAATGAAGACAGAGTCAGCAAGTTGAGCAAAAGGCCTTCTGGCTCCTCCTGAGTACAAGAATCACTAGTGTTTCATGACTGTCCCCCCCTGATATGGCCAATGAGACTGAAAATCTCACCCTATTATTGTTCAGACTCGTTATTTTTGATAACTAGGAAATCTTGTTTTTCTTCTGAAGCCACTCTAAGTCAACCATGATACAGTGCATCACAAGCCATTTTAGCAAAATGTGAGTAATGCCAACTCTGAGTGCTTACTGATTCATGCCAGAAATTTAAACAGATCTTTTGCCCCTTACAGAGGCTCCATTTCCTCCCTGGTAGAATGGAAAAAATAATACTGGATTGTGACTTGTTGCCAAAGAGGTGTTTCCCACCACAGACCAACTGGAGACAGCCTGGATAGATAGTGGGGTCTGTAACTGTTCCCAAATAAACATAAGGGAAGAACATCCCAGAGAACACACCCTTCCTGGTGGGAGTCCCCATTTTTCCTTCTTCATGGTTTCGTGTTTTTTAAGAGGAAATGATCTAAGCGACTAGATGTTTGAAAGAAATTATTAAGCCGAATACTTAAAACTGGCTTTGACCCAATAGAAGAAAGTTTAAGAGTTGAAAGACGAGCTCATGTCCCTCCCCTTTGCAGGGAAGCACACCATGCAGCCGGCTCAGAGGCAGAGAGGTTCGCATTCTTTTTCTTAATTGGAAGAAGGGGATTATTTTTTGGGACTCCTCCTGTCCCTTGATTCCATTTCACAAAGATACTTTACACATGCCCAGGAGCTTCTGTTCCTTTTCACATTTAACTTAGTTGTAAGACAACATTTCCCTTCAAAACCTTACCGAGCATTGCTGTTGGCTTTCTTGAAGGGACAGATATGTTTAGGAAAAGTTGACTGCTCTCCATTGTTTTAAGTTGGGAATTCTGTTTTACATTGAATGGTTATACATCCCAGTTTTCCTAGAATAGCCTCAATTTATACTTGTTGCCTGTTGTACTTGTTATTGTATAATTAATAATGATTAATAATTCGCTTTCAAAAGTGCCATAGTTTGAATGATAAAACATGTGGTCACCCTACTTATACATAAGAGCTATATGTTACCTTTCTTCAGGCTCCAGGCATGAAATGGTGGAAATGTGCTCCAGGGAGAATGAAGACAGAGTCAGAAGGTTGAGCAAAAGGCCTCCTGGCTCCTTCAGTAAAAGAATCACTGGTGTTTCATGACTGTTCTCCCCTGATATGGCCACTGAGACTGAAAATCTCACCCTGTTATTTTTTAGTCTCATTACTTTTGATAACTAGGAAATCTTGTTTTTCTTCTGAAGCCACTCTAAGTCAACCGTGATACAGTGCATCACAAGTCATTTTAGCAAAAATCTAACAACCAACATGTCTCACATTAGCCTATCCACATGGATCTGCCTCGAGGACCTACAGAATGAGGCCAGATGTCTATGGCTGGATCTAATACTCCAGAAGCTTTTATCCAACAATTGACAACAATTGTGTGATGGTTGAGGATGCTGTCCACTTCAGAAAGTTATCTCGGTGTTCTGTGTATGATAGTAGACCAGCATAGTCCAGACTCGCAGAGTAGCAAGGGAAATACAGCTTGATTTTAAGCATAAATACACAAACAAAAACAATCTAGGATCTACTCATAAGAATCCCATATAGAATTAACCTGAGTCAGAAGTGGTGACTGAACACAGCCAAAATAAACAAGTATTTTGTCAAATAGTGGCTCTAAAATCAAGAAGAGCTGGGTTCCTAAGTGAGTTCAGCTTAGGTGCCTCTTTTGAATACACATAAAAATTATTCATAAGCTATTCTGGTCATTATTCATTCATGCATTCCTCTTGACCTAAGAATCAAGGTAATTGATCTGAAAACAGTTTTAAAAATAAAATGTTTATAAATAGTAAGTATTATTATTGAGAATCAACTACATTCATGACAGTGTTAGAGGCTTTAGGAACAAAAAGACCAGGACGATATGATTCTTATCTTTAAAAAACTTAAAATCTAGTAAAGCAAAACACAGTATCCTGAATGAGCCAAAGCAACAAAATAATGGTAGTACTTATATATGTTTATATTTAATATAATTTGAGTTCATACTGATAAGTATAAATGACTGAAATAAACATATGAAGAGGAAGGACAACTATAAAAATATTTTTTTAAAAGTTACTTTTTATTTTTTATATTTTAATTACAGTTGACATACAATATTATATTTCTTTCAGGTGTACAACATAGTGATCAGATATTTACAAAAAAAGTTCTAATGAATAAATACAGAAGGAATGAGGGAAATAAAGATCATGATTAGAATGTCACTGTGACATTCTAATGCAGGAAGATCCACCGATGAACAGTTAGACAGCAAAAGTTTAAGAAGAAACAATATCTGCATAGCCTCAAAGTATCTCCCTTCAAATACTTTCTAATCCACAAAGGGGAAATAACGAGTTTATAGTGGGGGTTCCTGGAAGATACCGCCTTAGCCAAGTAACTGAGGTTGACAGCACTGGTGATAAGACACCCGACATCATGTGCTGGTTGAGTACTTGTTGGCATGAAGTGCTGAGAAGGGTGCACCCTGTCTGTGACAGTCTTGCTGGAAATGAATAACCTCCATTTAGTGAGGAGAAAACAGCAGGTGAACCCAAGGTAAGGGGCGTTTTATAAATAACCTGACCAGTTAGTTCTCTTCAAAAGTGTCAGCGTCGTAAAAGACAAGGAAGAAGAATTGCCACAGATGAGAGGTGACTGAGGAGACGTGATGAGTAAATGCAATGAGGGACCCTGGATTAGATCTTGTAACAGGAAAAAAGGGACATTGGTGGAAAAACTGATAAAATCCAAATAAAGCCGATAGTTTAGGTAACAGTGTCATACCAGTGTTAATTTCCTGGTTTTGATTATTGGTACAGTGGTTATCTAAATAGTTACCATTAGGGAAAGTTGAGAAAGCATTTTCAAAAACTTTGTATTATTTATACAACTCTCCTATATGCCTAAATCATCTCAAAATAGAAAAAAATAAAGGTAAAATTGTATATGTGCCCAAGAGCTAAGAGTAAAAAATAAGTGCTGCAAGAAGTTTGAGAGTGAGGTTGATTCACAGTTCATTCCTCCTGGGCTAGTGGGATGGAATTAACTGGCCTTGGGGTGTGAGGTGTGGACCTGGAGGGGAGGATGTGGATGTGACCAGGAGTCAGGGCTGCCGTCTTGGGCAGGGGAGCATTTGGCTGGGCCTCAGTGGCTAGGGGAATTTTTACATCCTGATTTGGGCAGGGTAGGTGAGGTTTTAAGGCGGAATGTCTTGTAAAGATCTGTACTAAAGCACAAGGGCAGGAAAGGGCGGAAAAAAAGGTTGGGGGTCAATAGCCTCAAAGAGGGATGATGGAGGCCAGGCTCCTCATTGTAGGAACTTAAGCCAGGCCTTTCACTGAGAATACTCCTGAGCATCCACAGGGAATTTCACCCACCGAAGGAATCAGGAACACAGAGGATGAATAACTAAAGGTGTGTGAGAGCAAGTGGTGTATTTTGTTAAGGCTAGTGTGAAGTTTGAGGCCCCAGTCAGGGAGTGACCAGGAGGCCAGCAGAAAGGCGGGCGAGGATTCCCAGCCCATGGGGTATTTATTCTGTGCACACGGATCGCTTGGGAAGCAGGTCAAACCTCAGGTCTTGGCTGCTGTGTGTCCTATGACTCTCTTGCAATATAAATATTCTTTTTGTGACATGGAACCTTACCTGCTGAGAGAGAAAAAAGTCTTCTTGTCAGACTCTTTCACTTCCTGGGAACCAGCTTCTTGGTTCAACAGGGTCACTGGGCCCAAGGTGGTCAGGAAGCTTCTGTGAGTACACGGAACATCTGGAGCATCCCACAAAGGTGTGTGGTGCTTGGCCCAATTCCTGTCACTCCCAGTGGAAATGTCTCTGGAGTACCTCACACCCCCAGGTATCTATGAAGCAGCCTGGGATTTGGGCATGAGTTTTCCTCTAAAGAAGTGTGCCGGATTCTTATGTCATGGCTAGATGGACCCTGCTGGGCCTGTTCTCTGTCCTTTTCCTTTGCTCCCAAGCGGTGTCAGGAGATTTGGGGAACTTCTGACTCATCTTAGCAAGTGACTATGGCCAATCTGCTGAGAAGCTGTATCCCAAGGGAAGAGACAAAAGTAATTCACTCACATAGCTCCTTGGGATGACAAGCTCAAGTGGGACTTTATGGCTAAGCATGATGGAAACCGTAGCACCTGATTCTGGGGCTTAGGGCAGTGCTGTCTAGGAGAGTTTAGCTTTGCTTGTGTTTGAACAGCCTGAGAGCAGCTATCCAGCTTAGCAGCTGTGAGGTTTATTAGGTACTGCAGGGCTTTTGGACTTAGGTTAACAATGAGGTCTCTAGACTAGCACTTCAGCTTTAAAAAATTCAAGCAGTGAGACAGCACCTACTTAGAAAAATAAACCTGAAGCTCTGCATATTCTGGAGACTCTGCTGAGAACAGCCCTTCCATTAATGAATTTTCTGAAGAAATGGACTTTAGTTGTATTGCCATATTTCTCTTTCCAAAGATGCCCAATAAATATCCCCTTAATCTTCTGGGAGCCTAAGGTTTTTCCTTGGGTCCATTGTGTACAACAGAGCAAAAGCCTTGATGGTAGCAGAGTTGGTAGCAAGATTACAGAGGGATATTAGTGGGGCCCCTGCTCTTCTGCCTCTTTGTAACTAGAAAGGGACTCATGAAATCATGGGGACAGGTGGAGACTGAAGAAATTGTGTCCTGATACAAAGGCAGTCTCGGCCGCTCTGTGTCTGGTGAGAGGTAGGCGAAAGGAGTGGTTGGAAGGCTGGAATCTATTCTCAGACTCAATGTCAAATTCTGGCTTCTCCACACAGCAGTTATGTAACCTTGGGCCAGTGCCTTCACTGAGCTGAGCCTTTCCTCCCTGACAAAATGGGATAGTAATGCCTCCTTTTTCAAATGGCCGTGAGGCCTAAACAACACCCTGACCATAAGCTCCCTGCACAGGCGGGGCCCAATCAGTGTGAGCTCCCCCATTCCCCACTGCGGGGCTCTCTTTTAACCTTCACAGTGTGGTAGATATGACCATCTTCATTTTCAAAGGAGGAGACTGAAGTGAAGCAGCTCGGCCAAGGATGCAGAGGCAAGGTCTGTCTGACTCTCTGCCTGGGCTCCTTGAATTGCACCAGGCCAGCTCCAGAGGCCAACAGGTTGGCTGTGTGGGCTCCCAAGAGACCGTGGCAGACTTTTGAAGCTCTTTTAAACATCTTTGCCATTGCAGAAGCATCACTGGAAAATCTGTTCATCAGATGTGTGCCTTGCCAGGTCATCCAGCAGCCCAAGTGCTTTATTTTTTAGTTTTTTATTTTTATTTTTTGTAATGAAACAGGCTGTAAGGTCCTTCTCCAGTTCCATCACCCTCAAGTCTCAGTGTTAGGACCAATAGTTATGGCTGTTTTTGGTTAAAATGTCTTATGTGCCAGACAGCGTGCTATAAGTGTTACCTGCATGATCTCATTTAATCCCTGCATCAGTCCTGGGAGGAAGGTGTTTTTACTCCTATTTCTCTGATGGTATTCATTCCAGCTTGTTGAGCAGAGCCCGTCTAACTCTAAGGGCCATTTTCTTTACCATGAGGCTGTGTTGCCTAACTCAGACAAGTCCGGAGGAGACGTCAGTCTTTTTTTTTTTTTTATCTGAGGGTCCAGGGCAAGTGACTGACTGGATGGTCATTTTCAAATGTGGAAAAACACATTACACACCTGCCAAGTGTAATCCAATATAGGCCATGCCTTATGCAGCTCCCGGGAGGTTAAGATGGTTTAACACGCTAACACTTATGGATTGAACTGCATCCCCCAAACTCTTTTTTTGGAATGGATGACTCTAGAACAGATAATCCAGATTCAAGATAAAAAGGGAGTTGGAATGGAACAAATTGTATAAGCCATTGAGCAACCATTATGCAGGGCTGTGGTAAGAACTTTAGTTTTCACAGGGCTATTTTACCAAATTTTGTGGGAAAAGCTCACTTCTACTCAGAATCTTCCTGTTGTAACATTGCTAATGGATGTGTGAGCTCTGACTTTCATTAAACAAAGGTAAAGCATTTTCAAAAGAAGCCATTTAATGGGTCTGGGGATCTTACTTCACCAGCTTGAAGTAAATGGTGTGATTTCTGCATGTGGCACTGGGACATGGGTAAACTATGACTAAAACATGTTCAAATCATTGCTCAGCAGTTCAACTCTCATTTGTGGAGTCAAGTCTATGTATTGGTGGCTGCTTTCCATTTTTATTGCAACATCCCTGGAGTGGGAGGCAGTAGTTCATACTTTATATAGTTTGAAGACATGGAACCTGATTTATAGTGTTCTTATTTACATGCCATCTATTCCCACAAGGCATCTGCATTAATATCTAAGGTGACAAGATAAGAACTAAATAAACTAGAGAAAGAGAACTGATTCATGAGAGATTTTCTTTACCATTCTTTTTTCTTTTTGTTTTTCAAGTCATGTTTTTATACATTACTTTTTATTATAGAAAATTTCTAACAGGCACAAATGTAGAATAGGATAATGACCTTACGGGCTCATTACCCAGCTTTAGCACCTATAACCTTTATTCACCCCATGACATAGTATTTTGAAGCAAATACTTTGAATTATCTGTATCTGTAAATACTTCAGTATTAATCTTTAAAGATAAGAACTCTTTTTAAAAAACACAATATCATCATCATACTTTAAAAAGAAAACAATAATTCTTTATTTTCTATTAGTGTTCATATTTCCCTGACAATCTGACACATTTTTTTCACTTTTATTGTGGTATAATTTACTAACTATAAACTTCACCCATTGTAAATGTGCAGTTTGATTTTTAGTACATTTATATAGTTGTGCAAACATCAACACAATCTACTCTAAAAGTAGTCATACATTTTTAATGGTTTGTTGGATCAGGATTTTATAAGGGTCAATACATTGTGATTAGTTGATGTCTTTTTAAAATAAATAAATTAATTAAAATTTATTTATTTTTTTATGGTGACATTGGTTAACGAAACCCAATAAATTTCAGCTGTCTGTTTTAACCAGTAAGGCATATATATGTTTATACTTTGTGTTCACCTCCCATAGTTCTTTCTGTCACTACATATTTGACCCCCTTTACTTGGTCTACCTTCCCCCTTTCCCCACTCTCTATCTTCCGGTAACCACTAGTCTATTGTCCATGTCCATGAATCTCTATTTGTTTGTCCTGTTCATTTGTTGCTTTTAGGTTTATATCCCACATATAAGTTGTCTTTTAAGTCTCTTTTAATATGTAAGTGTGCCCTCTGTATCAGTTTTTTTGATTTTTTTTAAAGTTAAGAAATGGGTCTTTGTCTTTAAAATTTCCAAAGTCTAGATTCCCTTGTACTTCCTATAAATTAGGTTTAGAGACTCATTCAGATTGAAGGTTTATTCTTTTTTTCCTTTTTTTCTTTCTTCCTTTATTTTATTTTATTTTATTTTATTTTATTTTATTTTATTTTATTTTATTTTTTTTTAGCAAAGTGACACATAGATAGTATAGTGTACTTCCTTCCCATGGGGTATCATGGTGTGTGATCATCTCTCTTTTCTTGATGTTAAAAACCTTTGATAATTATTGCCTAAACCCATTATTTCATTAGGACTGCATGATGGTGAATTTTTAATTTCATTTTCCTTCTTCCTTTATTACCTTGAATTCCTCTGTAAGATAAATTTGTCCTCTTAAACCATTTAATATCCTAAGGTTGAATTTGAATATAAAAAGCAAGATGAATGCTTAGTTTTTTTGCTTAGTTACCATTTTTCAAAATAATGAGTTGCATTCTCCAAAGGCAACCTCCAAAGACAACTATTGAGTTTTGTTCTGTTTTTTTAGTGTCATTATAAAGTCAGAGATTCAAACATACTAGAAGTGTTTCAATTTATTGTGTTTATCTTTGAATCCTCTTTGATTCTCAGTTATTCAATTTTAGCCAATTGGAATAGAATCATCTTGGCACCTCCATTCTTTTGGACATGATTCTAGTAGTTTTTGGTAGCTTCTTTTCTTTGTGATATGATAAAAATTTCCAGGTTTATTTGGTACATTTTGTGCCACAGATCTGGAATCAGTCATTTCCTCAAGGAGTACTTGTTCTTTACAGTGGGAAAATTGTACTCAGAACCATTAATTTTTTATTTAATCTGATTGACTATACATGTGTATCTCTTTCCCCACACTGAAAATTATCTCTTTCAAGTATACCAATATACATATTTGCTTTACCAATACACATAGCAGTCTTAGAACAACTATACCAGCACTATTACAAATAATACGCTTACTGAAAACAATTTAAGCATTTTAGAAGTTTTTTTCCCCCTTTTTCACGGATATTGTAGTAAAGAATGTTATTCTACTAATTTTACTGAGTTTTAAAGTCACTTGGATATAATCTCTGTTTATTTCACTAAGTCATACAAGTTTATATGCTTTATTTCACTCAGTTTTTAGGACTTGCTTTTTGTTTGTTTGTTTGTTTAACAGCTTTGTTGAGGTATAATATGCATATAATACATCCACTCATTTTAAATATACAATTAAATGACTTTTAATAAATATATAGAATAGTACAACCAACACCAGAATCTAATTTTGAACATTTTTGTCACCCCCAAAAGATTCTTTTTACCAGTTTGCAGTCAATCCCCAGGCCCAGGCAAACAACAAAAAAAAGAAATCTATAGATTTCTTTTAACAATATATTTTATATAAATGGAATTATCGATAATTAGTCTTTTGCATCTTGTTCCTTCTACTTAGCATAATGTTTTTGAGGTTCATCCATGTTGTAGTGCATATCAGTAGTTTATTTCTTTTTATTGCTGAATAGTATTCTGTTGTATGGAAATAAAACATTTTGCATATTTTCTAGCTAAGAGACATTTGGATTGTTTTTAGATTTTGGCCAGTATGAATAATGCTACTATGAACATTATCATACAAGTCTTTATATGTACATGTGTTTTAATTTCTCTTGAGCAGATACCCAGGGGTGAAATTTCCTTGTTATATGATAAATTTATATTGAACTTTTTAAGAAAGCATTTTAACAAACTGTCAAACTATTTTCCAAAATAGTTGAACCATTTCACACTCCCACCAGCAACATAAGCAGGTTGCAGTTTCTTCACATCCTTGCCAACACTGGCTTTGTCTTGTTCAAAATCTGTCTCTTTGATTATAGCCATTTTATTGGGTGTAAAGTACGTTCTCATTTTAGTTTTAATTTGCATTATTCAAATGTTGAACATAGTTTCAAATATTTATTGGCAATTTGTATATTGTCTTTGTTGAAATGTCTATGTAAATCTTCTGCCAACTTTTAGAAATTTGGGTTTTGTATTGAGTTGCCTAAGTACTTTATATATTATGGATAAAAATCCTGTGTCAGGTATGATTTGCAAATATTTTCTCCCAGACTGGGATTTATCTTTTCATTTTTTAAACTGGTGTCTTTTGAAGTATTAACAGTTTTAATTTCAATAAAGTCAAATTTAATAATTCTTTTATGGATCATACTTTTGGTGTGATTCTAACTCTTTGCTCATACCAGTATCATGTAGATTTTCTCATGTTTTTTTTCTCTAAGTTTTACAGTTTTAGCTTTTATACTTAGGTCTTGAATCCATTTTTGAGTTAATTTTTGTGTATGGAGTGAGGTAGTGTCTACATTAAGTCCTTAGCACCATTTATTGAAAAGTCTGTCTTTACCTATTGAATTGCCTTGGTATTTTTTGTTAAAAATCAATTGACCATGAGCATAAAAATTTATTTCTTAACTCTTCATTCTCCTTCACACATCTATATAACTGTCTTTATATTGGTACTTCACTGTTTGAACTAGGGCTGCACATGGGTATTATAGCTTTATAGTAAGTATTTAAATCAAGAGATGTAAGTATTCAACTTTGTTCTTTTTCAAAATTGTTTTGGCCACTTTAGGTCCTTTGCATTTCCATTTACAGATAAATTTTAGAATCATTTTGTTGATTTCTGCAAAAATGTCTATTGGGATTTTTGCTAGGTTTTGCATTGAATTTAAAATGAAAAGCATTCTTTTCAAGTATACACAAAACATTCTACAGGATAAATAATATTTCAGACAACAAAACATATCTTAATAAATTTAAGAAGACTGAAATCATTAAGCCTCTTTTCTGACCACAATAATATGAAACTTGAAATTAATTATAAGAAGAAAATTGGAAAATCCACAATATGTGGAGATTAAACAACATGCTTCCGAACAAGCAATGGGTCAAAGAAAAATCAAAAGAGAAAAAATATATCTTGAGACAACTGAAAATGGAAACACGACACAACTTGTGGGATACAGCAAAAACAGTTCTAATAGGGCAGTTTACAGTGATAAATGCCTACATTAAGAAAAAAAGAAAGATCTCAAATAAACAACCCACTTTTGCACCTCAAGGAAATAGAAGAACAAACTGAACTAGTTTAGAAGGAAGGCAATAACAATAGAGAGGAAATAAATGAAATAGAAAATATGAAGGAAACTGGTACTTTAAAAAGATAAGCAAAACAGACAAGTCTTTAGCTAGACTTGCTAAAAAAAAGAGAGAAAAGACTAAAATAAAATCAAATGACAAAGGAGATATTACAACTGATACCACAATAAATACAAAAGACCATAAGGGATTATTATGAACACAACATACCACAAATTGTTTAACCTATAAGAAATAGATAAATTCTTAGAAACATACAAACTACAAGTCCAAATCATGAAAAAAAGAAGAAAAAAAAGAGAAAATCTAAACAGATTGATTGCTAGTAAGGAAATTGAATTAGTAATAAAAAATTTTTCAACAAAGAAAGGTCCAGGACCAGATGGCTTTACTGGAGAATTCTATAAAATATTTAAAAAAGTATTAATATCAATGTTTCTTAAACTCTTCCAAAAAATAGAAGAAGGAACACTTCCAAACTCATTTTATGAGGCTAGTAATACCTTGATACTAAAGGCAGAGAAAGACCACAAGAAAAAAAGTCCAAATTCCTCAACAAAATATTACTGTGCTGAGTTCTACAATATATTTAAAGGATTATATACTGTGGTCAAGTGGGATTTATTGCAGAGATGCAAGGATGGATCAACACCCACAAATCAATAGATGTCATATACATTTTTGCCTCTTCCATTCAACATAGTACCAAAGTTCTACCAAGAGCAATTAATCAAGGGGGGAAAGAAGCATTCAAATAGAAAAAGAAGAAGTAAAATGGTCTGTCTTTGCAGATGACATGATATTGTATAGAGAAAACTCTAAAACTCTACCAAAAATCTGTGAGAACTTGATAAATAAGTTCCAAGAAACTGAATCAATTGCATTTCTATATACCAACAATGAACTATCAGAGAAATTAAGAAAATAATCTCATTTACAATAGCATCAAAAAGAATAAAATACTTTGGAATAATTTTAACGAAGGAGGTAAAAGATCCTATACATTGAAAATTATAAGATGTTGAGGAGAGAAATTGAAGAAGACACAAATAAATGGAAAGTTATTCTGTGTTTGTGAGTTGGAAGAATTGGTTGTTACAATGTCCATACTACCAAAAGTGATCTACAGATTTAACGCAATCCTATTCAAAATTTCAGTGATTTTTTTTACAGAAATAGAAAAACACTCCTAAAATTTGTATGGAACCACAAAAGACCCTGATTGCTCAAAGCAATCTTGAGAAAGAGAAACAAAGCTGGAGGCACCACAGTTCCTTATTTCAAACAATATTATAAAGCTGTAATAATCAAGACAGTATGGTATTGGCATAAAAAGAGACACATAGATAAATGGAACAGAATAAAGAGCCCAGTAACAAAACCACACATAATACAATCAATTAATTTACAATAGAGAAACAAGAATATACAATGGGAAAAAGATAGTTTCTTCAATAAATTGTGTTGGAAAAACTGGATTGCCACAAAAGAATGATACTGGACCTCTATTTTATAACATATACAAAAATCAACTCAAAATGGATTGAAGACTTGAGCGTAAGACCTGAAGCCATAAAACATAAAGTCAAGGATAAGCCCCTTGACTTTGATCTTGGCAAAGGCAACAAAAACAAATATAAACCAGTGGGATTATATCAATAAAACACTACACAGCAAAAGAAACCATCAACAAAATGAAAAGGCAACCTATGGAATGGGAGAAAATATTTGCAAATCTCATATGCTATAAGGAATTAATATTCAAAATATATAAGCAAGTCATACTCAATAGCAAAAAATCAATAACCCAATTTCAAAATGGGTAAAGGACTTAAAGAGACATTTTTTTTTCCAAAGGAGACATACAAATGGCAAATGGAAACGTGAAAAGGTGTTTAACATTACTAGTCATCAGGGAAATGGAAATGAGAACCACTATGAGTTATCACCTCACACTTGTTAGATGTCTATTATCAAGAAGATGAGCAAGTGTGCCCTTTTGGTAGGAATGTAAACTGGTATAGCCACTATGGAAAACAGCATGGAGGTTCCTCAAAAAATTAAAAATAGAACTAGTATATGGTCCAGCAATTCCACTACTGGGTTTATAGCCAAAGGAAATGAATTCATTATCTTGAAGAGGTATCTTCACTCCCAGGTTCACTACAGCATTATTCACAATAGCCAATGTATGGGAACAAGTGTCTTTGAAGGATGAATGCATAAAGAAATTGTGATATATACACACAATGGAATGTTATTCAGCCTTAAAAACGAAGGAAATCCTGCCATTTGTGACAATATGTATGAATGTGGAGGACATTCTGCGAAGTGAAATAAACCAGACAAAGAAAGACAAATACTTACGTAAAGTATGGTATCACTTACATGTGGAATCTACCCTCCCTCCCCACCCTTCCACTCTCCCCCAAATCAGTTGAACTCATAGAAACAGTAGAAAAATAGTTGTCAGGGACGGGGTTGGGGGGTGGGGCGGGTGAAATAAGGAGAGATTAGTAAAAGGGCACAAACTTTTAATTATAAGATGAAAGGTCTGAGGATCTAGTGTACAACATGGTGCCTATAGCTGATAGCACTCTATTGTATAAGTGAAATTTGCTAAGACAGTAGAACTGAAATGTTCTCACCCCCCAAAAAGGTAAATGAAATTTGTGACATGATGGATGTGTTAATTAACTCAATGGGAAGGGACACTTTCAGAATGTATATGTGTATCAAATCATCACATTATGCACTTTAAATATCTTAAAATTTTATTTGTCAATTATACCTCAATTTAAAAAAAGAAACCAAGATCTGGGCACTGGGTGTGCTTGTTGCCTCTGGTGTGTCATTACTTCTCTCAGATGACAAATGATAAATATACCAATGAACAATTCTATATGTTACCATATGTGTCCACATTAAGCTAAGATGTGTTGATACTGATGTTTCCAGTTCTAATTCATCACCACCTGGCTCATCCCAGCCTCCTTTCCTTGCTCTTCTGTAACCTCCTACCATAACAGTGAAACACCTGACTTCCCATTTACTTAATTGTTCAATTCTAGAATGTGTAGCGGAATCAGAATTATTAACCTGTACCTTTATCACCTAGGTTACAGTGCTTACATGCAATTTTTTTTTGCCTTTAGTCTTACAGATTCCACTCATTTCTAATATTACTTACGACAATAACTTTTCCCCACAAACCCTTCAAAGAGGTTGTTTTGTCACATTCTGAATTCTATGCTGGTGTTCCCCAACCCCCTAAATTATATTTTTAAAGTTTGCGCACATTAAGGCTCACCCTTTGTGCTGTTAAGTTCTATGGGTTTTGATAAATCCAAAGCCATGTATCCACAATTACAGTATTATGCAAAATAGTTTCACCACCTAAAAAACAAAAAATCCCCCATGCATCACCTATTAATCCTTCTTCTCTTACCTTGCACTCCTGGCAACCACTGATCTTTTATTATTATACTTTTGTTTTTCCCAGACTGGCTTCTTTTACACAGCAATATGCATTTAAGACTCATTTACATCTTTTTGTGGTTTGATAGCTCATTTTTAAAAATCATTAAATAATATTCCATTGTATGTATACACAAAAGTTTTTTACACACTCACCCATTGAAGGACATCCTGGTAGCTTCCGGTTTTTCATTTTTATGAATAAAGCTGCTATAAATATTCACATGCACATTTTTGTGTGAATTTGTTTTCAAAGCAGGTTGGTAAATTTCTAGGAGTATGATTTCTAGATTGTTTGGTAAGACTAAGTTTGGTTTTGTGAGAAAGTTCCACTCTGTTTTTCAAAAAGGCTGTACCATGTTGCATTTCTAGAATCAATAAATGAGAGTTCATGTTGCTCTATGTCTTTATCAGCAATCATTTTAGATTAAAATTTTTTTAGCCATTCTAATAAGTATGAAGTTATATCTTGTTTTAACTTGTAATTCCCCAAGTGTTATTTAGTGTATTTTTGTTTGTTTATATGCCATCCCTATGTATACTTGATAAGGTGTCTGTTCAATTTTTGTTGTCTATTTTTAATTGTTTTCTTCTCTTATTTTTCAGTTTTAAGAATTCTTCTTGTATTTGCCTGTAAATCTTTTATCAGATATACATCTTGCAAATATTTTCTCTCAGTCTGTGGTTTGTCTTTTGATATTCTTAACAGTGAATTTCACAGAAGTTTTTAACTTTAATAAAACCCAATTTATTATTTTTTCTTCCATGTTTTTGTTACTGTACCTAAAAACTCTTTGCCAATTTCAAGATCCCTTAGATTTTCTCCTATGCTTTTTTCCAGCAGTTTTCCACTTTTGCATTTTACATGTGATTCTATAATTATAATTATGTTGAGTTAATTTTTGTGAAAGGTATAATAAAGTCTGTTTCTAGGCTCATGTTTTGCACATGGATGTCCAATTTTTTGAGCACCATTTGTTGAAAAGAGTGTTCTTTCTCCATTGAATTACCATTACTTCATCAAAGATCAGTTAATTTTATTTGTGTTGGTTTATTTCTGGGCTCTCTATTATGAGCCATTGATGTATGTGTCTTTATTCTCCCAAATATCATGCTGTTTCAGTAGCTTAATCACAAGCCTTGAAATAAGGTAGTGTGAATCTTCTACATTTGTCCTGTAGTGAGGTAGCTATTTCCAAGTCTTTACCTTTCCATATAAACTTTAGAAACATTTTGACAATATCTACAAAAAATCTTACTGGGGTTTTTGATTCAGATTTCACTGATATCTTGACAATATTGAGTCTTCCCATTCAGAAATGCAGAATATCTCTCCATTATTTTTATCTTCTTTGATTTCTTTCATCAAAGATTTGTAGTTTTCTATATAGAGATCATGTACATTTTGTTAGATTTATACCTATATGTTTCATTTCTTTTTGGTGCTTTTATAGATAGTATATTTTTAAATTTTAAATTCTAATTGTTAATTGCTGAAGTAAGAAAACAGTTGACTTTTCTATATTAATGTTATATCCTCCAAACTTGCTGTGTTCGATTATTAGTTCTGAAAGATTTTTGGTGATTCTTTAGGATTTTCTACATAGACAACCATGTCATCTGTGAACAAACACGGTTTTTATTTCTTCCTTTGTGATCTGTATGACTTTTATTTCCTTTTTCTATTTTATTGCACTAGTTAAGACTTCTAGAATGATGCTGATTATGAGTAGTGAAAGGGAACACTCTTAACTTTATTCCCAATCTTAGGGGGAAATTGACTAGTTTCTCACTTTAAATATAAAAGCTGCAGCTTTTTTGTAGATGCTTTTTATCAAGTTGAAAATCATGTATTTATTCTTTCACCTTTGATATGGTGATTGATTTTTGAATGCTGAAACAGCCTTGCGTATCTAGAAGAAATCCCACTTAGTAGTGGTGTATAATTCTTTTTATACATCGTTGGATTCTATTTGCTAATGTTTTGTTGGGATTTTTGTGGCTATGTTCATGAGACATATCAGTCTGTAGTTTTCTTCTCTTGTAATATCTTTATTTGGTTTTGTTATTAGTGTAATCCTGGACTCATAGAATGAGTTAGGAAGTATTCTCTATGTTTAGATTTTCTGGAAGAGATTGTAAAAAATTGATGTAATTTTATTCTTAAATGTTTGTAGAATTGCATGTGAAATCATTTGGATCTGATGCTTTCTTTTTAAGAAGGTTATTTATTATTTATTCAATTTTTTTTATAAATATAGGCCTATTCAGATTATCTCTTTCTCCTTGTGTAGTTGATTAATTTGTTTGTATGGTCCAAGAAATTGGTCCTTTTCATCTAAGTTATAAAACTGGTGGGCAGAGAATTTTATATAATCTTCTTTTATCTCTTTTAATGTCCATGGAATCAGTAGTGTTGATTCTCACAATTAAAAAAATTAATTTTTTAAAATTATAGTTGACATACAATATTATATTAGTTTTAGATGTATACCTTACAAAGTAATCACCCTAAGTCTAGTATCCATCCACAAGGTACATAATTATTACAATATTACTGACTATATTCCCTATGCTGTACTTTACATCCCTCTGATTATTTTTATAACTGGCAATTTGTATTTCCTAATCCCTTCACTTTTTTAACCCAACCCCACAACCCTCCTGTTACTTGGCAATCATCAATTTGTTCTATGCATCTATGCATTTGTTTCTGTTTTGTTTATTTTGTTTTTTAGATTCCAAGTGAATTAATGTGGTTTTGTCTTTCTCTCTCTGACTTGTTTCACTTAGCATAATATCCTCATGATCTAGCCATGTTGTTGCAAATAGTAAGATTTTATTTTTTTTATGGCTGAGTAATATTCCATTGTATATATGTACCAACCTCTTCTTTATCCATTCATCTATTGATGGACAGTTAGGTTGCTTCTATATCTTGGCTACTGTAAATAGTGCTGCCATTAATAAAGGCACACATATATCTTTTTGAATTAGTGTTTTAAATTTCTTTGAATAAATACCAAGAAGTGGAATTGGTGGGTTATATGATAGTTCTCTTTTTAATTTTTTGAGGAAACTTCAGACTTTTTTTATAGTGGCTGCATCAATTTACAAATCCACGAAAGTGCGTGAGGGTTCCCTTTTCTCCACATTCTCATCAACTCTTTATTGATTTATTGATGATAACTATTTTGACAGGTATGAGTTGATAACTCACTGTGGCTGTGATTTGCATTTTGCTGATGATTAGTGATGTTGAGCATTTTTTCATATGTCAATTGGCCATTCGTATGTTCCCTTTGATACTTACCATTTTTAAATAGACTTTTAAATTTTATCATTAGTAGTTATAAAAAATAACTTCTGCATATTGAGTTGTTACAAAATTGTATCACTTTTTAAAGTGTATCTAATAGAATGTAAATACCATATTAATTTGATATTTACCATCATACATTTCAAAACTACATAAACAAACTTAGCTTTAATTGTTGGAAATATTACATCATTTCTTTCTTTTCTTGAACTTGTATTTCCAGCTCAGAATTTTATCTTAATACAACATATTTTATACTTAAAAACTTTAATGATTTCTTATAATATAAAAAACAAAAATTTTATTGTAAATACATTTTGTTATTAAATAGACTTGGTCCTCCTTTTAAAAACACAGTTCAAACGCTCATGGCTGAATATGACTTATTGCCTGAATATATGACTCAACATCAATTATGTTACTATTTTTGATTTTTATAAATGTAAATGCTAAGAAATCTTGTCTGCATACATCAGTAGATAGAAATGGAAAGGTTCCTTTAGAGCAGTGTCACTCAATTCTCTGAACTCCTTCTGAGTTAAATGCCAAAAATCACTTGGTGATCTTTCATCAAAAATTATTTTTAGGTATTTGTAGTGAATAACTGTTAAGAACTCCTTCCATTTTGTTAAAAGAAATGATGTAGAAACTACTTTAACTGCAAGGAGATATTTTATTTAGTTATTAGTGTCATGCACTTTCTCAAATGCAACATAACATTTTAAATAATCTTTGCCTGACAGCCTGGAGTGTTTGCATGGACATTGCATCATTGTAAAATTTGGGATGAGGAAGAGAGAGGTAAATATTTCTTTCATAAAGTGGGAGAAGGCTCTATTTTCAAAGAGGAGGTAAGAAGATGGAACTTATGAGATATTTGTCCCTAGTCATACTCAAGTTGAACTAAGTTTAGAAAACAAAGCAGATAGAACTTGAGGGCCTGAAAAGTATTTCCCTTAACACTATATAAGTGCCTAGGTTTTTTCTGGAAAGATTTTGTATATTTTTAAGACCTGTCTATGGAAAAGGCAGGAAGGCATCCTTAATAAAATGATATTTATTAAGACACCTGAAAGAAGTGAGAGTGAAACCATGTAACTATCTGGGAGAAGAATACTTCAGGTGGAGGGAACCCCAAAGGCAAAGGCCTTGAGGTAGAAATGGGCTTGGAATGTTCTGGAAAGAGAAAGGAGGCCAGTGTTTATTATTACAAAGTGAATAAGGGAAAAACTGGTAGAAATGAGGTCAGAAAGGCAAGTAGCAATATGTTAGGTCTTGGAATCCAAGGTAGAAATTTGGGATTATGTTCTGAGTGAGATGGGAAGAATGGCTCCCCATTGGAGGGTTTTGAGCCTTGGGTTGACATGACCTGACTTTTGTTTTAAAAGACTTGCTCTAGCTGCTGTGTTGATTATTAAATAGAAATATTGTTGCTGTTGTTCTTGCTGGGTAGTTTTGCTAAGAACTCTTCCTGCTTTCACAATTGTGAATGACAATTTTAACTGTATATGCTTGTAAATATAATCTGGCCCTTGAGGAATTTGGGCTGCTAGCTTGGTCTAAGTGTGGTTTTCTCAGCTTTATTGGCCTCAGAACTCTTGTGATCAAAAGGAAGCTACTCCCTTTCTGGCTAGCCACAGTATGCCTTGTAGCTCTTGCTAAGAGGCCTTGAGCATAGCACAAGGGGCCACTGGTCTTAACTTGCATTGTAACTTCCATCAGGTGGCCCTAAGTCTGGTGTAAGTGGCGGCTAGTCCTGGCCTAAAATGTAGCTTCAATTAAGTGGTCACAAGCTCAGCACAGGTGGCAGCTGAACTCAGCTCG
The DNA here is from genome assembly GCA_004027375.1 of Macroglossus sobrinus. Lineage (NCBI taxonomy): Eukaryota > Metazoa > Chordata > Mammalia > Chiroptera > Pteropodidae > Macroglossus > Macroglossus sobrinus. The sequence continues at coordinate 548,740 of PVKZ01000336.1, read as the reverse complement.
CATTGTGGTGCCCATAAAAGGATCTCAAGCCTGGTAAAAGTGGCAACCAACTGCAGATCACTTATAGTTCCCACCAAGTGGCCCCAAGCCTAGTAGTATAAGAGGCAGCTGACATTGGTTTGTACTGGAGCCCCTCTCAAGGAGCTCTAGACTCAATACACCCAGTTGCCAGCTTCAGACCACACCAGAACACCACCAAACCAACTTCATTATGACAAACCCAAAGGGTGGACTTGGCAGGCACCAGAACCTCACTTAAATGACTACTGCTCTGTGGGGCCAGTCCACACAGGACAACTCATTTGCCATAGTCATGGCCAGCCCTCACAACTTGTCAGCCTTAAGGTCTACACCACCCACTCATGTGCCAATAGCAATCATATCTCAACTACAGCAGGAGGGCACGCACAACTCACACAGGACACTCCTGGAACACCCAACTCAGGTGGACAGGAAGATTACACCACTTGGCCCCTTAGGTACCTTCTATATAAGGCCACTCTGTCATAACTGGTATATATAGCAGATCTATCTAATACATAGAAACAGACAGGGAGGCAGCCAAAATGAGGAGACAAAAATACATGTCACAGATTAAAGAATAGAACAAAACTCTGGAGAAAAAATTGAAGAAAATAGAGATAAGATATCTGCCAGACAGAGTACAAAACACTGATTGTAAGGAGAACCAGTGAATTATGGGGAAAAATAATGAACTCAGTGAGAACATCAGCAAAATATAGAAACAATAAAAAAGGAGATATAAACCATAAAAAGGAACCAGTTAGAAATGAAGAATAAAATAATTAAAATGAAGAATACACTAGAGGGAATTAACAGATTAAATGAAGCAAAGGATAGAGTCAACAATCTTTAAGATGAGGTCATGAAAAACATTCAGAATAGCAAAAAGAAAAAAAATAATTTTAAAAGTGTGAGTTGTTTAAGGGATCTCTGATACAACATCAATTTTAACAACATGCATGTGGATGGGTAGTCCCAGAAGGAGAGGAGAGAGAGCAAGGGATTGAAAACCTATTTGAAGAAATAATGATGGAAAACTTCCCTAACCTTGTGAAGGAAATGGACATACAAGAAGTGCAGAGAGTCTCAAACAAGATGAACCCAAAGAGGCTCAAACTAAAACACACCATAATTAAAATGCCAAAGGTTAATGGCAAAGAGAGAATACTAAAAATAGCAAGAGAAATCCTGTTACATACAAGGGAGCTCTTATAAGACTGTCAGTTGATTTCCCAAAAGAAACTTTGCAGGCCAGAAGGGAATGGCATGAAATATTCAAATTTATGAAAGGCAGAATCCACAAACAAGATTACTCTACCTAGCAAGGCTGTCCTTTAGAATTGGAGGACAAATAAAGGGTTTCCCAGACAAGAAAAACCTAACGGAGTTTATAACCACTTAACCAATATTGTAAGAAATGTTAAAGGGACTTTTTAAGTAGAAAAGAAAAGATCAAAAATATAAATTAGAAATATGGGAAAGAAAAAATTTGTCACTGATAAGGGCAAACACTTAGTAAAAGCAGTGGATCAGCCAACTATAAAGCTAATACAAACGTCAAAAGACAAAAGTAGGAAGATCATGTATAATTACAACAATAAATTAAGGAATACATACAAACACATATGTGCAAAATAAGTAAAAAATAATGATAGAAACAGAAGTAGAAAGGAGTGAGTAGAAATTGTAGTGACTTTAGAACATGTTTGAACTTGAGTGATTATGAATTTACAATAGACTGGTATAAACATAGCTTGGTATATTTGAAGCACATGGTAATCACAAACCAAATAAAGAAATAAAGAATCAAAGAAATAAAAAGAATCAAAGCACAAAACTATTGTAAGTCACAAACTATTGTAAAAAGAATCAAAGCACAAAACTATTGTAAGTCACCAACATATAAGAGAAGAGAGCAAGAGAATAAGAAAGGAACAAAAAACAACTACAAAAACAATCAGAAAACAATTATTAAAATCTGAATAATTACATGCCTATCAATAATTAATTTAAGTGTAAATGGATTAAATGTTCCAATTGAAAGACATAGGGTGGCTGAATGGATAAAAAAAAAAAAAGACCCTTACATATGCTGCCTATAAAAGACCCTTTTCAGATAGGAAGACACAGAGACTGAAAGTAAAGGAATGGAAAAAGATATGTCATACAAATACAAACAACAAGAAAAGCTGTGGTAGCAATACTTATGTCAGACAAAACAGACTTGAAAACAAATGCAGTGACAAGAAACAAAGAAGGGCATTTTATAATGATAAAGAGATCAATCCAAAAAGAGAAACATAACTTCTGTAAACATCTACACAGTCAACATAGGAGCATCTAAGTATAAAAAGCAAATATTGATTGATATTTTCATTTATAAGGAGAAATCAAGAGTAATACTGTAATAGCAGGGGAATTTAACATTCAATTCACATTAATGAATAAATCATTTAGACAAAAAATCAACAAGGAAACAACTGTCTCAAATGACACACTAGACCAGATGGACTTAATTGATATTTTACTCAGAAGCAGAAGAATATACATTCTTTTCAAGTGCAAAATGGACATTTTCCACAACTGACCACATATTAGGCCACAAAACAAGTTTCAATAAATTTAAGAAGATTGAAATCACATCAAGCATCTTCTTCAATCACAACATTATGAAACTAGAAATCAATTACAAGAAGAAAACTAAAAATCACACTAATATGTAGAAGCTAAATACCATGCCACTAAACAATGAGTTGGTTAACAATGAGATCAAGGAAGAGATCAAAAGATACTTTGAGACAAATAAAAATGAAAACAAAATGACCCCAAATCTATGGGACACCTTTATAGAAACTCTAAGAAGGTAATTTGTAGCAATACAGGCCCACCTCAAAAAACAAGAAAAATATTAAATAAATTATTTAACCTTATACCTCAAAGAAATAGAAAAGAAGAACAAACAAAGCTCAAAATGAGTTGAAGGCAGGAAATAATAAAGCTCAGAAAAAAAAATAAAATAGAGTCTAAAAAAACAACAAAAAGATCAATGAAACCAAGAGCCATTTCTTTGAAAAGATAAATAAAATTGATACAGCTTTAGCCAAACTCATCAAGACAAAGAGGTCCAAATAAATAAAGTGAGGAATGAAAGAGAAGTGACTACTAACACCACAGAAATATAAAGGATTATAAGAAAATACTGTGAACAATTATATGCCAGCAAATTGCAAATAGACAACTTGGAAGAAATGGATAAATTCCTAGTAATGTACAATCTTCCAAGACTGAATCAGGAGGAAACAGAAAATCTGAACAAACTGATACCTACTTTCAGTATCAAAAAACTCCCCCAAAAAACAGAAGTCCTGGACCAGATGCTTCACATGGAAGAAAATATCTTGCTCACAAATAGGAAGAATTAACATCATTAAAATGTCCATTATAGTCAAGCAATCTACAGATTCAGTGTAATCCAATGGCTTTTTTTCATAGAACTAGAACATATAATCTTAAAATTTATATGGTATCAAAAAATATTCTTAATAGCAATCTTGAGAAAGAAGAACAGAGTTGGAGGTATCATTCTACCTAATATTAAACTATACTACAAGCCTATAGTAATAAAAAAATCATGGTACCACCATAAAAACAGACACACAGATCAATGGAACAGATTATAAAGCCCAGGCATAATCCTATGTGGTCAATTAATCTATGATACAGAATGCAAGAATATACAATGAGTTAAAAACAGTCTCCTCAATAAATGGTGTTGGAAAAACTGGACAGATACATGCAAAAAAATTGAAACTAGAAAACTTTCTTACACTATATACAAAAATAATCTCAAAAAGATTAGACCCCAAACCCTAAAACTTTTAGAAAAAAAACATAGGCAGTAATTCTGTTTTGAATATGTCTCCTCAGGCAAGGGAAACAAAAGAAAAAAATAAACAGATTGGGCTAGATCAAACTCAAATTGTACAGCAAAGGGAATCATCAACAAAATGAAAAGACAACTAACCTACTAAATGGGAGATATTATTTGCCAATGATACATCTATTAAGTGGTTAATAGCTAAAAAATATAAGAAACTCATACAACTTAGCACCAATAAAACAAACAATTTGATTGAAAAATGGGCAGGGGACCTGAATTGACATTTCTCCAAAGATGACATACAGATGGCTAACAGATGTATGAAAAGATGCTTAAGAGGAGATGGGAAATGGTGCTCAAGAAGAAACTGGGGAAAATGGTGTAGATGATGGAACCTTTGTTTATCCCTCTTGCAACCAAATCAAAGTTGTGACAGAAACACAGAGCAAACAGGAAGGAAAGTTGTCTGGGATCTAGATGAACAGAAGCACTAAAACTAGAGAGAAATAAGAAATCATCCTGAAATGGTAGAAGGTAGGAGGGGGCAAAGATGTGAGACTGCCTCATTCAGGGTGACTGAGTAGGACAGAGGCCATAGCAGTGGCAGCTGAAACTCCTCTTTAAGGGGCCGTGTCCACAACTGAACTTCTGTGTGCCAAGTTGGCTGCTTAGAGGGTACCGGGGACTTATAGAGGTACCCTGAGTTTTTGGAGTGAGGGCTGGAGGTGAGGCTCTCTCATGGATAGAAGTACCAGCGGTATCCATTGTTCCTCTATTGAGCCCTCCCTGTCCCAGTGTGCTGCAGCAGTGCTGCCATAACTGTAAAGTCATCAAACTGGTTAACAGAGGTTGCTCCACCCAAAGGATTCCCTGAAACTCTGCCTCCCACAACTCGCAACCTCACCCAAGCTACATCCAGATGTGTGTTCAGCAAGTCTGGTGCTTCTTGATGAGCAGCACTAAGACTCATACTGGTAGCAACTGGCCTCAGTTTCTAGTGTGGCCTCTTGAGGCAACTATAAGCACAGCATCTGTGGACTGCTTGCAGAATCTTAACAGGTGGCCCTGGAGGGACATAGGCTGGGACATAGGACTGTGCCATTGGGCACCTACTACACAAAGCCACACTAGTAAGACTTAAGATCTTTGATTACTACATAGAAACAGACACAGGAAGGCAGCCAAAATAGGAAGAAGCAGAAACCATCTGAAAGAACAGAACAGAGATCCAGGAATAATGGAGTCAAGCAATCTAACAGATGCCAAGTTCAAAACATTGGTTATAAAGATGCTCAATGAACTTAGGGGAAGTAGATGAACTCTTTTACCTAAGAGATAAAAATCATAAAAATGGAAATGGAAATTATAAAATGGATACAGTCAGAAATGAAGAACACATTATCTGAGATGAAGAGTATATTAGAGGGAAACAACAAAGTGGATAAAGAGGAGGATTGAACCACCAATATAGAGAAGCCAGGGACACTCAATCAGAACATCAAGAAAAAAGAAGCCAAGACTTTAATTGTGTCCCATAAGCTCCTTAAATTATTATTATAAGGAGCTTATGGGACACAATTAAATGCAAAAACATCTGTGTCATAGGGGTACCTGAAGGATAGCAAAAAGTTGAAGAGCCATTTGAAGAAATAATGATGGAAAACTTCTCTAACATGGTGAAGGAAATAGACATACAACCCTAGAAAGCTCAGAGTCCCAAGAAAGATGAATCTGAAGAGGCCCACACCAAAACACATCATAATGAAAATGCCAAAGGTTAATACAGAGAAAATCTTAGCAGCAGCAAGAGAAAAGCAGTTAGTTATCTACAAGGGAGCACCGATAAGACTGGCAGCTGATTTCTCAAAAGAAACTATGCAGGACACAAAATATTCAACGTGATGAAAACCCAGGATCTACAATCAAGAATATTTTACCAAGCAAAGCTACCATTTAAAGTCAAAGGACAGATAAGGAGCTTCCCAGACAAAAATAAGCTAACGGAATTTACCAACACCAAGCCAGTATTATAGGAAATGTTGGAGAAACTTCTTTAAGAAGAAAGAACTTGTATCAAAAGCATGAATAAAGAATGGTAATAACTGCATTTCTATGAACAAGTACCTCAAATGGAAAAGAATTAAGTGCTCCATCCCAAAGATAGAGTGGCTGAATGGATAAGAAACAAGACCCATACATATGCTGCCTACAAAAGACTCACTTCAGATTAAAAGACACACAGAAACTAAAAAGAAGGTGATGGAAATATACATTGCCTTGATGAATCTAGAAGGTATTGTGCTGAATGAAGTAAGTCAGATAAAAACAAATATCACATGATTTCACGTATATATAGAATCTAAAGAACAAAATCAACAACAACAACAAAAATGGAAACAAACTCATAGATACAAAGGATATTCTGAGGGCTACTAGATGAGAGGGAGTTGAGGGGATGAGGGCAAAGGGCAAAAGAATTAAGAAGTACAAATGGATATTTACAAAGTAGACATGGAGATATAAAGTATAGCATAAGGAAATAGTTAATAATGTTGTAATAAATATGTAAGGAGGAAGAAGAGTACTAGATTTAGTGGGGTGATCACTTTGTGACTTATATAGATCTCTGATCCCTATGCTGTACAACTGAAACTAATATATTATTGTATGCCAAATATAATTGAAAAAACTTATTGAATTATACAATGTAAATATAAGCAACTATTATATTTCAATAAAGCCAGAGAAAAACAAAAGATACTCAACATCATTAATCATGAGGGAAACTCAAATCAAAATCACAATGACATGTTATCTCACACCTGTCAGAATGGCTATCATCAATAAATAAACAAACGACAAGTGTTAGGATGTGGAGAAAACGGAACACTTGTGCACTGTTTGTGGGATTGTAAATTGGTGCAGCTACTGTGGAAAACAGTATGGAGGGTCATCAAAAAATTAAAAATAGAACTACCATATGATCCAGCAATTCCACTCCTAGGTATTTATCCAAATAAATCTAAAACACTAATTTGAAAAGATATATGCATACCTATGTTAATGGCAACGCGGTTTAAAATGGCCAAGACATGAAAATAACTCAAGTGTTTATCAAGCGAGGAATGGATAAAGAAGAGGTAGTACATATACACGTTAGAATCAGACATAAAAAAAGAATAAAATATTACCATTTGTGACATTATGGATGGACCTAGAGGATATTTATCCTAAATGAAACAAATCAGAGAAAGACAAATACCATATGATTTTACTTATATGAGGAATGTAAAAAACAAAATAAACAGAAAAAACAGAAACATAGATGCAGAGAACAAACTGATTGCCAGCTGGGAGGAGGGTTGGAAATGTGGGTGAAAAAGATGAGGGATTAAGAAGTACAAATTGGTAGTTACAAAACTGTCATGTGGATATAAAATACAGTGTAGGGATTATAGTCAATAAGATAGTAATAATTTTGTGTGGTGTCAGGTGGTTATTAGACTTATTGGGGTATAAGTTATATAAATGTCTAATCACTATCTTGTACACCTGAAACTAATATAATATTATTGTATATCAACTGTAATTGAAAAATAAATTAAAAAATAAAAAAGTATTTTCATATTTCAACAGATAGTTTGCAATTTTGTTAGTTTGTTATTTATTTTTAAGAAACTGTTCTTTTATCAGAACAACCACAAGGACTATCGAAACTTTCACAAAGTTTACTTCTCAACCCTTCCATGCACATACTGATTTAATCAGTCTACACATTCTTCATTACAGTGAAATCCACTCTGTGCCTGCAGCAGTGACAAGAGTCAACTCATAACACTGAAATGAATCAGCCAACAAGAGGCACACTGCTTGGATAATATAGTTTTCTTTACTTGGGTGGTTCTGTCTTCCTGAGTTCATTGTGAAAGAAACATTTTTGACCACCCAGCAATAATGTTCCTTTATTTAGGATTTTTTTTTTCAAAAAAAGAATTGAATAGGACTGAAGTAACTAGTTTTGTAATGTGTGAACTGAACTGAATAAGCCAACTGTAAGAAGACATTTTGGAGACATTGGGGGCGATAGAATACATTAAGAAATAATATTAACTATTGTAATAATTGTGTATAGTGCCAGGTGGGTACTAGCCTAATCAGGGGGGGTCACTTTGTAGATAGTGTAAATGTTGAACCATTATGCTGTACATCTGAGACTAATATAAAATAATATTATAGGTAAGTAAGTAAGTAAGTAAGTAAGTAAGTAAATAAATAAATAAATAAATAAATAAATAAAACGAACAAAAAGGAAATAATATTAAGGAATTATTGTTACTTTTATTAGGAGTGATAATGAATCTGTTGTCATTTTAAATTTAAGTCTTTATGTATTAAGGTCAATACTGAAACATTAACAGGTACAATAATATAAGGTCTGGGATTGGTGTAAAATACTTCAGAAAATAAGAGGAATAGATGAAATAAGTAAGGTAAAATGTTGATAGTAGTTGGAGCCAGGTCATGAGTACAGGGGCGTTAATTTTTACCACTTTTTTGGCTTTTGTGTGTGTTTGAAATCTTCCACAATAAAAGTTAAGAAAATATTTTTTAAGTCTGTTTTTTAAATTTTCATTTTACTGGGTAGAAGTTAAATAAGGGGTTGTCTAGTTCAATATTGGACTTCTGGCAGTTTAAGTGTCCTAGTTTAGAGAAGAGGCATTGCCCAGCCTGCAAAAATGCCTGGCTGGACCCCATCTGATTATGCTCATTCTCCAAGGCAAGCAGTGCCACCCACTTTGGGTTTCACTGACAATCACATGAAACATAGCAAAAGGAAGGGTGAGCTGACAGAGCAAACAGAACTGGATTCAAACTACCTTTCATTTATAAGTATAATAATCTTTTATAAGTACAGTAAATATTAGTATACTGATCTTATATGTCATTTGTTACCTCTCAATCTCATTTATAAACAGGGACTTATTTTGAGGATTAGAAATAATGCATAAAAAGCATCTAGTGCATAAATGATGTCTGACAAAATGAAAATCATTATTAATAAAAAGCTGTACATTTCTCCTGCCCTGGGAAGTAGTCCTTTGTCTTGTGTCACCATAGTCACCCAGTGAGAAAGCAAGAACCACATTGTGGGAGAAGTGTTCTCTGGGAGTTTATTTTTGTCTGGGAGAAATGAGTCCTTTCTTTCATGGGGTCCTATGTCACCTTGAACTTCTACCCTTTATTCCTTTTATGCAAGTTTATCTACTAGTCTGCCTTTAGGATTTGGGTTAAGAACTTAAAAAACATGTTTATTTTAAACATGAGGACATGGAAGGAAGCTGAAAATACCTCTACATCTCTATATTATTAGGTTAGCCTCTGGTTTTGTTCTGCTCTTTTGGGATCTGCTTCCCTGAAACCACATGGCTAATCAAATAGGAATCACCAAAGGATCCTGATTCCTTGACTGGGGCTCCATTCTCTAAAACTGAAGAATCTGCTCCTTGGTGCAAGTGTAGGCAAATAATAATAATAATAATAATAATAATAATAATAATAATAATAATAAAATAATCATAATAAAAAATAATAATATAATAATGCATACATGAGTATCTTTCAACAGTACATTAATTATATTTTTTGCTTATAAAAGTAATACAAAAGAAAATTTACCAATTCCTTAAAAAGATATTTTATTTGTCTACTTCGTAAGTACTTTTTTCAGTTTTTAAAAGTATGTATTTTTCATTTCATTTTATGTATTCTAATGACGTTCCTGTGAACTAGAGAGGTGAGAAATAATATCATTTAGAGACAGAGAGAGGGCCAAGGTGAAAGACTTCATTCCAAACACAAGTTCTCACTCCCACCCCAGCCTTCTATCCACTAATTAGACCCAGGCTTTTCTATGGGCCGATTATAATCTATCCATTGGTCTTGAAGTCACTCCTGGTTAATTTGTCAGATGACAGCTGCCACCCTCTCTCCTCCTCATGGGAATTTCCCAAGGGGAACCTGGCCAGCACTGACTCAGCCAACCCACACCTCACCCAGCCTTCCAACAGCTGTCACTTCACCCACCTTGATCAGACTTGAAGGAAATCAAAAGTAACACCTTGTTGGGAAAGGGCTAAGCTTCTCGCCATAGATGATACCGCCTCCCACTCAACAGTTGGTGTCTTGTTCATTTAGACTCACAGATCAGGTTGAGTTTCAAGAGCTGCGGTATGGATCAGAACTGGGGGAAAAAGCTTGTGTTCTGGTGGTCTGCGGGAGAGGTAGAGAAGTTGAGTCTGAATGTCCTATTTCTTTGCTTGAGGATAGCAACAGAGAACACACCACTCTTCTCCAATGAAATCACTTATTTTCTCAGTATGTTTCAGAGGTCCAAGTTCTTAGCAGAGAGCCTTGTGTTTACTAGCAATGCTTTCCTGTTTTTGTCAGTTCAAGCTGGATGTTAATAAGAGCTATCATTTATTAAGCCTATGCCATGAACCAGGCTCTGTACTGAGAAAAAATAGTTATTTTCTCAAAAGTTATAGAGCCCTGAGAATATAGTTGTGAATAAAGCTCTCCCAAAGCTTATAATCCACTGGGGCAACAGCCACTGAACAGCTGCTTATTTAAATGATTACAAGGGAGCAAAGCCCAATGTAAGAAAGTTCAGGGCACTTTGAGAGTCTTTAACTGACATTACTTCATTTTATTTTCACAATAGCTCTGGGAGGTTGGTAAGCTGTTCTTTATTTTTCGATGAAGGACAAAACAATGATGCTGGGAGAGTTTAAGTAAATTTCTTAGTGAAAAGAAGTGTTGGGATTTGGCTGAAGATCTATCTAATGCCAATGATTTGGTGGATCCTTCTGCCCTGTACTTAATGCTCGCATGCTGAAACAAAGCTGTTCACCATTGTTGGAGTCACATATCTTTTCTAAGTTTAAATTTAGCCACATCATTATTGTATTAGAAGATCAAATGTTCTTACTTCATGAAGAGATTTCAGGAGACCTGTGAAACTTCTGAAAGTATGCAAATTTTAGAGGATATGTGCATATATTTCTTGAGAGAGAGTCCCAAGATCATATCATGTTTTCAAAGAGATCAATACACCAAAAGTGTAATAGCCACTGAATTAGTTCGTGTATTTATAGCCCTGCTCCTTAATTTAATCTCAGTTAACCCAACAGGCAGATGAATAAACTCAGTGCAAAAAGAGGTGGGTGTTTGTTGACCCTCATATTTTTGCAAGGTATTGGTAGTGATGATCGAGAGTTCATCTATGTCTCAGTCTTGCTCTTTCCCTTTACCTGTCAAGAACTGGTGATTGGGACAGGTAGAACAAGTGGTGTAGGTCTCTCCTAGAACACTAAAAATTTTCTCCCAATATACCACTCCCACAGGTTCAGTGGCTTCTCATTATCCAGCATTTCAGATATATCAGTTTCCTGGGCTGCTGTAACAAAGTACCTACACAACCTATGAGGCTTAAAACAAGAGAAATGTATTATCTCACAGTTCTGAAGGTCAGAAGTCTGAAATCAAGGTGTTGAAAGAGCCACAATCCATCTACAGTCTCTAGAGAAGAATCCTTTCCTTGCCTCGTCCTAGCTTCTGGTTGTTTTGGGCAATCCTTGGTCTTCCTTGGCTTGCAGCTACATCACTATAGTTTCTGCTTCTTCATGTGGTCATCTTCCCCCTGTCTCTGTATTGCTCATGGACTTCTAATGAGAACACTATTATTGGATTTAGAATCTACTCCAATCCAGTATTACTCCATCTTAACAGTTATATCTGCAAAGACCCTATTTTTAAATTAGGTCACAATTTGAGGTTCTAGGGGGACATAAATTTTGGGGGAACACTATTCAACCTAGTACAGATATATTTTTTGACTTTGTGTTCTGCTAATAAAAATATGTACTTCTCAGTAAAAGAACAGTAACAATAGAAACCTTCTCAGTAGTTTATACATTAGTATGAATGAATTTATTAGTTTTTCCCCCCCAAAAGCAGGTTCTCTTTGGGCAACTAGGTGTGAGTTTTCCAGGGAGTTGGGTAAGGAGGGCATAAGCTACTAGCAAAGGAGGGCAACTGAGTAGGTAGTCTGGAGACACCAAAGATAAGCTTTCTTCACTTTATAGTTTTGCTTAGAATAGACCTTGATATGGAATTCATTCATTTTGTAATACATTCATTCTTTAAAATATTGAATGTTTGATGTGTATAAGGAATTGTGAGGACAAAAAATGAATAAGGTATGATCCCTCCCTTAAAAGAACTTGTGGTCTCACAGGGCAAGTGAACAGGTCCAACATATTGGTACTGCATGGCAGAAGGTGATGAATGTCCCACCTGACAACAGTTAGCACCCTATCATAATTGAGAGGGAGAAATACTTTTGTGTATGTTTACCCCAGGGATGGGTCAGGAAAGGCCTCATGACAGTGGAGATATTATAATTAAGTTTTCTAGAATAGAAAGGTGGCAAAGTAGGAGAGAGGCAGGGGACAAAGGCACCCAGGTGGGAGATCTGAGGCATAAATGGGAAATGACACAGTTTGGCTGGAGCCCGGTGAGCATTAAGCAACTTGATTATAGGGACTTTAAATGCCAGGCTAAGAAAATTAGGCTCTAGGTTTAATGCAAAGGCCATGAGTAGTCATTGAAGGGTGTTGAGCTATGAAAAACAGGATTAGAGTTTTGCTTCAAGAAGGCTAACTGTACAGCAGTGGATATGATGGAAGGAATAAATAGACAGGGAATTAGGAAGCCACAGTGAGGATCCTGGGGAAAGTGGATCAGGACTGGAAACTAGACAGAATTAATGTGAGTGGAACAAGAAAGTAGGTAAATAAGCCTATAACAGAATATGTATTGAGGGCAAGACTGGACAAGTCATTGGATGATGCCAAGTGTTTTTTTTTTCTTTTTCTTTGAGTTGGACACATTTATTACCCTAACATTCATTTTTTTAATTATGTTTTTTGTTACAGAATGTTTTACATACACAAAGGAGTAAGGATAATATATGTGTAATTTATGAAGTCTAATAGTCAAATAAGCATCCTTGAACCTATCACTTTCCACTTAGTCACATACAATCATACTGATCTCATCCCTTGCCTGACCTTTAATTTTGTGTTGACTATCCTCCTTGCCTTTTCTCATAATTTTACCATATCTGTTTGTATCTGTAAACTATTATTTTGTCTTGTTGGTTTTGAGTTTTATAAAAATGATTATACTGTATGTACTCTTTCTCTCTAATTTTTTTAATTCAATGCCATGTTCCTAAAATTTATTCGTTGTGTTCGGTTTTGCCTTTCAAAGAAATGGAAAAGACCATGAGTGCTATTTGGACATTTCCATTTCACAGGCAGATGGTAACTCTGGCTGGAGACAGCTAGGGAGACGATGTCTAGTCTCCTGCTATCCTGGGAAGCATTTCTGAGGAGCTAGCTTAACCTTCTCTCTGTTCTTGCCCTGTACAAAAGAGCAGCTTCTGCTTAATGGTAATGGATGGGAAGGCACCATAGGAACACATTCTGTGCCAGGAAGAAAGCTTGCTAGTTTAAAAACAACAATAGCAACAACAACAGCAGCAGCAACAACAACAACAGCAGCAACAAAAACATATATATTTTGCTCACAAATTTTTAGTCTGGGCAAGGATAGCTTATTTCTGTTCCACTCTTGGGGAACAAAATGGGGTAGCCTGAAGCCTGGAATCATCTGAAGGCTCATTCATTCACATTCTGGTACCTAGGTTGGGAAGTGTCAGACAGTTGAAGACTGGAACAGCTGGAGCTCCTCAGGCAGCTCCCTCTCTATGTAGTCTCTCTATCATAGCATCTCTGAAGGGCCAGACTTTTTATATTGCAGCTCATGGATACCAATGCATCTGTCCCAAGAGAAAGAGAGCCAAATGGAAGCTGTAGTTCCTTTTATGACCTAGCTTTAGAAGTCACATAGCCATATCCCATTGGTGGAAGAGTTACAAGGTCCACTCATTCAAGTGGATGGAAAATAAACCCTACCTCTTAATGGGAAAGTGTCAACATCACATTGTAAGAATGGAATATAATTGTGTGGCTATGTTTGAAAAATACAATCTACCACAGACTCTGACCTAGAAGAATGAAATGCCTTGATGTATTTTCACAGGAGAATCCTGAGAAGGAAAGGAAATATTCATATAAAAAAATGGCTCGGAAAAGAACCAATTCAACCAGATCTAGAGTCTAAGATACATCTCTCCTGTTTCAGAAACAAAGGAAATGTCATCAACCCACAGAAATCAGGCTTAACTTATATGACTAATAATCACTGCACAGTAGCATTTAATAATTCCTCCTCCTCCTCCTTTTCCTCCTCCTCCTCCTCCTCTTTTTCTTTTCTTTTACAAGCATTTAATTTTATTTGGCCTATCATTTTTCAAGCTTCTTTGACCACAGAAACCTTCCAAAGTCTACGGCTATGCTGCTCTGAACATGCCGGATTCCATCTGATCTCAGAAGCTAAACAGGGTTGGGCCTGGTTAGTACTTGGATGGAAGACCACCTAGGAAGACCATGTGCTGTAGGTGTAAAAAATAAAAACATCTTCCTCTGAACAGTCCTGACTTTCATAGTATCCAGTGAATCACCTCTTGAATTCTAAAGATATAACATTAGGTTCTCTATAGATTACTTTAGTTATTTTGTTAAAAAGTAGTAAAACATATCCCTGGTTGAGAATCTTAGAAAATAAATTTTAGGCTGGTAAATAATTTTGTAGTAAATATTCTAATAGATTTCACAAAAATGTGCTATTTTACCCCTTTTTTCATGAAAAATTTAAAAGCATTTTTTAATTAACTGTCAGGTGGACGTGTTTGCTGTATCCTGTTTTATATAGCCTTATAAGTTTATATTTTGGCATCCACAATTATACTAGTATTTTAAGTACAAAGATTATTATTATAACACTAGTCTTTATGCTTTGGGAGGAGAAAGGTAGAAGTTCAGATAATACCAAGTGCCTATTTAAGTATCTAAAATGTAAAGATACTTTTAATTCAAACAAAAGTTATTTTTGAGCTTTTTCTCTTGAGGTGCTATGGTAGGTTCCAGCATACAAAGACAGTGTGAAGTGATGTTCTGACATGCTCTCTAGCTGCTTACTGAAAAATCTGATGACCAAACCAGAGAGAACAAGGTAATAGGAGGTACAAAAAGAGAAAGAGGGGCAAAGGATGAAAGGAGAAGAAATAAGACTAAATAGAAGAGGGATAAAAAGAATGGAAAGAAGAATTGAAAAAAATTTCCACTTCTGTCTGAGTCTCTATTTTACTATTCCAATATAACTTTGGAGCTCTTTCCTCACAACCTCACACACGAAAAGTTTTAACTACTAGGTTCTTAGAAGGAATTTGCAATTGCACTGTGTGAAAACAATAAGACAATGTTTTTTATACAAAACACTCAAAGCCTTAGGACTCCTTTTTGAGGTAAATCTTCAAATACCACACCAGAATCCCGACAACTTGCTCTCTGTTGATCAGCAGGCTCCTTCTCTAGTTTCCTCAGTTTCAACTTCTTGGGATACCATCCTCCAAAACACTGTCTTGAGGCCCCACACCCGAGGGTTCTTACAGGTGGACAGGATTCATGTGATTGAGCTTGAGCAAGGAAAATGAACTCATTTGCAGTGTGACCCAGTTCTGTTTGATTGGGAGGAAGAGGGCTGGTACTCTGTTCATCTGTATCTCCAAAGAACTTTTGATTGTGCAACTGAAAAGGGAAGGGGTACAGGAAATTCACATGCTTTCAGCAGTTGGTTCTGGAGTCTTTTCCAGGGTCTCTCTATTTCTGGGGTTATACGGGCAGTTCCACTGCCAGTTCCAACTGCTTTTGCTGGAAGATGAGTCTAGGACCCATCTGAAGTTCCACAGAATTTGGTCCTCCAAGATGAGGAGGCTTCAGAAATTTCCATTGTTATTTTTATAATGGTTTTATTGAGGTACAATTCACACACCATGCAATTTACCAATTTAAAGTGTGCAATTAAATGATTTTTAATATATTCAGCTGTATAGTCATCACCACAATCAATTTTAGAACATTTTATAATTCATAAAGGAAACCCTCACTCTCCATTTCTCCCTAACCACTCTCCTTCACACTCCCACCTCTAGGAAACCACTAATTTACTTTTTGTCACTAATGGATTTATTGCTATTCTGGACTTAAGAAAAGTCCAGAATATATATGGAATTCATATTTAAAACATGTGGTCTTTTATGGCTGGCTGTTTTTAAGTTTCTTCCATATTGTGGCATTTATAAGTACTTCATTCTTTTTTATTATGGATACAATTCCATTTTATGGCTATAACACATTCTATTTATTTATTCATCTGTTGATGGACATTGATTTCTACTTTTTGACTATTATGAATAGTGCTGCTATGACTGTTAGTGTACAATTTTTTTGTGTGGGCATGTTTTTATTTCTCCTGGGTAGATACCTAGTAGAATTGCTGGATCATATGTTAACTCTATGTTTAACCCTTTGAGGAACTGCCAGACTATTTTTCACAGTGGTTGTGGCATATTACATTCCCATTAGAAATGTAAATGAAGGTTCTAATTTCTCGACATCCTCATCAACACTTGTTATTTCTTCCCTCTTTTTATCATATTCATCCTAGTGGATGTGAAATGATATCTCATCATGGTTTTGATTTGCATTTCCCTAATAGGTAATGATGTTGACAGTCTTTCCATGTGTTCACTGGCCATTTGTATATCTTCTTTGGAGAAATGTGTATAAAAATCCTCTGTTCAATTATTAATTGAGTTGTTTCTCTTTTTATTACAGAATATAAGTTCCAAATGTATTCTGAATAAAAGTCCTTTCTCAAAAATATGATTATTTTCTCCCATTCCATGAATTGTTTTTCACCTTCTTTATGGTATAAGTTTAAGTGTAAAAGTTAATTTGATGATGTCAAATTTATCTATTTTTATTTCTGCTCGTGTTTTTGGTTTCATAGTTAAGAAGACATTGCCTAATGCAAGGTTTAGCTCTTATATTTGGGTCTTTAAACTATTTTGAGTTAATTTCTGTATATGATGTTAAGAAGGGGTCCAACTTCATTCTTTTGCATATGGATATGAGATTTTCTCAGCACCATTTGTTGAAAGACTATTTTTTTCTCTTTAAAATGTCTTAGAGCACATTGTTATTTTTATGGCATGGAAAAAAACAACAATGAGAAGCTAAAGAAATTGCAGAGAAATTTTTTGACCAATCCTGGATAGTGGTGATTCATGGTAGCTACATTGCGCTGCCCCTGTCACAAACGTTATCTCATTTAATCCTCACAAAAACTCTTTGAGGTAGATTGTGACTATTCCCATTTTATAGATGAAGAAGCCAAGGTTTAGAGAGGTTAAGAAGCTTACCTAATAGGTCATTGCTAATAACCAGTGGTTCTGGGTTCTGAATCCAGGCCCATCCGATTTCAGCACTGCCATGACCAATTATTGGGTCATGCCATAAATAACAATGGCAGGTAACTATGTGTCAGTTACTACTCTAAGTACATTACTAACTCATTTTATTTCTACAATAACCATAGGAGGAGTGTGTATTATTTTTATACCTATATACAGATGGATAAACTGAGATACAGAGAGTTTAAATAACAGCCCAACAAGTGGTAGAGCTAGGCTCTGAACCCAAAATCTTTGCCTTTTAACTGTCATACTATAATACTCTTCAAACCTTTGTTGCTGCAGTTTTCTGTTTTTATCTGAAGCTTCTCTTTTTGGATGCCTTTATAATCTATTCATATGTGATTTCCACAGACAAGTCACAGTAATTTTGCTAGAACTCCTTGACTCTGGGATTGCTCACTGTAATAGTCTTGAAGAAATTTCCAGGAGGTATTTTCTTCTTAATGAGATGAGCAGTTTTCATAATACTGAGCATCTGTTTTTTTCTCAATAAGGGAGCTTCTTATAGTAATGGGCATCAATAGCCTACAGGAAATCAACCAATACCCAGAGTAGATTTCATTTAAGGTAAGATAAATGACTTTTGCCCCTGAGGCCTGTGTATCATTGTTTATGACCTACACAAGTATAATGAATGCTACAGTTTGGAAAGATGACTGTTATATGTTCTCCAAATTTACTATTTCTTTTGAATCTTGAAACGTCAGAGTTCATTAATTCCACTTGTTCTTCTTGCAGATGAAAAAACTTGATTCCCCTAAAGGTTATGAGACTTGCCCAGAACTTCTGATCCAATTCCAGGGCATTTCCTGGTCCCCAGGCTACTTTTTGGTGATGTCACTACATTTTTTTTTGTTTTTTGGGAGGTGAATTGTCCTAAGGTATTCACTGTTAATGCCTTAATAGTGGAATGCAGAATGATATAATGCTTTCCATTAAGAATTTACTTTAGATAGTTTTTTTTTTAATTAGGACAATATTTCCTAGGTTGCCAGGCAACATGATAATGGAGTTTTGGACTTTATTGCCAGTCAATGAAATAGAAAGCGCACTATCTTTTGCTTTCAGAATGAACTTCTCTTTCTCATTCTTTCTAGATTTGTATTTATATTCTGTGTTAAATCAAAGAATCAAATAGGCATAAGTAAAAAAGTGGAAAAAGCTCATTTAAAAGAACATAAGCATCCTTATTTCTGGTTCCTGCATCTGAATAAATGTTTAGTGTAGACATTCAATTTGTGTGTGACACTGTGTTAAGTGGGAAAGTTGGCACCTTGGAGAGTTTTATTAAAACTTATCAAAGACCTGGCCAATTGGGGAAAAAACACAGTTAAGATAAAATTAAAAACTTATAACTATAGAGTAACTTACTTAGGTAAAATATGCATCCATCTAAGGAAGGACTACTGTGAACTTTGGAGTAGAAGGGTAAGGTCAGGTGCAAGTAAACTAAAGATTCAAAATGGAGTAAATTATGTTGTATTCTTTTCTCACTGCTTTTCATCATAGCTATAACCTATTCAACAGTTTTATTGAGTTTAGGAAAGCTCAGTGGAGAAGGGAAGATGACAATCTAAGAGAACACTGAAGAAAATGAATGAATGATCTCCAATTAGAGAAAAGACTAAAAAGAACTGTATTGTGTTAATCTGGCTGAGCCAGAACACTTTTTGTTACCCATCAGTACCTTTTCAAGCACTCCAATTTTATTGTTACCTTTTGTAAGTACTACGTGTTGCTTTCTCTCTCATCACCTCATGACTCTAGGGGAAGGTTGAAGAGTCTCCCTTGACAAGTCACTCATTTTCACCAGGAAGCTCATTCACTTGTGCTTGTGTTGTGATTCATGAGTGAGCATTTTCCTACAAGGAGCCAAGAGGCTCATGTGAAATGATCTAGGACACTATCTCATGCAAGCCCATTAAGTCACTGGCTTCATGAAGGCCCTTTGTCACCCTTATTTTGACATCTCGCTAGCTGGCTTCTTGGCCCCCGGGTCCCTTCTTTGCTTTGGATCCTAGTCCCTCTTTTTGGACACCCTCTTTTGTAAAATAAAACCCAGATGTTTGCCCCTGTTTACAGGTGTACTTCCTTTACCCCTCACTCCCTACATCCTGCAGTATGTATCCACAATGAATTTCCTTAATAAACAACACTCTTTCAGAATTTCTCTGATCTGATTTCCTTTGCCTCACCTTTGCCAGAATCACACTTGCCCAGGTTTCCAATGATTCCTAGCCGCCAACAAAAAGGGATCATTTCCCATGCTTGATTAGTCATCTATTCACCCAGTGATAAAAAGCTTATTTATTGTACTTGTACCATGCGGGACACATGAAATGAAGGGTGCAGTTCCTGCTCTCTTACACTATAGTAGAGGAGAAGTTGATAAACATACACTTATTTCTGGCTCCCAACCCAGTCTTAGGGTGGGCAATGTGTTGGCAAATACTTCCTATGACTCTCCATAACTTGGTCAGTTGGCTCATTGATTTACTGCTTGATACCTTTCTTTGCCTGATCTACCTGTTTTGCCTTTTAATTCACACTATTCTTAATATTCTCCTTCAGAGTTCTGTGATCCTGTCTTTACAAAGCCCCTTAATACAAAACAGATTTTTATATGTCTGCTGTACCTGGATCAAGCTGCAATATTATAAGAAATGAAAGAGATTAAGAGTCCAGAAAAATGAGTTTAAAGGAAGGCAAAGACAAACAGTTTAACAACAAAAACAACAACACAACAACAACAGAATGACAAAACAGAACTTTTAATACGTTAGAGTGAAAAACTGGTCTTTATGGGTATTTATCATTTATAGCTATCTATGAATGTCAGTATCAGCATTCAAAGAGGCTTACCCACCTTGAATGCGACAAATAATGAAGCTGGTTGTTCATGCCCTGCATCTGTTCTGATTGGTTGGTGCCAGAGTGAATTTAAATAAAAAATAATAAAGCCTCGGCTTTAGAGCCGTTTATTTCACAGTGGTGTGATAGACCTGTGAAAGCATTCATTCACATAGTCACATGTTTTTGTAAAATTTGTACACCTCAGATAAATTTACTATAGTTAGTTAAGACCACTGCTTCTTTCCAGTGTGACTTCTTCTCCATTACACTTCTTGAATTGATGGGTGCAGGCATTTTTAGGGACCAGGTTAGGGGAAGTGGAGTTAGGCAAACGTTTAGTTCGAGTTAGTGGGACATATTGATGAGGTTCCCAGTCACTTCTGTGTAAAGTTAAATATTTCTATCCACTCGTACTAGTAGCGGTTTCCAGAAATACTCCCAATGCCTACTGTACTGACTCAACCAGTGCCATGACTGAGCTGATAATCAATTTCAACAGGCTCAGAGGCTCCTGGAACCAGGAATGTGTAGGTAATAGAAGATAATCAAGTTGTAAAATGGAAGGAGCCAGAAGCTATTCTGTGATAACTTATTCCAGTTATCAGATGTGTAAAATTTTAAGCTGAGGATTCAATTCTCATCAATGCCTCATCAAAATAGAAGCTCTCTCCTATCTGGTAAATACTTGATAATGCAGCATGTACTATTATAAATGCACCACATAAAATTAATTTTCATACATTTCTGTAGGAAATCCATAGAAATATTCTGATATTAACAAGTGAATTGTAACAAAAATTTTCAAATCATAACAAAAGCAATAATATGTTAAGAAGGTAAAATATTTGAAAAGAAGTAATGGATATACTCTTGGATTCTTGACAATCCAATTAATAAAGAGAATTGAGCTGATGTCACCACTAGACCCCAGCAAGATGGGCCTCTGCTCTGGATTTCTGCTCCTGAGAACCCAGCTGTAGCTCTCCTCCCACCTTGCCCACTGCTAAGATGAGGAGTCCAAGGGAGACAGAGGAGACACTTGCCTTTCAGTAATGTTAGCCAGTGGTACATTTTGGATGAGAAATGTACGCCTGTGACCCCAAACTGAAGACCAGTATTTGGAAAGCACATTCAGGAAAAAAAATAAAAAAAAAAATACCTTGGAGAGAGAGAGAGAGTGGCAAACTGGTCATACAGCTAGTATATTAGAGATGCCAGACAATAGAAAATGAAGTGCAATTTTGTGACATGCAGAAAATAGCCACCCACTTAGGCCACCCCACAGGAACTAGGGAAAGCCAAGTATCTCAGAATAATGGCGTTAAGAGGAAGTTGGCTAGGGAGTGGAGGCCTTTAGAGAGATGAATGTCATCGTGATTGGGTGGATGTAGGCTGGCAAGGCCCTAATGATGAGAGGCCTGTGTTTTGCCTCCCAGAGCCAGGAGGAATGTGTAGTGACCTTTGCATCCTGCCTGCCTGCTTCCCTGCCTGCCTGCCTGGCTGGCTGAGACTGCAGCCAGGCTATAAACTGAAATGAAAATATCCTTCTAAGGGTATTTCAGGTTCAAAATGCCATTGGCTAGTGGGAGGAAAAGGATATTATCTGATGACAGATAGTGGCAGCCAATGCCTGACTGTTACTCATAGAGTCAACATATGCTGGGAATTCCAGGGAGATGCATGCCAGAAAACCTGCATCCTAGTACTTCTGGTTTAGGGAAACAATGGGGCCTGGGGGTGGGGTGGGGGAAGTGTGTATGTACTCGTGGAGCTGAATATTCATTCCTAGGCATGGTGTGACTGGAGTTATAAGGTCACTACACCATTCCTCAAAAGCTTAGGGGTCTTTTAGAAAACTAGATTCTGGAGTACAATGCTTACCTTTATTCAGCTCACTCCACAAATATCTGTGGTGAACTTGCTCTATGCCGGCCAGTTATGCCAAGAACTAGAATGTAGAGACATAAAAGATAGGGTACTTCCCTCTTGGGTTTTACAAATTTAATAAGGGGCTTACAGAATTATGTTCTGACAAAGAATGACTAAGAAGAGACTGGCAGCTACTTGTCAATTTTTAGAAGCTGGCATTGACTGAATTATGTGAGTGAATTTCAGACTGGGAACAAAGATGGATGTTTGGAGTAGGTTAATTTTGGGCTCCAAGACCTTCCGTTTCTTGACAAATCTATTTTCTCTTCACTTTGCTTTCCAGCACATCAAGGTTGGCTGCCTCATGGGTCTGTGGATGAGTAGAAATACTTAGAGCATTCAGTAAAGGCTACGACTCTGTGTTCCTAATCTTGTAACTATTTCAAGTACAAAGCCCTCCAGTGGCTCCTTCCAAATTGGCCCATTGCTACATGGATGGTGAGGATGGCTGATACAGTACTGCCCTTAATATGAAGACTATAGCACCAGCTGTTGGGAATTTTGCCAAAACCAGAGTATATTTTGGTTAACCCTGAGAATTTACACAGTGCTTCTGCTGTAAAAGCATATACTCTTCCCTCGAGAAAGCCATTGGAGCCCAAACAGTGGAATGTTTTCAGAGCTGTAATGTGAGTAAATTCTGAAACAAATAGCCAAGAAGTCAGTGCTTTATTGTCTTCTAAAGCTAGAAACATGACTACTATTCTGTGCTTTAAAGTTTAATGGCTTGTAGCAATAGGGCAGAACATTCTTACATTATGAGGCACAGGCTGTTCTGTATGGTGCTCAGCAGGACTGGCTGACAAGACTCCATGTTTGGGGAAAAAGGGAGAATGTCTTAAAACAGAATACTAGAGAAGTAAATAAAAGTTTCACAAAAAGTTAATGTTGATGATAAGAACTACCATTTAGTGATAAGATAGCCCTTATGAATTTTGGAATTAAAGTAGCAGAAGGAACGATACTATAGTTCTACCTCTTGGTCAATGGGATTATGGGCCAACTCCTCAGAAACAACCTATTTAAGCTTATGAGCACCCAGCTAGCAAATTCCAGGCAAATGGACTCTTCCTTGTTCTTACCTACTTTTAAACTAGTTTGAATTATTTTTATGGTTAAAAGTTCATGTTTATGTGATACAATATGCTTTATAGTTCAGAAAAGTGATGGTAGTGATAGTTGCCTCTCGAGCATGTTTAAATTCATTGTTATATTTGATAAATAACCGCTTAAGTTTCTCAGATGTGTTTCCTAAAGAGAGCCTTGAAACATCTCTTCAGTGCTTTGGAACGTTCTTCGAACGTAGATTGGAAGTTTGTGGTTGCTGCTGCTGCTGGAGATGACGAAGGTGGATAATGTTGTTAGTGGTCACTCTACACCAGGCTCTCTCCACTCTGCACTCTGCATCCATTAGCTCATCTAACCATCAGCACTCTAGGAGTCAGGTATCCTCAGCTCCATTTCCTAGACAAGGAAACTGAGCCAATGAGAGGATAAGTAACGAGTCTGTGCTCATGTGGTGCATAAGTAGCCATGCTGGGAAACGGACCCAAGTGTTCCAGGTATTCAAGTCTAAGCTCTTAATCACTCTACTCTACTAATTTCATGACACTAATGAACCCTGACTACTCTCTGCTGCTATCCTCGCAGGATATATATCAAACCACATAAATAAACCAGGTTTTATTCCCTCAGATGAAGGTGCTATTGTATTTTTCAGAGATTTAAGCAAAAAAGGCAAAATTGGGAATCCAGTCTTTGTTTAATGGACTATTTGCCATCAGGGCCTGGGGAGTATCTTAAGATGGTATTCACCTGGTCATTAACAGACACTTTCACTTTTTTCCCTTTCTTTTTAGTTACTGAAAAGGAAAGGAAAGAAAAGGAAAGAACAGAAAGAAAAAGAAAAGAAAAATAAAACCACTGTCCTATGTGCCAAGGAGATCTGGTGTGGAGACTTTAGTTTTGGCCCGATCAGCTTTACTTGCAGGCTGTGTGATTAAATCCAAGATACTTGAAAATCCATCATGCAGAAAACTCATGGAGATCAGATAATTTGCTTCCCACCTAGAAAGGATATAATGGGATTTAACATAGGCAGAAGTGATTTTAACCTCTCTATTGAATGATGTAAGCTGATGGATTGCATGACTCTGCCTCAAAACTTTTTAAGAAAAGGATTCTCCAGATTAGGCAACTTAATGCTTCCTTAAATCAACTTTTTGGAGGCACTGTTCTTTAAAAAAAAAAAAAAAGACAAGGAGAACACGTTTATATTTAGAGAAGAGTATGTGGTTTCAGGGCCCTTTCAGCTATTGATAATATCCCATCAATGTAAACATTGAGTGCCATTCTGGATGTTAATATCTGAGGCAGAGCTGGGCAAAAATCATGAGTTCCTGGGAGTTGGTCTAATGTGATGAGGACAGAAAACAATCCTTGTTGGGGAGCCTCGAAGGGAGGAGAGGAACCCTTGCAGAGATGGCTGGTTTTCAAGGAGAAAGGGCAGGGACAATGGCTGCTACAGGAATATTATTAATTATAACCCCTCTACCACTTATTATAATAGTCTCTTCAGTCTTTTACTTTCTAAAAGAACTGTACCTATATTGTCTCATTTTCTTCTTTTTACTGGAACCCTGTGCAGAGATTATCCCATTTTGTACTTGAAGCAATGGAGGAGGCTCAGAGAACTTGACTGATTTACCAAGAGTCAGTTTACTATATGGATTGGGATTTGAGGCTCCTTGACTGTGAACTTGCTCCATGGTACATGGTCTGCATCTTTAATGTCACACTAGTGCCCTGATATTGAACTCCATTTCTAAAACACTGCCCCCCCGAATTCATAGGAAAAAACCCAATTTTCATATGGAAGGATTAAAATGCTTTTGGCATTAAGTCCTAAAAATGTGCAATTTATTCTCTTTTTGTTTTTTAATTTTTTAAAATTTAGTTTCAAGTATAGAGTACATTGGTTAGATATCTATATAGTTCATAAAATGATCCCCACAATTGCACCCTCCCTCCCATGACCCTCCACCTAGCCAATGTATTAATGCTAACTGCATTTCCTATACCATGCTCCCCATCCCCATGACCACTCATCAGCTACTAATTTGTACTTCTTTTAGCCTTTCACTCCATTCTTCCAGCTTCCCAAACCCTGCTTCCCTCTCTCTGACACCAAATTATCCACTATATTTGTGAGTCTGTTTTTGATAATTTTCTTCTTTTTATTCCTTAGATTCCACATATAAGTGAAATCATATAGTGTTTATCTTTTTCTGTCTGACTTAAATACCTTCTAGGTCCATCAAAGCAATATATTTTTCCGTCCCCTTTCTTTTCATATGTAGGGGTCTTGTTTTCTTATCCTTTCAGCCACTCTATCTTTTGGTTGGAACACTTAATTCTTTTCCATTCAAGGTACTTATTGATAGGAATGTAGTTGTTACCATTTTGATACATGTTTTTTCTTCTTAAAGAAGTTTCTCCAACATTTCCTGTAATACTGGCTTAGTGGTGATAAATTCCTTTCGTTTATTTTTGTCTGGGAAGTTCTTTATCTGTCTTTCAACTCTAAATGATAGCTTTGCTGGATAAAGTATTCTTGGTTGTAGATCCTGAGTCTTTGTCCTGTCAAATATTTTCGCCAAGTGCTTCTCTCCTGCATAGTTTCTTTTGAGAAATCAGCTGCCAGTCTTATGGGTATTCCCTTATAAATTATCCATTTTTCTCTTGCTGCTTTTAATATTCTTTCTTTGTCTTTAACCTTTGGCATTTTAATTATATGTGTCTTGGTGTGGGCCTTTTTAGATCCTGTTTTTCGGGATTCTCTGAGCTTCCTAGGGTTTTATGTTCATTTCCTTTACCAGGTTAGGAAAGTTTTCCATCATTATTTCTTCAAACAACTGTTCAACATCTTGATTTTCTTCAGTTACCCCAATCAAAGGAATATTTAAAGGCTTAATAGTGTCCCATATCCTCCTTAAATTATTTTATAGTCTTGACATCTTTTTTCTTGCCATCTGATTGAATGTCCTGATTGGCTTTTCTGTTCTCTAGAGAGGGCATTTGATCCTTTTCTTTATTCACTTTGTTTATTCCATTTAATATACTTCTCATCTCAGATAATGTGTTCTTCCTTTTGGACTGGTCCCCCTTTACAATTTCCATTTCCATTTTTATATTTTTTATCTCTGGTGAAATTTTCACTGAATTTATCTATAATTCCCCTAAGTCAGTGAGCATCTTTATAACCAGTGTTTTGAACTCTGCATCTGTTAGATTACTTGACTCCATTATATCTGGATCTCTGTTCTGTTCTCTCATTTGGTTTCTGCTTCTTTGTCTTCCCATTTGGTTGCCTTTCTGTGTCTGTTTCTATGTACTAAGCAAAGCTCCTAAGTCTCCCAGTCTTATGAGTGTGGATTTGTTGAAGTAGGTGTTCAGTGGCACAGTCCTGAGAAGTGTTCAGCTGCAGGTCAAACATAGCCCAAGCCTGTGCCCCTCCAAGGCCACCTGTTAAGATTCAGCAAGCAATCCACAGATACTGTGCTTATAGTTGCTTCAAAAGGCCACATCAGAAACCGAGGCCATCTGCCCCCAGTGTGCGTCTAGTCAGTGCTCAGTAGTGAGCACCATACTCACTGAGGCTATACCAGGATGTGGATTGGGTAGAGCTGTGAGTTGGGGAAGGCAGAGTTTTAAGGAATTCTCTGGGTGGAGCAACCTATGCTTATCCAGTTTGATGATGTCATGGTTATGGCGGTGCTGAGTCTGCACACTGGAAGTGGGGAGGGCTCAACAGGGAACAATGGATACTATGGGCACTCTGGACAGAGTGCCTCTCAGCCCTGTATGTCCGTCCGCCAGTGCGACAATGCCTCCCTGTATGTCCCTGGTGCTCCCTGCTTGCAGTGGAATTGACACTGGTGTTCAGATAGAGCAGGTTCGTCACTGCAAAAATCTGCTTGTGGACACGGCCCCTTTAAGAGGCTTCTGCCACTGCCATAGCCTCCATCTCAGTCAGCTGCTGCAGTCCAGGCAGCCCTGTGTCCTTGCCTGGTCCTACCTTCTGCATTGCAGGGTAC
Organism: Macroglossus sobrinus; assembly: GCA_004027375.1. Classification (NCBI taxonomy): domain Eukaryota; kingdom Metazoa; phylum Chordata; class Mammalia; order Chiroptera; family Pteropodidae; genus Macroglossus; species Macroglossus sobrinus. The sequence continues at coordinate 521,454 of PVKZ01000336.1, read as the reverse complement.
TTTCTTGGACTTCTCCCTCGCTGTATAGCTTGTTCCTCTAGATCCAGGTGATTTTTTTCTTGCTGCTGCTCCTTGTTTCTGTCACAACTTTGATCTGGTCGCCAGAGAGATGAACAGAGATTCTATCATCCATGCCATTTTTTTTCTCTCTGTGCAATTTATTCTTGCTAGTGAGCTTGGGGTTAAGAGACTTGGACATTATTTTTTTATGACTCTACCTTTTATCTATTTAAAGGAGAAAAAACTCATCTGGAAGTCTATGATTTTTCTCCTCCCCACCCCCCCCCCAATGTACATGGAATTGTGCTTTCTTTCTGATTGTAAGTAATGAGGCATATTGTTATATTAAATTCAATTAATATATAAAAATATAAGAAGAAAATAACAGAATCCCCAGGTAAACATATTCACAGTTTGAAGATCATGCATATACTCTTTGTGCAGATACTTGGAGCTACCTAGTTAAAGAAAGCTAGGTTAGTAGCCTTTTATAAAAAGAAAGAAATACCCCAAATTCTCTTTTACAATACAGAGTTTTTCTAACACCATTTTGCTTAATGTGGAGCATAACTATGCTTGATAATCATCTGGCAAAAAAGAAAAAATAAGTACATTTGGGCAAGCCAGTATTTTGAAGAGAAAGGAAGTAGAAAATGGTAAGACATGAAGAAAATATCTAGTTTAGATGCTGAGGAGGGGATTTAGTCTGTTCAGTTCAAAAAGTTTATCTTGAGTTCCTACTCTGTGGCAGGCACAAAGGCCATAGTAAAGGCTAGATTCTGTCCTGCCCATAGGTCTCTCAGGCCAGTGATGGCAGATACCTCCTGAGTTTGTAACATATGGTAGAGGTAGATCCAAGTGCTGTGGGAACCAGGGCTGAGGGCAAGGGCAGGGGCATGAAGTCCCAGCATTCGTAGTGGGGAAGTTTTCCTGGAGGAAAAACACTCTGATTGGGTCTTGAAAGAGCTAAGCTGGTATAGGAAGAAGTCCAGAGAGAAGGAACAGTGTAAGAAAAGGTATGGAGGTAAGAGGAACAGTGTAAGAAAAGGTATGGAGGTAAGAATAATGTGGTGATGAGGAAAATCCATGGAGGTTATTGTGTGTGCATGTGTGTGTTTAGTGGTCAGTAGAGAAAGGTCAGACAGATCAAGTGGGTCTTAAATGTGAGGGTAAAGAACACTTAACCCTGGAAACAATGGGCAAAGCAGTCACATGGTAGGTTTGCATCTAGAAAGATCACTAGAGTAACAGCTGAGCAGGGTGTATCTGAGAGGGAAAGATAGGGGCAGATAGGAGACTTGGCCAGAGTCCAGGTGAGGAGCAATGAGGGTATGGGTGAGAAGAGGTGCTGGGAATGGAGAGGAGGACAGGACGGGAAAGCAAAGGTTTCAGGAAAGAGACAGCTGAGACAAACTAGGAGAGGCTAACCCCAGAGCTCTAGCAGCAGAACCCACCACCCAGGACCACCCTTTTGGAGGCCGGGGCACTGAGCAAACAGGGAGACTATCCTCTGAGTTTTTCTTTGGTGAGCCGAGACACTGGAGAGAAAGTTTGTTACTTTTATTAGGAAAAAGAAAAGAATAAATTAAAAAATAATACTGGGATATTTGAAAGAAGAATATAAGAAAAATGTACAAAATTGGCTTGGCTTATTTTTCAGACCCAACCCAGAGATCTTCTAAGAGATGTGAGAGATTTAGAAAGGAGGTGAGTGAAAAAGTTAAGAGTAAGGATGCTGGGTGCCCGCCCACATAACAGTAATTTTCCTAGCAGCCAGGAGTGATGACAGCTGACGGCTCTCCACAAAGTTTTTTTTAGAGATTTGGCAGAGCCATGGTCCTGCTCACTTCCTTGGGCAGTGTGCACCCAGTGATTGATCATTGTGGGGTACAAAGGAATAGACTCCTTAACTTAATTTGGGGCACTTCTGACCTTCCCCAGGGTAAGCTGAGGCTTGAGTTCTTGCAGCATTGAAGTTCAAAGTCTCCCTCTACCCAATCCTACTTCCTTTGCTCCCCCACAGGTTTTGATTCCCTAAGCACTTCTTAAGAAACTTCGTGGAGGTTCTGGTCAAGATGGCAGAGTTGGTGCTTGCCTCCTCTCAAGACAGCATTAAAATTGTAGCAAAATTATAGAACAATCAACCTGGAGAACTATTTGAAGACTAGCTGAACAGAATTCCTATAACCAAAAATATAAGGATGAGGTCACATTGAGACTGGTAGGAGGGGCAGAGATGTGAAATGGGTTGGTCCCACACCCACATGTGGAGGCTGAACATTGATAAGGATATCTCTACTGTGGAGGTCCCCCCCAGAGACAGCCACAGCTCCACACTGGAGCTCCCCAGATCAGGGTTCCAGTATCAGGAAAAGGAATTCCCACAAAATCTAGCTGTGAAAATCAGCAGAGATTCTGACTATTTGGGTAAGGTGGAAAGATGCTGGAAATCCAAATATCTCCTTAAAGAGCCTTACACAGACTCATTCGCTTGTAGGCACTTAACCTGGGCTCTGATGGAGGGACAGCAGCTCAGGGGGTACCAGAGACATACGAGAAAATACCAAGTTGTATGGCTTCAAGGCAAGGGCTGGAGAGACAGCTGCCATTATCCCTGTGTTGAGCCTCCTCCTGTGCAGCCTGCAGGTGGGTGCTGTCTTGCTGTACTGAGTCCTCCCCCAACATGGCCAAATCTGATTCTGCATTGGCCTGGTGAGATTCACTTGCTCTGCCCCAGTGGCTCCCTGGGACCCCACCCTACCCAACTCAAGAATTGCTGGAGACATATTCATGGATGAGCAACCAATCCCACCCTATGCTCTTGGCAGGAGGCTCCTTCAGTAACAGTTAACAGGCTTCAGTTTGCATACCTCAGGAGACACTTTTGGTGGTGAGTAACCAGCCCTGGCCAGAGCTGTAGTATTATTTGAATAAATCTCAAGGATTTGTGGACCTGAGGCAGTCAGTGGCTGGCTTCAGTGTGATCTGAGACTTCTGCAAGTGGCCATAGACTCAGCATTGTTAGCAAATCTGAACCTGCACTAACCTGGGAAATACCACTTGCATGACCTTGGTGACTTCCTAGGACCCCACTTCACCCAGCTCACATACCATCAGGGGCTCTTTCATTTACTGAGCCTCACAGGCAGCTGGCAGGCATCCTTAGGCCTTGGGATACCCTAGGCCTTTTGCTGAGCTGCCCAAGACCCAGTCCTGGTGGCAGTCAACCTCTATTCATAGTATGGCCTCTCCCACATGCCTCCAGGTTTAATAAAAGCAGCAAGCAACTATAGATAGCTATGTAGCTCTTACAAGGTAGCCCTGAATGGATCACAGACAGCAGCTGACCTTAGCTTGACAGAAGCCCTTTCTAAAAGGCCCCAGGACCAACACATCCAGAGTCTGGCATCAGACCACAATAGAGCACCACCTGATTAGCCCCACCAGGGAAATACCCAAAGGGTGGTCTCAAAAGGCACACGAGCCCGCTAGGACATATTCTACTCTATAGGGTCAGCCCTGACAGAGCAGCTCATACCCTGTGGGTGTGGCCATCCTCACAGCCAGTCAGCCTGAGACTCAGTTTCATCCACTCACATGCCAACAGCAATCAAAGCTACACTAAAACAGGAGGGCACACACAACCCACACATAGAACCCTCCTGGTGCACCCGGCATGGGTGATCAGGGAGACTGCACCACTGGGCCACACAGAGCACCTACTACATAAGGCTACCTGGCTGAGATTGGGAGACATAGCAGATCTACCTAATACATAGAAACAAACTCAAAAAGCAGCCAAAAGGAAAAAAAAACCTGGAGAAACATGTAGAAATAAAAGAACAGGAGAAAAACCCCCCAAAAAAGAACTAAATAAAGTGGTGGTAAGCAACCCACCAGATGCAGAGTGGAAAACACAGGTTATAAGGGTGCTTAATGAAGGGAAGAATAGATGATCTCAGTGAGAACTTCAAGAAAAAGATAGTAAAATAGAAAAGGACATAGAAACATAAAAATAATCCACTCAGAAATGAAGACTACAATAAAATAAAGAATACACTAGAATAAATCTAGTGTATACACTAGTAGATTAGATGAAGCAGAGGATTGAACCAGTGATTTGGGAGACAAGTTAACAGAAAACACCCAATCAGAAGCAAAAATAAAAATGAGGATAGTTTCAGGGGCCTCTGGAACAATATCAAGCATACCAATATTTACATCACAGAAGGAGAAAAGATATAGCAAGGAATTGAGAAACTACTTGAGGAAATAATGACTGAAAACTTTTATAACCTGGTGAAGGAAACAGACATACAAGTTTAGGAAGCACAGAGGGTCCTAAACAAGATGAACCCAAAGAGGCCCACACCAAGACACATCATCATTAAAATGCCAAAGCTTAAATATAATGAGAGAATCCTAAAAACAGCAAGAGAAAAAAACAGTTAGTTACATACAAAGGAGCTCCCATAAGACTGTCAGCTGATTTCTCGACAAAAATTTTTCAGGCCAGAAGAGATTGGCATGAAATATTCAAAGTGATGAAAAACAAGGACCTACAACCAGGACTACTCTACCCAGCAAGGTTACCAATTAAAATTGAAAGTGTGATTAAGAGCTTCCCAAGCCAGTATTACAAGAAATGTTAAAGGGATTTATTTTAGAAGAAGAAGGGGAAGAAAAAAAACCCATAAATATAAATAATAAGATGTCAATACTTATGTACTTATCAATAATCCATTAAAATGTATATGGATTAAATGCCAATCAAAAGACATAGAGTAGCTGAATGGGTAAGAAAACAAGACTCATACATATGCTGTCTACAAGAGACCTACTTTCGATTAAAAGATATACACAGACTGAAAATGAATGGAAAAAGAAATTATGCAAATGGAAATTTAAAAAAGCAGGGATAGCAATACTCATATCAGACAAAGTAGACTACAAATAGCATAAGATTTCACTTATATGTGGAATCTAAAGAACAAAATAAACAAAACAGAAACAGACTCAGATACAGAGGACAAACTGGTGATTGATTGCTAAATGGGAGGGGGTTTGGGGGGATGGGTGAAAAAAATAAAGGGATTAAGTACAAATTGTTAGTTATAAAATAGTCACGGGGATGTAAAGTACAGTATAGAGAATATAGTCAATAATAATATAATAACTATGTAAACTGCCAGGTAGGAACTAGGCTAATTGGGGGATCACTTTGAAAATTATATAAATGTCTAACCACTATGCTATACACCTGAAACTAATAAAAACTAAAACTAATATTAAAGGTCAACTCTAATTGAAAAGTAAAAATAAAAAAGTAATTACAGGATAAAAAGAAGAGAGAGAGAGAGAGAGAGAGAGAGAGAGAGAGAGAGAGAGAGAGAGAGAGAAAGAGAGAGATAAGTGGTAAGAATTTAGCTTATCAGGGACATGGGTGAAGGTATTCTTTGTGATCTTGATTCCTGGAAAGTGGTCTGGCCAGCTCTGTTACTTATCAGCTCTGAGATTTTGAGAAAGTCATGTCCTTTTAGGTGCCTCATCTATAAAACAGAAAGTCACACTTACCATGCAGTCATATTTACTTTATAGTCATACTTATCTTACCATACTTACATTGTGGGGACAAGCAAAATGGCTGCTCTTGCTATAATTCTTAGTGCATTAGAAGGTTCCTTAGTGAGTGTGAAGGAATGACCAGTGATCAACCCTGATGGTGGGTGTCTTTCAGGGTGGTCTTGGTAGGAATACAGACTTCAGAATTTAAGGAAAGAAGAGTAAAGAATAAAAGTGAAATATATCATGGCGGAAAGAGAAGGTTATTGCTGCCAGACCTAGAAGAATAGACTAATTCAAATATATATATCCAATTTCTGAAAGATATCCTAGCAAGCCAATTCAATTAAGAACATTATGAAGTATCTACTGTGAATAAGATGCGAGGGGAAGACCCACTATAATAGCCGTTTTCTGAAGGACCTTAATTACAACTCCGCTAGTGGCTTAAAAAGTTTACTTTATGAGAAAAAAGTGTCTGTAATCATTAAATACAGTCAGGGCATCGATTGGGTACTCAAGAAATATTTACTGGATGAAGTATATTATATGAGACACTTTAAGTTGTTAGGTATCTTAGAGATAATAGAATTTATACCACAAGAGAAGGAGATATTTAAAAACAGAGATGATATATTTCAGAAATTAGCCAGATGAAAAAGTGGGAATGAACTTAGAAAGAGTGAAGCTTTTAATACAGGAATACACTAAAGTCTAAAGGGGCTCAGTGGGAGGGTAGAAGATAGGGAACTAGAGAGTTCTGAACAGATTTAACCTTTCTTATCTGTGCTCACAAGAGAGGTTACTAGAAGGCAAAAACAAATCAGGGATGATCTCTAAAGAATTCTATATTTGTCTTTGAGTGTTTTATAGGATAGTTTTTTGGGGGGGTTCCTATCTATTGTCTCAGTTATATTGATTCCAATGTCACATTTTTTGAGCACATATGAGCTAGTAGTAAGGAATAACAGCCAGCTATGTGTTGGGGAGATTTTCCTCCCTGGGATTAAAATCGTGAACATGTATAGTCTACAGAGCTGAGAGGAAGTTAACCATTCTGGATAACTGAATTTTCCAGATCCCAGGTAAGACTACCCCAGATGTCACAAGTTCAAATGCCCATGGGGTGAGGGGCAAATTAGGAAAGCAGTTTATATATAAAGGGAAAAAGAATGGTGGATATATCTTTTAATAACTGTGACTCATCCATACCATGGACCCCTACATAGTGATAAAAAAAAAAGTGTTTATATGCTCAAACACTTGGATGACCCTTCAGGGAATTATAATGAGTGAAAAAAAATGCAGTCTACAAGGGTATACACTGTATGATTCCATTTAAATCACTTTCTTGAAATGTGAAATTATAGAAATGGAGAATAGATGAGAGTTTACCAAAGGGTCAAGGATGGGGTGGTGATGGGATGAGCATGGCACTCATGAGGGATCCTCATGGTGATTGAATTGTTAGTTTCTTGACTCTATCAATGTCGATATCCTGGTTGTGATGTGGTACTAGAGTTTTGCAAGACATTACCATTGGGGGAAGACTGGGGGAAAGGAACATGGGGTCTCTCTGTATTATTGTTTACAATTGCATATGAACTTATAATATCTTCAAATAACAATCCAATTGAAAAAAGGTACGATGGGGACTGTGGTGAACTAGAGAGCATATGACCCTTTTAAGGACGATAAAATTTTAAAGAAAGTGTTTCCATGGAGTGCAAACCCAAAATAACAAGTTCCTCTCCCCAAAATAACCAACCAACACACTCGCCATCCAAGAAATAAAAAGTCCGATCCCTGATCTGTGTACAAAAATATAACCATTTTAGATGCAAGTCTTTAAAAAATATATTACATACTCCTCTGCCTTCTTAAATGTAATATACTGAATATATCAAAATACTCTTAATTGCTCCTAGAAGTAATATGCCTTCATCTGCAAATCATAGAGAGCCTCACTGGAATTGGCTTCAACCCTGAGAACAGGATATTTGCTTGCATTAGAGGTTGGGATGGAGGATCAAAGATGTTAGGCTGTTCATATGTTACAGAAAACCTAGCTGCCATGCCTTGTGAGGTTTATGATTCCTTTTAGGGTTTTCCTACTGCTTTTATAGCTAGGCTCATAGTAATGTTTTTTTTTTTTTTTTTACACTGTCAGCATGCTGGCTTGCAGCAGACTTTTATTTCCTTCTAATTTATTGTGTGCTTGGAAAGTGGGTAACAAGCCTGTGGGAAGTGTGTGTGTGTGTGTGTGTGTGTGTGTGTGTGTGTGTGTGTGTGTAAATAGGTATTGAGTGGTAATCTGAAGGACTGAGTAATCACACTTTTGTGTGTAGTCTCCGTAACATTCATTTTGACTGCTCAAAGGCCATATTTGTTTCCAAAAGTCAACATTTGAGAGAGACTGCATTTTGAAAAGTTAAAATGAAATTTAAAATTCGAAATTGCGTGTTGCTTTGCTCATTTCAGGCTGGCTGGTATAATACTTCTGAGAGGTCACTTGTAAGAAGGTTAAGAACTTCAGCTCTACCACACACTAGCTGTGTGACTTTAGGCAAGTTACATAACCTTTTCGTGCCTCAATTTCTTTTCCTGTAAAATGGGGTTGATAATACCTATTTCATAGGGTTGTTAGAAGGATTAAATGAGTTACCATTTGTGAATGACTCAAGAGTATCTGGCACATGGAAATGTTACATATGTTTATCTGTATTAAGCAATAGTAGCATTATGAATAAGAAATGAATAAGAAACTACTCGCCATCCTCACATAACAGCCATGGCCAGCAGGTATAACAGGTTTTCAGCCATAGATAAGGTTACATGAGGCAGTTTTTCCTAAGGTTTCTGCATTGTTATTGCCAGGCCATATGGTAGCCCCTGGGCCCTTCCTCTAGAGTAGACTGCATCTCTCTGGGAGTCACACATTTGGGGTGTGCCAGATATAGTCTTCTCATGCCTGAACCCATCATTACCCTGTTCCATCTACTGCTCTGGTTGCCTCTGTTGGCTTCCATCTGCTATCCCTTGAGGTGTCAATTCCAGATTCCTGGGAGAGACAGTCTGATGGGCCCAGCCTGCTCCAGCTTCGACATCAGCTGTGGCTGGGGATGGTGGTCTCATGTGGGTGGCCATCTCAGGTGATGTAAACAGGGCTGAGAGGCTCGTCATAGAAGGTGGGGGACCAGTTGTGGAAAGTTGTCATCCTGAGCCAGGTAGGCACTCAACAATATGCACAGTGCATTGATGAATCAGAGAAAACACTGGTTTTGGAAGTGGGGGCCTTGGGGGCCAGAGTTAGTAGCTTATAGCGAGGTGACCTTAGAGAAGCTGTTTAACCTGCCTAACCCTCAGGTTCCTCATCTGTAAAATGCGGATGTAGGCAACACCTGTGTTTTTCTTACTCACCAGATCAGGACTGGCTACATAGTTTGCGGGCTCCAAAATGAAAATGTGTAGTTCTTTATTCCAGAATGATTAAGAATATCAAAAAATTGACAGCAGAGCAAGTGTGTGTATGGGGTCCTTTGTGGCCCCATGGGTCGCATGTGCAGGAAGCCTATCCCACACAAAATTGTAATAATGACCAAATGCAAAGACGTATAATAAGGTATCATATACTTTCACTTACACATTTTGTTGTTTCAATCCTAAAATAGTCTTTAAAAGAAGAAGTCTTAACCTATACTTCTGTGAAGGCTGTCCCAGAGAGCTGATCTTTAGCCCTTGTGACCAGGAGAGGCTGGCCTATTGTCATTGCTGCACCCACTGGGGACGGCCAGTGCCTGAGCCACTGAGATTGTGGAGGTATTTCCAACCTCACCCTGCACACAATGAATCAGGGTGGCAGACAGGTGTTTCTGCTGCCTCCTTCTCTATTCTGGCCTTCACCACACTAGGAGGGAGGGCTGCATGAGGGCCTCCTGCAGGGGACTCTGGGATGTAGCTGGGGAACCCAGACTTAGGAGGTCTCTACTGACTCCCACCTCCCCCCAGAACTACCACCTGGCAGCCCTCCATGAGACCAGCACCTGAGAGTGGGTTCTCGAGGTGCATCGTGTGGCTCTGAGAGAAGAAATTCATTCTTCTCTGTAGAAGAAAGGGTGGCCATTTCATCTGTACCATCAAACAAATTATTTATGCTTTTGATATACTCTACATTCTCCTCTTACTCGAGCTCATCCAAAATTCACTGTCTAAGTAATCTCCTGTCCACTCCTCTCATCCACTGTTTGACTAACACCATTGTCCCTTTCAGCCCACTGTCTCAGCAACAGTCTGGTTTCCTAATGTCTGCTTATCACTTTCTTGATCAGAAGGAGCTCTAGAAGTTTCCTTGCTTCTGCGTCTGCTCTCTTCTTGCATCTCCTTCTTTAGCTCCTGATTTTGGCGTCTTACACCAGGGTGCCCTGAGACCTAGTTTTGCTCTTATTCTTTCCTGCTTCTATATTTCTACACTGTGTCCCAGTTAGGGCCCCGATGCCAGCCAGCTCTCTCTTCCTGGTAAAGCTTAACCTTAATTTCCTTCTGGCATATTTGTGAGACCCACTGATGCTTTTATCAGCTAATAAAACAGTGTAGAGGAAGGAAAAGAGGAAGAAGGCAGGGAGGAGAAAAGAAACACCATCTATCCAGAGGAAATTCAAGATAACCACATTCCTCAGCTCTGAAATAATGAGAAGAAAAGGGTCTAATATTTTATGGCAGTTTCCTTCTTACAAATGGCTTGCATTCCAGGTCTTGAGGCAGCTATTCGAAAATCAAAACTACTTTCCTAAGAAACACTATTATGCATGGTGATTCTCAGCCCAGCCCACAGAAGCCCTTTGACTACCAGACCTGAACTATTACTCTAATAAACCAGGTTAACAACATCCAACTTGAACAGGGTCTATGATGCATTGATGAAATCTCAGTTACATTTTGGAGTACAGTGACAGGGGTACAACCCTCTGGAGTCTGGCACTTAGTGTCATTAAAGACACTTATAACTTCTGTAAAGCCGCCCACCAGATATGAACATTCTTATAAAAGAGTGCCTTTTGAGGGAGGCAAACACATCTTATTTGGCAAAATTTGCCTGATGGAGGTGAAGGTGAGACTCTGACCCCAGCATACCCTGTTGCCTGTTGCTCATGAGAAGAGTGTTAGAGCATTAGTATGTGTGTGTGTTTCAAAGAAAGCCCATTTTTTTTTTGTTCTCACTGCAGCTGCAGACCTCAAGGACTTGACTGTTTTTATAATGATGATGAATAAAAGCAAAGTCTTTGAAGACAAAAGTTCATTTTGATTTTTCAAGACGAGTCAGCAGCAGCCCCAGAGACTTTCCAATCCTTTTTGCCCTGTGCTCCCTGCTCAGAGCTTCACATTTGTATGTTGTTTGCTGTGACTAAAAAATGCCTTGGCCTCTGGAAAACTAAGTGGATGCAGATGGATTTGAAATCGTCAGCTGGGAGCAGTCCCCAGTGGCCAAGAGCCCTGACTCAACCTTGACAGTCTCAAAAGAGCCGCCCTGGACCTCGTCAGGAACGCTGGCTACCTGGGCCTGCTTTTCACCATCTGGAGCTATCTGGGACCTCGCTTCTCGTTATGAGGCTGCAAGAGATGAAAGCAGAAACCACGTTAATTAGTGCAAAGTGCTTTTTACTTTTAAAGTGCTTCACTGGCGTTAATTAGTTATTCCTACTTTCAGCACTCTGGTGAGATGGGTCTGGATTATTACCCCTTCCCTACCTTGGAAGAGATGAAGACACAGAAATTTAATGACTCCCCAAGGGACCTGGGGGAAGTTGGTCTCTTAGACAGAATTAGGTTTTCAAGGCAGCGTGTCTGGCTTCCTCCTGGGGTCTTGCATATCTGTGGTGCCTTGTTGTCACCACTAAAAACCTAACAGCCTCTTAGGCAGGGACGGCTTTCTGTCTACCATTGTCAAAAAAAATTAGATTTGCCAGAGACAGGGCAGTTGGAAACAAAGGTGAGAAGTCCTCTCCCAGATAACACTGAGCAAGGAGGCTTGTAGTTCTTGGTTCTTTGGCCCTCTAAAGTGGGCAAGGTTTGGGAGGAGGGTCACCTCCTGGTCAAATGTCCAGTGAGGGTGATGGAGAAGGGAAGGGACAGAAAATGTGGGGACCAGGGCTCCTGTCCCTGCACTCTCTACGTGAGTCAGAAATTGGAGATGCTGATGCAGCTGCCTCTTATTCTTGGTGTAAAGTGGTTAAATATTGGTTAAATATTGCCCATGGTGGGGTGACAGGAGAAGAATAGCTTTGGACTCAGACAGCTCCTCATTCACATTCTGGCCTTTTACTCTCTGGGGAAATGGTTCTTAGTGTCTTTCTGTCATCTGTAAATGGAGGTGATACTGAGTTTACAGACTTGAAGTCTGGCACAGACTCTCCTAGTGGTTGCCCCCAAATCTTGTTTTTCCTTCCCCACTTCCAGGCTGAGTTGGAATTTGGTCTTTTTATTTCAGGGCCCTCATTTTCCAACTAACTCTCCTCTGGGTTTGAGCAGAAATCCATCTCACCTGCAGATTTATCAGATGACCTTGAGGAACTCCATCAAACTTCATTTCTGCACACAACTTCTGGGTTGGCATGGTCCAGGTAGGACCGATATCCTAAGGAAGGGCAGTCACAGGACTAAGGAGAAAAGGTGGGGGTGGAGACCCGGATCCATGGGGAGAGGAAAGGAGCCACGCTGGAAGAAGCTCGTTCTGTCCGCACCTGGCATTAGTCTCTGAAGTGGCACCCGAGGTAACTTTGGGGAGCTGAGTGTGGAGAGAAAAGAGGGGCTGGCTCAGAATATGTGATCTCGTTGTTCTCGAGATCCTCTCTCACCTCCTTGCAAACAGGCCTCTTTAGAAGCAATTCCTGCATTGAGGCAGTGTCACTCTTTCTAGGCTGCTGTGCCCTCTTTCTAGGCATTCGGCCAAGAACAAGTTAGAATTTTCTCTGGAGGGAAGTGGAAGGAGGTGATGCAAACCTGAGGTGTTTTTGTGCCCTCCTAAAGTAGTGAGAGGCGCCTTTCCTCTGTACCCAAGAGCCCTCATCTGGCAACTTGACTTTCCCTTGGGGCTTGCTGGCCACTTGTGTGCTGGGACCCTCTCCTGTGTTAGTGGAGAAACCTCTCGTCCTGTCCGTTCTGTGCTGGACTGCTCACTTGTCCATTACTAGTTGGGTGACCTTGGGTAAGTTCCTTAATGGCTTGGTGTCTCATTTCCTTGTCCATAAACTGGGAGGATAATAATATTGACCCTATTATGAGGGTCAAATGAGTTAATACAGTCAACGCACCTCAAGCAAAGTGGAGTCGGTTTTTCTGGTTAACTTTAGTGCACGGGGGAGAGGGAGGACCCTTCACCTTGCTTATAATGGAGCTTGAAGAGATTCAGCTCATTTCCCTTGAACATAGGACAGACAAGGGGGCGGTGGGAACGCTTCTAGTGCAATCTCCTTCCTTTCTGGAAAACGTTTTGTGGATCAGCGGATAGGAACTAGATAATTCTAATAAAGGAGTAGGCTCTTTGTTACCTACTGAATACATTTCACAATTCTTTATCATGACCTTCACGGCCTGTCACAGAATCTGGCCCAATTCATTGCGACAGCCCTGGGCCACTCACGCGTGCCTCCTGAGTGCGGACCCACGAAGGCCTTCCTCTCTGCCCCTGAACCATGGACCTACTGGCTCTGGATTATTCTTCCCACACACCTTGACCTTTCCTGCTTCAGTTTCTCCTCTGAGTTCTTTCCTCATTTCTCTTCCTAATGAGACCGATTTCCTAGGTCACCTCCCCTGGGAAGACTTTTTCAACTCCTTCCCTCTTTCACCTTCCAATCATATCACATCTTCTTTGCTGCATATGGTTTACCTCGCTACTGAGGTTATGTGCATGTGCATTTGGGTTCGTCTCAGCCACCCATCTTACTCTCTTCCAATCTACCTTCCAAGCAGTATTAGAGTAATAATTCTAAAGGCACAACTTGAGAAGACTCCACCTCTCTGGTTAACCAGCTGCTACAATGGAATGCCAGGCACTGTGCTCAGCACTGTGCACTTGACATTTATTACTTTATATGACACTCACAACAACCCTGTGGGTGGGTATCATTATGCCATCTTACAGATGAGAGAGAATGGAGATTTAGAAAGATTAAATATTTCACCAGAGTTATACCATTAGTAAGAGCAGAGATTTAACTTGAGATCTGGCTGACCCCCCAAACCAGTGTTCCTGACTCTCTAGTTATACAGTCTATACTGTGCTCCCCCAATTAGAGACATACAATGGGAAACAGCCTCCCTCCTCAGCAGATGTTGAAGCTTGGTCTGATTTCCAGCACTGCCCATGGGCACCAAAGGTCAGTGCTTTTGCCACTTTGCTTGGAATGTTTTGTTGCTCAGTTGCTACTAAAATCCTGAATCAGCTCAAGTGTTAGTTCCTCTGAGAAGCCTTCCCTCCCACCCCCTCTCTCCAGCCACTCAGGATAATTTGTGCCTCCTTCCTGTGCCCCCTCGGCCCTTCTCCAGCACTACCCTGTGGGCAGTTGTTTGTTCACATGCTGTCCCAGAGGGCAGGGCCTTTGCTGTCTCCCTCCTTACATCCCTGGCTTTGGGTCTGACGAAGAGTATGTGCACCGAAACTGGTGCAGGAGGAATGAAGAGCTGCATAAGCGACGAACGCTTTTCTGCCTTGCCGGCTGCACATGTTAGTTTTCACAGAGCATATCCAGCAAATTCCCATGGGGAGGGTTTTGGGGGAAAGCAAGCTAATAATCTTTCTACCTCTAGAGAAAATGTGTGGTTTCACTATAGGTCGCCCTATTGGCCTGAAGACAGTTTAAGTCTGACCTTGGACACCAGAGAATTGGACTCTAGACTATTCCCTGGAGATCATTTTGCACAACCCTGCAGTTCTACCAATATGAGTAGCAGAGAGGGTAAGTGACTTGCTCAAGGACCCTAGAACTAAGGAACAAGGCTTGGGATGGGAACTAGTGACCCTTGGTTTTGGGGCTGAAGCACATTTCTCAGCCCTAGAGAGGGTTCACTAAGGGCGGGGTCAGACCATCTGGTGAAGCCAAGAGCAGAGCAGCAGCCCTACTTTACCCTACTTTAGAGGCTCAGGGCTGCTCAGGGTACCTGAGCTGACTCCGGGACAGGAAGTAATACTTTCAGAGTTTTAGCCCCAAAACCTCAGAAACTTTTTGATGATGCATTAAATGTCAAGTATATTGTCGACAGGAGAGAAAAAAGAAAACACAAAAAACAAAAAAACCCAGGTATCAGCCTTTGTTACCAAGATGACAGGAGATACTCAGTAATATCACAGGAAGTCATACTGCCAAAATACAGAGAGGGCATGTCTAGGAGACCACACCTTAGAATAACCGTTCTTAATACAAAAGAGCTTCTGCATGTACCTTCCGAGGCAGAGCCCAAGGAGGAGACGTGGGGAGGAGGTGGTGGGACCTACTGTGGTATTTTGGCTGTGAATTGCAAAGCACAGAGTTTAACTGAACAAACTGCTACATAGTAGGAGCTCAATTAATACTTGTTCACTGAACAAAACCCATCTACATGAATCTCTGTGCTTCCTTCCTCTCTTGTCATTTGCCCGTAAATGCCACATAACTGCTGAAAAAGCCAGCAGAGCAGTTCAAGGACACGTACAAATCTTTGAAAATAAAAGGGTATTATTTCATCTTCTTACCATCACAACAGCTCCAGGGGCAGCGTGTTCTGCTGTGACCCCCTCCAAGGAGGCATGCGTACCACCGCACTGAGACTGGCGAGCCCCCACTGTCACTGTCATTGACTGAGGAGAAGCCCCAGCCATTTCCACAGAAAACGCAGAGCTCTGAGAGGGCTCAGGACTGTTGTGAGCAGGATTCGTGCCACTGCTGTTGCTAACTAGGCTGCTGAGTGTTCCCTGGGGCAGGTGATTATCATCATCGAGCACTTAGAAATTCGCGCTTCCCTTGGCTGTCCCCTGCCTCCTGCCTCAACACAGCATGCAGGAGCCATGGTGGCCAGGGGTGTGGCTTTCTTATATCACTTCTGTGTGCCTGCTCAGTGACTCTCCAGCATCCCCAGAGATCTCTCCGCTATGGTGCCCCGACTAATCCCTGGTCTCAAGTTGGGACTCCTGGCTGGGGCCATGTGTGACAAGGTCCGTGCATTTGCAAGGGGAAGCAACAGCGGTCCACATCTTTGCCTCCCCCACAGTGAGGCTCCCACCTCTGGGTAAACCTGCCCAACCTTGTTGGCTGTGGTTTTCCATCTCACACCTTTTGAGAGCTCATTGTGTATCACTGATTGCATGCTTTGTATTCCTCTGTGCTTTTATCCTTGCAAACAATCTTATGAAGCAGGTTTTCAAGCTCAGTTTTTAGAGTGAGAGAACTGAAGCTCAGAGAAGTTTCTTGATCTGTGCTAGGACCCACATCTAGTAAGTGATGGAACTGGGCCTATTTCACTCCCAAACCTGTGTTTTCACAGCTCTAACAACCTGGCATTGCAAGCCCTGCTCTTCCCATGACCTGGACTGAGGGGGTTATCTGGTCGAAAGATTTGCACTGCTAAAACCAAGAGAGTCTGAGTACCCTGGGATGGTGGTCCCCAACCTGTGCAGCCAGGAACGCTATAGGCAGAACAGCTGTGTTCAGGCCCGGTGTTGGTTTGGGGTAAAAGAAAAACGTCTATTTTTTCTCCCTCATCCTTTTTTGGTTCTTTGCTAATCAGCTTTTAAGACGTACATGTTTTCCTTTTGTCATTTGTTTCTAAATGACACTTTGTATTAAATGCCAACCTTTAAAGTTTGGGGGGACCTGGCCTTCAGTTCCGAGCTTGGTTGGGTTGGGATATTACTTTTTGATGACAGAATTTTAAGGCTGACTTTGCATTTGCTCTCTTTTGTTTTCCAGTCATGCCTCTGCTGTCTTTTCTTTGGATGATAATTTAGCAAGTCCTGGTCAACTTTGAAATAATTTTGCATAGGTCATGCAGGTTGTGGGGTCAAATGTTAACAGCCTCAAAGCCTTCAGCAGCCCTCTGCTGAGACAGCCCGGGACAGGAGAACATATACCACACTGAACCTGGGGAGGCTGTCAGGAAGCCTGTGCTCTGGGGTCCCCAGGGCTCCCTCCCTGAGGACAAGAATAGGATCTAGGGCTCCCCTATTTTCATTTTAGCTCCTTATGTTTTCTAGTGACCTCCCCGGATTGCTAAGCCATTTTTGCCAACAATGCTCAGACCAACCGTTCCTCTCAGCCGTACTGTCCTACCTACCATCTTTTGTCTCTTTGTTTCTCCATCTCCTCTCACAAAATCGCCTTTATGATATTAGATGGTTTTTCCTGAACTCTCTGGTCACCAGTGGGAATTAACTTTAGTTCATTGGTTAAAAAAATTATTTAGCTAAAAGGTAAATGAATGAAAAAATTCTAGTCAGAAAGAAAGAAGTTAAAAGTTTAAAGGAATCTCTTTGACTTTAATTTTTTTAACTGAGTAACTGGAATCAGTGTCCTTCTTGTAGGCACTAAACGAACACTGGGGGTGAGGTCTAGGCATCAGTGTTGTCACTATGCTCCCCAGGCAACCCTGAAGCCCCCTCCCTGAAGTCTGAAATCGCTTCCCTGACCTAGTCAGGACCACTGACACCTGAACAGGAAGAGAGCAGGGACCCTTATGTAGCTCTCCAGTTCATTAGCAATCTCGTTGACTTTCAGCTTTAAAACTAGCTCATTGATGAACTGCTGGACATTTCTGTAAGATTGAGTTGTTAGTATCTCAAACTGGTTTCTCTTAACTAAATTCAACACTGTCCTTCTAAATCCTCTCTGACTCATTGCTCACTATTTCAGGTACGTGACCTCACTATCCACGCCCGCATCCAATCCAGAAACCTCAGAGTCACTTTCTTCCTGTCCCCATCCCTACTTCGTCCTTTGTATCCCACTGGCCTGGCCATCATGGCTCAGCACATTCTTGGGTCCCTACAAGTCTTCTAGTGGTTAGTCTCTCCTGCAATCTGCCCTCTCAGTGCTGTCACAGTTATCCTAAGACACAGGTCAAATAACAGCTCCCCTCCCCCACTCCCTCCTTGTCTTCATTGTCTCCCACGACTGGTCCAGCTGGCCTCTAGCCTCACCGACTCCTTCTACCCTGTGCTCTGGCCACATCACAGGCTCCCTTGACTCCTAGTTTTGCTTCTGCTCTTCCCTTACCCTGGCTTCTCTGGTCTTGGAAACCCTAACCTATCCTCAGAAGCTGTCTCCTCTATGAAGCCCACTTTGATTTTCCTGAGATAAGTGAATTGCTTTGCTCTTATCGGCACTTTCTCTGTCCCTTTTTATTCCCCTCTGCTGTGTATTACTGTTGGTCTCTCTAAGGCATGAATTATAAACTCCCAGAGGGCAAGGGCTGTGCCGATTCACCTGTGAGCCTGAGAATTGGCTGTGCAGTTACTACGTGCACCCAGTCCTGCCGATGGCTTTAGTAACTTGGCTGCAACACCCTGGAGGCCTTGATCTCCCCTTAAAGGGTGTTAGGGTTTCCCTAGAAACTGCCACTTCAAAGTCATTCAGAAAAAAAATTAAAGCTAAATTAGGCAGCATTGTTTACTTAAGAAGATGCTTTGGAGTTCCTTCCTGCACCTGTGAGAGGCCTCCAGTTCAGCCTTGACAGTTTTCCCTCAGGCATCAGAGCTGTTAAAAGCAGAGTCTTGCGGAGGGGTGGGGGCTGGGGGGTGGGTGGGTGCAAGCTAGGGTGCTGGGGGGGACGGGGATTTGGAGCTGACCTCCAGTCAGGGCTACTCTCACTGTCAGTGTGGGGAGAAAGGGGTGCTGGATCCTAACTGGATTGCCTACACAGGCACCCCTTTCCTGACTTTTCTACCCACAGAGCATGTTTGTAATTCTTCTACCGGGAGAATAGTTCACAGGCTGCTGCCTTCTGTAAGTGACCACACTCTCTTTTTACTCCTAAAATGTCAGCAAGAGGGTGCCCTGGGCTGCCTCCTGTGTGGGAGTCTTGCCCTTGATCCTTGATTCTGGGCGTCCACATTTTTACAACAGCCTTTTGCGGTATGTAAGTCCTTGCCTCCTTCAGGTGACCTCGAATAACACTGTCCTCTGCACCCTTTCTGTCTGCCACAGGAAGAGGCATGACCACTTTGAGTCCAGGGCCTTGAAGCCATTTTAGACTCCAGCAGGAAAAATAAACAGATGGGTGAGGTGACTGCCCTTGAGTTCTCACTCTCATTATTCACCCAGCACTAGTGGTCAGTGGATGAAGTTTTTTGGACTTGGATTTGCAATTGTCAACTGATTAAACAATAGGGCTTAACTGAGCAACTTGCACGAGCCCATGTCTCAGGCCTGTTTTACAGAGGGAAAAACTGAATGACAGCAAAGAACTTGCACTTGATCCAGAACAGAACATGACCCAGGCTTCTATATGAGTCCTTTTTATGCTGAATTATGGGGACTTATTGCTGCCTCAGAGCTAAGGAAAATGGTTTCCTGTCGTCAGTGGATTTTTACTGCTTCCTTTTCTTACTTATTTCAACTTGGGCCAATCTCATTCTTTGCCTGGCCACTCCTGAGTGTCCTACAAATGTGAAACTTTGGGCCCAAGGGGAGAGACTAGAAGGACAGAGGAGCAGAATAGATAGGCTTTTTGAGTAACAGGGCGCAAACCTGCTGTCCTTTTCTCAGCTGTTACTTAGCAGTCAGAGGCGTGTGTCTTGATGTATGGGCTGCAGAGTCAGGGGAGTGGCTTTGACAAGCAGTCTTCATTCACCGGGCTCTGCCGCCAGCTCCTTCACAGGCATCACATGGCGCTTGATGAAAAGAGCAGGGGTGCCCACCAGGGAGGCCTGTCCAGGGGCTTTCTTCCCTGCAGCTCTGTTCCCTGGGCTTGCCAAGTCCCACGAGTCAGCAAACTGGAGAAGCATTTTCAAAGCAAGGCCTTTGCCCTCCTTGGCAGGCTCCTCAAAGCTGCCTCTCTCTCACTGTGCCTGGGAGACCCTGTAAAAGGCGCTTTTTGTTCCAGCTTTTCAATGGGGACATCCTCAGGGAGCCTTTGAGAGGCACGCACGGTGTGAGCTGGAGGACATTTGAGGCAGGCCACTTGGGTGGGCAACAGGAGGGAGCAGGCCAGGCAGCAGGGGTTGGGGGTGGGGAGCCGAGGTCAGGGAGGGAGCCAGGGATGGGAAGCTGCTGGAAACTAGGAAACTGATCATAGAAATAGTGTTTAAGAATTGATCAAAGTGGCCTGATAGATACATTTAGAGGCTGGAGCAAAGAGTGCTTGTCCTTTTTTAATTGTTTATATTTTTTGTTGCTCTGTAATGTTTGATATACAAATAACACCCCAGGTCTGTGGCAATGGGTGCTTAGAAATAGAAGGAAAGAGAAATTGCTTTAGAATTTAGTGACTTCAAGTCATAGTTTATTTTTATTTTTATTTTTTATTTTCTAGACCTCAACGGACAATTTTTCATGGAAAGGTGTGTTTGTCATCAACTCTGTAATAAATGCCACCGGAGGCTCGTGTGAGTATGATTAATTCCAGAATCCAGCTTAGACATCATGAGTGATGGCACAGAAAATGTTGACAAGCACAAATACCATTTTCACTTTAGAAACAGACTCCTGGGGCTGTGAAGCAATCCCAGAGCTCCATTCTGCTCTTTGTTTCTGGTAAATGTTTTTAATCAAAATCTTAACCAGTGAGCATGATAGCCCTCTAATTCAATTATATTCATCTCTTACAATATCTTGACTTAGCCTATTTATAAAAATTGTTCATAAAATATCATCAAACTAGGTTTTGTATGTTTTCTATAAATAAAAAATGAATTTCATTTGGACCTGAGGAAAAGTGATTTAACAAATTATTCCCTAAGTACAGCGAGGATCTCGAGGAAAGAATGAATGATTAGATTATCCTCTTGAATAAGTAAGCCTCCCCCCTTGAATCAACAAAGCAAAGTAACTAAAACAATAACAAAAGGACTCTCAAAAACTGCATTTATTGTAGTTTGTACAAAGTTCGTACCTGGTTTTATAACCTAACTTTTCCCCTGTTGTTGAAATGAATTTGGACATTATCTTTTAAACATGCCATTTCCGAGGAAGGTCTGAATCGGTTTGCTTTGCAACGCTTTCACAAAGCGGGCTATCGAACTGGTGCACAAGCAAAACAGAGGCTCTGGAAAGACGATATACCTTCCTTCCTGCGGCAGATATTTCAGGATTGGGGAAGCAGGGTTTCCTGTGTTCTCACAAGGGGCTGAGATAAAGAAACCCAGGGCCGTTTCAGAAAGAATTAAGCCTGGACTGAGCATGGGACCGTTGATTTTGTGTGCCAGGCCCCGTTCTACAGTGAGAGGTGGCCCAGCCAGAGATTGCATGTGGACAGGACACGGTGTGGGGAGGAGTCTGTGGCCTGTGATGTCGCGGGGCAGGTTGGCAGGACTCCTTGGAAAGTCCAGGTCTTCTCCTCTCCACGCCCAACCACTATGTGCCAGCCTTCCATAACAGACGCTTATCTTACCTCTCCCCTCTTTTACAGCAAAGGATCATCAGGCCCTCTGGGAATGTTTATATTTCATTTACATTATGTTTCCTGCTTGTTTCTATGTTCTTCAAAAGGCAAAAGAGAAGTAAATAAAGATTGCTCTTGTTTCTTTCCCCATCCTCCATCCAGTTTCCCTTTCTATGTTTTCCTGTCCCCTTCCTCATCCCAGTGTTGTAGCCTAGCAGCCTCTACTGCATGAATGAAAGTAATCTGAAAATTTAATTCACCCAAAGATACTGGTGTCTGATAACTTTGACCTTTTCTAGATATTTATGCATTTAAACATTAAAGAAAAAACAAAAACAACCCAGCAACTACCAAATATATATAAAAAAATATTAACGGTAAAGATAATAATATAGGCACAAAGAAGGAAAAACCCAATAATATAATAACAAAAGCTTATGGTTTTTGAGAGGGTAGGAGGAGGTGGAAAAGAAATGAGAGAAATTATAAGATCATTATTAGTTTTCTCATTTTTCTTAGTTGGGAGATAATGGATACTATTTGACATCTGAAGCTAATTAAAAAATAGAAATTTAAGTACCTTATTTAAAATCAAAAAGGTAACCACTATTAGAACTAAAATTCAGACTTTATAGTACAAAGAACAAGGAAATATAATGAAGCATTAAAAATATATGATGATAGCTTTATGACAAACAAATGTATTATAATAAATGTAAATGAGATCAACTTATTTATTAAAAGAAATAAGCTCATAGGATGAGTAAAAAAAAAAAAACCCTAAACACAACTATGTACTGTCTTAAAAATATATAAATATAACCTAAAACAAAGTGACTCAGAATCAGAGATAGTGCTTACACTCTCAGAAATATCTCTCTAATGGTGGAATTCCAGGCACTGTGGCATTTGGGAGGGGTAGATATTTTTGGACTAAGTTTGCCCAGCCTCTAAAATCAGACCATGTGGTTGCCAGCTCAGAGACCAGCCCTGTGTGCATCAGTGTTTGTTCTAGATTGCTGAACTTCCAAAGGGCAGGGGCTGTGCCTGCTTTGTTTAATTCCAGGCATTTCAGAGAAGGACCAAGTGAGGATATATTCTGTGATGTGGTGGGTGAGAAACATTTGCTCTCATCAGTCCATTAAGGTAGAGTGTCTCTGGAGAAGTCTCTCAGAAAGTTATAGTAACTATTTTTGGGCCTTGAATGTGCTACTTGATATGTCCAAGCATTTGTGTTTTACAGGTCAGGGCTTGATTTGTCAGGGTTCCCCTGTGTGTCATGATTTCTGAGAGGCGGAATTAAATAGACCTGGGTTACACTACCAACTCTTCCACTTACCTGCTGTAAGATGTTGGGAAAATTACTTAAACTCTCTTACCCTCAATTATTTCATCTCCGAAATTTATTCATCCATTAATAAATATTTGTTGAAAGCTTACTATAATGACAGTCTCTATTCTGAATGCTGTGGGTACAAAATTTCTGCTGTCATGGAGCTTATATATATTTAAAAATTTTTAATTACAGTTGACATACAATAGTATATTAGTTTCAGGTGTATAGCATAGTGGTTAGATATTCATATAACTTACAAAGTGATCCCTGAATAAGTCTAGTGCCCAATGGCACCACACCTAGTACAATATTATTGACTATATTCCCTAGGCTGTACTTTACATCTTGTGACTGTTTTGTAACTATCAATTTGTACTTCTTAATCACTTCACTTTTTTCACCCAGCCCTGTAACCTCCTCCCATCTGGCAGCCATCAGTTCGTTCTCTGTACCTACAAGTTTGTTTCTATTTTGTTTGTTCATTTATTTTGTTTTTTAGATTCCACATATGAATAAATCATATGGTACTTGCCTTTTTCTGTCTGACTTATCTCACTTAGCATAATATTCTCTAGGTCCATCCATGTTGTCGAACATGGTAAGATTTCATTCTTTTTTATGGCTGAGTAATGTTCCATTATACATATATGTACTGTAACTTCTCTATCCATTCATTTATTGATGGACACTTAGGTTGCTTCTATACCTTGGCTGTTGTAAATAAGCTTCCATGAACATAGGTGTGCATTTATCTTTTTGAATTTGTGTTTTGGATAAATGTTTATTTCTTTGGGTAAATATCCAGAAGTAGAACTGGATAAGGATCATATGTCATATGATAGTTCTATTTTTAATTTTTTGAGGAACCTCCATATTGTTTTCTATATCATGGAGCTTATATTCTAATGGACTAGGACAGAAGATAAACAACGGTCAGCAAATAAATTCATAATATGTCAAATGGGCTAAGTGCTACACACACACACACAAAAGAAGCGCGAATTGGAGTGAGGGAAAAAAGTACGATGGTGATGCATTTGTGTGCAGGTGTATGCCAGTCATGGTTGCTATTTTAGATAGCGGGGTTAAGGAAAATCAGCCTGAGGAGGGGCCTTTGACACCTGAATTAACTGAAAGAGCCAGAAACCTAGAGAAAGGTCTTTTTGAAGAGGGGCAGTGCAAAGACTAATGCAGGAGAAAAGGAGCTGGAGTGCACCGAGCAGGGAGAACAGTAAGACTTGGGGATAGAGAGCTACCCGGGAGCCACACAACAGCATTCTAGGCTGTGGCCAGGACTGTGGGTCTATCAGGAGCCAGCCAGCTCAGGAACCACTATGGGGTTTTGAACAGAGCAGTGATACAATCTGATGTGTATTTTAAAAGGTTAACTCTGGCTTTTGAGTTGAGAAGAAACTGAATCATCAGACATGGCAGCGGGAAGACTAAATAGAAGAGATGCTGAGTCTTAAAGCAGAATTCAGCAGTGGAGACAGTAGGACATGGTTGATTCTGGATCTGTTTTAAAGATGGAATTGACAAGATTTTTAATGTATCAGATGTGAGATAAGAAAGAAGGCAAGGAGGACTCCAGGTTTTTGTTTGTTTGTTTGTTTGTTTTGTCTGAGCAATGGCAAGCATAGAGCTGTTATATACTGAGATGGGGAGATCGAGAATTCTGTTTTAGCCACAGGAAATGCCTATTCAATTTATAAGTGGAGATGTTAAACTGAAAGTTGGAAATAAGAGATTAGGACTCAGGGAGTGATGTTGGGAGGGAGATACAGAAAGGCTTTAAAGAAAGTAGAGCCTTGGGATCAGACATCATAGGTACAAGATGTAGCTAGAGAAGAGATGAGACCTGTGCCTTTGTTATTCCAACATTTAGGGGTCAGAGAGATGAAGAGAAATTAGCACAGGAGCAGCTGCTTTGGTGGGAAGAAAAACTAAATTGGTGGGATCGGAGAAGCCAAGTGAAAGAAAAGTTCAAAGTGGGGAGTCTTCGGCTGTACCAAAGGCTGCTGGTGATCAAGAGAGGTGATGCCTAGAATTGTCAATATTGAGAGGGTTAAATAAAATAATGATTGTACAGTGCTTAGCACACAAAGCAAGTGCTCAACAAATGGTGACTCTAACCAAGTTTGACTAGAACCCGAGTCTCATAGAGATGCCTTCCTTTGAGCGAAGGTGCCTGGGAAGGGTACCTCACTTTGACTAAAAAAATATATTGGATGTGGGTGTTCAGAGAGTTTGTCACAGAAAAGAGAAGGAGCCTAGGAAGGTGGCGGAAGGTCTCTGAAGCTAGGTGTCTATGTTAAAGGTTCCCCGAGTCTGCTGCTGGCATTACAATTCACACTGAGGATGTATTAACCAAACTGCAATTACTCACTCACCTCTGCACACCTGTCTAACATCTGGGTCTGTTTCTGGAAGGTTCTGAGCCTGTTGAGATTTAGCAGTCTTGTGGGCTGTCCTGGGCTTACACGGTGAGTCATCCCGTTTTTTACTACTGTATGTCTTGGTTGGACTATGGCATCACCACAAACAGTGGGCATTCAGCCCTTGGGGACATCGTGTTGGACTGAGCAAGGCATTCTTTTCTGAGCTAGGATATAGCCTCAGGTCCTTCTCAGCACAAGTCTTTAGAAGGTTCTTAGTAACTGATTACAGTGGCAAGTGAGATTCAGTATGGTATAGTGATTCTGAGCATACCCAGACAGGTGAGTTCCTATCCCCGCTCTACCACTTGCTACCCAAGTGGGTTTGAGTAATTTACTCAACCTGTATCTCAGTTTCCTCATCTGAAAAATAGAGATGATAGCAGAACTCACCTCACAGGGTTGCTGTTATAAGATAAAGAAAGCACTTAGATCAATATCTGATGCACAGATATTAGCTGCTATTTGAATCCAGCGTGAGGTCTCTTGTCAGATATTATGGTCTCCTAGACACTATAACTGGGAGATTTTGAAGATAAAGTCCCACACTGGGCTGTTTAAGTTGTCATTGACTTTAATCTCTAATGAAAGGAGGTAGCAGGGGAGATGACCCTACGGTGGAAGAGTGAAGCGTCTGGGTACAGGTTTTCCTGCTACCTGAAAGTAGAGCCTTCATCTGAAACCTGTAAACTGAAATGGCATAAAGTGAAGAAGCAATTACCATCAATGTATATGGAAAAATTTTACCAAATCATACCAAATAGCGCATGAAATCTAAAGTAACACTAACATAGTAAAAGCAAGAATGCACAAAATAAATCGACATAAAGCATACATGCTCACACACACAGTTCAAAGCTTTGGGGCTTGATGCGATCACTCTCACTGGCTGTGTGCTGGGGCACTCCAAAACAAACCCCAAATACTATTTTGGCGCTTTTTTTTTAAGTGAACATCTTTTTCAGATTTCTTTTGGTTATCTTTTAGTCCTTACTCTTTTTTCCTCCCTCCCTTACCCTTCCTCCCTTCCCCTCTCCTGCCTCTGGTTCATCATTGGTCAAGCTGTTCTTTTGTAGAGCAGTGCCAGTCTTTAATTCTGAATTTCAGGCTGGGAAAGGTGTTTACAATGGGTGGGTTCAACAATTTCACCTGTGGATGTCCCAGGGGCTTGGGAGGCCTCTTGGCTTGGGTGTCTGCCAAGGATGATTGCCAAGGAGCCTTTGGTGGAGTCACTGCTTTCCCCCTTCTCCTTGGGACTGTGGACAACCACTAGGCTCCACCACTTCCAGCTTAGCGATTCAGAAACAGTGACCCAGCCACCTAACGTACAACTGAGTGAGGGTATAGATTGGCCAAATCCATCCTGGCCATCAGTGGGCACTTGATGCAGTCAGCTGACCCTCAGGCCTCCCCTCCCCCCAGTACTGAAACTTAAACAAACTCACATTGCTGATTTGGGGAAAACACACTATGTCATTGGGTTGGTGGCATGGAGTATTGGTCAAATGCTCTGGAGTCAGAAGACCTGGGTTCAAATACTGCTCTCATCACTTCCCAGATGGGTCTTGTTGGATAAATTATTGAATTTCTTTTGACTCTGGTGCTTCAAAGGTGAAATGGGTCCAATAATAGTTTTACCTCACTGAGCCATATAGGGTTAGAAGAAATAATGCTTGTATAGCATTTACTACAGTGCCTGGCTCATGGCAGATACTCAAATGCTTATAGGTGGGTGCTGTGTGTCTTCCATTTTCCTCCGTTTCCTCTTTCAATTTTAAACCTTTCTGCACCTCCTCTCTCCTACCCCTGTTTGTCAGGGACAAGGCATTTCTCCCTTTAGTATTACAAAAAAAATCACCTGGAAAGCCTGTTGAAACGCAGACTTTTAGACTCACGCCCTAAATTTCTAATTCAGTTCATCTAAGGTAGAGTTCAGGAATCTGCTCTGCTAATAAAGCCTTCTTGTGATTCTTTTCCATGATACGAGGATCATGCTTCCAGAAATCTTTCTCTAAGGAGTTGTTAATAAGAATTTAAGGTGCTTTCTCACATTCCATTTTAGTAAGGACTTAAAAAAAAAATCTTAATATCCATTAAAACCTACTAAGGCACAAAACAGAGTTTCATTAAAACCCTTCTGTGATGATACTCAGTCCCATAGGAAATCTCTTGATTCTCTACCTTTTCTCTTGGTTCTGAAACATTTCTTCTGTTCTGTTGACTATGTTTTCCCTCCTTTTACCCTGGCCCTTGTATATGGCACTACTTGGTGATCTCCAGCACCATCCCCTCCCCTGAGTCCTGTTTACTGCACCTTCCACCTGGATGGGTATTAGCATCTCAGAATGCCACAGATGCAAAACAGCTTGTGAACCTTAACTCTGACCCAGTCCCACCTCCCCCTTTGCAGTCCTTCATTCTTTTTCTACTCAATTGCCCAGGCCTTGTCCCAAACTGTCTCCCTTGTTTCTCTTTTTCCCTGCCCCATACCCAATTGTTTAGCAAGTTTTACTGGCTCTGTTTTCTGATTAAAAATTATTTTATTAAATTTTTTCCAGTTTTATTGAGATATAATGGACATGTGACATCGTATTAAAGTGTGATTACCACAATAAGTTTAGTTACCACCCATCATCTCACATAGTTACACTTTTTTCTTGTGATGGGAACTCTTAAGATCTATTCTCTTAGGAACTTTTAAGTAATACCATATAGCATTATTAACTACTTTCACAATATCACCCAATTAGGTCCCTTTGGCACCACTCTCAGTGTAGATATAGTTAAGTAACTTAACCAAAAAATCCATTAGCCTGATGAGGCTCTAAGGCTGTGAGCAAACCAAAATCTAAGCCTGCAAATGCCTCAAGGTCACAAAATCAAAACACTAAAAACAAACAATCACAAATGACCAACTAGGCATTAAGCTACAGCCAGTCAATCATTTCCTTGCTTTTCTTTTGCCTTTTCTTTATAAAAGTGTCTCCCCAGCTCCTGTGGGTAGAGTTCTCGTAATCACTTCTGAGCAGGATTTTACTCAAACTCTTAAATTTTTTCTATCAGATAAATTTTTTTTTAACACTTCCCTAGCCCAAGTTGTCTTTATCTCCAGACTGGTTTATGTTATGGTCTCTGAATTGGTCATCTTTGTCCCCAAGAGCAGACATTTAAACATGTCAGATCATGTTAGTCCCTTTCACTTAAAACATACGTGCATGCATGTGCATGCATGCACGCACTCTCTCTCTCTCTCTCTCTCTCTCTCTATCTCTCACACACACACACACACACACACACACACACACACACACACGCATGTATGGACACTCCCAACACCCTCTCCAGAGCCTCAGAGAGCCGCACAGTCTGGACCTTGCTGGCCTCCCTCATCTCAGACTCTTCCTGTCTTCCATTTACTATGCTTGAGCCACTCTGACCTCTCTCCTGTTTAAGCACCACACTCTATCCTGGCTCATGATAGTTGCTCTTTCTCTGCTTCTCTGTAGAATGTCTTGTCTCCAGACCCTGACATTACTGACTCCTTTTGGTTTTCAGCATAGAGATGGAGGAATTGAGACGAGATCACTTGACCTCCACGGGCCCTTTGAGGGGCCTTCAAACAGCCCCTGGCCTTCCCTCTCTTCTTCTACCATCTTGGGTCTTATGTGAGAAATCAAAGGAGATGTTTAGGCATGTTAAGTTTGCTTTGCAATTATAATTTTGTTTGCCTCCTAATTCTCAAACCAACGATTTTTTGCCTGGTTCCAAACTAGGGCGGGAGAATCACAAAAACTTCTTATCTCACAAAAACTTCCAAATACAATTTATTGTAAGAAATAAGTTTTCTCTTCAGGTAACTTAAATTTAGGGGTTGTGTTGTTGACGTAGATTCCTGAGTTGGTGGGAGGTTTTGTGAGCTCCGTTTGGTCTTGTGACCAACTCTCCTTCCAGCCAAAACCAAAAGGGTTTATGTCAGTGAGATGGCCACTGATTTGGTTCCATTTGCAAAACTGACTCAAAATTCTCATTATGAAGTCAAGGCTGACCTCTGACTCAGAATGAACCCTTGACAACCTTTGTTTCTGAGTTTCAGAAAGACATGAAATAGCCCCTGAAAACTAGAAGGGACTCTTGGCAACATCTAGCTTAGTGCTTAAAATTTACTTTATAAATATCTGAAAATGGAGCCTTTTGCTTTACAGGTATGAAGCCCAGTGAGGTGGATTGACCTGCCCAAGATCATCTGCTTTTCTTGGGCTTCAGTCAAGTAGCACGTCCACCTCATTTTAGAAGTCAGCTCTCTGGCAGGATCAGGGCCCAGCCCATCCAGGAGCCCACGGGCTCTGTGGCAGAACTGGATCTCCCAGGACACGGGGCAGTTAGAAGCACAACAAAGGAAGAGAGGAAGGGAGAGGAAGGGAGAGGACCAGGGCAGAGAGAGTAGAGAGGACACTAAAAAAGGAAGGGCTGAGGGATGAGGGGAGAGGGGAAGAGAGGGCTCTGCAAAGCGAATCTCAAATCCAAGGCACAATTTGCCTTTGAATGGCAAACGCTTTGGCGGGACCCTGACTCCTGAAGATCTAAGATAGTAGCTGCCTGCTCTTAGCATATTAGACTAAGTTTCTCTACTCTCTTATCATCTTAATTTCACAGCAAACAATGGGCTATTGATTAAGCTGTCAGAGCTGTGGGTGTTCTCAGAGGAAGGCCAGCTGAATAGCAGCATCTTCAGCTTTTGCTCAAGCTCCCAAGTGGGGTCCCATCTGTCTGAAGTATGAAACCCTGGAGTTTTCCTCCTCTTCACTTCTCAGCCTTAGGGCAGCTCAAGTTGTGTGTGCATGTATATGTGTGCGCATGCACATGTGCATGTATATGTGTGCATGTGTACTTGTAGGTGTGAGTGTATGCATGTGTGTTTGTGTGTGATGGCAAGGGGTGTGTGTTAGAGGAGCACAAGGCGCATCTACTTGGCCA
Source organism: Macroglossus sobrinus (assembly GCA_004027375.1). Classification (NCBI taxonomy): domain Eukaryota; kingdom Metazoa; phylum Chordata; class Mammalia; order Chiroptera; family Pteropodidae; genus Macroglossus; species Macroglossus sobrinus. Next base: position 491,580 of record PVKZ01000336.1, on the reverse strand, counting down.
GTGACGTCAGCGTTTCCCATGAGCACATCTCCCCTAGGGAAGGACTGCACTGATATGAAATAGTGTGGGCTGGAAAATGAGAAGCGCTATCTATAAATTTTTTCTTGGTTGTGGGGGGTGTGGCAAGAAAAACCTCCAGGGTTCTTTTCTTCCCATGTCAGGTGAGCCAAGAAATGACCTCCAAAGGCTTCATGCTCATATGCATACAGATGACTGGCAAAGACACTACCTCGCCATTCCAGGATGCCTCATCCTCAAAGCCCATGCACAAGTTAGCATCGTGTTAACAAATAGTAGCTAGCACTTTGACAGGAATAAGCTTCAGAGAAGGATACCAAACCTTGGGTGGACAGCTCATTTTTTTGCTTCTGGTGGAGTTCAGGACACATCTCACCAAATATGGCAACTTGGCATATTGAATATTTCCAGGTAAAGGACTATGAGAAACGGCCTTCCCCTGAAGCAGGTCATAAAACCCTCATGTGAGAGGTGCCCTCCCTGAACCTAGGGTAAAGGAACGTCCTTATCTCTGAAGAAGACGAATGAAGGGACAGAGAGGAGTTTGAACCAATAAGTCTTCCTAAATTTTCTCCAGTTCACCATACTTAGCTCACATGCTCTGTTCTGCCTTACCTTTCCATGGCTCTCCACTCTCCATTAGACCTGGCAGGAGCACACTCGGGCTCCACCATTGCTTTGGGTCTTCATTTCCTTAGAAAGGCTCTCAAGTTACATAAAGCTCATATGAAATAATTTTGCATGCTTTCTCTTGGTAATCAGTCTTTTGTTATAGGGTCCCAGTTGAGAACTTAAAAGGGTAGAGAAAAAAGATATGTTTCCATCTGTACATGACAAATATAGAAAACCTCAGTTTGTTATTAACATTTTAGAAGAGATTTGTAGGGTGGACAAAGAGGATGGAGAACTCCTGTAAGTCCCTGTGTTGAGCTCAGTGCCTCCTGCACGCAGGTGCTGTTGATATTAAGAGCCTCTTGTCCCACAGCACTTCTCTCACCTCCTCTAGGACAGCACAGAGCAGAGTCACCAGTGTGGTGTGCAGGAGGCTCATTGGGTGTGGGGAGAAAGTGCTTAAACTTCTATTTGAATTTATTTTTTTACCCCATCTTTTTTCAATTTGCAGTGTACATTTATTTTATGGTGTTCACGACATATTAGCACATACGGAATCAATAAATAATTATAAATCTTGTGTATCTATATAACACATACCTATAATATATATATTTTTAAAAATTGGAGGGGAGTACATAGACACTTTTAACTGTTACAGAATGAATTGCTAGAGAGCTATGTTCTCCTGTTAAGGCAGCTACCTGAATGCCTTGGAGAAAAACACAAGACAGATATAGAGCCTTTGTCTCCTGTCTTCACATGCTGCCTTTTTCACATATGCTAAGTAACTAGCTCAGACCAGGGCTTCAGCAGAACAGAGAAGGAAAACAAGGTTCATAGAAAATAAATGCCCTTCCTCGTGTTTCTAGCAAATTCAAAAAGGGAATTTGGGAAAAGCTTGCCAGGAAACTTGGTCTGCTCAGAATGTTTTCTCCTGATGGCAGTCACCTCTGATAGAGTTCTCATGCTCACATCATCACCATAGGCACCATGGGAGAGATGCAGAGGGAAGAGTTGTCCTGGTCCTTACAGTGACCTCCATGTACCCATGGTCGTGGAGGTGGTGAGGTGCAACTGGGCGGCGTAAATTCTGTGAGTACAGGACCATCAGTAAAGGAGCGATCAGAGGTCCTATCTCATCCTGTAGACTTATTTTAAATGTTCCCAGAAGCGTTACATTTTGTCAGATTAAGATTTTTCACCTTAGCGGTGATGCCATTTCTTGAAAATTTGCTGTATGCTATAGTGTTAAAGATTTATCATATGCAATTTCCTTTCTTTCACACAATAATATGACATAGATTTGTTTTATATAAGAGAAAACAAACAGAGAAGCTAAAGCACTTGCTCGAGGTCACAGCTAATAAATAACTGGAGTCCAATTCAGTTCCATCTACCTCCAAAGGGCCAGCCAATTCCCACTACTGGTTGTGGGAATCGTGGATGTTTTATCCTGTGGAGTAGCTGCTTCAGGAAGCTACATTCAAATAAGGAAAAAGTGTAGAACAAAGAACAGACTTATTCTACGTATCTCTAGAAGGCAGTTCTAGAACTGGTAAGTAGTTAGAGGTCATTGAGAAGCAAAAGAACTTTCTAACCATTAAGTGGCCTGGTAATTGTCTAGTTTAATAAAACTAACTATTTTATTTTATTATTTTATTTTAATGTTATTAAGATTCAGGCATCAGCTGCCTTCACCTGAGTTTATCTCTGGAATGCGTTTGTCACCCTGTTTTCTGTTTGTTTTATGCATCTTTCTCCCCAACCAGATGACGATGATGTCTTATTTATTTCTGTGTCTCTGGAATCCTAGCCCAGAGCCTGGAATATGGAAAATGCTTCTTAAGTGTTTGTTGAAGGAATGACTGATAACCAGCTACTCCAGTTCCTGCTCCCAGATTGAGGCATATTTTCAGGGAGGAAATAGTAGAGTTTGTCCCTTGGAGAAGCTGACAGAGCCAGGCACCCAAAGTTTATAAGGCCCTCCACCTCACGCCCTTGTCAGTCCATCAGTGGTGAATAAGCTCTCTTACTGGGAACCTGGCATAATGTTTGAGTGAGGATATGTCTGCAAGAGGAGCTTCTGTACTCTTGTGAAGATGCCTCATTGCAGGACCCTTAGTTTTTGGCATGTGTTCAGCCCTCAGTTACATAAATGTGTGGGGGCATTGCTAGCAAATGGCTGCATAAGCCCTGAGTTAGCTTTGCCTCCCAACTCCAGTTTCCCTCCTGGGGGAGGCCCTCTACTACGAGACAAGGTTGTTGGCGGTGATCTCAACTTGGAGTAAAATACCCTATAATCAAACAGTTTTAATGATCAAGCTTCCTTGTTCCCTGTTCCCTTGACATTTGCTATTCTGAGGTGAAATAGTTAAGAGTCTACTGATGGCTTTTACTTCTGAATGGTTATGGGGTAACAGAAGTGTTTATCTCACTGGGTTTTCACTTAGAACACTAAAAGGCAAACTAGCCTAGATCCTGGTGATGGAAATTGCTTGGAGATGTTCAGGGGGAGAGTGTGCTCGCTGGCCTTCCCGTCCAGGCCACAAAGCAAAGTCTGCCTCCGCACTTTTCTTTCAGAAGCATGCATTTGCACGGGTAGCACCACATCAGAATACACCAGGACAGATTTCTGCTTTCTGCCGAGATGGAGACACAGAAACTGGATTTACTCTCTCACCTGAAACTACTAAAACATCCGACAAAACATATAAATAGAACACTGGACGCCAGGCAAAGGAAACCAGTGCCCCCTGTGAGATGAGATACAAATGCAGCCCTGTGACCGCCCCAGCTTGCTGCCTCGAGAGAGTTTCCAGATCATGTACAGAAAAGGGAAGCCCAGGCAGAAACATGTGGACCTCTTCAGGTAAGGAGATGGAGCTGAGTGTCTGGGGACAAGTTCACAGAGCTAGCAGTCACAGCACAGAGAACTAGAGGAGAGAACTGCAGAGACAAAAACTGGGAGATCTGTAGAAGTCCCCCTTCTGTATTTAGCAGAGTAAGGGTCTACACGAGGTCAAGGCAAGAACCACATGAGGGGAATAGCGGGAACAGCCCCCGGCACTCCTATAAGGCTGGAAGCAGTAGATGTTCCCACCAGACAAATGGGAAAATCTCATAATACATGGGGCATTAGGGAGAGTACTCAGAAAGGTCTTGCCTTGGACTTCATCAAAATTAACAGACACTTCTCTTGAAAGACCTATTGAGAGAATGAAAAGACAAGGGACTATTTGCAAAACATATATTTAATTAAAAAAACTTGTATATATAATAAAGAAGTCTCAAATTCAATGTTAAAAAAAAACCCCAAACAACTCCATTAAAAAACAGGCAAATGATTTTAACAGATGCTTCACTAAGGTGCTCAGCATCATTAGTCATGCAGGCAATGCAAATAAAACCACAGTGAGGTACTACTGCTGTACTGTTACAATGGCTAAAATTATGACGAGTGATCATACCACGAGTTGGCAAAGATGTGGACAGTCAGAACTCTCATGCCCTGCTGGTGGGAATATAGAAAGACACAAACCACTTTGAAAAACACATTGGCAGTTTCTTCAACAACAAGGTTATACCATACCATATGATCCTACCTATCAACGCCCAGGTATCTACTCAAGAGAAACAGAAGCATCTGTCCAACTGTATTAGTTTTCTAGGGCTGCTGTAACAAAGTTCCACAATCTGGGTGGTTTAAACACAACGGGAATACATTGTCTCCCATTTCTGGAGACTGGAAGTCAGAGACGAGGTGACAGCAGGGCCATCCTCCCTCTGCAGACTGTAGAGGAAACTTTCCTTGCCTCTTCTTAGCTTCTGGCGACTTGCTGGGAATCTCAGGCATTCCTAGGCTTGCAGCTGCGTCACTCCAGTCTCTGCTTTTGTTGTCACATGGTGTTGTCCCTATGTCTGTCTTCACATGGCAGTCTTCATAGAAGGACACAAGTCATGTTGAATTAGGGGCCTGCCTACTCCAGTGTGACCTCATCTTAACTAATTACATCTGCAATGACCCTTCTAGATAAAGTTCTTCTGAGCTAGTAGGAGTTAGGACTTTAATATGTCTTTTATTGGGGGAACACCATCCAAAGACCTGAAAACGAGTATTTGTAGTAGTTTTATTTATAATTGCCAAACATGGGAAACAACACAAATGACCAACAACTTGTGGTGTATTTATACATTAGAATACTAGCCAGCAATAAAAGAAATAAACTATTGATACATACAAATACATGGATAAATCTTATCATTATTATGCCGAATGGAAGGGTTGATCAAAAAAGAGCACATACTCTATGATTCCATGTAAGTGAAAGTCTAGAAAATGCAAACTAATCTATAGTGACCTAGAGCAGATAAATGGGTGCCTGGGGACAGTATTGATGGTTTTGTGTTTCTCATTGCTGCTAACAAATTATCATAAACTTAGTGGCTTAAGACAACACAGATGTATTCTCTTACAGTTCTGGAGGTCAGAAGCATAAAATGAATCTTATGGGGTTAAAGCCGAGGTGTTGGCAGGCCTGTTTTCTCTGGAGGCCCAAGAGGAGAATTTTTTTCTTGCCTCTTCCAGCTTCTAGAGTCTACCTTCATTTCTTGGCTTGTGGGCACATCACGTCAACCTTTGTTTCAGCCATCACATCATCTTCTCACTTAGATCTTCCTGCCTTCCTCTTATGAGGATCCTTGCGATTACATTGGGCCCACCTGGCTCCATCTCAAGATCCTTAAGTTAATCACACCTTTCTACCATGCCAGGTAACACCTCCCCAGGTTCTGGGATGAAGGTGTGAACGTTATTAACATATGCATTTGTCAAAACTTCTCAGTCGTTCACTTTAATATGTGCAGTTTATTGACAGTCAATTATACATGAATAAAGCTGTTAAAAAATAGCCAAACTAAGCCTAATAAATTTACTTTGATTAAAAAAAATATGCAACAGGGCTCTGCCTGCTGCATTCCATCAGCTCGCCAGGTGTCTTTGGATTCTTCTGGGTCATTGCTGAGATAAGCAAGGATTATTCCAGAAAATTAGGGCTCCTCCAGGAGAATGTTCCTCAGCTTCTGGCAAGTGACTCTTCAAGCCAGACTTAATCAGGACACCTCAGACTGGTGCAGATATGAGGCGGGCTCTGCAGTATGCCTCCTGTATTTTTATGCTGATGAATCAAGTTGGAGATATAAAAACCAGAGAAGGGCAGCCAGTGTGTTCTGTGCTTGGCAAACTGGTTCATTAATATTTGTTCCAACTGACTCTTCCAGTCTTATTTTCTGCTTCCTTTGGGCCACTGCCTGCATGACACTGGATTCAAAGCAGTTAAAGGAATTGCTTCTGATTGTGGAATTAGGAAGAAAAGAACCTCAGCCTTCTGTCTTCAAACTTTGTGACTGTCCCACAGCCACACGCATGGGGAAGGCATTAGGAACTGAGGTTGTGATGAAGAGACTTGGCTCTTTCTGCAGCTCTGACAGGAAGAAGCCATCTCCTTCTCAGATACCTTCTATGGGGCTGCTGCCAGCTGGGGACCTCAGAGACACCTCTGCTTCTCACTGCTTGACACAGACAACTTTATTCTTGGATGAGAGAGAATGATTCTTCTACCAGAGTCCTCAAGTCTGTATGTGGCAGAGATTTAAAAATTGCGTTCAAATTACTAGCTGTTATTCTTTCTTTCTTTTGCTCTTTTTTTTTATTGAGATATAATTGACATATTATATTAGTTTCAAGAGTACAGCTTAACGATTTGATTCGATATTTGTATATATTGAGAGATGTATACACAGTAGGTTTAGTTAACATGTGTCACCATACAGTTACAAATTTTGTTTATCTTGTAATGAGAACTTTTAAGATCTATTTCCTTAGCAACTTTCAAATTTACAATATAATATCATTAACTATATTCACCTTGCTGTGCATGACACCCCCAGGGCTTGTTTGTTTTATAACTGGACTCATGCGCCACCCCCCGCCCCCCGCCCTGGTTTTGTGTCCTTTCATTTTCTTTATCTCCCTCCCTAACGTCTTTCCTCTCTTCTTTCCTTCCTTCCTTCTTTTGTTACTATTTATCTTTTTAGTTGTCACAGGCATGTTGTTGTGAATTACATTACCTATAAAGCAACAAGGAGAAGACTTGACTCTGATGTCAATATGGCAACTAAAGCTGTGAAGTAAACGCTGGAAGGGACTCCACGGCCAGACCTTGGCAAGTAGGCTTGTGCCCTCTGTCCTGTGCCCTCATCCCTGCCTGGGAGTGGGCATGTGTCGTGGGATGTGCCTCTGTGCAGCGGAGTCCCCTGCATAGGGGAGTACATTGTTTTACACCACCTTGCGTTGAATAGCTTTTAAGAGATGAAACCTTCTTTGGTTCTTGCATCAGAACTCATCTGACATACATGGAAATATTGTCTTCAGTTTGCAGAGGTGTTGGTACACCCCTGAAGGCAGGGGAGGGTGGTGAAGACATACCTTTCCCTGGGTCCACTCTCCACTCCCTCTCCTTTAGGACCATCCTGGCTGCAGCTGTAACTCTGCTCTTGGCTGCCCCACAGCTAGAAATAGCTTTCTTGCTCCCCAGCAGGCACGTGATGTAGTGGTGTATGTGTGTGTGTGTGTGTGTGTGTGTAGGCTGGAAAGCTAAAGCTGAGCCGGGAAATAACCAGATCCCTTAGGCTCTGTGGTAAAAGGCTCATAGTGCCCCTTCCCACCTATAGTCTGCTTGGGCTGGTAGACCCTGGTAGGCACAAGGAAACTGGCTGTGCCTGTCCTGTGTTCCCCAGGCTAATGGCCCAATGAAAAGGGAGGCCCAGCAATCTTCTCCCCACCCCACATCCTGCCTGGGGGCAGAGAGACCCTGGACTGGGTTCTGCATGAGATGTATACACTATACATATATTTGTGTATAGAAGGAAGGAATTTTGGCTTGAAAACATTCTTTTATTGGCAAAGACAGCACCTCTCCCAGAGAAGATGGAAGAATTTGCCAAACTAAGTCTCCAGGAGAAAATATAACAGAGAGTGTGAAAGAAATCCATGTTCAAATATTGGCAAGTATGAAACATTCAGAATTTTTGTGTGAACATTATACCATCAGAACAAAATTAAATTAAGCTGGTCTCTGGCAAGAGTTTGGAATGAATGCAGGTTTGGAGCAAGCTGATAGAGGCAAATACTCTGACATTTTTGCAAAAAGCCAGACAGAGGTAATCGACCAAAAACCAGTAACTGAGGGGCTGGGTTATTTTCTTCAGTTAAGTAATGCTCAACAACTTAACTGCTTCATGTCCCAAGAATCCCAAGGAACTGTCAAAAGAAGAAATGGAATTTTTTTCACCTCCATAACTCAACCATACGCAGAGTAGAAATTAAGTTTATTTTAAAGTATTTACTGAGCATCCCTCTATTTAATGAACACACTATTGTTCTAGGCGTCAAAGGAGGAGATGTCCCACCTCTTTCACACAGTCTACAGTCTACGGATGTGTAATTAACTAATTGGAATGAAAGACATTGTGAAACGAACACCATGCTGGAGATGTAAGAGAAATGCTGGGAAATGCGGAGTTTCGAGTGATCAATTCTGATGCCTTTATGAGGACAGGAGAGAGTTGGGAATATGTCACAGAAAAGAAGCAAGCATTTTAACTGAATCTTGAAACGTGTAGAATTTTGAGAGGAAGATGGAGAAAAGGGATGGTATATAACAGCTGAAGTGGACCTCAGAGGTTATGGGAATGTCAGGATTCCCAGGAACTGGAGACAACATCCACCACTGCTCCCTTCTTGTATTCTATTTTATGGTGGGGAGACGGTGGTCTTGCTGATGCGCCAGCGGTGCCTGAACAGCACTAGGAGGTTTACAGCCCAGCTGCGGGCTCCTGGGGGGCAACTCCCATTCCTGCCTCACTAACGACCCAGCCGGTACTCTACTCTCTTCCATATCTTGGCATTGACATAGGCCTATAATATGGTAAATTGGCAGGTCCTGGAGTTGGGCAGTGCTACTCTGTATTCTCTTTTAGAATTTGTCAGCCTATGGTTGCCATATTTAGTATGGCAGTGTTCGGGGCAGGTGGGGAGCCAGTTCCTCCAACCCTCTTCCTTCTCTGAAGGCACAGGAGTTCATCAGTCACCTTGGAGAAGCAAGACTATACTCAAATTCTCTCTATCCCGATCCACACCTTTAAGTTTTGGTAATCAATAAGTCATGGGTTCTCTTCCTTCAGATTTTTGTTTGCAGTATCCTCAAGCTCAGGGTTCTCTTCTCTCCACCATTTTTAATGTCCACAGAGAGCTAGTCTCTTAGGAGCCTCAGGTGTAGCTTTTTAGTACTTGGTTTACTTTCCTGTGGAGACTGTCCTAGCTGGGCTCTGATGTTAAGGACCAGCTGAGGACAACTTGTTCAGAGTAGTCACTGCTTCCCACAATTGCTCCCCACTGGGAACCATTACTGGTTCTTATTACTGGTGGCACACCTGAGCACCTGCCAGGGCCTTCAGATGGCCAAGTTCTCTAGGAATACATGCAGTATTCTCATTGCCAGTGTGTTGGGAGTTATTATTTGTCCAAAGTTATGAGCTTAGTAAACGTTGTCCAATGAGGCTGAAATTCTTCTGAGCACTGGCCTGAATATATCACAGTGGATTATCTTACTTGGTATTTTAAATTATCCAAAGCAGTTTGTCTGAGAATGTAAAATTGCATACTGGATGCTAGAATTTTTGTTTGGAAATATTGCACTTTGAACCTATGGATCTCTTTGTAAAGAATTAATATCCTTATAACATATATAGGGTTATTTGTTTTCTCTTTATATCCTTTTATAGATTACTATATTTTTCATAAAGTTTCCACACAGTTTTTTATTAAGATTATACCTCATATTTTATGTAGATAATTAGATAATTTTTTATTTCTGTTTGTATGAGTGTATACACCTTTTTATAATAATATATAAGATATAAAAGTTATTAAATTTTCATTTTTATTTTTTGTTTTTGTTCATGTATGTGTGTGCATGTGTGTTTTTTTTATAGACAATTATATACAGGAAAGAAATTTTATCTCTTTTTGCTCACTATGCATCTTTTTGTTTGTGTCTTTGTTTCACATCTTCTTGCATTGGCTATATATAAACTTTCAATATGGAGACAAGAATTGTTGTCTTTGTATGTCCCTTATTATTTGTTGATTTTTTATAAGGGCACTGAAACATTTCACTGGTAATTAAAATATTTACTGTTGATCTAAGAAATATTATTATTTGAAATGTTAAGGTAATATCCTATTCCTAGTTTGCTAAGAACGTTTTTGAAATTCAGAAATGGTTCTTAAATTTGATATCAGTTGAAATAAATTATTTCTCTCCCATGTCTTTGAAGCAATGTGTTATATAAATTGATTTTACCAATATTTAACCACTTTTACATTCACAACTAAGCCATGTTGGGTCATTTATTATTTTTTGTTGTGTTTCTGCACTAGATTTATTATTTTGTTTAGATTTTTTATAGCCATTTTATAAGTAGATTTAATTTGCAGTTTTCTATTTTGTGTTCCTTTTGTAAAGTTGTAGAATCTGAGTTATGGTAGAGTCATAAAATAAATGGAGAAGTTTATTGAATTTTTCTATGGGCCTGAATATAGCATAAATTGTATTTATTTGTAAAAAATGTATATAATTTTCCTATAAAACTAATTGGTTAGACATTTTAGGGAGACATTTTTCTGATAATAGTGTCTCTTTCTTTCATAATTATCTGTCTCTCAAAATATTCTAATTATTAATTCAATATATATCATCTCTCCAAATTATCCATCTGAAAGTTATTAGTAGAAAGTCACCCATAGTTTTCATGAAGTAAAATAACTTCATAGCTCTCTTGCCATTTCCAATTTTGTATTTGTACTATCTTTTTTTTCCAATTAAAGTTCAGAGAAATATAAACAGTTTGTTGCTTTAGATACCATGTTGCTGAGTTTTAAAAATGTAGACTATTTATAAACTAGTTACATTGCATTATGATAAAACTCATAGAACAGAACTGAATTAATATCAATTAATTACTCCTGGAACTTAATATCAATTAATTTAGACAGTTAATTACTCTGGCAGGAGGCAATTGTTGGTCAGTAGTTGGACTCAGGCATAAGAAGAACATAAGTGCTCTCCTTGGAGGAGCAGGGGAGTCAGCATTAGGTAGATGTATAGAAGGAATAGTGAGTGAGAAGATGGCCCACAGCAGGGTGAGGTGCCAAATAGTTTACATTGCTACAAGTTTTAGGTTGTACAGGGTTAGCTGGGCTCATATAGGTGACGTGGCCTTCACTTCCTCCTTCTTCTCTCCTCACTCTCACTCTTTCAAGTCTGCTTAATTTTGGAATCAATCTGTATTTTTTCCCTTTATTCTTCACTCCTTGTTTAGGCTTGAACTTTGTCCTCAGAATGTGTCTTTGGTAGCCTAACCTAATTTTTGCTTCAAAATAGAAAGTTTGCCTCAATGTGCTAAATTTGCTCCATTTTTAATTTTTTTCTTGGTAAGGGAATATTATTCCACAAAAAATGTATCTTTCATAAAAATGAGAATTTGCAACTTACCCACGAACTTCATTGAAAATCAATTCTTTTATATTTAAATAATGGTGGGAGACACTTTGCAAGGCTATGCTTTTTCCTGTTCTTTTAACTGATTAGTTTTAGGATACATAAATGGCAATTAATTTGAATGATTAAGAAATCAGACATGAGAGAAGTTTTCAAATGTTATTCATATCTTCTGAAACTGAACATCCTTATTAAACAAGTCTGGTATTTCTGACAAAATGGATCTTTATGTTCTTTGTGAGAGTTAAGGTCTCTCAAGTTACTTAGTTTTCAACCAGGCTCTTGGTTTCTTAATGAAAACCATAAAACCACTGGCAAATTTCTAAGGGAAGACCTGATCTTTAATTTGCTTCTTTTATAAGCAAAAGAAGAGAATCAAACATTAGAAACGTTAATTCTCTATTTCACCTGCCATTTTTCTCAGAGGGAGATGCCAGGCATGGTATTCTATAATGTTGGCAGGAAAAACTGTGTGTGTAGATCCCTGTTTTAAGTGGGAAGAGACCAGAGCAAGCTGAGTATATTTTAATTCTATCTTGGTGACAAGGGCTATGTGGTTGTCATTTTTCACCAGCTTGCTTTATTACTGGATCTCGGAAATGGTATTGCTGGGCTGGCACTGGAAGTGTTAAACCACAAAGAAGTCCACTTTCTACACCAGTCTGGTTAAGTGAATTCTCTGACTAGGGTTGCACACTGTTTTAAGGCTGCTTGGAGGTGACTAAGGGGTAAAAAATGTTATCTTTTGCCAAAATAATCGGGTGTTTACAACATCTTCCCAAACTTCTTTTTTTACTTTGTTTTATATACTAGTTAAGAATTGCTCCCAAAAAACCAAATTTGAAGATGATACATAAAGTGAAGTTTTACCCTACGTTTCTTTTTTGACTTTAATGAGAAAAATTACTCAGATGATGCTCACACATTGTGTATGTGTGTGTGTGAGTGTGTGTGAGTGTGTGTGTGTGTGTGTGTGTGCGCGCATATGTGCACATATGCACATGTGTATATACTCATGGACCATGGCGAAGAGAGATCTCTTTTAGGCCAGTGGTTCTCAAACTTGAGTCTGCCTCCAAATCAATAAAAGGCCTTGTTAAAACACAGATTATCGAGTCCTACTCTCAGAGTTTCTGAATTAGTACGTTTGGGGTAGGGCCTGATAATTTATATTTATAACAAGTTCCTAGGAGATGCTGATGCTCCTGTGTATTCTTTGAGAACCTCTGCTCTTAGCAATCTTGTGGGTTAAGTGAAAATGCTCACAAAATTTCTTAAACATCTACATTTTCTCATAGCGCAGTTTCACAGGTAAGTGAAAGTTGCATCTGAAGTATATACTAGGAAGAGGAAGCCCAGAAAAATGTAGGCTGATGGAGCAATTATGGGGAAGTGCCAAATCAAACAGGGTGATCAACTTTATGGAACACACACCTGAATGTTCCTATTGAACACGGGGTTTAAAGCACCTCAGCTGCGAAGTAAGGTACGTCATAAACGAGACCTAGTGTGACCTATTGGTATGGTTCACCTTCTGAATACTGGCTTTATTGGAGGACTTCCAGGGAACCCATTGTCATGGCTCAGGGACTTATGCAAGGAAATAGCACTGTCTTCCTCAGACTGAACCACCCATGAGTTAGCTATGGAGCATGCCTGACAAGGACCTGGAAGCTCTTCTTCAAACAACCCAAACACACAAATACACATGCTTTAAAGTGGCCATTTTCTATGAGTTGCTTCCCCATGCCACTTCCTATGGGACTAGAGGAAAAGGCTTTGCCTCCAGGTACACAGGGTCATAGATAGAAACTCATCTTCTTTGCCAGAGTTAATGCTGGCTAAAGAGGAGAAGGCCATTGTCCTCAGCCCATACCCGGGAAGACCTGTCAGCTTATGCTACACAGAGGGGAGCTGAGCTGGTACACTGTGGAACCCAAGGCCAGGGTCAGCATTTCTGCCAGATTCCCTTCAGTTCACATCACAGAGAACAGAGCTCAACTTCCTCCTTTAAACCATGTCATGAACAACAGGGCTGCCAAGTCTCAGGATCTATATGGGGAGGAAATGAAAACTTGTGCAAAATCAGGCAGTTGCCTGATTCCTCCTGTGGCTGAGGAACCACAATGAGGTCAGTCCACTGCAACTGTCTCCTGGGACGGCTCGGTGAACTTCTGGACTACCAGGCACTGCCTGCTCCCCATCTGAATACTGCAACCGAAGTTAAGCTGGTTTGTCTTTGACAGAGTGGCCTTTGAATTCTTAAAATATGTTCTGACTGGTGTCTAGCCAGTGGGAGATGTGATTACAGTAATTGATGGGCCTATGATAGAGACTGCTTTCTGAAAATGCAGTGTTGGGTATTTTGAAATGATTCCATGAACGCTTATTTATACATGACTGCAGTTTTCTGTAAGTAAAAGGCTTGTGGTTAATGTGTCAAATGAGGACAAGCAAACCACCAGGTCTTTTCCCTAGAAGATTACAGTAGCAAAATTTAGGGCTAAGAAAATGCAAGCATTTGAGACAATATGCTCATTGTTGTAAAATGATCTCCTTAACATGTTCTTAATTTTTTTTTGACTGGAGATAGAGGGAGATAAAATAAGGTAAAAATTTATATTAAATTCAGAATCTATGGTCACATCTACCTATATCTTACTTTCCTGTAATATCCAATTTTATTTAGCAAGTTAAAGCTGAGAGTTTCAGAGTTGAATATTTTTCTAGCACTCTGAGAAACAACAACTTCAAAAATTATTTAAAAACCCAGTAAATACAAAAAACAAAAAACAAAACAAAACAAACAGCAAGTAGGAACTATATCTTGTTCTTTGTTAAAATAACTATCTTCGGTCAAGGTTTTTTGGTGTAGTTGTTTCTTCCATTTCATTATTTAGTGATTGTTCTTGTATCCTTGGTTTAATGGGTTTATTGTGTAAGTTTCTATTATTTTAATTCTTCTCATCCACTCAGGAAGGAATAGTAAACAAATCCAAGGCAATATAGAGATGTTTTCAACTGTTTAGTTTTATCTGTAATCTGCCTTTAGTGGTGACAATTTAGTTTGTTTCAGCCATGTGGGTATTAAAATACTTTTATGCCCATATTCTAGGTTGTGATAAAAAATGTGGTATGAACTTAGGGAGAAAAAATTGACCCCCAAATAAAAGACTGTCAACTGGGTATTTTGGTGCTTATATGTAAAGTTAATTTTATTTTCATATTTTGACTATTTTTTAAAAAGCCACTGGGAAATATTTCATTGTTTCAATGTTACTTATTTATCAGTCCCATGAATGTGTCATGGCAATGAAGATGACGAAGTGCTACATACAGCACTTCCATAGTTTGGAGAGAACTGGATGTTATTTTAGTCCTCTCTAGTTGCAAATGAGAAACAGGTATAGGTGTGAAGAGACATGGCCATGACCATGCAACAAAAGAAAGGTCTAACCAATGATCAAGCCTGATCTCTTATGCCTCAGGTGTCTTCTTATCCTAGGCAACACTACAAGGACCATCGAGACACCCAGAGGAAACACCCGATCTTTCCTAAATGTTCCAGTTTTCTGTCCCATAAATGCATGCCATTTGCTTCACATGCTTGCTAGAAATTCATTGGTGAAACTGTTCCTACATGATCTGCCTGGGTGCCAGTGGGAAAGTTGAGCCAGAAACATGGTGATGATTATGTCAGAACAGGCAATCTCTGCTTTGTAATTATGTCAGGCTTGTATAGTTCATGCCACCAGCTTGCAATCATGCTTCTTCACCCAGTGACGGCTCTTTATCGCAGCAACAGGTAAAGATGGCATCCTAGAAGACAATTGTGACATATTTCAGAACTAGGTTATACTCCTTTTTCTAGAAGAAAATCTTCATAAATCCCTTATGATCCTATGTTCATGGATTTTTCTTTTTATTCATACCTTAGTGTTGCAGAATGATTTAGGCGATTGAACTAAAAAGTCAGAACCTGGTGAGGCTTTTTCTACATCAACGATGGAATCTCCACGCCCTCAAATAGAAGACTTCTGCTATTGCCTAGAAGCTAGACCCATGGTCTCCTCTCTTCTTGTGTCTGCTTCCCATTGTCAGCAACATCCCACCCACTAAACTATTCTACTAAGAAACTACAGATGCTCCTCAACTTACATCCCAATAAACCCATCTTATGTTGAAAATATCATTAAGCCAAAAATGCATTTAATACACCTAGCTTACTGGAAATCATAATTTAGCCTGGACTACCTTAAACATAATCAGAACATTATATTAGCTTACAGTTGGGTAAAATCATCTTCCTGCTGCTGTTCAGAGTCATGAGAGAGTATTTCATAGCATATTGGTAGCTCAAGAAAAAATTAAAATTTGAAATTTGAAATAAAATTTCTACTAAATGCATGTTGCTTTTGTACCATTATAAAGTAAAAAAAATTGCAAGTTGAATCACTGTTTGCTGGAGACAGTCTGTAGTGTGTTGCAATGTAAAGAATCTGGGGTCACTACATTTAAATAGGTATGCTGGCAGAAATCATGAAGTTATGACCTGTGGGACACATGGTAGTGTCTTAAAGGCAGTGTCACCATGAGCTTATTGAAAATGCAAGCACTTTACACTTGCTTCCCTGCTCTAGACTCTGCTTCAACCTTTTGCATCATCTGCCTGGTTCCTACAGTTTCCTTGGGATTCTTGTTAGATTCATGGGCTCCTAGCTTAGACTTCTTTAGAAATTATGTTTCTCTTCCTAGTTTTATCTTATTTCTGCCACAGTTGAATCAGAGCTCTATCCAAATGTTTCTAGTCTTTGAGGGAAAATGTTCCTTTTGTTTCTAGATAAAGCAATTGGATCTAAGCTACATTATCTGGTCAACAACTGCACTAACCTGAGCTTCACCACTGTTCTTAGAACATGGCCCAGTGATGTCTCAGACCTTGCCTTTGTATGGTGTGGTTCCTTTTAACTTCTTCAGTCTTTCTCTGGGCTCCTCACCCTCCATCCTCCATTCCAGGCCTGGACAATTTGCCTTTTATCTATCTCCTGTCCAGTTTCCTTCTAGATAATCTGTGGGTCATTAAAATTAATGTTGGCAAAACCTCCATATGTCATGTAAAATGATTCTTGTCTATAACTACAAAAGATGCACACTCCATACATACAACTGAAAAAATTCATAATTAATTAATATTAAGTATCTACTGTAGAAAAGACACCTTACTGGTGCTTTCAACAGCGTGAGGTAGGGATCATGATTGCCCAATGAAGGAAACAAACTCATACTATTTAGAGAACTTGTGCAACTTCATGCAGCTGGTGAGTGGATGAGCTCTGGCCAATATTCACAAACCAAAGCACTTTCTTCCCATGAGATCAAGAGTTGGGATGAGGGAGACACAGGCAATATACCTCTTTATCCAGCTCCAACCTGAAGCAGCCCTGCAGGGCACCGTACCTGGGCAGGTCCTATAGCGTGAGGGTAAGCCGTGCCATTTAGCCCAGACTGTAAACTGTAAGGAGCATTGATTGTTAGTTACTATTCAGAGGCTAATTTGGGTAGAGAAGCGGCATGAGGCATCATAACAGATATTATTGTACTCTCAAAACAGTCTGTCCCTGATAACCTCGAATCATTGGCAGGTGGGAAGAGAGAGATACAGATGGGGACCAAGGAGAGCTGAAGTTTCTGAGACATTGTCAAGGCTCTCTTGGGGATGTGAATTTGGGGATGGGGAGGAAGGGACAATTAGAGAGTTGATCCCTCAAGGAGAATCTCGGCACATTTTGACTCCATTGCCCCCATTCTCAGGAATCTTGCTCTGTACACAGAAAGATGAAGGAAGAAAGAGGGTAGATGTAAAGTGGTGATAATACTAAAATCAATTTCAGATACTATGGAATATAACCAAACTTTCCTAGTTACCGTATATTGCATAGGACTATTTTTGGTAGTTTCTTATGTTTATCAATGGCTAGGAAGTCACAAGAATTTCTCCAGAGCCTCATAGAGCTCTAGACACTCATATATTCCTAATAAATGTTTACTAAATAAACTGGACAAAGACATGAATAAATGAGATTTTCTATTCCTAATATCTTATTTCCTTTGGCTTTGTGTTCCTACCCAACAAATATGTGTCCAGCTCCTTCTATGATACAGAAAAGAACTTTGCTCTTCTGAGCTTATATTATGGAGGTGCAGAGAAAGATGACAAACCTACAAAACAACTGAGCAAGAGAGTGACAGGTGCCATCAAGGAAATAAATCAGGTAATGGGATAGAGTGATGGAGTGGGGATGATGTTCTTTAGTTTGGTTGGTCAGGAAGGGTCTGAAGAGGTATGATATGAGCTAAGGTCTGTATGCTAGCTATGCATACATCTGCAGAAACCTTAAGTGTGAAGGCACTCATGAGGTGAAGCTAATCCAGGAAGCTATGTGGACTGAATATACAGATACCTACCAACCATATTAGTTTGCTAGGGCTGCTGTAACAAAGTACCACGAAGTGAATGGCTTAAACAACAGAAATTTATTGTTTCAGTGCTGGAGGCCAGAAGTCTGAGATCAAAGTTGTTGGCAGAGGTGGTTACTTCTGAGAGCTGTGAGGGAGAATCTTCCACGTGTCTCTCCTAGTTCTCGTGGTTTCCTGGCAGTATTGGGCATTCCTTAGCTTGTAGATTTCTGCCTAAATTATCACATGATGTTTTCTATATGTGTGTGTCTATATCCAAATTTTTCCTTTTCATAAGAAAGTAGTCATTTTGGATTAGGTTCTACCTTCAAGACTTGATTACCTAATTTGACTTCATTACCTCCGTAAAGACCCTAACTCAAAGTAGGGTCATGTTTTGAGGTACTGAGGGATAGGACTCCAACACACCTTTTTTGTGGGGGCGGGGGAGGGAGACAATTCAACCCATAATATCACAACTAATGCAGGTGCTGAAATGTCTCTGTTACGTGTGCTCACGTAAGTTCAGTTTTTCTCCTCTCCTTGATTAAGCAGCAAATCCTCTAAGGCATGTGAGTTAGTCATTGTTCCTCAGGGGTCTTTTGCTCCCAGCTGATAAAGGAGCTTCAAAAAAGCTCCAACAGACTCAATGTTTAGTCCCCAAATCCGGGCAATCACCTTCACTGTGGGCAAAGTATTGTTTAATCCCCAAAAGGTGGAGATTGCTTTCACTGTGGGAAAGTGTTCTTCACTCAAATCTCCAGTGGGTTTTAGAAAGAGGCCCAGTGAATTCCAAATATATGAGAGGGGGTTGGGCAATGGGACTCGTCTTTTTTTAAAAAAAATTAAATAAATATAGGCTTTGTTTCCTCTTTGGAACACTCTGATCAAAACAAACTGATTAGGCCGTGCACATGGTCACAATAACAGGTGGTTCAAGAGGTCCCCTGTGGCTTGTTGGCCTGCACAGCCTTCTTAGAGCCTGGCAGGAAAGCAGCATAGTTGGGCCCCTCGAGGAGGCTGGCCACACACAGGGGAGCCAGCAGTGCATGTCTGCAGCTGGTTGTGGCCAGCTCTTGACTCACAGAGTGACTAACGGGGAAGTGCAGACAATGCTGAGAACAATGTAGGGCAGAGAACTGTTGATGAAAGGAAGTGAGATTTGTCAGGGCATTTTCCCCTGGCTGCTCTCAAGGTTGTGCTTAGTGAAGCGTGCCTCTCTCCTCAAAGTTTGAATGGAATCAATTATTCAATCAGCCATAATGAAGAGCCTGCCAGTTCTTTAAGTCATGTCCCTTCTGTAGAAAGCACACCTGATTGGGCACAAGTGATGGGTATTCAGGTCCCAGTGCAACTCCCAGTGTACCTACATGACCTTGGCCAACCAAGGGGAGTCACAAGTTTTTGTCTGTAAAATGGCATGTGGTCCTGTACTGCTTTCCTCCAGTGGTTAGGGAAACCAAACAGTAATGTGACTATCAAGGTATATGGTGATCTATGAGCCGTTAACAATGTCACTTACATGATTTTCATATTCGTATGTTTCATCAAAGTTAATGAAATAAAAGGAAAACATTGAATCAGAAAACAGATGGCAAGAGGTTGAGAAAGGGAGCTGCAGACTCAGAAGGATAAAAAGTTCTTGGAGGTGAATTTGTCCTAAGTGGGGCTTGGATTTGTTTCCTCCAAGCCAGGCCCAGCTCTGTGTGGGCATGGAAACCACCTCATAAGGGCAGCTGCTATGATGTACTAGAATGGTGAAAATAGGCTTTGAACAATCGTTTATTTAGCTCATTTGGGATGTACCTCACATTACCCATTAGCAGTAGTCTTAAAAATTTCATAGTAAGTAGATTGGTTTTAGGGAGGACTGAACCCAATATGTCTGCCCATTTTTCTGTGATTCTCTTGGCTTTGTTCCTGAGTCTGTAGTTGGCACCCTCCTAAGGTGAGAAGCAGTTCCTGCCATCCCATCCACTAGTAGCTGCACCAGAGGATGGGGAGATCCCTAATGGAAGCTCTGCCTTAAAGGTAGTGGAGCTTCTTTTCTAGATCTGCCAGAAAACCTCCCCACATTTCTTGTTATTTCTAGTTTATTTCCCTGTGATTCCAAGAACAAGGGGACAGGATTACCTGTGGGAACTTGGGGCAGGAGTACATGAGCTGAATAAGATCTGTGTTCTGTTAAGCTGGAGGAAGAGGGACCGAGGCCAAGTGGGTACCTGGCTGTGACTGCCCCTGTAGCAGAGCTCAGACTGGACCTCACACTTTTGGGTTCCTCCTTCAATACTCTCTTTCTCCATAGCAGGAACATAAGATCAGTCAATAAAAGGAGGTAGAGATAAGCTATGTAGTGTCTGAGCTAGAGATTCAACATGATAGAGAATTAGCTCTAATGTGGGAAATTAAGGGGCCAAGTTTCCCTGTGAGGACATATTAGCTAAATATTAGGGAAACCTTAAGAAGAGGGCCCTATGCATAGCTCTATACTTGGTATAATGTTCTGCTGTCACTGCCTTGAAATTCTTAATAATTTCGAACATTGTGCTGGGTCCCACAAATTATGTAGCTGGTCCTGGTCTGGTGAAGTAAGAGACACAGGTGTTACTAACATGCACATTTTGTAGGTGCGTAGACTGAGGGTTAGGCCAATTACATGGCTTCCCTAAGGTCATTCTGCTAGTAAGCAGCTAACTCCAGCCCTGAGATCCTGCATCTCCCAAACCAAATGCAATAGCACATTCTTGAATGCTTGCCCAAGCCATAGCTACCCCGTACCTTCTATGATGAACCCCTCAGCTCTGTTTGTTTCAGCCCAAACTCTCTTTGGCCAGAACTGATGCCCAAGCTGGTCCTGGCTGGGCCCAAGTATGGAGAGATTTAAGCAGAAGAGTAGGATTTCACTCAGGGAACCTGTGATGGAACATTATCCTCAGAGATGGCTTTTGGACTTAATGCCCCCGAGGACTCTGCCATTTAAACTTCTACAACTCTGGGTATTTATTTTATATTGCTTGACCAAAATCAAGAAACACTTGACTTTTGTTGAGTTTAGAGTTCGACTTGGTATGAAAGGAATTGCCCTTATTTTTAACATGTAAATGTAGGATATTCCTTTCGAAATGAGGCCTTGCCCTATGCTCAATTTTTGATACGATAGAATTGAAATAATCTAAAATCTATTCTTTTAGCAGACCTCTTCACCTTGGTTAGAATCTATGTTGATATTTTTCAAGTTTATTTTCTGTACTGATTTAGGTTGTAAGTGCTGGTCTTTGAGGCAGATATGGCATTTTGGTAATGCAATATACAAATTACTGGATAATTACATAAACTCTGGGCAGTTGCATTTCCTAACATACATGTGCTTCTTATGGGGCCCAGGACACTACTTTTAATGCAATAATTCCAAGAAATTTTATTCAAATGAGACTGTCTGAAGAATTTCTCTTGTTTAATGGGAGCTAAGGGACATAATTAACTCAAACACTTGATTTGAAATAAGACACTAGAGATTTTAGAAATTGAGGAATTTGGAATATAGAACTACCTCCTAGGATTTAGACCCAAACAAGAAAGGCTTCAAAATAAAACATAAAAATTATTAATTTTATAGTCCAAATTTAGAAATATGCAATTAATATTCTTTTTCTTCTTTTTTTAAATCTTTTTTTTTCTTTTCTTCTGGGAGGCCAAGCAATGCCTGATGGAGATTTTTCTTTTAATATGAGAGAAAAAAAAAAAAAACAAGTGTCTAGGGATGACAGGTACTTATGACTTTTCCTCCAGGCTCCTGCATTTATGTTTGAGGACCTCTGCTGAAGTAAGTGCAGTTGTTCATGTTGGAGTGAGCACAAGAATGAAGCACAAAACTACAGGAGAAGAATAAAGAGAAAGAGACCTTTTTCACTCTTAGATTCAATCTTCAGAGAATTGTTATGCTTTTTGAACTGTTAACTTATCACTGGCTAGAAAGTTAAAGTTTACAAGCTAAAGGCATTTTTTCAGATGCTATCTTCACATCTCTAGACAACGTGATAAAATACATGCAGGGCTGGGCCTGGGAATTTCTGAGATCATGTCGAGATTTAATTACTAGATTTTAAATCTGCTTTTCTCATGATGTTCCAGACCTCAACTAATGAGAGGTTGTTTCAATGTTCTCTCTTTAAGGATAATGATAACAAACCTTTCAGGAGCTTCTAAAATCATTCTAGAACCTCAATTTGTCCTACACCAGCAGTTCGAAGTCTCTTTTTCCCAAATCACACCATTCGCACATCTCTTATTATGGTCTATTCCCTTCTATAGCTGTGGAAATGTGAGAGCATCACTGGGTGTGAGTCACCAAGCAACAAGAGACACTTGACCTTCCATAATACAGCCCCCATGCTCACCATTTCCCTGCAAGAACCAGAGGTCCACAAAAGGACACAATGCTCACTCTGACCCACAGCACTGGCCCCTTGCTTGGCCTCATCTTTCAATCAGAAAGATTTATTTTTTTTACCTTCATAAAAATGGCCTTAAATTATAAACCATGCACCCACTTGTATTGAACTTTATGATTCTCACTAGAAGTGGCAATGACATCAGGCTCTTGTTCAAGTCAGTGAGTTTTGTGATGGGTTCTGTGAACTTAATTTATCCTCTCAGGAAATCAGAAAAGTGGCTACCTGGTTCAAGTATATTTTAACAATAAGATTTATAGGGTGTTCTGAGATCTATAGGGCATTCTAAGGTTAATAGGACATTCTAAGATTTGAAAGCATGGAGTTCTAGAAATTAAGAAATGAATTGGTTGAGAATACATAAATATACAACATGAAATGACTTTTTAGTAGTTTACTAAAGTGCATGTGCTTACATCAAACTAAAACACAAAGTAAATACCAGTATATCTAGAGTATGGGTCTGGAGTCAAGCCCAGGACTCCTTACCAGGGCACTGGTGATTCTGAGACTCTTTGTGGACATGGTAGGGAGTGAGCATGCTCACACATACAACTGTACACATGTTAGGTGAAATGGTAAATAAGGTGTCCCTCTTTTGAGTTATTGGATATATCTTTACCCCACTCTGTCCCCCATTAATCCGTGATTACTTACCTTTAATCATGGTTAACCTCTTTCTATTAGAGCTGATGTATTACTTGCTTCTGACCCTTGCCTGTGGTTATTCAGAATCCAGTCTTTGAGTTTTTCTGCCCTGACTAATCTTCATCATTTTCTGTAGCTTTAGCCACTTCCATTCCCTTTTACTCCTGCACTGGTCGGTGCAAAACCAGAAGTCAGAAGATCCAAATTAGTGTATATGCATTCTATAAAATACCCATGAAATTCCTGTGACAACTGTGATGAGTGGGTAGTTTTTAGGCCTCTTTGTTTTATGATGCACAGAAAGGCATCCACCGGGCTGAAGATGACTGGGAGCTATTTCACAATTACTCACAAATCCTTTCCTCTATGTTCTTTCTGTCTTTATTCTGTTCTCTTTTCTATGGTTCTTTTCCCTTTCCCATAGTTAATTGGTCCCCTGACTGCAGCAGATAGAGTAATAAACTGCCTCTTTTGCAACAAAATTCCTCTCAGCCAGGCGTTGCTATTTGAGTATTTCATTCCTACCATGGTGTGAGTTACACCTAAAAAATTCTAACTCCTGGGCTTTATTAGCCAAGTGGAGGTTCTGATGGAACAGATTCCAGCACACGTCCTGTCCTTCTCTAACACGTCAGTCCTTATCTGAGTCTGCTTAGAGATGGTTGGGGCAGTTCTGTGACGCTGTTCATTAGCCCGTGGCCTGGATTGATCCTGTTACTGTCAGGAAGTAGTCAGGCTGAGTGATGAGATACCTGGCAGGTCTCACTGACCTGTCTTGCCCAGCCATTCAGTTCAGGACATCTTTTCAACCCAACCAGTTGCTTGAGGGTGATGACAATTCAGATAAAATTCTTGTTCACAAATTTTTTAAATCAGCTGAAAGAAATTCCAGACTTACTGTCAGAAGTGAGAATGTATTATGAAGCTCATTGAACCTGATAAGATCCTGAGCATGTGGCAGGGAGTCAATAATCCCTCAGTAACATTATACTTGAGATGCATCTAGACCTGTCCTTAGGTAGAGTTTTCTTTGAGATTGACTTAGGGTCTTGCTAATACATGTATTTGCAGATTTGCTTTAGTATCTATTTAATGAATGTGATGCGAAGTTTAGTTTTTACGAAGAAATATTAATCATGTTGGGTAATTTTTTTCTTTATAGGAAGGCATCAGATAAATATAAAATTTGAAAGACTCTGTGTCCATGTGGTCACACACAACCGGGTCAATCTGTCTAAAAGTTCATGTTGATAGGATTCTCTATAGCCAGCCTTTATTACCTATTATACAGTTTGAATCTGGAAATAACTATAATGTCAAACTTATGGAATAGTCTGTCATTTCAAAAGGCATCTGGATGTGAACAATTATGACCATATTATTTTTCCCCTAGTGTAAACCCCTTAGTAATGAAAAGAAGCTGCATATCCATGATAATTTTTCAAAAGCATTTATTTTGAGTTAAAGCTGTTATCTGTAATGGAGAAAATGCAGTGGTATGTAAGTACTTAATAGTTAGGACTCTGTCAGTGAAGAATACTTCTTTAGGCTCAGGGCTCAGGAAACACAAAAGGGAAGTTTCAATTCCCATATTGAATTGCTTGCCAAGACTTTGGTAAGCTTTGGCAGGCTTCCATTTCTGTCTTGCCCCAGTTTAACCTCTGGAACTTGTGAGCACTGTCACCCTCTGAGTACTAGATGGCATGAATGGCCAGTGGCCAGCACCATCTGAGACTTCAATTAGCTCAATACCAAAAGTTAATCTTTTTCACGTGAATCACCTAATTTGCAATTTGCTGCAGGTACTTCCTAGCAGAAACATTTTTCCTATGATATTTGTTGGTTTATATTTTTAGGTATGGTTCATAGCTCTCTTTAATTTCTAAGCTCTCTTTATTGGTTGATAATTTTTTTCTCTTGTCATTCCTCAGCATTGGACAGATTGCATTCACAATGTTCTCTAGTTTGAGATGTTAACATATTCCATTTTTTTGAATGTTGTATCTGGGTTTGGAAATGTTTACATAAAAGCTTCTTAGACATTCATTCTCTCTGTGCACAGGGAAATGTGACTGATGGAATCTCACAAATAGCTCATGATTTTCCAAATCCCTCAGGAGGAGGCCATCGGGGTTCATATTAATGAAATCTGTCTTACTCAAACCCATCTTAGATAATCAAAAGCTCATTCAGAAAAGCAAAACGTTAACTTGGGTGATTTCCCACTACATTAAATAAGCAAGTTTTAATTTCCTACTTACCTTTTCTTTTCTACAGCTTTCTCCTTCCTTTCGAGTTTGGGTTTGATCTGTGTCTGATGTCTCTGTGGTACAGTAGGCTATTTTAGAAGCTAACGTTGTCTGTGAGGAATGAGAGAGGAAATGGTCATCAGTAAATAGTCAGGGATGGTCAATTGCCTCCTTTACATTTCTACACAAACAAATTAGAAAACTCTAATAGAAAAAACTATTAGAGTGAGTGATTTTTATCTAAAATGTTACCACATAATACTGTTGCCCTGACCTGCAACAAGGAGCATGGACTATAAGTTCTTTCTAAAATGTGCTAGAAAGACATCCACACACATACAAGTAGAGATTACTAGCATAAGTATTGGGGCAGGCATCCCTGGGCCTGACTCTCATGTCCACCAGTTATTTGTTCCAGGTAAAGTCTCTGAGCTTCTTTAAGCTTTAATACTTAGTGTCTTTGAAATATGAATGTTTATTCTCTTCTCATAGGTGGTTGCAAAGATTCAATGAGATGACTGAATATAAAGTACTTAGCACAGAGCAAACCCTAGGAAATGCTCAATAAGTGATAGGTATTAAAATGATGGTAGTAATGTTGCTATGAAGAAGAAATCAAGTTAAAATAAACATTAAAAGAAAATTATAAAAAAGGAAAAAGAAAAAGGTACATGCAGGTGTGTGTGTGTGTGTGTGTGTGTGTGTGTGTGTGTGTGTGTGTACATGTTGTAGTGTAAGTGGGTTTTGGCCATATTTCCTTAATGGTGATGATACAATAAAATGCTGCCGTAGTATGATGAGAAGTGTCCAAAATGCTCTAGCATATAAGACGCAGAGTCAGTTATTTGGAAGTGAGTGAAATAGCGAAGGTGGGCCTACACAGAGAACTGGTTGGTTTGGCTTCTGGAAGCCAAATGACAATAGCATTGCTTCCAAATTTGCACTATTATGGGGCACCTTGTGGCTCAGTTTCAGTGCATTTGAATTTGTGGACTGAGGTGTATCTGACCAATTTAGTCCTGGCTCTTTGCTGTAGCCATGTTCTCCAGTTGTTGACCAGATGCTGTGTGGCCTCTAGCTTTGTATCCTTAGCAAGGTATCTTGGAAAACTAGATTTCTAAGGAGAATATCAGGGCTGGAAAGAGCTCTTGACCTTGCTGAGTGTTTTTTTTTTTTTTTCCACTAACACAGAGCAAAGGGAGCCCAGGATGGGGAAGGAGAGGAGAACTTAGTAATGGGAGAACACCCTGAAATCTGGGATCCAGGGTCAAAGCTTTTCAGGAACCCAGAGAAGTCTTTAGAGTAAGAAAGGGCTTGGTGGAGGGGAGAATTATGGAGAAAACAAGCATTTTACATCTCTTATGAGGAAGTGCCAGGCCCACATTACCAACATTATGAGCTGCAGTGAGTAAGCACAAAGCCTCAAAAATTTACAATTCACCTTTTTAGCTGAATGTTCGGGTAGTTACCGAAACTTACCTTGCCTCTGTTTCTTCCTTTGTAAAGTAGAGATGATAATACTTTGCTCATGGGGTCATTGAAAAGAGCTAAGCCACATAAATGACTTAGCACTGGGTGTAACACAGATTATAGGTCTTATGTTAGCTGTTAACATTTTACAGGAACAGGCCTAAGATTCTACCTTTGTGTATTACTACTGTCCTGACCACAGGATCATTTCTTTTATCTCCTTCATTTGTCCCACTGTTTCCTTGAGTTCAAAAATATTCAAAATTCTTATCAAAGACATTTGTTCCCTACTTAACTGCATGTAGCTCTCTCCTGGATGGAGTATAATTATACAGCTTCCCTTCTGAAAGTGAAAGTGGTTTTCCAAGCTAGACTTGGAAAATATGTTTCTGTTTGTTGGGTTCACTGTTCTACGACCAGTAGGTGCTGAACGGGAACAGGGAGGCTTTCTGTTGGTTATAAATCAATGGGAGTGGGAGTCAGGGAGTTCTCATCAATAGGCTAGAGAGATCTCTGAGGCATAGATAATTCTAGTCCAACTCAATGTTTAATAGAATGACAAATGAATAATTAAAATATAGAGTTAAGTATAGTGAGATTTTAAAAGTTATGATTGTATCCCAGGCTGATCATCTCTAAACATTTCAAATAAAACTATTCAGCTGTGTATACTGCAAAAAGGGAATGTATAGGAAAGCCTTAAAAATGAGTACAATTCAACCATTTCTTTTAGAAGATAATTGATGTTAGCAAACATAGATGTTATTGTCAGTAAACAAATGTTACAAAAACAGACTTTAATAAGGTTACATAAAAAAAAAACCTATGAAACCTAGTTGCATGAGAAGCACATAAATTCTGAATAACTGCATTTTTTAAAGAAGAAAAATAGAAGAACACACAAAAATATTTTCTTTGGTTCCAATGAAACTGAGAAAATAGGAAGAAAACAAGTTCATGTAAGAAAGAGATGAAATAAAAATGTGAGAGTGGCCCCAAAATAGGTATATTCTCAAGCAGCATACACTTTGGTAACAAAGACTTGGGAAAATAAGGTCAAACTAGCAAAAGCAGCTTGTAATACACAACTTCCAGAAGATATAAAAGATAAAGAGAGGGCAAAGAAAATGTTACCTCTCTTTTTATTAGACAGAGATGAAGAGCCAATAATAATGACATCAAAAGAACAAAGATGTTTGATACTCCTTTTTAAAAAAATCTCTATACTTAAAATAAAAAAAAAAACCCAACAGGAAATAGGAACAAAAGACATGAATTTGGAGGGCGGAGAACATAGGCGGGGTGGATGATGTTTTAAATGGGTCAAGGGTATTAAAGTCAGAAGGCTTAATGTACTTACATTGCAGGGTATGAAAATAAAGTTGCCAGAGTCATTTCAAGAATGAATTTGTGCAATTGGGGAGGAGCCCCCAAATTGTAAAGAGCTACCACACGAGTACACACACACACACACACACACACACACACACACACACACACAGAGATTTCAGCAATGAATGCTAAGGAAGAGTCTCCAAATATATCATTAAACATCTTGAATAAAATACCAGGCAGGGTAAAATCCCTCATATTAAAAATAGGGATTTCTGTGTGGCTAAGGCAGTGTCTTGTCTTATAGGACATCAAGGGAACTTACTCAGTATAATATGTTGAGATTCAGAAATGCCCTGTATCTGTCCAAATGGCAATATGACTGCCATATATGTTTGTCCTTTGTTCTGAAGTAAAACACTTTTCATGTATCCTGGGCTCTTTGTGTCTGATTTGCCATAGTTTTCCCCAGTTTAATTTTATAGCAGAATATATTCGAAGAGAAAAGAATTTCATGCATTGTACAATGATTTACCTCTATTACAAAAGGTATCAAAATCTTTGGGGGAGATTTGAAATGCATTATGACTTGACAATATTTCTATTGACTTTCAAAAGTAACCTGAAAAGCATCCTGTAGTTTTCATAAGCTTGAAATAAGTTTATAACTCAATTATGTTTATGAGTATTTATTTTTTAAAAAGACAAACTAGGAAAAGCTAAATATTAAGAATATTTAATAACTCATCCTGTTTTTTATACTTTCGCTGATCATTTTATCAAATTTCTCATGGAGAGACATCAAAATTACAACTAAATTAGAGAACAGTTACCTTTGAGAACCACCTGAAGACTACTGGAACAGAAGTCCTATAACTAAGGATATAAAGAAGAAGTCATGTCAAAACTGGTAAGAGGGGCAGAAATGCAAATAGGGCTGGTCTCATACCCATGTGTGATGATTAAGAATTGGGAGGGATATCTCAGCTGCGGAGGTGCTACTTTAGGAGCAGGGGTTTCAGCCTCATACCAGGCTCCCAAGGCCAGAGCACCACTGCTGAGAAGAGGAGGCCCCACAACATCATGCTGTGAAAATTAATGGAGACTTCATCATGGTGAGATGGAGGGCTGCTGTAGACCCAGGTGTCCTCTTAAGGAGCCCACACACAGACTCACTTACAAACACTAACACTAAGCTCCAGAGATGGACAGAAATGGTCAGAAACATATGAGAGGAACTGAATTGTCTGGCTTACGAGTTGGGACTGAAAGGACAGCTTCGCTCTCTCAAGAACTAAAGTGCTGGCAGGGGCCATTTTTGTTGTTGTTGTTGTTGCTGTTGATGAGCCCTCCCTGCCAAATGACCTGCAGGTATAGGTAGGCACCAAATCTGAGTCTCCATTAACTTGGCTAACACCTCTTTCTCCCCACCCTGTTGATTCTTGAGACATTGCCTGACCCAATTCATGTGCTCCACCTGAACCATTTTAGGGACTAATCCACACAAACTGTCAGCTTGGCCCTCACAGAAGACTTTCCTAAAATGTCTCAAAGGTATGCAAACCTCAAAAGAGCAGCGGCTGACTTTGGTGTGCTCTGTACCTGTTGCTAAGTGGCCCCAAGTCTGACACTAGTGGCAGCAGGCCTCAATTCACAGCATGACAACTGCCAGCCACCTTCAAGCCCAACATACACAGATACTAGTTGTAAGTCACTTTGTAATTTCTACCACATGACTCTGGATTGGACATAGGCAGCAGCTGAAGTTGGCCTGCACTGGAGCATCTCCTAAGAAGCCCCAGAACTAACACACTTAATGGCTGGCTTTGGACTGCATAAGATCCCACCCAATTAATACCACAAAAGACACACCAAAAGGATGGACTTGATAAACATCAGAGCCCCACTAAAGCAAATCTCACTCTGTGGGATTAGCCCCCGAACAACAGCCTGTCTGCTATAGTCATGGCCACTCTTCACAGCCATTCAGGCTGGGGGTTAATCGCAACCACTGATCCCAACAGCAATCAAGGCTCCACTACAACAAGAGAGCACACACAACAAGGAACACTCCTGAAGCACACAACTAGGGTGAACAGGGATTTGCTCTACTGGGCTTTACAAGCCACCTTCAACATAAGGCCAATTTGTCACAACTGGAAGACGTAGCAGATCTACCTAAAATATAGAAAAGACACAGGGAGGTAACCAAAATGAGGAGACAAAGAAACATTAAGCATTCTTATAGAGACTCACGACCAAGATTATTCTACCTAACAAAGCTATTATTTAGAATTGAAGGAGAGATAAAGATCTTTCCCAGACAAGGAAAAGCTAAAGGAGTTCATCCTCAAGCCAGTATTACAGGAAGATGAAGAAATAAAAAATAAAAAAATATGAATGAGAAAATATCACCAAAAAAGATTCTCAATGACAAAGGCAAGTACATAATAAAAACAATGGATCGACTCGTTTTGTGCTTTATTCTTTATACTAACTAAAGTTATAAAACACAAAAGTAGGAAGATCATGTATAATTAAAACAGGAAATTAAGAGATACATGCAAGTATGTGCACACAAAAGAAGTAAAAAACAATGACAAAATCATAAATGTGGAGGGAGTGAGTAAAAATTGTAGATTTTAGAATGTGTTTGAAATTAAGCAACCATCAACTTAAAACAGACTGCTATAAATAGAGCTTGGGACATGTGGAGAACAAGGTAACCAAAACCAAAAATTTGCAATAGATATACAAAAATAAAATAAAAAGGAATTCTAACAGAACACTACAGAAAGTTATCAACATACAAGAGAGGAGAGCAAGAGAATTTGAAAGGAACAGAGAACTACAGAAACAATCAGAAAACAATATAATGGTAACAACTACATACTTATCAATTATTACTTTAAATGTAAATAGATTAAATGCTCAAATTAAAAGACTAATGGATAAAGAAGAGGTGGCACATATATATAATGGAATATTACTCAGCCATAAAAATGAAATCTTACCATTTATGACAACATAGATAGATGGATCGACAGAATATTACAGTAAGTGAAATATATCAGACAGAGAAAGACAAATATCAAATGATTTACTTATATGTGGAATCTAAGAAACAAAATAAATGAACAAACAAAACAGAAACAAACTCATAGATACAGAGAACAAACTTATGGTTGCCATATGGGAGGGAGGTTGAAGGACTGGGTGAAAAAGGTGACTCTATTAAGAGGTATAAATTGGCAGTTACAAAAATAATCATGAGAATGTAAGTACAATTTAGGAAATATAGTCAATAATATTGTAATGACTATATATGGTATCAGGTGGGTGCAAGACTTATGGGGGATCACTTTGTACATTATAAAAGTGTCTACCACTACACTGTACACTTAAAACTAATACAATATTGAATGTCAACTGTAATTGAGAAATTTTTAAAAAGCGTATTAAAATATTTTTTAGGGAGAAATTCTTCTAATATTGTTCTCATTCACCCTTATCAGTGAGAACTGTGCAATTTACCTAATATATGAAACAGTGGTCAAAAACCCAGCCAAATTGACATGGTCTTCATTTTTTAGAAAAGGCTGGAGATCTTTTTTTGATATAGAATATGGTTACGGGGTCTGATTATTCATTCGGTCATGCAAGAAATAGTTTCTGTGTTTCTTCTATATGCAAGAGAATATGCACCTTTGCTTTCTCAGAAAGAATGGGCCTTTTTAAGGTGGGACCATGTTGTAACCCCAATACTCATATTGTAGTCTGGTTATAATGGTGCTTAATACATATTGGGGAATTGAAATGAGCACTTAGCATTTGACAAACTATGTAAGCTCTGGTTCCCACCCTTCTGATTTTCTGTAGAAGGCTAAAATAGGGGTGAGAACAGAGAAAGAGTTGCTAACAGAGTAGAGGAGTCATTTACTTGAACCACATCTAACAAACCATAAAAATAAAGTCAATGTTTTTCTGTCTTAAACAACTCTCTTTTATCTATCCCAAATTTATGAGAACATACACGTTTAGTTTATTCTTCAGGGTGTGCAGAGCTTCAGTTTCCAAATACTGCTATATATATATATATATATATACACCTGGATATTTGAAACAGTCAATGAACAGACCTAGAAGAGATGCAGTTTTGTCTTCCTTGGTCACTGCCTATCTTATGCATAGGGAAAGTGTTTAAGATGTTGTCACTGTCATCAGAACTTCTTCCTTCTCTAGCCGCTGAAAAGGGTCTGAAATGAGAAGTTATCACTGGTCAAAGTGATGTGGGTAGATAAAATCTCCAACATTTATGTGCTGAGGATGGTTGGGGCTTAATAGGAAAACTGTGTACGTTTTTTGCCAGTAACATTAAAGAATCAGTATCTATGTAGCCCATAGGGCACTTGGGCTTTGTGAGTTCTGGGATGTTCATCTCTCCTGTTGAAACAACAGGGTCTACCTAAGTGGGAAGATACTTTTCAGGGCCAAGCCCAGTGCTTAGTGATGATGTAAAATTTAGGGGAACCTGACCCTTTTATATTATTAATTCCTTCCTCCTTTCCCAGCCCCAGCACAGTTGATAGTTCAATACATAGCTAAAGGTTCTGCTTGTAGAGGCCCAGAGAAGTTGAGAGTGAAAGTCATTCCTATGATAAATCAGAGTAGCTGCATTTGGCCTTGCATTAGTGTTCCTCAGAGTTTAATGTAACAGGAGCCACATTTGCAATTATTACTAAATAAAAGCATCACTTGGTTTTGCCCTGGAAAAAGAAGTGAAATATATATATTTTTAGTAGAGAAAGAGAGGACTTTCCCAGCCACAATTTACATGTGAACAGATCTGCTTGCAGCTGAAGAGCTATGAACTGAATATTACGGACCTAGACCAAAGGAAGCAAAATTCCTAGATGCATACACAGCCTTGCCCTCCTTGGGGATGCCTGGTTAAGAGGCATTTTTGGCTTCTTCCTTTACTGACACTCAAGGGTAAATGTTTCTTATTGGCCTAGCAGGTGTGAAATACTTTCTCTTTTCAAGTCCTTGGGTATTTCCTCCTCTGGGGAGCTAGAGGGTTCTATTAAGTGGCCCAGCAGGAAGGGACATCTGACTAGTGGGGAATTCACTTGTTCTATTGGGAAAGACTCAGTCAGCTCAGAGAACTGACACTTTCAAATTTTAGAATTAATTGATATTTTTAGAGACTGGATAAATTGCTAAATGTCATGAAAAATATCCACTAGCAGAAAGATGGTGAATTAATTTGTATCTCTGTTTGAATATTTAAATTATTTCCTGTTTGTAGGGCCTGTCTTGATACTATGTGAGATTCACAGGGAAATATCTTCATGGTCTTATGACTGAATTTTTCAGACAATATTTCAATACTTTGTTTTGAAAGTGCAGGCCGGCAAAGTGAGAACCTTCTTTACTTTAATTTTCATGTGCCTCTTACTTTGTAAAAATAGATGCTGAAATAGAGTTTATCCAGTCTACTTGCATCAACCTAGAGAAGGATAGGAATTTAAATTCCTATTTTAATGATGAAAAAAATAAGAACACTTTTATTTAAAGACATTTATCTTTTGGAATAATGCAAATGTGTTTTTGTATTATTTGGTACAGTCCACCTGGAATTTTCCAAGAACTCAGGTTATCTAGGTCAATGGTAAAATTGCGTGGCATGGTAGAATGCTGCTGGATAATAAGATCCTGTCTGATTTCTTTTGTATGCAAATAGATTGTTTACTCAAGAAAAGA
This sequence comes from Macroglossus sobrinus, assembly GCA_004027375.1. Taxonomy (NCBI): domain Eukaryota; kingdom Metazoa; phylum Chordata; class Mammalia; order Chiroptera; family Pteropodidae; genus Macroglossus; species Macroglossus sobrinus. The sequence continues at coordinate 457,959 of PVKZ01000336.1, read as the reverse complement.
GTTGTGGTCCACTTGGCTTTTTGCCTCTAGCTTTCTTAGGTTCCCAGATTGTAGAGGCAAAATTGATTTAGCAATTCAAGAACCAAGACTGAGAGCAGTGACATGCATTTCTGACCAGTGAAATACCTTTCAGCACCTAAAAGCCTGTAGGAGTAGACATGATTGTTGCCATGGTGCACTAATGATGTTGTTTGTCATAAAAAGGAATGCAAGCCTGCTGAGTGTATACAAGGTCAGCCTTAAATGGAAGATAATGGGCAGAGGTGGCCAGGAATTCTCACATGGAGCTCACTTCTATCATTGGCTTCCCTGTCCTCCCAAAGACCAAGAGAAATTACAGTGAATCTTTTTCTTAAATATTTTCTGTGTGAACATGTGTGCATTCACACACGTGCACATGTGCATGTATGTAACAACATTATGGTCAATCTTAGATGGTCAGGGAGTAGTATGAATGGCAAATCCAAGCTCAGTGGTTCATTGTTTGATAATTTTAGCCAACACTTGTAATCATTAGCTACATCAATGTCATGTTTTTTCTCTTTCCCCATCACTGTCTCTGTCACACACACACACACACACACACACACACACACACACACACACACACACACACACATCCCTCTGGAGAAGCATAACAGCTCACCAAGGAGGAAGCAAAGCAGGTTACAACCTGCTATTGCTTACTTACCTGCACCTTGTGAGCAGACCTTGACTGATTCTACTTTTTCTTAGGATAACATGCAACATATACTTACTGGACCATTTCAGTGGACTTCAAGAGTTCTGAAATCAGTAATGTACTTTCATCGCTGCATCCATGCATTTCTCTGTAGAGCCCTGGCCTGTGTGAGTTTCCTGGGCCACTATTTCTGATTTATATGCTCAGAGAGCCTGGCATTTGGCAGGCCCAGAATGGGCTTCCTGACCCTATTTCTCTCCTTCTTTTGTATTTTTCTCCTTCTCTTCTACAGAGGCTGAAGAATGGAGAATAGCTTCTGGCTGTTTGGTTTCCTTCAGTCCAAGGGCTTATGACAAGGTCTTTTCTAAGCAGAAATCTCTAAGGAGCATCTCAACGCAAACTTCTGCCGTTCAGGGAAGGAAACTGCCATACCATGAATTTCTTACTGCAACCAACTTGACATTTTTTACAGTGAATAGTGTGTTCTGTAGCCTCCTGACGTCTAATTTGTGTTGCATTTTGAATATTCTTTAAAATGTCCCTATAATAAAAGGAAACCAATATGTGTCTAGACAGAGTCTTGTCTTCACATGCAAATCTTTCGCTGGCAGAAGTCACATTAATGATAATGAAATCTGAATGTTAAAAACCTTTCCTGCAGTGGGGGGAATGGTATCCTCTGTGCTGAAACGCATTTTCTTCTCATAAGCCTCACCATCTTTATTAATATTAATAGTTATAATGAGAATTAAGGAGGGTGGCTACTAGCAGAACCTAGAATTAATGGAAGGGGAGAAGATGAATGGTTGAGAAGTTACAATTCACTGTGATAGTGAATGAATGCATCCTTCTAGGATGCTCATAAGAGTTGTTTTGTTTTAAATGAGGTATATGGTGAATCACTGTCACCCTGCAACTGTTGTTGCTAATGGAGAACTTCTCACAGCTGGAACCATAGCTCAAGAAAGAATTTATTCTGTAATGGTTTTACATGTGGAGTGTGTGTGTGTGTGTGTGTGTGTGTGTGTGTGTGTGTGTGTGTGGTGTGAGGTGTGTGCATGTTTATGTACAGGGATCTATAGTCAACAGTCAGCTTAGTCAGAATTTATTCACGACGAGAAGGTTTGCTACAAGGATTCATTGTTTAAAGTATATCCATAAGCATTTCATAATTTTAATGTCTTAATGACTGTCTCACCTACCATAGAAAATATTTTAAAGAGAAATGCAGTGAGGGAAGTAGGGGCAGACTCAGGAAAATTTTCTTTCATAGTAGAAGAGAAATTTTCATGCCATGGGAAAATCAATCAAAAGTGGTAGATAATCTGTCTCCTACCGATTCCATTCCCCCTTGAAGTTTCTCTAATTTTTGTTGCTCATTCATGCATTGAATGTCACTATGTCAAATCCCCCTACTGTTGTGACTCTGGGATGGGTTGAGACACCAGTATATTGTCCCCAGGCAGACAACCTGCAAGGGCAATATGGGGGTGGGGAGGCTAGGGTGAGTGCACAGTTACTAGAGAATAGCTGGTTTCCTATTCCTCCAAGCAACTAGTGTGCCATGGGGATTACAGCTGGAAGCAGGAGTTACTCAAATGTGTTCCAAGCAGCTGGAGACTATGCTTCTAATATTTAGGGGGATTTCCAACCAGGACTCGCTTTGATAAAGGAAAGGAGAGTATCTGGAGTTGAACTTCTGTATCTTATTCTGGAGCTGCACACCAGCAGCGATGTGCTCACATCTCTCTTTCCCATTAGGACAGTGTCCTGGGAAGCCTCAAGTCTGTGTGGTGCAGGGAATGTACCCCAATTTACAAGCTAGAAGATCCAGGTTTGAGCTCATGCACTGATGGCATAGTTGCAATATCAGTGATGTGCTATGCTTACAACACCTAGTGTGCTCTTATGACTCATGCCATTTAAAGTGAAGGGGATGATAGATCCACTGCGAGGGCAAGGTCTGGAGAACTAAATTGTTTTCTGTGCCACACTTGAAGAGCAATAAAGACAAGTCAAAATACATTCAGAGGAAGGTGTCTAGGATAAGGGAGGGGATGTGAAACTACATCACATCAGGAACTCACGAAGGAACTGAGACCCTCTAGCCTGAAGAAGTGATTTTGGGAAGGTCTGATTGTATGAAAAGTTGTCACAAGGAAGAAAAATTAGATCCTTTGGGAGAGGCCCTGGGATCCTGGCATCTATTACGTAGAGATACATTTAGGTTGTCTGTAAGAAAGATTTTTCCAATAGCTGCAAAAGTTCAAAGATACTTCAGATTGCTGTTTTTTGGGGGTAATCATACCCAATTATACAATTCTCACATGGCTGTTCTAATATCATGATTTTTTTTTTTTTTTAGGTGAGGCAACCCTTGGTTGACCTTACAGATTGTAAGGACCTTGTTAACTTACAATCCCTTATTTTTTACTTTTTACTCCTACAGCACCTGGTCTTCCTAGGTGGTCTCCCATCTTAGTACTAACCAGGCCCAACCCTGCTTAGTTTCTTCCGAAATCAGATGGGTTCAGGCTTGTTCAGGGTGGCATGGCCATAGACATGTCATGGAAATTTTGAAGAGTGTTGTTGTATATTGATACCATGAACATTTAAACATGCTTTTTAAATGGAATCAAACCTTTTTGGCAATGGCAGAATATAACAAATGGTTTCATTCTTGCTATTAAACTTCCTGCTATTTTTGAATTAAGTGCATAATAGATGCCTTTGGTCCATTTTCTCATCCCCTCTGGCCCTTTACCCGCCCCCCCCCCACCCCCAGATTTCTCCTAGGCTTGATCCACAGCTCTTCCCTGACTCAGGCTTCATTCCTGACATGCCAGGGAACTCATCTTATTTACTACTTGCACATTTTGATTTGCCTAAAAATGGGGAGATGATAACACTGAAGATCTGTGACAGAGCTCTGACATGGGGCTGAAGTTAGAGCTAAAAATGTTAAAGAATTCATATCTTTATTCATATTTTAGAGTGGTTGATATGTTCTACTGTTACCAAAAAGCCTCAATTAAAATTTTATACTTTACACATCAAGATGTCTGCATGCCAAAAAGGCCTCATCAAAATGTTCTTACAGCTTGCTGGACACACACTAATCAAGTATATTACCTAAGGGACTCAAGCATCACAGTGGTGATTGAATATGGCTATTTTAGTTTTTATTTGTTTTTCTTTATTAATATGTTTTGCTTATCTATTAAATTAAAAAAAATTTAATTACAGTTGACATAAAATATCATATTAGTTTCAGGTGTATACCATAGTGATTAGACATTTGTATAACTTACAAAGCAATTCTCCCTGATAAGTCTAGTACCTTCCGATATCATACATAGTTATTACAATATTACTGACTGTATGTCCTATGCTTTACTTCACATCCATGTGACTATTTTGTAATTGCCAATTTTTGTTTTCTTAATTCCTTCATCTTTTTGACCCAGTCCTCTTATCTCCCTCCCATCTGGCAACCATCAGTTTGTTCTCCATATCCATGAGTTTGTTTAGTTTGTTTCTGTTTTGCTTGTTCTTGTTTTTTTTTGTTTGTTTTTTGTTTTTTGGTTTTTTTAGATTGCACATATAAGTGAAATCATATGGTTTTGTCTTTCTCTTTCTGACTTGTTTCGCTTAGCATAATATCCTCAAGGTCCATCCATGTTGTCTCAAATGGTAAGATTTCATTATTTTTTATGGCTGGGTAATATTCCATTGTATATATGTACCACTTTTTCTTTATCCAGTCATCTAACAATGAAAACCTAGGTTGCTTCCACATCTTAGTTATTGTAAATAATGCAGAAGTGAACATAGGGATGCATTTATCTTTTTGAATTATTGTTTTAGATTTCTTTGGATAGATACTCAGAAGTGAAATTGCTGGGTCATATGGTAGTTCTATTTTTCATTTTTTGATGAACCTCCTTACTGTTTTCCATGGTGCCTACATCAATTTGCAATCCCACCAACAGTATATGAAGTTTTTCTTTTCTCCATATCCTTGTTAACATCTGTTGTTTGTTAATTTATTGATGATAATCATTCTGATAGATGTGAGGTAATATTTTATTCTGGTTTGGATTTGCATTTCCCTGATGATTAGTGATGTTAAACATCTTTTTATAAATCTATTGTCCATTGTGTGTCCTCTTTGGAGAAATGTTTATTCAGAGTCTCTGCCATTTTTTTAATCAGACATTTTCTGTGTGTTAAGTTGTATGAGTTCCTTATATATTTTGGAAATTAACCTCTTATCAGATGTATCATTGTGAATATCTTTGCTCCTTCAGGTTGTTTTTTTGTTTTGTTGGTATTTTCCTTTGCTATGCAAAAACTTCTCAGTTTGATGTAGTCTCATTGTTTATTTTTTCTTTTGTTTCCCTTGCCTGAGAAAATATATCCAAAAAAGTATTACTAAGAGCAGTTTCAGAAAGTTTACTGCCTATGTTTTCCTCTTGGAGTTTTATGGTTTTAGGTCTTACATTTAAGTCTTTAATCCATTTTGAGTTTATTTTTATATGTGGTGTGAGAAAGTGGTCCAGTTTCATTTTTTTTTGCATGTATCTGTCCAGTTTCCCTAACACCATTTGTTGAAGGGACCGTCCTTATCTCATTGTATATTCTTGCCTCCTTTGTCATGGATTTAATAAATCCATATAGGCATAAATTTATTTCTAGGTTCTCTTTTTCTGTTCCATTGAACCATGTATCTAATTTTATGCCAGGACCATGATCTTTTGATTACTATAGACTTATAGTATAGTTTGATATTAGGTAGCATAATACTTTTAACTTTATTCTTCTTTCTCAAGACTGTTTGTCTATTCTTGTTTTTTTTTTTGTGGTTCCATATAAATTTTATGATTGTTTGTTCTAGTTTTAAGAAAAATGCCATTGACATTTCGATAGGGATTTCATTGGATCTATAGGTTGATTGCTTTGGCTAATATGGACATTTTTAACAATGTTAATTCTTTCTATATGAGCATGGCTATTTTAAAGATATATGGTAATTCTAAAATTCTGTGCTCTAATACAATAGTTTCCAGATATGTTTCCTTGGACCATGGTGGTCTAAGACAAAGTTTGCACAAGTTGGATTAAAAGGCAAAAAAAAAAAAAAAATAAGAGCAATGGATTTCGTTTTCTCTAGAGTTAAATTTATTCAGTTTTAAGGACTTACTATATTCAGAGATAAGGGTCTTTATTTTCTTTTTGTTGTAGTTATTATTCTTCTATTGTTTTTAAATAATGATGATAGTAGGTGATATTTTAAAATGTCAATAGACAAAATAAATATGCTTGTCTCACTATTACATTTTTTTTACTGATATGTAAAATCTTAAATTCTGAGAATGCTGACTAAGCACCTAATCTTTGAAGCCTCATTTATTTATTTGTGAAATGGGCATAGACTTACCTGTGTTCCTTATAAGGACAGTTCTAAGTTTCACATGGGCTAATGTTTTTTATAGACAAAAGTACCTGAACATTGAATGGACAGCAATATCAATATTGGTAAAATTGGCTATTCTGTGAAAGAATGATGGAGCAGAAGTAAACTGTCTCCTATTGCCCTACTTTTTCTTGACTAGCATGTCCTTTTCAGTTTCCAGTAGTGCAAGTGAATGGGAGCCAGGGCACCGTGCTGTGTTCTTCCAGAATCAGTGAGTTGAAATTTCTGTCAGGGCAGCTGGAGGAAGACTGGTGTGCCCAGGGAAGCTAACACAGGCCTGTCTGTGAAACTTAGTATAGGCACAGTGGAGATAGGATATGGAGTTTGGGGAAGAGTCCCAGAAGAGGGGAGAGGAGTGATTTTTCCTGTCCCCTTGCATACTCTCAGTGTATGTTTATCAGAGCTGTGCTTTCTGCTCAAGCATGAAGAACTGAATTGTGCCACTGAGACCACATCACACACCCACTAAATCATGAATCTCTGGTGACATAAGGCTTTCTAGGTGATTGTCATATATAGCCAAGAGAACTATTGCTCTAAGCTCTGAGGGAGAAACTGGAAAGAATAACCTGGTTCTAGCTGATCTATGCCAATTTCTATCTAATGTAGCTTATTTTGGCCTTCAATATTCAAGGAATCATGGCAGCTCTCAGGGTTTTGGTTAGTGCTCACGCTATAGCACCTTCTGGCTGTACTTGACCTCTATCTTTTGTCTTAACAACCCATGAGGGAATTAATAATGTATTGGTATTAAGGGCTTCTGAGGAAATTCCTGCCTTGTGCAAGGATGTCCAGGGCAGCAGTGTTTCCAGTGGTGAGAAGGTGGAAAGAACTCAGTGTCTGTCATTAGGGCCACATCACTGGTGGTGTGAAATAGAATAGTGTACAGCAGGTAAAGTGAATAAATCAAATCCATAAGTGTCATTGTATTACATGGAGCAAAGTATAATGCTGCATAAACAAAAGCATGTTACAGGGCAACACATAGAGAATGAAACAATTTGTGTGGATATTTAAAACACAGTACAACTTACTGTTACAAATATCTTAGTTTTTAGACATCTCCACTGGTGATTCAAGTAAAAGCTGAAAGGTTAGAAGGACACACAACAGATTCACCATAATGGTCATATTTGGGGAAAGAGAAGAAGGGAATTGGTGAGTGAGCAGTACAGAGGATATATCAGTGGTATTTCAGTGCCTTTACAAAAAATAACTAAACCAAATATAAAAATGAATGCATACATTTCAGGTTATAAGTACATGGAATTTTATAACACATTCTTTGCTCTTCATCGAAGTTTAAATATTTTTCTAAAATTCAAAAATATAACTGCTGGACAAAAAGTTGGCTTCTGGATTTTGATCCTCTTGGTTTCAAAACTTGGTTTTTCCATTTGCTATGTGGAAACTTGTTTTTTTCAAAACTTGGTTTTTCCTTAGCTATTTTGCCTTTTGGGGCCTTAATTTCCTCATTTATAAAATGAGGACCACACTTTGCTCAGTGTCTGATGTACAGTAAGCACACTGTACATGCTGGCTATTATCATTAACGTCCTCCAATTGAGACGTTACAGATTAACTAGTCATCCGTTGAAGCCAGCTCCAGTGTTATTCTCACCTTTGCTAACCATTTCAGTTAGGTGCTCCTATAAGACCTTATTCTACCCTTCCTGATATCCTACCCAGTGTCATCTTCTAATGAGGATGACTAAAGTTTATGAAAAATTTACCATGTTCCAGGCACTTGTCTAAGCATCTTACATGCTTGTATATTATCTCATTTAGTTCTCACAACATCTCGGGTTTAGTATCATATTTATTCCCATTTTACATTCTACTTTACAATTACTTGTTAGTGTGTCTCCCCTAATAGGTGATGAATTTCTGGAGGCTAAGGACGGTGATTGATTGAGCTTTGTACCATGCCTACTTGGCACAGTGCCTGAGAAAAATAGATTATGCAAGAAATTACTGAGTTAAAAATGAATGAATGAATAAAGTAGGCAAAGCTAATCCAGCCCCTTGGTCACTACTTGGCTAGAATATGAGATGGTTTGAGGGTCTTTTAAGGACTCATTGGTTTTACTTCATTGATTAGAGTGCTGTCTCTGAAGAATCACAACAGAGAAGTGGGCAGACTTCTCCCCTTACAGGCAAAGCCTACTGACTATTATGTAAAAATGTGTGACATATGCTCCTTCCCAAAGCTCTTTGCCTAGCCAGCTCTTGCTGTTCTTTAGTTCTCAGCTTAAACACTCCTTCCACAGATGGCTTTCCTGATCCCCAAGTGGTAGCAGACCCCTGTCACATACCTTTACACAATCCTGTTGTTTCCTGGCTTGTGTAACCGCTCTTAGATGGCTGTCTGTGGGGTTACTGCTTGCTTTCTGTCTCTCCCTCGAACTGCATGCGTCATGAGGGAAGGTGCTGTGTCCATTCTGTTCTTAGCTATATCCCCAGTGCTTCTGTTGTATCAGGGACCTGGCAGGTGGCAGGAGCTCAATACATACTTGATGAATGAATAAAAGTCAGGAGAGGCTGAGAGTGGAAAGGAGTGGATTATTAGAATTCAAGTCAATATTCAAATTCACAGCTGCTACTGATAAGGACTGTGGCTAATGTATTCCAACCAATATTCTGGGGCTTTTGAACCTCTCTGTACCTTGGAGTTTGGCATGGCTGATAAGGGACTTCTGGAAGAAATCTTAATCAGTGGGCAGGATCCTCCATGGCAGGCATCACTCCAGACACTTTTCACTGTTACAGTTGTTGGCAACTTACCTTTGGAGTGAGTCAGGACAACCTAGGGGCATTAAAAATACAGATATTGCTCCTACACCTCTATATGAACTGATACATATGCTGAATCAGAACTTCTGGGGTGGAGCACAAGAGGGCATTTGTATGATACAGCCTACCCTGGGGTGACTCATTGCTGACTTCTTTCAGGTTACTCCCAGTTGATTTCCAATATTTTAAATTTATACTTAGAGAGTTCCTGACATACTTACCTTTCAGATAGAGAAAAAGATCAGGTTTTCAAGGGCAAAGAGAAAAATTTCTTTCTAGCATAGAAACATGGACTTACTCTTTTCCTTTTAGTCTCATCCATCTCCATTCTCTCTCTTTCTTGTTGTTGTTCTTGAATCATTCTTACCTGAATCTTAAGAGACAGATGGAGAAACCAGGCAATGGTAGACTCAGGACTCAGTCATGTCTAGAGGCTGCTGGGTAGCTTGTGACCTTGCAAATTTGGGGATGCAAACAGAAACTTGTGGTGTGTTTAGAGAAGGCTTATTGTAAAATGGGGCCTTCAAAAGGCACTGTTATTAGTTTGCTAGTTTAGTAGTTACATTTGTTTCTGCTCCCCCTTTTAAGCTTAAAGAAAGAATTCTGTCAAAACAACATGAGTTGTCACAGATGTAAACCTTCAAGTCTTTTTCAGCATGTGTGACCATTCCCTGGCTCTCAAGATGATTGCAAATGAAACTTTCCTCCACATACTCCCATAAGAATCAGCTCTACATTTCCCCATGGCACTCCCAAGGAGGTGAGTCTGGCGTGGGGAGGGTCTCTGTCTCTTGCCCTCCCCCCCGAGTAGATCTAGTGCCACCCCTCTTCATACCATAACTAGGGTCCAAGTTGCTTGCTCCACATCACTCAGTTTCACCATTGTAAGAGCACTGTGGGTAGGTGTTCCAGCCAAACTTTTAACTTGCGAGAACACTTACGAGGTCTGAGAGGGGTGGCAACTTGTAGGCAGGGAGCAGACACAGGCCCTAATACCCGGTCTCCTGCACGTGTGAAGAGCCCTGTACACTCCTTCTCCATCTTCCTTGGTGGTAGTAGCCCCGCTAGCTTTGTGCAAGGGAAGCTTGCCATGGAGCTGATTTAGCTCCTTGAGACTCTGGCATTTCTCTTGATAGATGTTCCCCTTCTCCACTTGAGACAGAGCCTTGGCTGAAGCCATAATTAGACTTGCGTGGAGGTTCTTGGAATGAGAATGTGGTCCAAGATATTTGTTAACATCTGTAAGGGAAGAATAGAGCTGCTCCTCTATTAGTTAATTAGCCCCCCTTTTATTCCACTTGATGTTATGAAATTGCCATTTCTTAACTGCTTCACACATCACACATTTACTGAGGGCTTGCTGTGTGCCAGGCACTGGTGTGGGGCTGGGGGGCAGTGGTATGGAAAGCCCAGAGATGGAGAGCAAAAGAGACCCTGTGAAGGGAGAAATGTCAGGTAAGCGTTGTTCTTTAGCCAGGACTCTCAGAGAAGGCCTTCCTGATGGGCCAAATGTACAGAAAGCAGCTCTCTTCAAAGCTGGCAGGTGGGACCAGGCTTAAGTGGGAAAGGAGCAGAGGAGTCTTGTGGTTGGAGCAGGGTGAGGGGACAGAACCAGGACAAAGACTAAGAGAGGACTTTAGATTTCATTGCCACCAATGAAAGGGATGGAGAAGGGTGCAGAGCCTCTGTGGGTACGGAGCTCTGATTTAGGTTCTTAAAGGATCAAAGTGGGTGGGCAGCAACTCACATTTAAGATGGGAGTGTAGGAGCCGCAGGAAAATGGTCATATTTAGGAATGTTTTAGAAGGCAGAGCCAATGGCATTTGCTGATGCATAGGGCATGAGGTAGAGAAGGAATGAGTTGTTCAAAAGAGTAATGCTTTGTCTAGGATGTGCACATCTGGGAAGGTTTTGTGGCCATGGGCACTTCAGGAGGTTCAAATCCAGGAGGCTCCTGGCAGGAGATGAGCAATCAAGAATAAGTACCTCTTTTTGAAGTTGCTGCAGTAGCTTCCTGGCTGGTCTCTACTCTGATATCTGAGTTATCTTTCTAAAGGAGGTTTAGCTATTCCCCCCCCCCCAGACCAGCAGTGTGTCCCATTGCCTTTAGACCAAAGTCAATGCCAGCCTAGTAGCACATAAAGCCTCAGCCAATCACCAGCCAGGTCCTCACCTGCGTTAACCTATGTTCTAGACACATCAGATTGCTCCTTTTCATCCCACTGCTCCATGACATTATAATTCCACATCTCTGCCTGAGTTTATGCTTCTTATACTTCTCTACCTTTCAAGAGCCTTTGGAAGCCATTAAAGTTTTGTCTTCTCCAGGTTCACATCCATTATTTTTCACAATGAAATTATTTCTCTGCTAAAACTTGATTTAGACATTGAGTCTAGTTACCATTTAATTTTTCTGTTTTACAATTACATATCTATAAATGTATATTATATATTTATATTTTCACATAGTATATTTGGAGTTATAGTCATATAGCAGTATAATATTACTTTTATTAGTATAATGTCTTTATTACTAGATTATGTACTTGTCAAAGATGAAACTGGATTTTACTCTGTATCTTAATCTAACACAGATTTTTATACCCTCAGTAAATAATCTGAATCATATTAATGAGAAAAGTTAGAAAAAGGCTGAGAACTATTCTGAAGTATCAAATATCCTCAGATTAAAGCTATTGCTGGTATAAGGAATTGACAGTAAAGTGCTTTTAAAAACCTGGAAATAGGGTAGCTTTCTGTTTCAGATGCAGTTAGCTCTCTTCAAATAATCCAGTGGTTCACCATATTCCCCCAACCTCCTTTGCAGTTCAATTGGTCAATGAAATGTAAATGGGAAATTATACGTCACTTTGGCTGAGGCTCTTATGAGACAGTGCTTTCCTCCATCTTTGTGAGGACCACTGCCTCAGTGGTCCTGAAGCCATATGTCAATATGTAGATCACATACTGGATGGAAACTGGATCCAGACTCCCCAGATGGAGGAAGGCCCTGCCATCTTACATTAACTTTGCAGGAATACAAAATAAATTGTTATTGTGCTAAACCAATGAGATTTTGATTAGCTCATTACCACAGCATAGCATAGTCTATCCTGACTACTACATCTTTTGAAAATAAAGCTGGTGAAATCCATATATAAAGAATATGACTAGTCAGCTGAGAGAGTAAAGTTAGAAATGATCTATCTGTAGAATTCGAAAGCATCAGACATTACATTCAAGGTGATTCAGAGAATAAGCTCATGGAGGCAATAATAGAATATGATCATAAACAAAAAAACAAGCAAACAAACAGCAGACATCTGATTTGTTGTGATGTACTGTGTTTCAGAAGGGAGATATAAAAAAATGGGAGATGAGGAGCCAGAAGTCAGTCATATCTTTGAGAGAGTGTGGCTTGGCTGATGAAGGAACAGCAGCATCTGGGCCTGTCAAAAGATTTAACTATACTGTGGAGATGGACATGCCAGGCTGTTTGGGCTAGATGCCTTTACACATTCAGATTACATAACTTCCTGCTTCAGCTGTGAAACTATGCTTGCAATATAGCTTTTTTTTTTTTTTTTTGGAGGGGGAAGGGGGAAGAGAATTTGGGGAATTTATTTTAATTTTTTAAATAATTAAAAAAATTTAATTATACTTGGCATACAATATATATTAGTTTCAGCTGTACAACATAGTGATTAGACATTTATATAACTTACAAAGTGATCACCCTGATAAATTTAGTATCTATCTGACACCATATATAGTTATTACAATATTATTGACTATATTCCTTATGCTATACTTTACATCCTCATAACTATTTTATAACTACCAATTTTTACTTTTTAATCCATTCCCTTTTTCACTCACCCTTAACCCTCATCCAATCTGACAACTATCAAAATGTTCTCTGTATCAATGAGTTTGTTTTGTTTTCCATTTTGTTTTTATTTTGTTCTTTAGATTTGTAAAAACATATAAGAGAAATCATATGGCATTTGTCTTTCTCTATCTGACTTACTCTACTCAGCATAATACCCTCTAGGTCCACTGATGCTACTGAAGCTGTAGCTTTTCTATGGCTGAGTAATATTCCACTGTATATATGTCCTGCCTCTTTATTCATTCAAGCATTGATGGACACCCAGATAGCCTTCATATCTTGACTATTGTAAATAATGCTGACATGGACATATGAATTATCATGCCCTTTTAAAGTAGTGTTTTGGGTTTATTTGAATAATCACCTAGAAGTAGGATTACTAGGTCCTTCTTTGTCTTTTATTTAAAGTTTATTTTGTCTGATATAAGTATTGTTACCCTATCTTTTTTTGTTTCCATTTTAATAAAACATCTTTTTCTATCCATTTACTTTCCTTCTGTGTATGTCTTTTGATCTGAGGGCTCAAGAAAGAAACAATGCCCTCTGCCAACATTCCTGTTGAGAAGAAAGCTTCCCCTCCAGCCCTCTCCCTGAAGCCAGACAACTCAATTCCTCCCTGTATGTCCCCAATACTGGAGCTCAGAACTAGTGAGTCCGCCAGTGAGTAAATCTTTGTGTGGATCTCTTAAGAGGAATATCTGTAATTCCCGCCACTCTCCCTCTTACTCAGACACAATCTCCACTATTTTTTACAGTCAGAAGTTGTGGGTACTTCTCTTCCCTGCATTGGAATTTTGGGCGGGGGAGCCTGGTGTAGGGCTGGGACCCCTCACTCCTCAGAAGGGATCTCCACAGCCGAGATATCCTTCCTGATTCTCAAACACTGCACGTGGTGGGATCAGCCCATTCCGTGTCTCTGCCTCTCCCACCAGTCATAGAGTGGCCTCTTCTATGTGTCCCCAGTTGTAGAACTTTTGCTCAGCTAGAATTCAGGTGATTCCCAATAATGGCTGCTCTGTAGGTTAGTTGTAATTTTGATGTGACCACAAGCACAGCATTTACCTACTCTGCCATCTTGACCAGAAGCCTGGAAGTATCACTTTTTGATAATACTTAATTCACCATTAGTATGTTCAAAAGAAGAGAAGGCCCTCGTGCGCCATCACACATATTAGCTGACTTGATTGACAGATCATTCTCATTGCAAATTAATTATCTGGTAATCTAGTTACCTGTACCAGTCTCTGTAAGACAATAAACTGACCTGTGAGAGATGCGGGATCCAGTCTCGGTGCGCTGTTGAAATCAGATTCAATCCTGAATCCACTGGCAGGCCCCCTTGTGAAGTCTTTGGGCAGCTGGTTGGGCAGCCTGCTAGTCATCACATTTTTTTCTCAGGCTCAGTCAGTCAGCGCTGCTGTGGGACGTCGTTCATGGTACAGTGAGTGAGTATTCTTAATGTGCAACCTTCAGCTGCTTCCAGATACAGATGGGTTGGGAAACATAGTTAGTGTTGTATATATGATCTAATGAGTCTTTACATTAAGGTCGAAGGCCCCAAACCACAGCATTTGAGATTTTTTTTTTCATGAAATAGGTTGACTATTTAATTGAAATACTCATAGACCCAACTATAAACCAAATACATTTTTGTTTATTTAAGTGAATTTTGGAGCGAGGAGTCATGCAAACCTAGCATAACTCTGTCATTTCCTCCAGAAACTTCAAAGATAAAAATAAAGTATCAACAATGTGTATATCTGCATCGGTGTGTTGGAAAGCTACCAGCAAATCCATATTCATGTAAATAGTTGTTTCCAAGTATGGCTCACATGAGAATCACTTTTTGGAGAATTTCAGTTCTCTTTGTTCTCCTTTTTAGGTTTGAAATATTGGTTAGGTTATCATATCCTAAACACCAAGCTGCAAACTAAAAATAGAACACCAATCTTTGTTAATTTTTTATGGTAAAATTAATAAATATTCATGTAAATAAGAATTTCTAAAAGTGTAGAACTATAAAAAGTAGTAATAGAAACCTTTCTATTTCCATCCACCAAAAAAAAGCCACTGTTTGGTGAATATCATTCCAGATCTTCCTTCAGTACATACACAAACATATGTTTCATTATTTATGAAAATTGAATAATCTTATGCATTCTGTCTTACAATATGCTTTTCCCTCTTTAGTGACATATTAGGCATCCTTTTCAGGTCAGTGCACATTTGTATTTTTTAGTTGCTGCAGAATATTTTATTTTATGTGTGTACAATAATTTGTTTAGTTAATTATTTTGGTGGATATCTGGATTGTTCTCAAAACTTCATTTTTTAAACAATTCTGAAATGAATGTTCTTGTATACATATTTTTGGGTACTATATGGTATTGCTATAGTTAAATTTCCAGGTAAAGAAATATTTGGTCAAAAGAATTTTGTATTTTAAATTTTAATAGCTTTTGTCAAACAGTTTGTACCAATTTACACACTCACCACCACCATGCTAGTATCTTGGTCATATTTGCATTTTGATAGTCTTAGGTAATAGAAATCTCAGGGTTAGAGTTCATTGTTCAAGGTCGAGGTACCATTTTTGCCTTTCTAAAATAATAAAATTACCCCATACAGTGCTATTCTGATTGTGGTTTCATAAGTATAAAATGGTAAGCAATAATAACTCATACATCAAAGCAGAAGCATAGCCCATTTTGATATTCTCTGTAGAGTTCCCACCTCTCATCCTTCTACCCCAACTATGAGAACCATACATGTATAAGGAGGTTTGTCAGGCTGGCTGGAGTAAGAAGTCCTTTGTTACAATTCTGCCTTTTACAGAGAAATCAGTGGGTTGAATTGGAAACGTCCTTAACTCCCACACTTGCTGACTATGCACCCTTGGGTACATTGCTAGTTCTTCCAGAGCTGATTTCCTAACCTGGAAAATGGCATCCTGTGCAAATTAACTGAGAAAAGTATATAGAAGTCCCTAGCACAATGCCTGACATGAAGCTTTTGCTTGTTTTCTCTATCGGCTGAGCATCCTTCTTCTGAAAACACAGTTTCTGTTCAAGGACCAAACTTCACTGTGACAAAAGACTCTAGTTTAAACTACTTTCTAAAATAAGTATTAGTTGTTGGGATCCCCTATTCCTCTTGATTTTTATGCAATATGTTGAACATTACATTACATTGTTGAGCAGATTAAAAGTTGCTCAAAGGGTTGTAGCACTGCTTCTCCTTAGCTGGTCATTTCTAATTACTCCTTTCATTCTATAATGAACCTTGGTTGGGGTCTTGATACTTATCTTTTCTCTGTGAGTAATTTACTCTCCAGTTACAAAGTCAGACTTCCTGAGTTCTATTCTGTAACTGTAAGTCTCCAAAGAGACAATAGGTGACTCCAGAGGTGGTGGCCCACCCCAGCTCAAGTGTGTGACTGGGAACCAAAATACACAGTTTGAAATTTAGTTCTGCAACTTACTGTCTGTGTAATTTTGCTCAAATTTCTTAACCTCTTTGAGCCTCTGTTTTCTCATCTCTGAATTGGGGTGGGGAATAATACTATTTCACAAGGTTATATTGTGGATAATTGAGTTAATTATCTAAAACATGGTAGATAGTGAATACAGGATATTTATTGTATTGGCTATACACACTATAAATGAGGTCAATGCATCACCTCACTTGGGGAGGCTGATGATAAAACAGGTGAATATCAAAGTGTATTTTTTTAATTAACCAGAATAGGTTTTTTTATTTCAAAACTTCCTTCCAAACTCATGTAAAATAGTCCAGTTCCTCACAAATGAAGTGTTTTTTGACTTGGCAAGGGCATGATGTACTCTGAACCACTTACTGTCTGGTGTTAAAAACAAAACAAAACAATAACAAACAGTTGGTGTTTGGCCTTGGTGACTCTGATCTGAGGTATCTGCTCACAGTCTGATCAAGCTTTGGATGCACACTTGAAATAATCCATAGACAAAAATTATTTCCTCTTAAGAGCAGCCTATCACCCTAATTAGTCATATTAAAATTATTTCTGATTGTCCATTTGCTGAATGTTAAATGCTCATAAACAGTATTCTGCATAGCTCAGGTGCCATTAGATTTACAGAAAATTTATCTTGTCCCTCACATTTTTATAAATGTTTGTGTTTATTTAAAAACAATATACAACAGAGTTGAGAGCTTAAATTATATATTTTCTAAAGGAAAGAAGAAAATCATTAATAGTTTTTAGAACTCCCATTTCTATTCATAAATCATCTCACCAAGTATCTAGATCTGAAACTATGAGATTGATATATGCAAAAATCTGTGCTATTGGAAGTTGAAGTGAACACATTTAAGTGGGATGTTTTATATAAAGTGCTGGCACAATGCTTCACTCATAGTTAACAGTCAATCATATTAGCTTCTTTTGAATATTTACTAGTGCCTTAATTTGATAATCCTCATTCATACTATGTTCAGAAATTGTGTTTTCTTCATTTTGCAAAGGATTCTTATGTTTCCGTTTTTGCAGTCCATTGGATATTGAGACCATATCAAAATGTAACCTACGTATGATATATCCTTAGGGGAGTAGAAATTATGTAAAGTTGAGAGGATGGAATTGAAAGAAACATTCCTAGTACTGTAAGGAAGGGAGACATTATTGTCTACCTGTTTACAAGGCATGTTTTAAATCTGTTTGCTTTGAGATTGGGAGACTAATTATCTCTTTGATTTTTTTTTTGCTATTTATTCACTTAGTAATTTGTTAATTCATTAAAACTTTTAAGTAGTAGCCAGACAACCTTATTTGTCTCCAGTCTCCATCTATAAAATGATGATTTTGCTTACCATATAGGTGTGTCATGATTATCAAAGCATAAATATTTACTGGGAGCTTGTTTTAGTAAGAGAAAAAAGTCTGTAAGTTATGGTTGGTGTTCATAGAATTGACTATCTAGACTTAGAGACCAAAATGAAAAAAAATATTGTGAAAAAATTGTTTTTTTTTTTTTTATTCTGAGAATTGGCTACATCATACAAGGCAATGCGACTGCTACTTTCAGTTCTACGTTGGTTGAATATCAGGCTCCCTGGATAATCTGTCTTTTCTTTCTCACAGCCCAGACTCTTCAAGATGCATGTTTGGTTTGAGAAGACAACCTTTCTAGATAAAGAAAAATCATTCTTTTTTAGAGGTACACACATGGCCTGCTCCCTGACCAGAAATTTCAAATACGCTCACAAGGTCCACTTGTGTAGAAGAATGAGAAGTGAAATTAAATCATACTCTGAGAGATGAGTTTCGAATTTTATGTTACATTTTCTGATTAGTTTCTGAAAAGCCTATAATCAATCCCCAAGCGGCAGCACACTTTGATCCTTGTCTTGGTCACATGATGGTTATAGCCCTCAATAAAGGAACTTGGCTTCTGATAAGGAAGTAGCTCAAGATTTTTTTTTTTTTTGGCAGGTAGTACATAGAGGTCAGGAAGCAAGAGAGGAAGATGTCCTCTTGACCTGTGAGATAAAAACAAAAAAACAAAAAAACAAATACATCTGAGGCAGGAATGGCATTTGTTCCAGTGCCTAATTTTAGAAGCAGAATGTGAGATGTGTTGAAGCACTCATGAGCAACTTCAATAAGAAGATGAGATGGAATGTTCTTGTTCTAGTTCTGAATGATGGGCTGTAGAACAAAAGTGTACAGGGTTTTGCAAACACATAATTGCTGATAGGTTATACTTTTATACTAGAGGGTCTGAGATAGTCTAACTGGCTCTCTGTGAACAAGGAAACAGACTTGGAAGGAATTTAAGGATGAAAAGCTACTTTTCCTACATTAACCATCCAGGATGCAGCTAAGAAATGAAAGTGGAGAACTCCCTGAAAATGACTTCCTTGATTGAATTTTCATGTTGCTCTGGAATTGGGGATCCTGAAGAAGTATTCTGAACATTCAAAGAAAACTGGAAGACTAAAGGCTGTCTAGATGAAGGATGGCAAATACATGGTATAAATTCCACCCTCTTTCTTCCCATGCCATGACAGACATTAACAATTAATCATGATACTTATTTCTGCTAAAATTGCAATTTTTTTATGTTGAGATATACAAAATTGTAAAGACCACCTCTCCCTGTGTGAGATTTCACTTTGTCTTTATAGTCAGAATACATTAGAAATCACAAGACAACCAAAGACTGATATCAATCAAAGTTTTCACTCTCCTTTTATTCTAATTTATTGTGGTGGTCATGAAGCCTCTTAAAGTAAAGTTGATATTGGTGACTTCATTCCAAATCATAGATGAAAATAATTTTTATTTTTTTGCTTATTGAGATTAAGGTTAATTTATCAAGGACAGACTCACACTAACCAACCTTCAGCAAACTGATATTGTGGTAAAATAAGAAATGTATTTGGTCTTTGCACTTGGTTCTTGGCACAGAGCTCCTAAAACTTTGTTCCTCAAAGTAGGAATGTCTTTTGTTATTCATAAAAAACCCCTTTGAGCACAACTGAGTTTATATTAATGAGGTGATTTAAGGTGGGGCTTCTTGATCACCTAGAATGCCTAGCTAGAAAGACCAAGTGATTAAAGGGTTGAAACCTACAGCTCAACTCACAAGCCACCAGGGAGAGGATGTGAGGGAAGCTGGAGATTAAATTTCTATAAAACCTTTGAACAATGGAATTTGAGAGCTTCTGGGTTGGAGAACTCATCAAGGTGCTGAGAGGGTGGTGTGCCTAGAGGGGACATGGATGCTCCTTGCCCCTTCTCCCATACCTTGTCCTACACCTTGCTTCCATCTGGCTGTTCCTGAGATGTATCTTTTCATAATAAATTAGTAAAAATAAGTAAATGTTTCCCTGAGTCCTTGAATCCAAGACAGGGGTCATGGAAACCCTGATTTATAGCTGGCTGGTCAGAAATACAGGTGACAACTTGAACTTGCAATTGATTTCTGAAGTGGAGGGCAGTTTTGTGGGATCTGATACTATCTCCAAGTAGATAGTATCAGAACTGAGTTCAATTTATAGATACCCAGTTAGTGCCCACTGAGATCTGGAGAATTGCTTGGAATAGAAAAATCTCTCATATATCTGTTGTCAGAGTATTGAGAGTTAGAGGAGAAATATAGTTTCCTTTATGACTGTATAAACAGAAATGCCACATTATTAATGCTCAGTGAGTATTATATTTGCATCAGTTTGACCTGGGTCTCATCTTCTTATGAAGGAAAAATCATAATTAGAAAGTTACTTGAGAATTATGTATCAACGTAAACCTGCAGAGAATTCTTACTAGTTGATTTGAACCCAAACTGACAATTGCCTATAAGCATGGTCTAAAATGCTTCAGAGAATAACAGTTTGTAGTTTCTTTTATGCACTTGACTTGAGATTAAGGAGGTAAAATAAGAAAGATTACATGAAGGTGGGAAAAAGCAAGGAGGGAATCAAATTATAGGACAGTTAGATTATGTCAAGATTTAGAAGGAAGGGTCCGAAAGGGGACATTTGAAAGGTGCATTAACCTAGATGCACAGAAACATGGGCTTAAGACAGAGGTAAGTCTCTTACTAAAAAGTTACATGTGTAAGGCGTGACTACCCACCATAACTTGCCCAGTTAGGAATTTATAATCAGACCACCCTGTGAGGTTACTTTCCATAGAACCCCTGTTTTTGCCCACAACTTGAACAAAAGCACTGCCATACTGAGACAATTGACCTGAAAACCAAAACAGCCACTAAGTATACAGTGCGGAGATACTGGACAAAGGGATGATTCATGACTCTGAGCAAGACAGATCTGGTCAGTATGAGATTTCATCACATTACTCAGAATGGCATGCAATTTAAATCTTATGAATTTTCCATTTAATATTTTCAGATTGCAGGTGGTGGTGGGTAACTGAAACTGTGGAAAGCAAAACTGCAGATAAGGGGGGACTATTGTGCTCCAAATCAATTGTGAAATCATTGGAAGGTTTGACTAGAGGAGTGACATTGGCTTAGTTATATTTTTTTAAAAATCACCTTGCCTTCTGGGTCTCAGAGAATAGACTGCAGGGGGCCAAGAGTGAAGGCAGGATGGCCAGAAAGAAAGCGATGCAGCCAGAAGCAAAGCAGTCTGGACTAGAGTGATTTTGATGGAGGCAGCAAGAAGTAGTTTGATTCTGAGATGGGACATCACTTGTAAAATTCTTAATCTGTTAGCAGAAAATGAAATGGGACATCTCTTGCATAGTTAATCTTCTTAGTAAACCTACTTAAGTTTTTTCCCCTCTTTCCTATGGAAAAAGGCCTTCTCTCTCAAATCCTGGTAATTGCCCTGGCGACTCAGATATTGATAAGGGTCATCAGCCCATTGTTAAGCAGAAATGGTGTTATGCCAGGCAGGGCCCTTAGAGTCTGATGGGGGAGGGAACTTTAGGCCAAAGGTCTTTTTTTTATTCTTTAAGAAATATATTTACTTTATAATATCTTTACTCACTTAATAGGCAAATTAATAATATAAATTAATAGAAGTATGATTTAAATAACGAGTTTTATCTTCTTTTCCTTGTCTAGGGACTAAGGTGGCACTTCAGCAGAAAACCCAAGACCCCACCCTGCCTGAGGCAGAAAGGGAAAGAGCTCCATGAAACCCCTGTAGGCAGGGACTAAGGCCATTCTCAGCAGGAAGCAGATAGGAAAGAAGAGACCTCCTTCCCTCAATAGCCATACTAATAATAAGGGAGTTCATGGCTCTTAGAAAAGAGGTAGGCAGGAAAGTTAGTTAGAGGGTTTTGATTCTACCTGCAAAGACGCTGAGGTCATCCTGTCCTAGAAGGGGTCTGCCCTAATCCACCCACAATTAAGCAAGCCAGAAGACATTTTTTTTTTAACTCACACAAAGAAACCAGTAGGCAGAGAATTAGGTACCAATTTAAGCTAGTCACTCATACCTGCACAATGAAGTCCCCCAATGACCTTAAACTCACCTGAGTCTACCATCATTATAATATGATGCATATGCCTGGAAGTTCATTAAGATCATTATAACAGACTGAATTCTGGGAACAAACATGTGCAGAAAGCAAAATGATGAATCACTGAGTCTTGTCAACCTTAGTTGTTTATCAAGGAAGCCCACTCCTCTAAGAAAAGTAACCACCCACAGCAAAAAGGGAGAAAAACCCCAAAGGCTTTGTTACTAAGTCTTTTGAGTCATGCTTCTCTCAGGCCCACTTTCACTTCTGGAAGTGTACTTTCCTTTCTAATAAAACTTTCTTTTCTACTGTATTTCAGTGTCTTGCTCAATTCTTTGTTTGAGACATCAAGAACCTGGACAATATGCCCGGAGAGGACCCCTCTCTCTGATAACAATTCTGCTTCCCATATTGAAGGTAGCACCTAAATGGGATTGTAGTTGATAATACAACTTTTATGAAGCTTGGATATGGCCATCTGCACTGGTTTCACAGTCTCTCCATTGTGACCTCTCACTCCCATTCAAGGTCTATGCCAACCCAGCTGCTTCTCATCACCTCTGCTTTTCTTCACTGAAGCACAGGTAATTTCTGGATCCCCAACATACACTGGCTGTGGAAACTTAGGCTGCTGCCTCCAGCTTCTCCCCATGCCCCAACTCCACTACTGCAAACTCTGCACCACTGCTTCTGCTCCAGATTGGAAATGGCAGACCGCTCTGGAAGGTCCCCAGAACTGTCTTGCTCAGCCTGATGTTTCTGGCCCCCCATACCTAACTTGATGCATATAAAGCCCTATTCCCTTTAAGAGGTGTAGGCCACTGGGGATGTGAGAATCACAGAATCTGACCCCTAATTTTTACCTCTCCTTCATTGTGCTTTCCTCCTTCCAGCAGGTCAGAAGCTCCCAACCCACCCTCCTTTGTGGATGAGACACCTCTGCAGGTGAAACTACCTGAGCTGGGTTGAAATGTTAAAGAAGGGTAGATAAAGGGATTTAGAAAATCCTCTTCTCTCTTGACAAAACCTTTCCATGGATATGATAATCCTATTATGGATGTTAGAGGTTGACATTTTTACTTTAACATCCTAATTCTCTTCCCTCCAACCTTCCACCTATCAACTAGGAAGTTTCCTGAAGTAAAGCTGCTAGTGCCCCAGGAGCAGTCTCCAGGGTGGGAATGGTGATTATTTACTTGGTCTTCTCTGTCCAGGGTGCTGGACAGCCACCAGGACCAACACTTCCCCTGGTTGTTTGGCTGAAGTTTTGGAAAATCTGAAACAGGTTATCATCGGCATGTAGAAAAGCAGGAGGTGTAGACATAGGTAACCATGTAGTTAGATGGAGATTTCTGAAAGTTAAAAGTGAGCAATCGAATGTGGTTCCATAGTGTAGTGGTTAGCACATCTGCTTTACACCCAGAAGGTCCTGGGTTCTTGCTCCAGTGGAGCCATGATCCATGGTCTATGGCCATACGACCCTGAACAAGCTTGATGTCTGATCTCGGAAGCTAAGCAGGGTCAGGCCTGTTTAGTACTTGGATGGGCGATCACTTAGGAAGACTAGGTGCTGTAGGCATAAATAATTTTTTAAAAAGTGAGCAATCAATAAAAACTTTGTGAGTACAAGTCAGGGACCTCAGAGCTTAGCGTGAGTTCACTTTGGCAGTAAGAGAAGGACCTCAGACTCCTGTCGTGACCAGGTTAGTCCCTGTTTATATCACTGGGTTGGCCTCTTGTCCAACGGAACTGGGTTCCTTTATCAGGAAAATAGGGATGTTAAGGAGAACCTTGTAATTTATCAAACAGAGCCTTCTGGAAGAAATTAGAATCATTTTTAAGGGACCCTCTTTAACACAGTGGGGCACTTGTTCCTTTTATTATATTCCTTACACATTTACAATTGGAAATTCTATCATTTTAGAATTATTAAGTAGTTTGAGGGAAGGATCATTTATCTCAAAATTTACTTCTAAGCATGCCTTTCTTTATTCTTTTTCATGTTAAAACATTTGCCCTTTGGGAAGCCAATTTTTTTCTTTTGCATGTGTATGTGCTTAAAAAGTTTGGCATGAACATGAGAAGCTGACCTTTAGCATCAAAGGAGGAGGAAGTGAAGCGACGGGCAGTTGCGGTGTGAGGGAGGGCAGAATGAGTCAGTATCTTTGCAGGGCCCTCTTTTCTCCTCTTAGGTGTGAGCCAATCCCATCTAGCCAGTGCTGTGTCAGAAAAAGAAATCCTGTAGAAGTGACAGCTGTGGTGATGATAGCATAAGTAGTTCCTCTTTAAAGTCTTAACACTCCTGTAGCTGTGGGAGCAACAGGCGGCTTTCACAGTCCTCCCTCAACTACACAAACCATGAGGAACTGTGAATTTTCACTCCAAGATGTAGGGGAATAATTTTAACTACAAAGAACAGTTGGCTATAGGGGCTGAACAAGAAGGACTGGAAGCAGATAAATAGGCAGTATTTTGGGGTGACCTTGAACCATCACTTCAGTTTTCGGCAACTGACTTTCCAAAAGAGAGGAATGACTGAATTTATTACCTGAGAACCTTGGTCTCCTGTGCCTGAATAGGCTGGCTCACTGTCCATGGGGCATCCATGGTGATCTCACTTTTACCAAGGGGAGAGGCTCTTGTCTGCCTACCACTTCCTCTGTGAAAACTTTCCTATGTAATGGAAACTGAAGGGTGAGCCTCCTGCTCTCACATTTCTGAGAGAGAGAGGGTGGGGGAAAGGAAGGGGGGGAGTAAGAGAGAGAGAGAGAGAGAGAATCTTTCTTGGAGGGTCTTTAAAGTATTTGAGATTAAAGACATGGATCTTTCTCCCAGCACACCACCAAAACTCTTCTCACCCTGGTCATAAGTGACCTCCTAATTGCCAGTCTCAACAAACTCTTCTCAGCATCTTCCCTGAGATGGTTAACATGACCTCATATTTGAACATTCTCCCTTGAACCTCCGAGACAACATTGTGCCTTGGCTAACCTTGCCACCTCTCACACTATGCCTTGAGGTCAATAGCTTCTTACACCTATCTCATGAATGTAGCTGCTGTTTCTCAGAGTTCCACTTTTGGTTTTTTCACTCCTCAGTTATATTTTTCTCAGCAATTTTGTCTGATTCCAGGCATGAGATTCTACTTTTTAACAAGCTTTCAGGTGTGCTGATTCTCAAGCAGTTTTGAGAATCTCTGAGCTTCTTAATCTCTCTTTGTCTCAGATTCCTCATCTGTAAATTGGAGATAATAATTGGTACTTGTTTCATTGGACTGTTAGAATTAAGTGGGTTCATATATGTAAAACATTTAGAAGAGTGGCTGGCACAAAGTCTGATTTATATAAATGTCTGGTTGTTAAGTTTAGAAAGAGGCCTAATAGGAAATAAGTTTTCAAAGGAAAAGAACAATTGAGGCCTTTTGCAGAGATAGTTGTTCTCCAAATCTAGCCATGCCTTCTTCTAGAGCCCTCACATAGCTACTCAGCATTCCTGGCAAGTAGATGTGGCTATGTAACTAGGTTCTGGCAAATGAAGGTTAAGAAGAATTCTTCTGTGTCAGTCTCTGGAAGCTTCCTTACAAGCCAGCTAGCGTTTGTCTTTTGTACTTTTCTCTTCTGCCATTCTGCTGCCTGGAACTTGAGGTGATAGCTGCCATCTTGAAACATGAACATGAGGACCATCTAGCAAACTTGAGAGAATGTTGAGCTGGAAGCGTATGAGAGCTCAGGGACTTTGTGGAATTCAGTCTCCTTGCATCTCTGGACTACTTACCTTTGAACTTACACATGGGAGGAAAACAAACTTCTGTCTTTTTAAAGTCACTACTATTTTAAAGTTGAATTACCACCAACCTAATCATAAATGATCTAGAATGCTGCTATAAGTAGTTGATATAAATTAGGCATAGAAGGTCAAATTATGTTTTATTTAATAAACAGTAAGAGAACTATTTAAGGTTTGGGTGACAATTTAAAATGCATTTCAGGAAGATTAATTTTCTAGTCATAATGGTAGTGAGAGAGCCTGGAGTGGGGTGGGGTGAGAGTAATTAGGATAAAGAGTGGGCAGGACACAAGCGAGTGATTGTCTCAGGTAGATAATGGTGGTAAAAATGAAAAGAAGAGGCTGGATGGTAGAATCTGAGTTAAAAGAGTCCCCGTTGCACTTTGCAGCTGATCAGATGTCTTGGTGAAGGCACAAAAGAGGGAAAAAGTGACCTTAAAGTTTTTTTTTAAAATCTATCTCATGTTAATTAAAAAAACTTATTTATTTTAATTAATTTCAAGTATACAGTGCATTGGTTAGACATTTATATAGTTTATAAAATGATCCCCCTAATTACTTCTTCTCTCCTCTGGTTGTCCACCTAGCTAATTTTGAATCTGAGAAATTTGGAGGATGGTTCAGTGGTTTTCTAAAATTGTCTTGTATGGATCTCTTCCCAACTCTGCAGTCAGTGACTTCATGTTGGTAGCTTGAAATTGGCTAAAATGGGAATATGGAAACATTATGAAAATAAACACATGCAAAATTCAGGACTCCTTTCTTTTCCTCAAAGAATTGGTTTACCAGCACATTGTTGAATTCAACTTCCCAAAACATTGGAGTTAAAAGAAAGAGCTGGTTTGGGAGACTTGATGAGCTTAACTTTAACCACTAAACTGTTGTCTGTGTCTATGAATTTTTGTTTGTCTTGTTCATTTATTGTTTTCAATTTTATATCATGCTTAGCATGATAATCTCAAGATCCATTCAGACTGTCACAAATGACAGTATTTTATATTTTCTTATGGCTGAGTAATATTGCATTATATATATATATATACTACATCTTCTTTATCTAATCATCTGTTGAAGGACTCTTCAGTTGTTTCCATGTCTTGGCCACCATGAGTAATGCTGCAATGAACATCAGGGTGCATATATCCTAATGGATAAATTTTTTCAATTTTTTGGGGGGTAGATATCCAGAAGAGGAATTGCTGACTCATAAAGTAATTCTATTCTTGTTTGAGAAACCTCTATACTGTTTTCCATAGTGGCTGTGAGGCAGGATAGCCCAGGGACACACCCTCCCCTTTCAGGATATGGCTCCAGAAATTTTTTTCTTCTTCAGACCTCCCCTTGTCTTAGCCCTGGCAAATGGCAATAAGCCCAAACAAATCCAACTTAAACACCATCTTTGGCTAAAGCATGACTTTTGGTTAATTATAATGTCATTATAATCTCATCCACATTTGCAAATAGTGCCGCTCCCATCTTGCACCTGATGCCATGACAGTTCTGGAAACACCACATAAGAAAGAAAAAGTGGGAAAATGAGCTCACCGCCTACTAGGAGGAGACAATGAGGCTATGTCAGTACCATGTTTCCAGGCTCGGCCCCCAAACAGAACCAAAACCCCAAATGGACATCCTCTCACAACTCTCTCTCTCTGCTCTCCTTCTCTTGTGCTCCTTCTCTCTGTCTCTGTCTGTCTGTTTGTCTTTCCTCGTCTCTCTCATTCTCTCTCACTCTCTTGTTCACCCACACTCCCCTCTTGAGTGTGTATATTCACTTTAATAAGCCTTGTGCTTTCCTGCTTGCTGTTCACTTTGCCCTTGAATTCTTTCTGGTGGCATAAGACAAGAATTTTGTCACTGGAGCTCCGAGGTCTCTGGCAACATCTGTGCCAATTTAATTCCTACTAACAGTGTATGAGGGTTCCTTCCCTGCCCCACCACAACCTCTCCAGCACTTGTTATTACTCATCTTGTTGATAATAACCATAAAAATTTGAGGCATTGGCTAGCCACAGAGTGGACAGAAGGTAGTTTGGAGGCAAGCACACAATGGCAAAAATACTGAAGCTGCAAGTGTAATAAATCATCAAGGAAGAAGGTGTGCACCAAAAAGAAAAGGGCAAAGAATAAAACCCTCAGGAATATCTCCTTTTAAGACTCAGGAGGAGGAAAAAAAATACTACTGGAAACAGAAAGAAAGATAGTGGGAACAAGAAAGTTTTGTACCACAGAAATGAGGAAGGAAGAGTGACAGGGAGGCCAGGAATTGCAGAAAAGCTGATTGAAGTCTAAGAAAAGGCTGCTGGATTTGGGGATTTGGAAGCCATCAGAGGGCAATGTATGTAGAAGATGGTGGTAGAAACCAGATTCCTCAAAGCCTGGGCCTAAGAATATGTAGTTAATTTGTATAGCATCCAACTAAATTTCTGCTGTATTACAGGATATAAATAAATATACTCTGATGTATTTTGTAAATGCAAAGTACTTTGGAGATTACTTGGTTGTGTCTGAAGAAATCAGGTCGTTTACTAATTTTTAAAACTGCATGAAAGCTGGGATATCTAATTCACCATAAAAGGAAAAGTGATATTAGATGCAGTGGAAATTGTATGTGGGGTGTTTGTCTTGGCAATAACAGTTGTGTTGTCATCCATTGACTAAGAAGATAAGCATATCTGTATGTAGAGGCTGTGGAACTGACCACACTGTCTGTGCATCAAGCCTGCCCTTTGATTTATAGCTAATCCTGCTCCTTACTGATGCTATGTGGCTCAGTCCTATCTTTTGGCTGTAGCAATTTCTTTATCTCTAGCATTTCGATGTTGGTCTCTACATGTTATGACTGTGGTGATATTTTTTGCAGTTCAGTATACCCAGAGTTATGCATGAAAGTGCCTCAAAATAATTTTCTATTTTATGGTTATCTGCCTCTGATAGGAGAGATGGGAGAAAAGACAAGGAGGAATCCTACTTACAAAATGCCCACTATTTTCTTTGTTCTTTGAACAACTATTTGTTGAGCACATCTTATTGCCAGGCATTTTACATTTCATATAAGTCTTCTGAGAACTTTTATGGGAGTTATCATCCTGACCATTTCACAGATGAGCACTCCTGTGCTCTTTCGTTTCTGTGCATGTGTTGGAGAGCAGGCTGTTATCTAGGACTTTATGATGGTGTTTCTTTCTTAGCATGTTATATGATTCATAACTGACCTACAGATGATGAAAATTCCCAATACTCTGGATATAAGACCCTCAGCAAGTCCTGGAGTTATGAGAACGTATGGGGTTGGATATCCTCTAGAGTCCAACAAATATCTACTCATTATCACTTGTGCATTCTGCTTCCAATCACAAGCTCCAGTATTTTCTATACCTGGGTTCTTGATACAGAAATATAGAACGTAGAACAGTGACTCAAACTGGCATCCATTCTACACTCATTCATTCATTTATTTAACAAAAACATAGTGAACTGTTAACATGCTAAACACTGGGATTGTAGACTTAAATAATCCTTTGTCCCTGCCTTCAAGGAGGTTGCATGTTGCATTGCAAGCTCAAGATCAGAAAGTAGGTCCTTCTCAGCCAAGTCAAAATCAATGATTAAATATCTAGTATTTTGTTTTGCTCTGTAGTTATCTTCATAATGTTTCTTCTACTTGTTTCATATAACATCAGCTCCCTTGAAGAGTAAGTGCTTTAAGAGCTAGGACTGTGTCTCACTTGACTTTGTATCTCCATCAACTGACACAATGTCTGACATGTAAGGTGTTCAACAGATGCTTATTGAATTAATGAATGGGGTACAAAGACTATTTGTTAATTAATAGTCATCTTTTATATCAAACACGAAGCGCAAAGACATTGACTTGTCATTAAATTGGGCACATGCTAGTATTCAGATTTCTAAATGTTAGTGCTTTATAAAATTATTTAAATTTTGACATCAGGTGCAGAGTTGAATGTAGTATACTTCTTAGGTCATAATTCACCAACATCATCATTCTGTGCAAGACCCCTCTCTTTGTTGTTTTATTTTTTCCTCTTACATTTTTCATTTTCTGCTCTCTGCCCCAACACCCACTCTAATTTGTTGTATGTATTCATTTTTGGGTATGCATGTATTTTTAAAAATTAATTTTAATTAGTTTCAAGTATATAGTATATTGTAAAACAATCTCCCCAATTGCTTCCTCTCTCCACTAACCCTCCACCCAGCCAGTGTATTAATGCCAACTGCATTCTATGCCGTGCTCTCTATCCCCATGACTGTCCATCCAGCTACTAATTTGTACTTATTTAAACCTTCACCCCATTCTCTCAGCTCCCCCAACTCCCCCTCCCCTTTCTTTGTCACCAAATTGTCCACTATATTTGTGAGTCTGTTTTTGATTAGTTTGTTCTTTTCATTCCTTAGATTCCACATATAAGTGAAATTATATAGTGTTTATCTTTCTCTGTCTGACTCAAATACAATATCTTTTTCTAGGTTCATCAAAACAATATCTTTTTCCATCCTCTTTCTTTTAGTCTGTGTATATCTTTCAATCTGAAGTGAGTTACCTGTAGGCAGCATATGTAGAAGTCTTGCTCTCTCATTCTTTGAGCCATTCTATCTTTTGGTTGGAGCACTTAATTATTTTTCATTTGAGGTACTTATTGGTAGGAATGAATCCTGTTCTAGATATATGTTTTTTATTACTATTCTAGATACATGTTTTTTCTTCTCAAAGAAGTCTCTCCAACATTTCCTATAATACTGGGTTGGTGGTGATCAATTCCTTTAGTTTATTTTTGTCTGGGAAACTCTTTATCTGTCCTTCAACTCTAAATGATAGCTTTGCTGGATAAAGTATTCTTGGTTGTAGATCCTGGGTCTTCGTCCTGTCGAATATTTTTTGCCAAGTGCTTCTGTCCTGCATAGTTTCTTTTGAGAAATCAGCTGCCAGTCTTATGGGTTTTCCCTTGTAGGTAACTATCTGTTTTTTCTTGTTGCTTTTAATTTTCTTTCTTTGTATTTAACCTTTGGCATTTTATTTATGATGTGTCTTGGTGTGGGACTCTTTGGATCCCTGGTTTTTGGGATTCTCTGAGCTTCCTGGGGTTTTATGTCAATTTCCTTCACCAGGTTAGGAAAATTTTCCATCATTAATTCTTCAAACAGCTGTTCAACATCTTAATTTTCTTCAATTACTCCAATGAGATGAATATTTGTAGCTTTAATAGTGTCCCATATGCTCCTTAAGTTATTTTTATAGTCTTGGTATCTTTTTTATTGCCATTGTGACTGAGTGTCCTTGGCTTCCCCACATCTATATAAGGCATTTGATCCTTTTCTTATGCACTTTGTTTATTCCACTGTTTATTCCATTTAATATACTTCTCATCTCAGATAATGGGTTCTTCATTCTGACTGGTTCCCTTTTATAATTTTTATTTCCATTTTTATGTTTTTTATCTCTTTGGTGAAGTTCTTACCGAATTTATCTGCACTTCTCATAAGTTCATAGAGCATCTTTATAATCAGTGTTTTGAACTCAGCATTTGTTAGATTACTTGACTCCATTATATTTGGATCTCTGTTCTGTTTTCTCATATGACTTCTGCTGCTTTGTTTTCCCATTTTGGCTGCCTTTCCATGCCTATTTCTATGTACTAAGCAAAGTTCCCAAGTCTCCGAGTCTTGTGTGGATTTGTGAAGTAGATGTCCAGTGTCACAGTCCTGAGTGGGATTCAGCTGTAGGCCTAATTTAGCCCCAGCCTGTGCCCCTCAGGAGTAACCTGTTAAGATACAGCGAGCAATCCATAGATGCTGTATTGAGAGCTGCTTCAAAGGGCCACACCAGAAACCGAGGCCAGCTGCCTTCAGTGTGAGTCTAGGTGCTGCTCACAAGGAGCACCTGACTTGCTGAGGAGATACCTGAATGTGGCTTGGGTGGGGCTGCGAGTTGGGGGAAGTGGGGTTTCCAGGAATCCTCTGGGTGGAATGACTTCTGTTATCCAGTTTGATGACATCTTGGCTATGGCTGTGCTGTGTCCACACATTGGGACGGGAGAGGGCTGAACAAGGAAAATTGAACACTGGCACTTCTGTACAGAGCGAGTCTCACCTTGGCCCTCACTCTGAAAATGTCTCCCTGTAAGTGCCTGGTGCCCCTGCTTGCAGCCAAATCAGCACTGGTGCTCAGAGTGAGCTGGTCCATCACCACAAAAATCCACTCGCAGATGCGGCACCTTTAAGAAGCATCTGCTGCTGTTGCCTTCATCTTACTCAGCTGCTGAAGACCTGGCAGCCCCATGTCCTTGCCCCATCCTACCTTCTGCTGTTACGTGATGATTTCTTGGACTTATCTCTAGTCATATGGCTTGTTCATCAAGATCACAGGTGACTTTTCCTTGCTGCTGCTCATTGTTTCTGTCAATGCTTTGATTTGGTCACCAGAGGGATGAACAGAATTTATATCATCCACACCACTTTTTTTCCTCCCAAGATATTCATGTATTTTTTAAAGATTAAGTTGTGTTTGAATTATATAAGTGTGGGCTTTATTTCCAAGCAATTAGAAATTTTCTAGTTACTTTTCTGTTATTTTGTAAAATTTTGTAAAATTTCTGTAAAATTTCAATCCTTTGAAATTTACTGAGGCCTACTTTGTAGACTAGGATATACTCTATTATGGTAAATTTTCCATGCATATTTCAAAAGAGTATGTGTTTTGCTGTTGTTGGGTGCAGTGCTTAATATATTTCAGTTAGATCAAATTTTTTAACTGTGATGCATATATTTTTTTAATATCTTCATTGAGTTTATGTCTGCTGGAAAAATGTGTTAAAATCTATAATGATTTTTTTATTTTTATTTTTTAGTTATATTCCTTTTACTTTATATATTTTGAGACTATAATGTTAAATGCTTAGAAATTTAGTATGACCATATCTTCCTAGTGGATGGAAGCTTTTATATTTATGAAATGCCTTTATTTCTAGAGGTGCTTCTTACCTTTATAGTCTGTATTGTCTAATATTAGTATAACTACATTAGCTTTCTTGGGGTCATTGTTTGGTATATCTTTTTCATCCTTTTACTTCAACACTTCTATTTACATATTCTTAAAGTGAGTTTTTTGTAAGCAGCCTATAATTGAGTTTTGTTTTGATTTTTAAGTCTTTCAGTTGAAATGTTTAGTTATCTTGCATTTAATGTAATTACAATATATCTGGGATAAGAAATAATCTATTTGCTTTCAACATGTTTTACTTTTTCTGTATTTGTATTCTCTCTTGTTTGCCTTCTTTTTGACATTAAAAACATTTCTTTATTAGCTTATACATTCCTCTATTAAATTATACATTCTTTTACTGTTGTTCAGTGCTTACCCTAGAATTAACATGTATCCTTGACAATTTAAAATCTAACACAGATTTGTACTGTTACCATTTCCTAGACACAATAAACCTTACAACACTTTAACTCCTGTTAAACTCAGTTTCAATTTATTTACTATTGTCATGCATCTTAATTTTTTACGTACTTTAAACTCCCAAGAACACTGTTATTTGGTATTGTTACTATTTAGTTAGACAATTATGTTTATGATTTATGTAAATATAAATCATTTGTACTATTCTTCATTCTTTTCTGCATTTCTAAGCTTTTGTCTAGGGTCATTTTCTTTTTATCTGAAGAAAAGCCTTTTGTGTTCTCATTAGAGTTGATGCGCTACTAATATTCTCAGTTTTTCTTTGAAAATACCTTTATATAAGTTTTATTTCTGAGAGATTTTTTTCTTTGAATATAGAGTTCTAGATTGGTAGTTATTTTCTTTCCATACTTTATCTTTTCAATATCTTCTGAGTTCCATTGTCTGCTGGATTGCATTGTTTCTACTGAGAAGTAATGTGTTAGTAATCTGTTTTTTTCCTCTGACTGCTTTTAAGATTATGACCTTGGCTTTTAAGTAGTTTTATTATGTGCAAAGATAAATTGTATTTAATATTTGTTTCTGATGTTTATAGAATTTCTTGAGTTTGTGGCTTGATGTCTTTTGTCCTGGGGGTTCCCCCTGTATTATTAAGCCACTTTCTTGTACACTTTCTAATACATCTATACTTCTTTCCATTCTTCTGTATTTTTATTCTTTTTGCTTTTTCTTGCTTCAATCTGAAAACTTTCTTCTAATATCATAGTTCACAAATTCTCTTTTGAGATAATTTCACTTATTGTATTTTTCACTTCTAGAATTCTGATTTGATATTTTTAAAATACAGTTCCCAAGTTTTCAGCTTTTGTCCAACATCATCCATCTTTTAAAAAAAATATCTGAAATCATATTAAACATAATCATTTTAGAGTCAGTACTTCATAATTTTATTTTCTGGATTTTCTCCAGGCCAGTTTCTACTTTTTTCCTCTTGGCTTCCTGATAAATCTTTTTTTTCATTTGCCCAGTGTGTTTGTGTATCTGTGTATTAAAATATGCATAAAATTTGCTATAATAACCATTTAAGTATACAATGCAGTAGCATTAATTATATTCACAATGTTGTGCAGCTGTCACCATTACTCTATTTGCAAAACCTTTTTATCACTCCAGACAGAAACTAGGTGCCCATTAAGAAATAACTCTCACATTCCTCCTTTCCCTCAGCCTCCAGTAACCACTTACCTATTTTCTATCTCTGTGTATTTGCCTGATCTAGATATTTAATGTAAGTGGGATTGTACAATATTTGTCCTTTTGTGTCTGACTTATTTCACTTATCATAAAGTTTTTAAGGTTTATCCATCTTATAGCATGTTTCAGAACTTTGTATCTTTTTATGACTGAATAATATTTTATTGTATATATTTACTACATTTTGTTTATCCATTCATCTGTTGATGGATACCTGGGTTGTTTCCATCTTTTGGCTATTGTGAATAATGCTGCTATGAACATTGCTGTACAAGTATCTATTTGAGTCCCTGTTTTCAAATTTTTGGATTATATACCTACAAGTGAAATGCTAGGTCATATGGTAATTTTATATTTGACTTTTTAAAGGAATGTCAATGTTCTTGACATTGCTGTCAAAAATCAATTGATCGTTGATGTGAGGGTTTATTTCTGGGTTCTCAATTTTATTCCATTGGCCTATATGTCTCTCCTTACATGAGTACCAAACTGTTGTTTTGTAGTAAATTTGAAATTGGGAAGTGTGAGTCTTTAACTTTGTTCTTTTTTTTCCCCCCAAGATACTTTTTTGGCTGTTCAGAATCCCTTGAGTTCCATGTGAATTTTAGGGATAATTTTTCCATTTCTGCAAAAATTGTCACTGAGATTTTGTTAGCAAATCTGTAGATTGCCTTGAGTATTGCCATTTTAACAACATTAAATTTTCCAACCCATGACTATGGGTTTTTTTTTCTGTTTATTTAGGCCTTCTTTAATTTCTTCAGCAATATTTTACTGTTTTCAGTGTATATGTCTTGCGTCTCCTTGGCTAAATATAGTCTTATATATTTTATTCTTTTTGATGCTATTGTAAATACAATTGTTTCCTTAATTTCCCTTTAGATTGCTCATTCTTAGAGTATAGAAATACAACTTTTTTCTTTTCATTTTTTAAAGCTGTTTATTTCCTGTATTTATTAGTGGTAATCATTTTTTAGGTGGATTCTTTAAAATTTTTTATATATTAAGATTATACCATCTGCAAATAAGATGATTTCATATCTTCCTTTCCAATTTAGGTGCCTTTTATTTACTTTTTGTGCTTTATTGCCTTGGCTAGAAGGTTGAATACTATGTTAAATAGGAGCAGCAAAAATGGCATCTATGTCTTGTTCCTAATCTTAGGGGGAAAGATTTCTGTCTTTCACCATTGTGTACAATGTTGGCTGTGGGATTATCATGTATAGCCTGTTGGTGAAATTATTTTTATTCTTAGTTTTTTGAGTGTTTTTATCATGAAAAAATGTTGAATTCTGTCAGATATGCATCAATTGAGATAATCATGTGATTTTTCTCCTTTATTCTATCAATGGGATATATTATATTGATTGATTTTCATATGGAGAGCCACTTCCATTCCTGGAATAAATCTCACTTGGTCATTGTATATAATTCTTTTAATATGTTGCCAAATTCAATTTGCCAGTGTTTTATTAGGGAATTTTGCATCTATATTCATAGAGATTATTGGTCTGTAATTTTCTTTTCTTGTAGTGTCTTTTTCTAGTTTTAGCATCTGGGTATTGCTGGCCTCCTAAAATGAGTTTGGAAGTATCCTTTAATTTTTGGAAAAGTTTGAGAATTAGTGTTAATTCTCCTTTAAGTGTTTGCTCGAATTTACCAGTAAGCCACCTGGTTCAGGACTTTTCTTTATTGGAAAGTTATTGATTAGTAATTCAATCTCTTTACTTGTTATGAGTCTGCTGAGATTTTCTATCTCCTCTTGAGTCAGTTTAGGTAATTTATTTGTTTCAAGGAATTTGTCCAATTTTTCTAGGTTATCTAATTTTTGGCATACAATTGTTTATAGTATTCAGAGAAAACATTGTGTGTGATTTTTGGAAATTTATTGAGACTTCCTTTGTATAATTGTACATAGATTTTGGAGAATAATTCATGATGGTTTGAAAAAACTTTTCTGTCTTTGAAGTGGAATTCTATAGATCTAAACTTGAGCTTATCAATTATATACTATGAAACCTTTGAGATTTTCTTATTTTTCATTTGCTCTATCAGTTTCTGAAAGTTATTAAAATCTTCAAACCACAGATGTTATTTAATTGCATTCTCTTCAGATTTGTTTTTTTATATTATGAGACTACATTGTTAAGTGTGCATATATTTAGATTCATTTTATCTTGTTCTTCTTGAGCAGTTTACTGATATATAGTGTTCCTATTTGTCTATTATTCTGTTTTTCACATTAAATTCTACTTTGTGTGATAATTAATTATGCTGGTTTAGTTTTGTTTTAGATTTTCCTGGTTAACTTTATTCATTTCTCTTTGATTTTTTCAAAAAGTGTGCTATGAAAAGAGCATAATATTAGATTAGAAAACCCATTTCAATTGATTAGTTCAACCCATTTACATTTATACAGTTCCTGTTATATTAGGACTTATTTCTGCTACTTTATTTTGTGTTTTCTATTTATGCTATTTTATTTTCTTTTTTCCTTCCTTTCACTGAATGTTCTTATGCTGGCTTAAAGTTATTAATATTATTTATGTTCTTATGATTACCTCTTAAACAGATTCATACTTATGTTCACTTTTCTATAACTTTATAAGCTAATCACATCTATATTTTTTGCCTTAAACATGGAAATCATCTTCATATATTCTTGAGTCCTTTTGGCAACTACTTTTATTAATCCACAATGCATCTTAAAAATTATATAAAGTTTTCCTTTTTTTTCTTTTTTTTTTTAAGTCAAGGCAATCCTTGGTTGACCTTACAAATTGCAAGGATCTTGTCAGTTTATGATCTTCTTATTTTTTATTATTTTACACCTACAGCACTTGGTCTTCCTAGGTGATCTCCCAAACAAGTGCTAACCAGGCCCAACCCTGATTAGCTCCTGATATCAGACGGGATTGGGCTGACATGGGTGACATGGCCATAGACAAAATCATATAAAATTTTAATTTGGGATTGTTATAAATATATTTCCAATTTTCTTCTTTTCAAAAATTTTATATTAACTCATTTAGACAAATTAACTGAATTACTTACTCACCCTTACTTTCAATATCTCATAGCATCTTCCTGGATGTACTTTTTTCTTGCTTGAGTACTCCTTCCAGGAGTATTTTCAAATAGGCTCTTTGTGTAGTTAAAGTTTTTAAGTCCTTGTATTATTGAGAATATCTTTATTTCATCTTTAAATGATAGTTTGTAGATATTAAATTCTAGATTTAAAGTTCATTTTCTTTAACACTGAAAATATTTCTTCAATGACTTCTTCTAGCATTATTGATGAGAAATATTTTTTCTGAATCTGATTCTTCTTACTTTGGATATAATCCACTTTTACTCTCAGAAGCTGTTAGAATTTTCTTTTAACATAAGATGTCCTTAAATTTCATGTCTATGTATGAGTTTTTTCCTTATTTAACCTATTTAGCCCTGCACAAAAACTTTTAAACTGAGGTGTCATAGCTTTATTTCAATTTTGGGAATTTTTTAGCAATAATTTCTTCAAATATTTTCTCCCCTCCATTCTTTTTCCTTTCTTTTAGAAACTCATACTATGTGAATGTTGGCTATTCTAATTCTGCCTTCGAATCTCTTAAATTTTCTTTATCATTTTTCATCTTTATCTTTTCTTAAGTCTACTTGGAATACCACTGGACTTAATTTTCTGACTCAATAATTTGTTCTGTGGCTGCTATTTAATCAACTTATTGAGCTCTTTATTTTAACTAAAATATTTTCATCCTCAATGTGATGATTAACTGTGTATTAACTTGGCTAGGCTATGGTGCCCAGCTGTTTGGCCAAACACTAGTTTAGATGTTGCTGTGAAGGTATTTTGTATATCTGCTTGACCTTTACAATCAGTTGACTTTGGATAAGTAAAGTAGATTACCCTCAATGATGTTGATATCTCATCAAGTGAAGGCCATCAGAACAAAAACAGAGAAGCAATTCTGCCTCAGGATTGTAACACAGAAATCCTGCCTGAGTTTCTAGCCTGCCAGTATGCCTTACAGATTTTGAACTCAAGGTTATGGCTTTAACTCTTGCCTGAATTTCTAGCCTGCTGGCCTACCCTACAGATTTTGGACCTGCCTGCCCTGCAAATCACATGATCCAATTTTTAAAAATAGACTCTATCTATCATCTATCATCTATCTATCATCTATCATCTATCTATCTAATCTCTATTTCCTATTGGTTCTGTTTATCCGGAGAATGATAACATATCCATTAACTTTACTTCTTCATTTTTTAAAAATTATAACTGCTTTCTTCTTTATAATTTCAATATCTTCCCTTATCTCTTTGAGGATATTTGCTATACTTCTTCTAGATTATTTTCTGTGTTCATTAAATCTGCTTCCTCAAGTATAGTTTGCTCAATGAGCTGTTATTCTTATTTAATGACTTATTATTTTCCTGTGAATCACACTCCCTTGGAAACATATCAGTCTCTTTTCTATTTGTATCCCCTCCTTAACCAGTTGTCCTTACTCCTCAGGGAACTCTCTTATTTCCAACTGGGACTGCTCTAATATTACACTTCAATTCTAGTGGGCACTGGCCTTCACCGGCATTGCTATTTTTCTATTCCATGGTGGGCTAAATACTGACTTTCCCAAGACAATGTTAGAAAAAGAAAGAGCAGAAACAGAAAGTTTTCTTTGACACCTATACTCATCTGGGTCCTAACTTTCCTCCAATCTAGGATGCCATTTCTCCTCTAAATAGCAATCCAATCATGTTCTGTGTTCTCAAGTGAGTCCCACAGTTGTAGTGTTAGGTCTTGAGGCTCACCAAATTCCTTCCTGCTCCTGAGATCTCAGAATTTGGTTTAGGGGAGGAAGCAGCAACCTGTGTTAGTTTATCATCTTACTGGTACTCCTTCAACCACTCTCTTGATTTAAATGACTGATTGATTGACTGGTTGATGGATGTACAGATTTTCTGCTTTACAGCAGGACAATAAATCTTGGTCGTGAGTGGGAATTTCATATTTACTTATTCTGAGTGGAAAATATTACTAACTTAGTCTTACAAATAAAAAATAAATAAAAAGCTGGATGATATGGCTGACCCACAACTGTCTTGTTAGAGCTAATAGATCATCTGTGATCAAGATGGAGGAAGAAAAGGGAGGCAGGACATCTTGTTTTGTGACCACCTCTGATACCCCCTGGGCTGTGACCTGCTGCCCTACAACAGTGGGCAGAGGGAGAAGTCTTCTCTCCAGACTTGACCACCTTCTTTACTCCATGGAAGGTATTTTTAATTCTCTGGGATGCTGCTACCACCTACTTAATTGCTATCACCCTGATGTTAAAAGCTGCCTTTGTATTTGGGTATCATGCATGCCTAATGTGTAAATATGAGCACACAGCAAGGTTAATTATCAGGAGGCTCCTCCTTGGAAAGGGATCCTGTGGAAAAACCCTAGATCTGCTTCCTGAGACAAAGATTTCTATCAGAGACTTGCAAACTCTTGGCATAGGCAGTGCTGGCCCTGAGTGAGGCTATTCCTGAACAGATGAGAATTTTGGGTCATGCTGCTCATATCCGTACAATGTATTGGTTCAGATGCAGGCAGAGGTCTGTTGAGCTTCCCAAAGAACACAACTCTGTGAGATTTAACAGTGCATGAGAAATGGGAGCAGACATTTAAAAATTCTAATTAAGTGCTGTAGCTGATGAGCAGAATTACAAGTTATGCATAGAACTGGAAATGAAATGGTTTAGAGAAAACATTTCATTGTTCCTCATGTGGCATATTTTCAAGTAGCTAACAATAACAACTAACATTTATAAAACTTCATTTGTATCAGGTGGTGTGTTAAGTATTACCTAGATTATCTCTTCAAGGCATACAAAAATCATGAGATAGTCATAGTTATTAATTCCATTATATGCCACATCTGAGAATTAGACTGACTTGTCCTCTGTCACACAGAGAGCAAGTGGCCAAGGTGGTCTGACTGAGTTGGGAGTCTTGTACTTACTACTAGCCATATTGCTGCTCAGAACCTGGGTCCTATTGTTTGAAGGGCAGACTTTGCGCATTTCCCACAAGAAGACATCTTCCTGTACCTTTTATGAATTGCTTATATTTTTCAAGATAAATAATATTTTAATGCAATATTAAAAAGTGAAAGTTAATGCCAAAACATTCATGATGAACAAAATATCTAAATTTTAAAGACAAGAAATAATCCTGCCCTTGGAAGTCCCTGAGAGTCTTATAAAAGAGGGGGTCAGAGTGCAAATGATATTTTGGCAAATTCTGTTCAGTCAATAAAATTCTTAGCAAAGAAAATGAGATCTAAACTGCTAAATGTCCTCAACTACTTGTACACAAGACTAATTTTTCTTTTTAACAACTTAGTCAAGTTGGGGTCTTGCGAAAGACATTTGATTAACATCAAGTTTAAAGTTACTTAACATTGTCACGGAGTTGAGAAATTGTCAAACATGGCAATTCTTTCAATTGAAAACAAGTAAAGAGGTAATCTGGCAAGTAATGAGTTTGCTTCCATTAAAGCTAAGAAAGTAAAATTATATCAAATTCTCGTTTTAGTATAAATAAAATATAGTTTAAATATAGTAAAGTGGAGTTAAATAAAATGCTCCATTTTAATAGTTTTAATGTTGAAAATAATTTTACATTTGGTACTGATATTCACTGTTAAAATATTTTAATATTAAAAAGTTTAATAAACTGTTTTTATATTACCAGTTTTTAGTTTTTCAATGCTTTTTCCACCACTTGAAAGTTGTAACATTGAAAAAGCATCATAAAAGTCACAAAAACACATCTGTGGGTGCCACATCTTCCTTGGCCTCTGGCCTCCATGATGGCCACACCCCAATTCCAAATGCGTCGCCAAGGTTGTCCAGCCACGTCCCACAGTTTCCATGGTCCTTTTTCTCTGAACCTGTCTGCATGTTGCACAGAAACTATCTGGAATCTGTAAAAACGACTACAACATGCTCTGATCCCAAGCCTTAAATCCTTTGTTAAACGGATTCTTTATAAAAATGGCTTTGCTAAAATTTCTTAAAGGCAAAGCACAAAACTCACAGGAAAGTGCAAAAAATGCGAGCTTCTGTGTTTGCCACCTGAGAAGACCTCCAGGGTGAGGCTGTAGCAAAGCTCCTTGATC
This sequence comes from Macroglossus sobrinus, assembly GCA_004027375.1. Classification (NCBI taxonomy): domain Eukaryota; kingdom Metazoa; phylum Chordata; class Mammalia; order Chiroptera; family Pteropodidae; genus Macroglossus; species Macroglossus sobrinus. The sequence goes on along the minus strand of PVKZ01000336.1, from coordinate 416,495 downwards.
CACAACTAGGGCCTGGGAAAGGAAGGTGTTTTACTCACTATAAAGCAGCTCAAAGTAGATCCATGAGGTCATGACAGGGTTTATCTGACGCTGCCGCATGGACTCCTGATCTCCTTATTTAATAGACTTTTATTCTCATAAGCTCTTGGTTCTTGACGATTTAGTGTTAAAAAAACAGCAAAAGTAGTGGAGAAGCAGAGACATTGAACAAGTTTCCTTTCTTCTGCTGCCATGATTGGCACTTTGCTCCTGGGCCTCTTCCATTTTCCCTTGGCAAGAAGGTGACAGACATCAACGAGGACTAAGACTGCCAGTGTGCAGCTGCCTCAGGTCAATGGGCAAAATGGCCAGGCCTGTACTGCCCGCGGGGGGTTGAGGTTGGAGCCACATATGACCTTCAGAAATTCAGCGGCATGTTTAGCTGAATTTCTGATGCAAGTTTCATTTAGCTTTTTTTTTGCCCTTTTGGTATTTAGTATTTTCCTTATTCAGGTCTGATGATCCTGGGCTTGTGTTTAGGGTCTGCTTTACTGATTCATACTACTTCTTTCTGGAGTGAGGCAGTAGAATGTTTAAGATCAGGAACCTTTTCCATTTCTCTTAACCCCAAGTATGTTTTTAAAGAAATGGAATCACGTGCTTCTTATTCATATTAGACTGACCCATGTGGACACCCCTGGATATTTTTAGGAAGCCAGCAAAACAATTCCGTGCATTTTCTTTGAACTAAGAAGTTGTGTATTTAGCCCAAACTAGATAAAACAGTTGCAGGAAGGGAGGGAGGGGAAGGGAGAGCAGAATGAGGCTAACCAAGTGAGCATGTATATGGTGAGGTTTTATTCTGCGAAGCTGGTCTTGAACCCCCTAAAGCAACTGCTTCTGGCTCCTGGTGCTTACCTGGGAATGTTTGAAGGACGCTCTTTTCAGAACATGCCCAGAACACAGGAATGAGGAAAAGAGAAAAAGAGAAATAAATAAACCCAACTATGTCATCTAATAAGACCCAGAACTCTAAAAAATGTTTAATTTCATAATTTCAGTTTGGGGTGAAGTCAGAATGGATAATTTTGCTCCATTCATCCTCAAAAACATACCTGCACTGACTTTTCTTTCAAAGAGTGCCTTTCAAATAAAGGTCAGAGAGGGGAAAGACCTCAATGATAGGATGCCATCTTAATTCCTTTTTCAAGGAAAAGCTCAACTTGTTTTTAGATTGGTTCTAATCTATCAAAACTCAATAAATGAAATGATGGTATCTCGACCCAGTTACAGGTGTGAAGTTGAGGGAGGTATCTGTTTGTAATTTTTTTCTGATATATTTTCAAGTCATGCACATAAGTTGAGGTAAAAAGAAAGCACTTGAGGTCAGTTAAGCGGTTCTCTCTAGGTGGTGGCCTTTTGAGGCAAGCGGGCTGAGCATTTGCTTCAGGCCACGGCTGATCGATTGTCTTGGCAGCTTACAAAAGAGAAAGTAGGTGTCTCAGTGGGAGCAGAGTACAGCCATCATCTCCAAGGGCTGTGTGTGCAACGGATGTGAATAGAAGCAGTTTGCAGTGGAAGCGTTATGATTGAGCCTTTTGCTTTTATTATTTGGTTTCCATGGTAAGTCTTTTCAAAAGACTAGGATAACAGTGTTATTACATAGTCAGGAGAGTAGTACGATGAGCGATGACATGCATTAGTGGAGGGCTTGAGAGTTTGCAAAGCAAGCTTGTGTGCAATGCCTCATTTGGTCCTCACAAAAGCCCTGTGAAATAGGTAGGGATTATTATTCCCATTTTGCAGAAGAGAAAATTGAGGCCCAAAGTAGCTAACTCCTGGCAACACAGTCAAAATGTAGGTGTTGTCAAAGGGTGGCTGTGGTTTTCAAGGGATGACCTGCAAAGCCTAGGTTCAGGGGTGTCATCTTAGGCTCAACAGCTATGTCTGCCCAGCAAACCCATTCTGCGACCACAGTTAGATGAATTCTCAAATGGGAGTGGCACCTGCAGAAGACATTTGAAAATGTGTGATAGTTTTTAAATTTTAATCACTTGGGGTGGAGAGAACCATTAATATCTAGACATAAGGGCCAGGGATGTTAAATTTCCTACTACTGGCAGGACTGTCCCACAAAATGAAGGCTTCTGCCCAAATTTTCAATAGTACAGTTGTCAAGAAACACTAAACATCTTTTTAAGGACTACATGTTGAGTTTATACATGTGATTATATTTGAGATCAAAAGGTTTCCCCTACTAAAATGAATCTCTGAAAATGACTGAGTTAACTGTTCCTGGAGGTACCTTCAGCTCTAAACTCCCACTTCTCTCTGCATCCTTGTTTTCGACTTTCTCTAAAGTACCACAGAGAAGGGCTCTGGCTTCCTCTTGCTGGTCTAAAATTTTAAGCAGGAACCATAGAAAGCTGAATATCATGTAATTGGCAAGTAGCTTGGGCTCTGTGCACAGGGAGTGGATGTTGCCAATCTGTGGAGATCCTTTGCTCCTCCCTGACTACAGAAAGGAATCTTGCTGCAGATTTCTTTGCTTTAACCAACAACCAGGTTAAAGATGTGGGTGCCAGCTTTCCTCACTCCCCTGCTGAGAAGACCTGCTACTCACAGATTCCTCTATAGACTTGAAAGCTGCTCTGCTGTGCAGCATGAGATTTTTCAACTGAAAGTGTTAAAGTTGGGGGTGGCAGAAAAGAAGGTGTTGCACATACACATGAACCTGTCTGTCACAGTCATGAGCTATTGAGAGCTGAGATGTGACAGTTAATTCTCAAACCCAAGAGTTGAGCTGGCAGCATCTCAATCCTTCTCTGACTGTCCTGGCCAACAAGGCTTCCTTACATCTGCTGCCATCTGCCTCCCCACAGGAACTGGGAGCTGCTGGAAAAGGCTGGCATTCTTTACCATCTCTTATTTACACTCAGTGTGATAGAGGTGTCACTGTAGATCAGGGTAGAATGAGAAAGCTCTTCAGTGCTGCCATAGGATTCTAACAGCTATCCTTTATTGGGCACATCACATGTATTACAATAATGCTAGGGTCCTCACAAGAGCCTTGTGAGGTAGGTGTGGGTGTTTTCACTTTACAGATGAGGAAACTGAGGTTTGGAAGGGGTATAGACACCATTCAAGATGCCGCAGCTTCTAAGTAGTACAGCAGTTTCCTGCCCACATCTGCCCTTGCTACACAGCATCTTCATGGCCATTGGTCTACCCTATCTCTGTGAGTTTGAGTTTGCCTTTGATCTCTGGGGTTCATTTTCTTATGTGAGAACTGCTGGGATCTGAGGGGCCTGGTAGCCCAGACTCCATGGATTTCTTGCTTATTGTCATATCCTCCTGTCTTGTTTGGTACCTGGCATATAGGAAATGCTTAGTAACTCCTGTCTAATAAACTTAGAAGTCTATGTTTTCCTTCATATATCTGTGCAGTGTCAATAATCACATTTTATTATAAATTCCACTGCTCAGCTGCCTCGCAGATGAAGGAGCTTCTAGATTTGGTGGGGAACAGTTTTAGTAAGGAGAGTGGGGGCCACTGTATGCATAATGACTGGAGCTCAGAGATAATATACAGGTGAGGTCATATTTCACAAATACAATGTCCTAAAAGGCTGCAGTGCTGGGCCTCTGCTCCTCCCTGACACAGGGCTGGGACTGGGGTGGGGCAAGTGAGGCATGTGTGCCAGGGGGTGCCAAACAGCTCAGTTATTAAGATAAAGGTTTAACTAATTAATTAAAAATCTAGAGCAATTAGGTTTAATAGATTAAATTAAATAATCAAAACTTAATTTGATTAATTAATTACTTAGTCAACAACTTATATAATCAAAATAATTCCTGATGAACAAATTATTAACACTATAAACAAAAACAGGATCAGTCGTACTGGTGCCTGGGCTGAGCCATGTTAAAGCCTGAAGCAAAAGGCACAATCACTCATACTGATTCTGTCTTTATTTAAGATATTGATATTTTGTTTATCATAAATTCTTTTGCATCGATTTTGATTTTTTTACAATACTGAATTAACATATTATTCATCTTGATTACTAAGCCTTGTGGCAGCCTTTACTTTTGCACTCAGTGCAAGTGCCTCACTTTCATTACCCTAGTCCCTGTCCTGCGCTGACTTGAGTCCTCCCACTCTCCTCTCTTATGGATCTAACAGGACTACCCACTGCTTCGTACAATCCTCTGAACTTGGCAGGTATCTTCTGGCCTCAGGGCCTTTACTCAGGCCATTCTCTTTTTCCTGGTCCTCCCTTTCCCCACATATCTGGATGTCTTTGATTCCAACCTCCTTTAACTATTTGTTCATTTATTTATTATTCTTTGCTCAATTATTCTCCATTATAGTATAAATCCCATGAAATCAGGTGTTTTCATCTGTATGGCCAGGCATGTGGTGGATGCTCCATAAATATTTGATGCATGAACAAATAAAAGAATATAAAGAACAGGTCTAACTGTTCCTAAAAGCCATAATTAGAAATTTTAATCTACGTTGTAGGCTTCCGAAAAAGAAAATAACTATATATAGCTACTATTTATATGTGCAGGCACTATGCTAAGCACTTTTGTATGTATATTATCTCATTGAATTCTCCTGACCACCCTCCCTACCATGTTTTACAGAAGAAGAAAATGAGACCTAGAGAAGTTAAGAAACATGTCCATGTGCAAGCTTCTTGGATTTCCATGTAGATCTGTCTGAGGTTCAGAGACAATTTTTGGTGTTTGTAGGATGTGTTGACTAAGGAAGAAAGAGATAGGAAGTTGGCAGAAAATCAAAGAAGTGTAAAATGAGGGAGGAGAGAGGTGATGTTTCCGAATAATTTTTCTTCTCCCACTGTCATTGTTCTACTGTGTCACTCCATCTGCCTATCCAAATGAGTGGAAAGGAGGTCAGAACTAGGTTAAGAGTGCCTAGCAGATAATCATTAACTTATCTAGACTAAACTCTGTGTAAAAAAAATGTGTTCAGGACTTCTTTTCAAATGAGATTTTAATCTGATTAGCAATGTCATCTTTTGTAATAACAGACAAGTATGCAGTTATGACTCTGGCTTATTAACCAGGTCCTTGTCAGCAGCTCTCAGACCTGATGGGGCAGCCTGGTGAATCTTTTAGAGCTCTTTGAGGGGCAATGGCATTGTCAAGCAGAAATAGCAACTATTAGGAACCCAGGAAACCTGGTTTGGCTGCTTGGTTCTGCATGTTATTTCACCTTTCTGAGTCTGTTTCTTCAGTGACATGATAATAATTGTTTTCTCTCAGGGTGCTGTAAGGATGAAATAGAATATATATGACATATATATATGAGACATGGCACAGACGTTTGCGTCTTTTACTCTTTTGGTCCTTGTTTTCTAGTTCTTCTTTGTAAGTAGGAAAAGGGATGAGGGCAAAATCTGGGAGTGGATGGTCTTCTAGTGAACACTAACTAATAGGGCTATAGATAACCCTCAAATATTGCCAGTGATCATACAAACACACATTTAAAATGTGATACAGGATAATAAAATGGTGCTCTAAGGAATTTAACATGATCTGATCAACCCAGGCAGAATTTCTGGGCAGGTTCAATCCTCTCCATTTCCAAGAGGGGAAGAAGCCCTAGGAAAGATCAAAGACCTGTCTGGTCTTTTGCACTCTCTCTGCTCTCTGCTCAGCCCTGTCCTGTGAGCCCACCTGCAAGCAAGGGCAGGCTAGAAGGTCAGTAACACTGTCACAGTGCTTGCACATTGAAGATTTCCATCATCTCAAGCACCACTTTCTCAATGGGGAAGTAGAACTTTCCAGGAAAGTTTTCTTGAGATATATTACTGGAACAGCAACTTCATCTCATTAGAGTGAATGTGCTCTCGTAGAGCCCACAAGGGGATTTGCTTCATTCCAGAGTTCTGAGGGGGCAAGTTGAGACATGGCTAATCCATCTTAATGCGTTCTGCCTAATCCATGGAATCAAAAGTATCCTGAACCTGAATCGTTATTATTATTATTTTTCTTTTCTTCTTCTCCTTCTCCTTCTCCTCCTCCTCCTCCTCCTCCTCCTCCTTTTTCTTTCTTTCTTTCTTTCTCTCTCTCTTTCTTTCTTTCTTTCTTTCTTTCTTTCTTTCTTTCTTTCTTTCTTTCTTTCTTTCTTTCTTTCTTTCTTTCTTTCTTTCTTTCTTTCTTTCTCTCTCTCTCTCTCTCTCTCTCTCTCTCTCTCTTTCTTTCTTTCTTTCTTTCTTCTTTCTTTTTGACCCAGTGCCATTAAAGTAGACAACTCTTTGAAACAAGTTTGGTTAAGAAGAGATACAAAGGTACAGCGCAACCTTGGATAAAGCTGAACTGCAAGTGAAGTAGATTTTAAGTGCTCCTAGATGAAAAAAAGATAGTTTGCTATTTGTCTTAACATTGCCCCTAATTGCAGACACTCATCATCAAGCAGCTGCAGGGTATCTTATACTCATCTATTAGATAGACAGAGGTGATCTTCATTCAGGAAGATGCTAGGGAGACAGGATCAAAGCTCAGTGTTGATGAGATGTGTTTAGCTTGACTGAACCAGCCCATGGTCCTAAAAACTGGAAGCAACAAACATAAGTAGATGGTTGTTGATTTGTAATCTCAATTAAACCCAATGCATCTGATAGCCCACAGTTCCTAAGCCACTCAAAAGTACTTCAGTTTTAATTAAGTTTCAGCAGGCAGTTAAATCACAATCATATCATGATGTTTTATATTCATTCATTCAACAAACATTTATGTACAAGGCTCTGTAAGAGAATGCAAGTAATATAAGGGTGAGGGCAGCACAGAGCATTTTCACAGACTATTCTATGACTTAATCCTCGCAGTAATCTGATAAGAATGAGTATGTATTACTACCGTTTTATATATGAGGTGACCAAAGCTCAGAGAAATGATCAAAATTTGCTTAAAATCTAATATTTATCCATAGATAGGAATCAAATTCATGTCTTTGGAAAACAAATCATTATAATAACAATGTTACTAGACATTTGTTATGTGTAGAGGGCCTGACTTAGTTTCTTTACATGTACAGGATTGTATCTTATTGTTAAAGTAATCTGATGAGGTAGGTGTTATTTTTATGGTACCTTGCCATGTCCAGCAAGTGGTAAACTCTGCCACATCCAGTGCAGCTCTGGAGAATATACCTGAGTGGGAATGGTGGGAGATGCAGTAAAGAAAGCAGACAGGAAGCTGGCATCAGGATGTCCACTGTCCACTGATGGTGGAGCAGTGGTGTAGTTTTATTTTTGCAAGTTGCATTTATATAAGAACATACAATAGTTGGCATAAGCCGTTTCCCTTAGGCATAACAACACTGCTTCTTCTACTTCTCCAAGGCCACATCTTATCACGACCTTCAGTTTGTTTGCCTGCCTGCGGCCACAGTTGTACTTTCTTGTTCTCAGAAGAAATTTGTGGAGGTGAGGTAACCCGTGGTTGTCCTCGCAGACTGCAAGGACCTTGTCAGCTTACAATTTGCTCTTTACAGTACCTAATTCACATGAGCAAACAGAGGCATAGAAGGTTAAGGAACTTATGCAGAGGAAGTAAGAGATGAAGCCAGCATCATAACTAGCCAGCCTGACCAAGCCCTTGTTCATAGCCCACTGTGCTGCCCACTATAGAAGGGAGTTCACTGCCTTTTGATGAGTGGGGCATATGTTTGAATTTCCTTTGGGGAGGAACATATGCCTAGATCCATTCACAAACTCTTCATCCAAGCATGTACTGAGAACCCCCCATGTTCCAGCATGATTTGTGCCTGTTTACTGAAGTGTACCTTTCTGGCTGTGGCCTGGGTGAGAGGTAGAGAGAGTGTGGACCATTAAGTGCTGTTGGTCCAGTTGCTTTTGTGGGGCTCTCAGAAGGTCTTGGTAGTTATCACAGTAACCATTGCTACTATCATCACACAGCTAACTAACTTATTTATTTATTTATTTATTTATTTATTTATTTATTTATTTATAGCACTTACTCTGTGCCAGATATGGTGCTAAGCAATTGGCAAGCATTAACTCATTTAATCCTCACAACATCCTTATTAGGTGACTACTGATATTACATCAATTTTGTGGAAGTGGAAACAGGTTGACAGAGCCCAAGCCATGGTCACACAATCACTCAGCTAATAAATCTCAAAGCTAGAGTACTTTTCTCACATCCCTGGGCAAGCTCACACCTAAACTTCCTGGCCCAACAGAAGCATAATTCTGCAGGTTGTGGATCTCTCATGAACAGTCAGTCTCAGTGGTTCTCCACAGAGCTGCCTGCTCCTGATGACCCTGCACAGAGGATTTTTATGGGTTTGGAGAAGGCTTCTTCTCTTGTATCTCTTGAGTGTTGCTGTGAGGGAAGCACCTGTACTGGCTGTGGGAGGGATGACAGAGGGTAGGTGAAGGTGAATGTGTGAAAGAGGGATTGACTGTCTTCAAGTGAGTGACTTGGTTTTCTTATGACACTACAATTATACCATTTTATGTTTTTATACACTCAAAGATTGATATAATTCAGGTTTGGGGTAAAAGACAAGGGGAGATGCAGAGGGCTTATTTATCTTAAGCTAAAAGAGCAGGCTTAATGTTTTAAATTTATAAGACCTCAGGCTATAGGGTTCATGTGCCACCCTGAGTGATGGCCAGCCCTACATTGGTATGAGTTATAAATGTATTTTTTTATAATTCTGATCTTGATCTAGGAGTCCAAGATCAAGGAGTTGGTAGGATTGAGTCCTTCTGAGGTCTCTCTTCTTGATGTGTAGATAACCATCTTCCTCCAGTATTTATGTGATCTTTCCTCTATGTGTGTCTGTGTCTAAATTTCCTCTTCTTATAAGGACTTTTGGATTAGGACCTGCCATAAGAATCTCATTTTACCTTAATTTCTGATTTTTTATTCTTTTTTTTTTTAATAAAATGACATTTTATTGTGTTATGGTGTTAGTATTTTGGGTACAATTTCTCCTCTGTCTTCTAAATTTTCTGTAATGTAGTTGTATCTTTTAAAAAAATTCTTAATTACCTCTTCAAAGGCCCTATCTCCAAATACAGTCACATTGTAAAGTGCTAGGGATTAGGACTTCAACACATAAATTTTAGGGGGACACAAGTCATCTCATAACAATATCAGAGCAGCAGCAATCTGTGGTGAGGGTCTGTTTTGGTTTCTCTGACTCTTAATAAAGGTGAAGTGGGAGAGAGCGATAGGCAGTTAACAAGGCTGAGATCTGGGCTAACCTCCTTCTTTTCTTGGGCAACAGGCAGCCTGGAGACGAGATGATCAGTTAAAGCTTCAGAATTGACAGGTAGATCCTAATCATTCTTGGCTCCTTTGATGTGTACCACAAAATACTTCCTGGCTTCATCCTCCAGCAGAGCCAACTGGGACAGGAGAAGAGAGGGCTGGTCTTCAGAACTGGATACTGGACTCAGGGGCAGCTGCTAAGACAGTGGAGCCTAAATCATTCATGTCTCTGAGCTGAGGCTCGTTCAGAGCTAGACAAAGCAGCCTTTGTCTAAGGCCCAAGGGAATTGTTGGTTTCATAAGCAAACATCTCAGGATGGAGCAGTAGCAGAGAAAGTGCTTTTCCTTCATTTGATGGGGCAAGAGTTGGCAGGACACATTCTCCCTGGGGAGGGGAGGAGAGGGATCTAGAGCAGAGGTGGAGAAAGGTGCCAAGTCAGTGGGAGGGAAGCTTGAGCTGAACGAATGAGGGAGAGAGTGAGAGGCAGAGGAACAATTCCAGCACTGACTACCAACTGTCAGAAACGGGGAAGGCCATCAAGTGGTCAGCAATTACTGACGAGTTTATAATGAGTTTAAACACTTGTTTAGTAGTTAGGATTTACCATAGTTTCTTTAATTCTCTACTGTGGGACATTTTTTTCCACTATTATAAACAAGACTTAACTCAACATCCTCGTAGAAACCTTTCCATGTCCTGTTTTATAACAGATGTGAACTTCAGACTAGACGTCTTTGAATTTTTGAACCATATCTGGGAAGAAATTACAAGGTACATTTGGTAGCTTAGCCACCTATTAGGAATTGTTATGTATGAGGGGTATGTATGAGGGGTGTTATGTAGGGTGGGATTGTGGAGCCCACAGATTGGTGCAGCTATGTTCCAAATTAACCTATTTTTAGTCTGGATGAATAGAAATGGTGTCCAGAATGAGAAGTGTCAAGCTATGTCTGATGAACTGTACAATGGTCTCATATTAAGTATAACAGGAGCAATGGCAATTTAGAGAAGGTCTGGGTGAGCGATTCCTCCAAGGATTCTTCAAAGCAGTTTTAAGTTTATAGAATGAAGGTTGCTCCTTTGGCCACAGAAAGTGTAGACTTGAGTTTTTTCAGTCATCATGGACCAAAATATGGGATAAGAAATGCCAGCAACTGATTGGGTTGAAGCCCAGGGACCTTCTGTAAAAGAAGTCTAGATGGCAGATATGGTGGATCTACATTCATTAGAGGACATGACTCTGTCCTGTCCATCATCCTTAGTGCCTGAGTTTCATATTGAAGATTACCTCATGGTCTCATATGACAGAGCTCTAACCATTACATCTCTATTTCGGGCAATGCTGATATTTCCTCAGAAGGTGTAGATATGGCCAATTAGCTGTTAAAATATCACCATATTTTTGAATGAGTAAGCAAAGAGCCACTGTCTCTTGGCTTCCCTGGATCATCCTCAAGATCTAGCAAGCCCCAGCAGAATCTTTCAGAATTTCATTTAGTCCTGAGGCTAATGTCCATTGGAGCAGTTAAACATGTTTGAAATTATCCCCAATTCTAGATAGGAAGAAGCAAGGGACAAGTAAAAGGGATGACTTTCCAAGTAAATCTTTTTCACAGGCTCCACCCATCAACTTCTGATTACGGCTCATTAGCCACCCCTATCTACAATGCAGTCTGGGAAATGTAGTTCTGTAGCCAACGAGATATTGTCCTTACAACATAAAATTCTCTTTCTAAGGAAGGAGGGGTGTTATGTAGGCAACTCTACTCAGAAGAGCAAAGTCAGAAAACCACAGTTGAGGAAACTCAAATGTTCATACCTTAGTGTGAATAATGTCCTAAATCATGTAAGCAACATTTTGAGGGGAAATAATTCTCCATTAGAGTTGCTTGGTGTGTATGTGTGTGTGTGTGTATGTGTGTGTGTGTGTGTGTGTGTGTGTGTGTGTGTGTGTGTGCATGTGCACTTGCATGAGATGTGGGGAGGAGAGGGTGCAAAGATGGAGGGGGAGGAGTTATGCTGCTGAGATGCTGAATTTCCAAAAGAAGAGGCACAGCATTTGTAGCTGTTTCTGGTTGTCAGAGAAGAACATAATTTTGCCCTCTGTGGAGACCAGCTGGCTAAGAAAACCCCTCCTACATTTTCTGGGAAAAAAAATGAATAAACCAAAACAACCCTTTCCTCAAAGCTGGTAGGAGTGTAAATTAGAAGACAATCTGACAGTATTTAGCAAAATAAAAAATTCACACACTATTTGACCAAGCAAATCCACTTCCTGGAATCTATCCCAAGAAATATTTATCTGCTTGTGTGAAGATGTATGCACAAAGATGTTGATTGTAGTGTGGCCTTCAAATGGGGAGATTGGAAACCACATGAACATCTATCACTATGGGAATTGTTAAACTAAATTAGCGTTGATCTATTCAGAAGAATTAAAAAAATGAAGTAGACTTATTGTATATCTTGAAAAATCTCCAAAATACATTTGAAGATAAATAAGCATATTGTATAACAATTTAAATAGAAGTTTAGTATATACTACTTCTGTAGGGAAAAAAAGTATACAATACATCCATGTCTGTATAACAGGGAACTGGGTGAGGGCCCCACACTGTTGACAGTGGGGGAGTAAGTGTTGAAGAGACTTTTTTTATGTTTTGTTCTGTATACTGTTTAACTTTGTTAATTGGAGCATATTCATGAATTATTTATGGAATTAAAAAAACACTCAGGTTGACAAACAACCCATAGAGTCTTCGGAGTGGGCAGCTAGGGAAACACATCAGGACTGGTAGGTAAAAGACTGAAGCATTTTTAGTATAGCATAAAAATAATCTGATAATATAATAAACCTATAATAACAATAACAATAATAATAATAATGATGATAATAATAATAATAAAAACAGCAAACACGTAGTTCTTACTATGAGACAAGACAGTTCCAGGTGTATTATGTATATTAACTTATTTAAAACTCACAACAACCCTATGAGATTGGTGTTATTATGATTTTTATTTAACAGATTAGGAAACCAAGGCACAGAGACATGAAGTTGCCCCAGGTCACACAAATGTTAAGAGGCAGAATGAGGAATCGAATCCAGTATTTTTGACCATGGAGGACTTGCTCTTAACCTCATGTAACACTGCTTGAGTGCATTTGTGGCACTGCTTGTAGTTTGCAGGGCAATTTCACATATATGATCTCATTGGTTCTTCAGAGTCCTGTGTTATTACCTGCCTGCTCTGTGTCGGGCACAAGGCTAGCTGCCTTACAATTTCACTTGTCTACTCTTCATTATTCATTATTCCTCATTGCCCATTTACTCTTCATTACTCTTTATAGTCTCCATTATGCAGATGGAGAAACAGATTCAGAAAAACAGGCTCACATCATTTTCTCAAATTTACATGGCTGGTGGCTTAATTGGGGTTCCCCCAAAGCCAATCTCTGGGCAAGCATTTGAATGCAGGTGGTTTATTTGGGAAGGCTGTGGGGACATGACCTGGGGAAATGGGAAAGCAAGTCAGGTGTGTTAATGACCCTTACAGTGCAGAGACTTGGGCTTCATCTTGCTGAGGGACCTCTGAGACTGTACAGAACAAATCACCAAAGGTGGAGGGACTATGGTTTTTTATTAACTGCATGAAGGTTGGTCCCCAGCACTTTTAGTCTGCCCTGGAGAGGACCAGGGGCCAAAAGTACCTCCAGGCAGAAGGACAAAAATCTGTTAGCTTGTCTTGGAGCCACCTGTATGTGACCTCTGGGTGGGCTGGGCCACTGTGGGCAGGCCATCCACAGCTCTGCAAAAGTTGGTGAGTGGAGGAGAACTGAGATTCAAACTCAAGTCTCAGTCCAGGGCCCCAAACTCCTGGGCCCACAGACAGAAATGCAGGCTCCTCTTATAACACTTGCTAGGCCATCCACAGACATAACAGAAGAATTCAGTTGCATAGCTCCAGGAAACAGAACTTCAGTGTGACTGAAATGGAATCACAGAGGGTTCACTGGTTTCTTCTCTGACCTGTAGCTCTGAGAGAAAGAGAAAGTCAACTGGGGAAGCAAGGAAGACTTGAATAAACTTCAGCTTCCCTTGCCTTTGCTCCCTCCCTTCACTGCAGCCACACTAGCCCTGGTTCTTTTTCTAAAATATAAAGCTTGACCATGGTCTTGCTGGTTCTTCTGATTAAACGTTTTCTCCTCAACTTTTTAAGGTTTTTACTCCTTTATTCAAGAGGGGCCTTCTGTGCCACACTCTAAAACTGTATCCCATCCAGATGCTTCTTAGCACTCAGCCTCCACCAACATAGGAAATGCTTTTGCTCTTCCTCTTGGCTTTGTCTTTCTCCTTCGTTGGAATGTGAGCTCTGGAGCATGAGCACTCCAGTGTGAACTGGAGCATGAGCAGTTGATCATGCACTGGAGTGTGAGCAGTGGAGTGTGAGCACTGGAGCATGCTCTGGAGCGTGCACTGAAGCAGGGGCAGCATGTGTTCCCTTCCCTGTCCCTGGCACCACAACAGCCCACCATAAGGAAGGCTCCCAATAAAAGCCAGTTGTTTGAGTGAGAAGACAGGTGGGAAGGGTGCCTTGAGGAAGGATAAGGACATCCTGCAGAGAGCTGTGTGGTAGGGATGGTAGAGACAGAAGTTAAAGAGATTGGGAGGCACCTCTACACACAAACTTGCTCTAAATATATTTTTATTGAAAGCCTGTAGCCTGCAACCTTCCTCCAGACCCGGCCCTGCCTTGCTGGCTGGGCAAGCAGCCTTGTTGACTTGGGTGGAGAGTGGCTGAGTGTTTGGGAGGTCCAGGGTTCCTTTCTGGTGACTGGTATGAGCTGAGGTGCCTCAGAGCAGGAGTCTGACACAGTGCCCCAGCCTTGCTCTGACACAGGCGGCCCCTGGCTTCCTGTTGGAGCTCATGGCCTGGACACCAAGGCCCAGAAAAGCTGGACAAATGGTGAGCTCTCTGTTGCTTCACATGTGGGCTGCAGGTTGCCCCTTCTAACAGAAGAATAATTAGCATTTCTTGCTCCTACAGAACCTTTGCCTCTCTGGGGTCCTGCTTTAGTTTCTGACCTAAGACAGGAATATGCTTTTCCTTTGGGACCCCAGGGATCCTTTATAGCTTCAGGTTGTCACTGGTACTTTTACCTTGGCCTTCTTTAGCTACCCCAATTGTCCCTCCTTTCTGGCCTCAGAGTATCTTGTTCCCTTAGAAAATCACCAATAGCTGCCATTTGTTGAGCTACTTAGCCAGGCCCTGTGGTATTATTCCACTCCTAATCCTCAAACTCTCTTGTGAGGCTGGCACTATTATTCACTCATTTTACAGATTGATATCAATAATTTTTATAATTTATTGAGGGATTTCTGTGTGCTAGGCAATGTCCTGAGAACTTCATGTTTGTGGCAGATTCTGTTCTTGTTTCTAAGGGCTTGCTATCCCTTCTTGTGGGACAGTCACACTGACCCATCCTGATAATGACATGCATGACTGGTTTGGCCAATGGAATGGCATTGGAAGTAACAGACTTCTGCATCGAAACTCTGATAGCTGTTGCAGGGTCTGTCTGCCTTGCCTCTGTGCCAGCTCTGCCAGGACGAGCTAGGGTGGACCTGGCTGTCTGGTTCCCAGAATAAAGATGTGAGGCCAAACCACAAAGAACATGTAACAGGAGTGAGAAACAAACCTTTGTTTTTGTAAGCCACTGAGATTTGGGGGTAGTTTGCAGCATAATCTAGCAAAAGCTGGTGGATATAACATGTATTACCACATTTAATCCTAAGAATAGCCCTAGAGGTAAGTATTTATATACTCCTTTTCAACATTAATACTATAACCCCACTAAATCCTGGGGAAGGAGGCTGTACAGCTCCTTTCCCACGTAGAGCCAACTTTAAAGAAACACAGGATAAGAGCCAACTTAATTAAGAGGGAATTTTATTCTTGCATCTTTAGAAAAAAACTTAAAAGGGGGTCCAAATGAAATTCTTAATTGAATTCCTTGTTCTCTTCCACCCACTTTTCTTTCACTCACGGCTGCTCCGTAGCATGTCCCAGATTCCCCCAGGCTTCTGTCTCATCTTCAGCGCCTTACTGCTTTCCTCTCCTCCAGTCTCCTTCCCTTCCTCCCCACCAAAGCAGACCGATTCCCCCTGCCCACTCCTGCCCCGCCACCTGCACAAACACACACACACACACACACACACACACACACACACACACACACACACACACACAGAAAATCTTGGAAATCCCTTGTCTGGGGATCTTGCTACCTTCTCTTTTTCAGGATAGATACTTTTCACAGTGTCTGTCCTGGAGATGATTTATCAAGAAGCCTTTCTTCAATACCATTGACCCAGCGTCCAGCCCTGTCATCCGGGAGAGACTGGATGGCTTGTTTAGCTCTGGTCCCAGAGAGCGAGAATCCTCCAATTCCAGAAAGGAGATAGAAGGGGAAAATTGGCAGGATTCTCTTTGATGGGCAGGGGGAGAGGCAGTCTGTGAGAACCCCAGGTTAATAATACTTAACCTCTTACATTAATAATAATAATAACAACATAAATATAATAGCAACTAATATTTATCGAGAGTTGACTACCTCCCTCAAACCGTGCTAAAGCGTTTTATACACATTTATCTCATTTATTATTACAACCCTGTAAGGTAACAAAACCCTCATTTTATAGACAAGAGAATTAAAGTATAGAGTATTTGAGAAACTTGTCCAAAGATATAATCTAAAAGTGATAGAACCGAGGTTCGGAAGCAGTTCTGAACCCATGGGCTGTGTGTGCAGTCCAGTGCCATCCCGCACTCATGCACTCATCCCGCACTCACTCCCTGCTTCCTTCGCCAACTTCATCCTCTCTTGCTTGGCCTTTGAATTTCACTTGGGTTCACTTCTCTTAGTTTCCTGCCAAGGTATCTTGCTCTCTTTCCTTCAGGTGCCCGCTTTGAATGAGGACATTTTCTGTCCATGCACCTGTCTGTTTGCCTGGTTAATCTTTGACCTCAGCTTTGGCCTCACTCCCTCGAGGAGGCCTTCCGGGTCCTTTCTTGCATCTCTCCAGTTTCACTTGGGTCCTGAGGGCCAAGGACAGGCCTGAGATGTAGTGAGTGCTCAATAAGAATTTGTTTAATTAATAGAAGATAAAAATTTATTTATTTAATTCATATGGAATGGATTGTTTGGGTAAAGATTACTGTTTGGTGAGGATTTCTGGCTCATGGTTGCAGGCCACCTCTGGTTGTGATATCTGTAGTCAGTGGCCTAGAGCCTGTGATGAGGCCACATCTTCCCGCCTAGTACTTGACTATTTCATGTTTGCCACATGACATGTTTCACTTTTGTCACTTCCAAAGCAGACTAATTTTTTCCATTAAAAAAAATCTTGGATACTCCTTGTCTGGAGAACTCAATAATCTCTTTTTTTCATTTTACTCACTTGTTCACAGCCAATGACCCAGGGTCCAGTCCCTGTCATCTCCTAGGAATGACAGAATGAGTCCACAGCCCACAGAACGATTTACTGGAGTCAGCTATCACAAATTTGTCATGTAGCATTCCTTGGACTTCAGGCAGCTATGACAACAAAATGGATATTGTTTTCATCAAGGGCTAAAGAAATTCTTCAACAGCTTTCAGCCAAAAAGAAAACCAGCTAAGTAGCCAACAAAAAATGGAGAGCGTCAGAGGCCTCACTCGAGGGTCTTTTAAGCTTCTCACAGAATCTTGGAATTTTTACATTTGCTGCATCAGAGGTACAGGTCATGTCCCCTGTGGCTCTCCAGGGTCAGGAGAGCTTCCTACTTTCTGCATGGAGTGGTTGGGTGGAGCTGGGAAGTAAGAGTGGGCAGGACCTGGAACGCTGTTTCTTTTGGTCACCGTCATCTATACCGCTATATATTCACTGTATATTTCAGGCCTGTGCCTTGGCTTATATCAAGTACAGACTGACAATGGGGCATACATAGCCACAGAGACATTCTACTCCTGAGAGTGGAAATTCTAGTTGGACTCCAGCAATATGTTTGGTTGATGTATTAAGCTCTAAATCAATAACCTCTCAGAAATTCAGTATTTCTACAATGATAAGTTAACATTTATAGTGTGCCAAGTACTGTGCTAGAGGCCTTAAGTTAGTGGTTGTCAAACTGTATCAGAATTACCTGGAGAGCTTGTTAACACTATTGAGCTCCACCCACAGAGTTTCTGATTCAATAGCATTCCTACACATTCCCAGGTGAGGCCTAGGCTGCTGGTCTGCATATGTGTGCATTTTTATTATATCCTCACAGGAATTAAAACTCATGAAGGTAAAGCATGTAATTCAGGGTTACATTGCCAGTAACCTGCAGAGCTGGGATTGTAGCACACACCCAGCTCATTCTAAAGTCTATTCTTTTTCCTGTAGACATGCTCTTTCCTTCATACTTACTCACCCTGGAAACTTTGCTCTGAGACAAAACAACAAACCACAAAGCACAATCCCAAACACTTAGAGGATCTGTTTCTCCTGTAGCCTACTGCTACTTTTATTTCTATGATAGTGACAAGCTAGTGAGATTTGGTGGTATGGCAAGCAAGTCCAAGACTGCAAATCAAATGCATGGTGGAGCCAGAGTTTGAGAGTCTGATTTCTGCCTGCTGGGAAGGTCCTAAGGCCACAGCATAAGCCATGTGTGGAACAATCAGGGACATAGTTTTAAAACAGTCTGGGGGTCATGCAGCCTTCCATATTGCTTCTGTGCTCCAGCTGCCATCTATCTGTCAGCACAACAGGGAATAAATACACAGTCTTTGCTCTGGAGGGGCCTTAGGAAGGCCTTATAGGAAGCTCTGGCACATGGAATCTTACTTAAAAGCTGCTGAATTTGTAAACAAGCAGAATCATAGCTGCCAGACAGCTGGGAATCTATGGCCCCAGAATGGGCCAGAAGTGAGAGATGAGGAGAGTGGATGAGGAGAGTGGAGATATATATATATCTCTCTATATATATCTCTCTCTATATATATCTATATATATCTATATCTATCTATCTATCTATCTATCTATCTATCTATCTATCTATCTATATATATATTTTAACTTTATAAGTAGCAAGAATGGCATGTGACATTTGGCCTTGCAAATAGTTTCTACACAATACAGACATCACACTGAGAAAAACCTGTGGCCAATATTTATCTTTTCAAGTCACCTTGGAACCCGTAGGCACATGCCCCTGCAGCTGCATCATCTTCTGTTTTCTAGGCAAGCGTTGTTACATCAGCATTGTGCTGCTGTGACGTGTCATCAACCTTTAGGACAGGGAATGGGGAAACTCACTCCTCAGTGATCCTTTCAACACCATTATTTACACAAGAAGATGAAAATATTCCTGAAGGCAAAAGGTCACCTTACCTTGAGATAGAAACTATCTAAACTATCTCTCATCTCTCATCTCTCTCTCTCTCTTTCTCTCTCATCTATCATCTATATCATTTATCTATCATCTGTCAATCAACAGATTTTTAATGCTGTTTCTTGCTTCCCCTCACAAAGATTTACTCCACAAGATGATAATGAAAATAAAAATGATAATAAATAAAAAAACAAAGTAAACTAGACAAAGGAACATAACTAGCATCTTGATCAGACATTAAAAACAAAAAATAATCATGAAACATACTCAAATCTTTTAAAGATTGTAGATGACATAAAAACTTGAAGATTTCCTGGGAAAAACTCTTCTGAATAGGTTTGAGAGCTCTACTGAGCTGAGTGACAGGAGAATTTAGACATGTATTTTTTCAATGGGAGGAGAAAAAAAGTGCCACTATTCTGGGTTCCAATAGAAATCCTTTTCCTTTGCTGGCAGCTACTACCTTTCCCAGGTCTCTCATCACTTGTTTTTTTCCCACCCTCTCTGGGTGAGCCCTGACAATTCAGAAACATGGATTTTAGTGTCTGTTGCTTTTCATAAAGCCAATAGTGAATAATAGGCAGAGGACAAAACTATGTGTGTGTAGCTTCAGCACATCTCTTCATGAGGCACACAGAGGGGACCAAGAGTTCCATTGCCATCGACTTAGCTGACCAGCAGTACACAGCATGCACTACCAGAGCTCTCCTAGATCAACATTGTTAAATGGTTGCAGCACAGAAACTTTAATTCTCTCTAAGTTATATTGGATGGAAATATTTCTAAGAGACCACATTACTACTCTGCCTTATGTCTCTGTTCCTTATGAACAGAAATTATTTATAGTTTAGCGGTCCCTCTTTATCTGACTGAGATATATTTCCAGGTCTCCAGTGGATGTGTGAAACTGCAGATAGTACTGACCCTATATATACTGTGTTTTTTTTTCTATACATGTATACCTACAATAAAGCTTAATTTATAAATTAGGCACAGTAAGAGGTTAACAATGATAACTAATAATAAAATAGAACAATTATAACAAAATACCATAATAAAAATTATATAAATAATTTTTTCTCTTTCTCTCCTTCTTCCTCTTTCCCTCTTTCTCTCAAAATATTTTATTGTGCTGTTCTCATTTTATCACTTTACAGGTTCTTTTTGGCATATATGAATTGCCAGCATCACTACTTTTGTGCTTTGGGGCCATTAAGTAAGATAAAGGTTACTTGGTTACAAGCACTGCTACTCCAAGACAGTGGATCTAAAAATCAAGATGACTACTAGGTAACCAATAGGTGGGGGGTGTATATGAGGTGGAGACTCTGAAAAAAGGGCTGATTTATGACCTGGGCAGGAGAGAATTAGACGGTGTGAGATTTCATGACATTACTCAGGGTGGTGTGTGATTTAAAACTTATGGATTGTTTATTCCTGGAATTTTCTGTTTAATATTTTTAGACTGCAGTTAACTGCAGATAACTGAAACTGCAGAAAGTGAAGCCATGGTGGGTGGGGGGTTACTGTACAGAGATACCTTCCAGCAATACTGCCTTGCCTGAAAAGCCCTGGTCATCAATCTTTTTTATTTATTTTTTTCTTTTCTTTTCTTTTCTTTTCTTTTCTTTTCTTTTTTCTTTTCTCTTCTCTTCTCTTCTCTTCTCTTCTCTTCTCTTCTCTTCTCTTCTCTTCTCTTCTCTTCTCTTCTCTTCTCTTCTCTTCTCTTCTCTTCTCTTCTCTTCTCCTCTCCTCTCCCGTCCCCTTCCCTCCCCTCCCCTCCCTTCCCTTCCCCTCCTTTCCTTTTCTTTCTTTTCTTTCTTTCTTTTTTCTCTTCTTTTCTCTTCTCTTCTCTTCTCTTCTCTTCTCTTCTCTTCTCTTCTCTTCTCTTCTCTTCTCTTCTCTTCTCTTCTCATCTCCTTTTGGTGCCTATTCTACTACTTCAAATTTCCCTAAAAAGAGGACTATCTCACAGTTTCTGTGAGAAGGATTTAGGTGGATTCATGGAAGTGGAGGTGAGATGGTAATTTCAGAGTTCCAGATTATTGGCAAACTTGTTTGACTCTTTGTCACCTATCACAATGTAGCTTGGGCAATTAATAAGCAATCTTGAAGAAATAACTTAAAAGACATATTGTTTATGAGGGCTAGAATATCTAAAAATAATTTTGTTGAGGAGTTTGAGGAAAAAAAAATCCTTCTTATGCTTTATGTCTCAAAGTGTTTTTGGTCCATCAAGTTACTGTAGAAGAAGGAGGTGTCAAGAGTGGAGCAGAGAAGAGCTCCCAGAGCTAAGAGTGGACCCTTGCCTTTCATTCATCTGGAATTGGGGCACCTAGAGGTGGTCTCAGAGGTGACTGGCCTTTGCTTCTGAGCTTGGAGTGAGGAGTAAGGTGGTGGCAAACTTGCAACAGGCCCCGTAAATTGAGAAGGTGGCCATCTTGGCTCCCCATGTCTTCCCCGTCAATTCCCTTCCCCTACAATTCCTCATAGGCCATGGTTTTCTGACCATCCGTCCAGTTATTTGCCAGCTCAGGATTTTCAACCTTCAGCAGTTTTCAATGGCTCAAACCTGAGTTTCAACAGTAGCTCTTCTGATGTGCTTCTTCCCCAGTGTTACTGCTTCTTACTTGACAGTGATGGTCATTTAAAGCTATTTTCTGTCTTTGTACATCTTGCTAATAGTCTCTGGTGCTGCACAATAGTTATTTTCAAAGTGGTTTCTAAAGATCATGAGTTCATCTTCAGAATGGGATGAAAGAGGTGTGTGTGTGTGTGTGTGTGTGTGTGTGTGTGTGTGTGTGTGCGTGCGCACGCGCGCACCAGAAATGGGGAAGGGGAAGATTTTTTCAAAGTAAAAGTTGAGAGATCAGAATTCAAATTACTAAACTGAGAATCACAGGATTTCAGACTACAAAAAGCTTTTAGAAAACTTTTATTTTACAGATGAAGAAACAGGTCCAAGAGGGAAACTGACTTGCCTGGTGTCACACAGCCTATGAGCAGCTGGGGTGGGGACGTAAGCCAGGTCTTCCAATTCCAAGTTTAATGTTCTTCCTGCTATCTTCTTATCTAATTTCCCTTTGATCTCCGGAGCACTTTCATTTCTAGTGAAATAACTTCTTAACTATTGTGACCTACCAATTTTGGAGGAATTAAAGACATACCATCATTAACATCAACAGCAGAAGCATCGTTAAAATATAAACCATGATGAAGGGTCCTGAAATTTTCCTGATTTTCACCTTCCATCTCACTGCTATGCAAAGCTTATTAAAGACTAAAAAATTTCTAGGGACCTTCTTAAACTTTCACCATGGAAACTATCTGGCAGTTCCAAAATGAGTTTTTTTTTCTTTTTTTTTTTCAACATCAGAGTATTATAAATGAAAGAAAAAGTATTTTACCTGTTCTCAAGTTAGAGAGAATGAAAGAGAACCTATGCTGGGGTATGGAGGTGAGTCATGTTACACTTGGCAATGGGAAGCTTAGGGTCAGAGGTACTTGATTATGAAAGAGCAAGTTTGAACCTTGGGCCCAGATTACAGAATGAACCTTGGCTTCTGATTTTAATAACTAATTTCTTCTAAGTTAACTTTTCCTCTGTTTATTCCTCGGGTATTAACATAGCACTCTACAATGTACAGATTATAGCAGGAATTTCTCCAGGCATTCAGGGGTATTGTAACTTCGTAACATTTGAAGACAAGTTCAGGTTTAATTTGATCCCTGTGCTCTGACTGGGTTAATGAACTTCCCATAGCACTATAACTTTATTAATTCACCTGAGTAGTGATGAATTTATTTCTAATCAGTTTTTTTCCCCTAATGTAAAACTTACCAAGGATAATGAATTAAAGTCATGAACTTATGTGAAAAACAGTCATGCTTTGTAGTTAGGGTTGCTACAAAACATAGGGTGCTACAAAACCAAACTTTGTCAGCTCATTATGATAAGTCTTCCTGGATTCTCTCACAGGACATATTTATACTAAAAAATTATTTCTTGTTTATCTGAAATTCAAATTTAACTGGGTGGCCAGTATTTTAATTTGCTTAATCTGGTAACCCTATTTGAACTATGTAACATGTAGTCTGAAATTTTGTATTTGGGTAAAGATTTTAAAAATAAAATCATACATTAAATGTTTTAGGAAGTTTAGCGTCTATCTCTTGATAAAGACATACATAATAAATCTAGATTTTTATATATCTGGCTTGCTTTAGGTAAAGTATACTTGTGTGTTTTATAAATTCAATTTTTAAAAATAATTATTTTGTATCTCAATTATTACTTACTTTCCCTCTCCCAGCTACAAATTATAATTTGCAGATTCTGCAACACAGTTTAGAAGTATATCATTGTCACATAGGTGCCTGCATTTCATGGCTTTTGAGATTTCTTTTAGGGAAAAGTATAGTCTGCTGTAAATTTTGTGAGATTTTTTAGCTCTGAGCCATTAACCCAAAAGCATTCCACCAAGGAATTTTGTAACCACGGTAACAACATGTATTGAATGATTGCTATATGCCTGGCCATGTATATGGTCTCTGTATGCGCTATTTCATCCAAATCCTGCTAATCCTGTAAGTGAGAAACTATTATTACCTTTATTTCGTAAATGAAGAAACAAAAGGCCTGTAACTTGCCTGTGGTTTCACAAGCAATAAGTGAAAGTGCTAGGATTCAAACCCAGGTGATTTCAACATGCTTTTAACTCTTACCCACACCAGAATGTTTCCCACTGGTAGACAAGGTGGCAGAGCTTGCTGTGGGCCTTATGAAATATAGGAAGTGTAGAAACTTACTGAGAAATGAGAGAATCCAGGAAGACTTATCATAATGAGCTGACAAAGTTTGCTTTTGTAGCACCCTATGAAAGTCTAATGTAGAATGAAGATGGTCGTCTCTGCCTCTTAAGAGATGAGTTTGCAATCTAAAGCCCAGAATTTGAAGGCTCATCAGAATGAAAATCACAAATTATTTACAAATACTTTGAAATTACATCTATTGCTTTTGTGTACCTAAGAATCAGTAGGGGAACTTGTATAAAGATTCTTGAGCCCATTCTGATTAAGTTGTAACTCAATGGAAAACTAGACTTGCTGAAAACTAGACTTGCTGCCTAATGTTTTGTGGCAACCTTTTAGGAACCCTTTTAGTTCCATGTGAGTGCCAGTGGGTACACACTTTGAGAAATGCTGCTTGAACCTGTGAATTCCTGGAGGGCGGGAATGTGTCTTACCTATCTTTGTGTCCTGAATCCTGGAACTGAGCCAGATAGTATCCAATAAATGCTGAGAGGGAATAACAAGGAATACTGAAAGGGAAGGGTTTCCATTGACATTTCAGGCCGCTAGAAAATAAGCAGTTATACTTCTAAACATGGCTAAAAAGTTTTCTTTCAGCTTTCATAAGCGCCAAGTATTGACTTTGATCTCCAGGGTCTACATTTCTAGGGAATGTGGAGAGGTGGTGGTGGTGACCATTTATTTATATTGTACAGTGATACCCTTACTATGCTTTACCAGTGGAGCCAAAGCATGCTTCTTAGTATGTGAACGTGCACCTGTGCCTTCCTCCCTTCCACAGCTGACACTGGAGATTAGATTGTAAAAAGCCTTTGAGAGAAACCCTTAATGAGCAACTGGTCCCTGTAAATGCAAGTCTAATTACTTTTATAGCAATATTTCTATTTTGGTTGCTTCCCATGAATAAAGTCTTTTTTATGCCATTGATGCAATGCTGGCCCCTCAATTTCAGAAGAAAGAACACCCAACACGTGGCCTAATGGATAGACCCTAATAAGAAAGCCCACAACTTTTCTGCTTAAGTAGCTGCCTTGATTTCAAAGGCCACCAAGAGAGAAAAATTTGGATCTCACATTTATAAACCTCTGGAAATGTTTCTATCTTTTCTCTGCTATTTAGCCATTTGTTTCCTCTACTCATAGAGGTTGACAAACAACCTGGGGTCTCCTATGGGACCAAAAGCAATTAGAAAGATTATTGTGGTTATTTAACAAAGGGACACATGCTTTTTCAATGCCCAGTATTTGAGAGAAACCATATAGGTGCACTCTGCCCATTGCATTTTTATAAATTGGGTTTTGGAGCATAATTCTAAGGAGAACTTTGCATATCTTCCCTCATTATAGTGTAAAAAGAGCAGAAAGTGTCCCAGGTTGGTATAGAAAAACTTAGGTCTTAATTTGTCTCTACTGCTACCCCTGTAGCAATTTTGTTTTTTGGTTTATTTGTTTTTGTTTGTTTGTTTATTTAATTTCTGCAGACAGCACATTTTTGACTAGAGGCAGCAAGGCAAAATGGGAAGACTAGTAGATTAAGAAGAGGAAACTTTTGCCAATTTACCAAGCTCACTTGGGCTTCATGATGAAAATGATTCTGTGACTCGCAAAGCCTTCTATGAATATAAAGTGTTAAAATTATGACATCCACTCACCAAATAAATGCAGATGAAAGAGTATAAGGCTGAGTTGCAGGTCCCATCATGAGAAGAGAGGATTCACCTACACTCCCACCAATGTTCTGGGGGTAGATAAGGAGTGTTGCCTATGATTATTCTTTGTATTGGATTCTGGAGAATAAGTGGCCAGAACCCTTCAGCTATTACAATGAGCCTGGAAAAGGAGCACAGGCTCTGGACTAAAATAAAAAACAAATAAAACATTTACCTACCTGTGGATGAGTCACTTAATCTCTCTGAATTCTCATTTCCTCAAGAGCCACCCTGCAGGATATCTGATGCCAGAAAGTACTGTGTACATTGTAGATGCTCATCAAATCAGTTATTGATTACTAGCAGCAGATCCTTGGCATTGAACTTCTAGCTGCCATAGTTTTTGTCCAATAGTTTCTGCAATTGTTCACTTACATGAAGCCAAGCTCTCTTTAATGCCTCTTCATTAGCTATATTCTGTGCTGTGAACATAATCAAGTTGGATACTGAGGTCTTTCTCTCATTCTTAGCGTTAGGATAGTTCCCATTAATGTTGGTAAACAGTTATTAAGATGAATAAAGAGAAATAGGAGAAAGATCAATAAAAGCAGTAAAATCTTAAAAGTTAAGGAACTGAAATCTCTGAAACAATATGGGCACTGGTGTCAGACTGTCTAGGTTCAAATGTTAGCATCATCGGTTACTTGCTGGGTGAACACAGGCAAGTTACATAACCTCTTTAAAGTTTGCTCATTCTAAAATGGACATAATAATAATGTTTATATAGTATAGGGGATACTCTCAGAATGATTTTAAGAATTAAATGAAAACATATGTGAGGGTGCTTAGCATAGTGTTTAATACATAGCTACTCTTTGATAAACATGAGCCACTATGAAAAGTATTAAAAAGCTGGAGATAAAAGCTTAAAAGTATCCCAAAGACTAACTTCAAGTATATTATGTAAAGTGTAGCATATGGAAAATAAGACTAAATTGTAACAAGAAAGATTCAGATCATCATTAAGAATAACATGACTAAGAGTGATTAAACACTTTGATAGAATTTTATTATGCTTCTGATTTCTTATAGTTTTCTCTTCTAGTTCTTAGCATTCCTGGAGCTGCATATTAATAGAATAGCAACCAAAACAAAGCTTTTAAAAATATAGTTAGAGACGTTTCCTCCAAACACAACTTGTGGCAAATAAAATTATACTCTGTAATACTGTAATCATAGAATTTAAAAGTGCTCCTGCAGTTCACACCAGATTTCATAGGGAATGTCTAAGGTCAGGATTTAGCATCATCAGATGAAATCAAAGACAAAGTCAAATCATAATCAAACAGGGGAGGGGATATCAAGTAGATAGGGAAGATGGGAACACTAGTTATATATCTAGTAATTGGCAGAGTGTACTGGGTTCCTTACATTAACTGTTTGTCTATTCTTCACAATTAACCATGTTATTCCAAGAAAACTGAAGTTCAGAGATTAAATTAAATAACTTCGCTCAGTTGCAGAGTTAAATAGTAGTGCAGGCAGTGTTCAAATGCAGGTAGGTCCTTCCAAAGTCACAGGTTTTTCAGGATGTTGCATGATCATGCACATATGGTTCTGATAATGGGATATCCATCCAGATATTTACAGATAGGAGAAACCTACTTGGGTTCCCTTAATTAATTACTTGGCAGGATACTGATGGCTTATGGAACTAAAGAAAAAGCTGAGGAGAAAGAGGGCTAAGGCAGAGAGTTTTAGTGAGAAATGAAGAAGCTAGGGAATAGATTGTGGCCACCTTCCTTGTCAGCAATATTGTCAATTCTATAGTTTTTGTTCTCAAATCTCCTGATAAAAAACTCTGGTAACATAATCATTCTAACATTCTCTCATGTTGTCTTAGACCAGTCAAACTTTTGAACTCTTGAGTTACCTGCTGGCTAATTTTAAACATGGACTGTAAGTTTCTTTCAACTGGAGTATAAGATAAAGCAGAAGGGAGTGACATTAAGGGGTGATAGTTGGGATGGGCAGTGGTAAGTGAGAAAAAGAGGAGGCCTTGTGATCATCACTTTGAGACTAGAGCAGCTGGGAGAGATGCTAGTGAGGCTGTGTTTAGGGGAAGGATGCTTTTCTACATGGAGACACAGGTGACTGACTTCCTTCCTTGATGAGTGGCCTTGTTTGTGGAGGCTGCTGACAGTGTGCCTCAAGAGGATGAAGTCTTTGATCTCCTGCCATATTGCTGGAACCACCACCATTGATTCTGTTAGCAGGAAATTTCTATGTTTATATCTCAACCAGTGGTTCTCAGACTTGAGTCTTCATCAAAATCACTTAGAGGTCATGTTAAAAGAGATTGTTGCCCACCTTCCCCCCAGATTTTCTGATTTGGTGTGTCTAGTTTAGGGCCTGAGAATTTGCATTTCTAATAAGACTCCAGATGATGTTGATGCAGCTGGTTCATCAACCACATTTTGAGGTTCGCTGCTCTAGACCTGGCTTTCTCGAGTGCCCTGGCAACATCCTGAGGTGTTCCAGGGTCAAAAAGACATTGAACCTGGCCAGTAAACTGGAAGATAAACCCTATTAAAGATCTCAAGATAAACTTATTGAGGATGCCAGGGGTGTAGGGAGTAGGGAACTGAGTAAGGTTTCAGGCCTCCAATTGCTGGGGGAAGAATACATAACATTTATTAGTTTGTTTTATGAAAGCTGCTCTCTCGTATGCTGTGACAAGGTGATTTCTTCATCGTATGTCATGTGGAGAGATTTCCCCTGGTTTCTGGGAGAGACCTGGCATGAAAAAAAGAAGTAACGACAAAGGAATCTGTGCCCTTCATGCCCACCCACTGCACTGAGACAATATAAGTATTTTTAGAAAAGCAGGGGATATTTGTATAGCATCAGTTAGGTCCTAGGCACTGTGTTAAGTTCTTTACACATCGCTTTTTGTGAATTTTTTAAAAATTGCAGGTTTTGTATTATTTTCACTTTATAAATGAGAGAACTAAAGTTAAACAGCATGAAGAACACACCCAGAATCACAATTCTCATAATGGGCAGAGGCAGGACTTAAAAAATATGTGTCATTCTTATTTCAAATCTGTGTCTTCTTGATTAACCATTGAAAATTCAGAGGTTTTTATAAAAATGTGCAGCTTTTAAAATAAAAAAATCTTTCTCAATTTAAAAACAAGGTTATATGTTCAGACCAAGAACATACAGGCATGAAAAAATGGGAATTACAGATAAAAGAATAAAGAACATAGAACACACCAAATCAGGGCATCTAGAGATATTTACATACATCTGATTGATTAATATAAAGCTTTCCCCCTTCCCTGTCCACTTTAGTGGCTTTTCTCAGGTGAGTAAGGGTTAAAAAGAACTAAAATAAGATGCAGAGGACAGACCTGGTGAATCTTACATGTCTAGTGCTTAGAGTAGTGCCTGGCATATCACCATCACCATCATCTTCACTTCCATCATTATCACTGTGTGTTTGCTGTCAGGGAGAGTGAGGGTGGGAATTAGGTGGGCATCAGCAGCAGTGTGTGCAATCAAAGAGGAAAAGACACATTGCAAAGAGTAGACTGCTTTAGTCATGGAAATTTCCTAAAAATTCTGGGTTCTGATTTAGAAGGTAAAAATGACTTTATTGAAGAAAGTAAGTTGGAGGAATTAGGGTGGGGGGAGGTAGGAAAGGAGTAGATATCTGTATGATAGAAAAATAAATCCGTCAGTGAGAATCACTTGGTGAGCTCTCATTGATAGCCGGGAAAGGTAATTTGATATTTGGGTTCATCTTGCTGAAATATAAACCACCTAATTAGGAGACTTGCCCTGCACTCATTAGAGAAACCTGGATGGTATGTACATGTTGCCATACTTAAGGTACTTCTTGGGAAGAAAGCTTTGACAGGAAAGCCAGATGAAGAGAAAGCTATCATGTGAGCAAAAAGCCAGGTGATTGCATGCAAGCAAGAGTTGGGGAGATGAACATACCTGTAGGCGAAAGAATGAGTTTAAAAGGTATAGGAGATGGCAAGACACTTGTTCAAGGAAAGAGATCTAGGAAAAGCCATTGAGAGATAGAGAGAAGAGGTGGCATGCTGGGTTAATGGAAGAAATAAGGACAGAATCAGATGTGGCTGCACATACGGGGAGAACCAAAACAGGAGTGGAGTGGGCAGCAGGGAGGGAACAGATTAGAGCAGCCAAAGCAAGGCTGTTTCAAATCGATTTCCACATGGCACAAGGAAGCAATGCCAGCTGAGAAGCTGAGCTTCTTTCCGTAGGAGGCTGAAGGGAGATGAAGGCAGAGAGCTGCCAAGTGTTACGTAGCCGGGGAGGTAAACATCGGGCCAGATGTTTTAGAGACAACCTGTGTGGCAACCCGAACATATGCCAGTTATCAAGACAAGAATAAGCAACAGCCAACCAGGGCAATCACATCCGTATTTATGAACTGGGGCTTTCTGTGTGTGCATGCCAATGTGTTGGACACGAGATACGTAAGTGATGAAACCTAAAGTGATTCTCGTTTCCGTAGAGCTAATTAAGAGCCTGGTAACAAAACAGGAGCCTGGCAGAGAGGTGAAAGAGGGAGTTTGCAGGAACCAGTCAGAACCCAAAGCTCAATGTTCCTTGCTGTGATTGATGAATTGTGGCTCAAGGGTGTAGCCATTTTAGAACGTCCTGTTCCTGTCAGCTCTGAAAGCAGGAGGCATTAACAGCCTGGTGATGTGGCCTTGGTTTAACTCTTTCATGAGACTGGCCTTTTTAGCCTGATTTAGCATTCTGTGAGCATGTGGCACAGAATTCCTGGCACAATTCACAGAGGTCCTACTCATTAATAGCCTCTCGTGACCTACTACTTACTCCAAGGGAGTCAACCATAGGAGTTTCTCTGTCCGAAGTCAGCAGCCTTGAAATGTGTGGCTGGCTGTTTCTGAGGGCAGTTGCTGTACCCCAGAACCCCAGGCCCATAGCAAGCTGGAGATAAAGTGCATGCTGTCCAGAAATGTTAGATTCAAGGCCTTTTGTGACCATCCCTCTGGCTATATACAACTTCAGTTAAGTAAACTTCCTTTCTCCCTCCCACAGTGTGAACTTAGTAACTGTTTTAATGTGAATAAACATGGGAGAGGAGTAAAAAAAGAGCTACCAAGTTCACACAAAGGTTTAATTAACAGAATTCAAGACTAGCAGCCATCTGGGTGGTGTGAGATGCCCCTAATCACTTGTTAGTATAGCCCTAACTGGACATGTTTCTAGAACAGACATGAGGAGTGGAAGAAGAAGGGAATGAGGAAGGAAAAAGGTATCTGAAATGTGATACAGTGTAGTGGAGGTGAAGAAGGGAGGAACCTTAAACTGAGCAAGTGCAGGGACCACCATGTGACAAAGGGGGCCAGTGTCCTGTGGCCAGGCTGGGCAGTGGAGTGAGGCCTAGAGGTAAGGCATAGGCTGGCCAGAAATACTATTTGGAAATGGATCATTAACAGGGATCTAGAGTATTTGCTGGGCAATTGAGAAGAATTCACTTCCCTTGGGAATTAGGAAAGAGGCAGAGGACAGAGGGTTCAGGATAGATGTCAGGGCATTAGGAGGATTGCGGAGATCTTGTTAAAATAAAAACATGGGGTCCACATCTAAACTTTCTCCCAGGATGATTAGAAAATGTGACTTAAGGGACCTTTGCCTTGAGAAGGCCCTTGATGGTTTCTCTCTCTCTTTGCTTCCTCATTCTTACTTTCTCAGGCTGAGAAAACGTTTCACTACCAATATGGTACTTACCATCTGGTTCTTACAGCTCTATATAATATTCCATTTTGGTAAGCGTAGGCATCTTGTAAACACATTCTATTTCTAGGAATTATAGGTGTCCTGCTGCCTCTTTCCCTGCTGATGATCTCAGCAACTGTTCCTCTTGCCTAGATCTGATAAATATTGACCCAACTTTATTTATGTTTTGCATTCTCTCCAACTATTGTGGCTGTTAAGGTGAAAGCGTCCTAGCAGCTCTGTTCTTTCTCTCCGCAGTGGGTTTCCAGGAAGCATTCAGGGAGCTTAACATCTAGTAATGGACAATAGACTTTTTCCTGAATAACCATAGCATAAAGCAGAATGTGATAAGTATACTAAGAGGTGTCTAGATTCAAATGCTTTGGGAGTTCAAAGGAGGAGAGATTTACTGTGCATGTTGGGATTGTATTCAAGTACAAGTTGTACCAGGAGAGGATAAATAACCCATTCACTTCATAGTACTAAAATAAATAAAATATTATTGACATGGCTGTCAAGACGGCTAATACCATTTGGATATTGCAAAAAAGTCTGATGTATAAATAGCCATGGTTTCGTAGAACCACTGAATCTAGAATGTTAGCAGTTCTGCAGGTAAGATTGGAAGATGTCTAGTTCAACCTCTCATTTTACAAATTTACAAACAGATGTCCATCTAGGTTAAGACAATTGCCCAAGATCACAGACTTAATCTGTGGCCAAGACAGGAGCCGGTGGCCAGTGCTGTTTACTTGCAGTTCACACTGGAGTGGTGACATCACCCACTATCCTGCTGCTGCTAAACAACTGCTCTAAAAAAACTCTTCATCTCATGTGGGAAATTTATATCCCTATCCCATCTTTCTTACTAGAATATCATCATAGCATGTGTGACAATTCCTTACTGAGGACTTAGGTGACTTGGAAATAGCACAGAGCAAGGGAAACAACGACCATGAGCTAGAGTATGTGTTGCTTTTATAATTATGTAAAAGAAAATGTTGAGACATTTGAAGGAATGGTCCTACTGCCTTGTCCTCCACTCCTCACATTTGGTCTCACTCTATGGTGTGGACAGCTCATGCCCCACCTTCTCAGAGATCCGCCACTCCCCTCTGCCCCAACTCAGCAGCCTTGTGTCCATTACAGTATGCAACCCAAGAAAAGGAAGTCAGTCAATCATATTTGTTCTATCTCTGTTGACCAGTCTGTCTGTTAATCCATCTGTTGGTCAATATCTCCTTCCATTTATTTTCTATTCTTTTTCAGTCCTTCTCTCTCACTCTTAAGGACAGTACAATTTCTCTATTTCTCTTTATCACATTTTTTACTTCTCTTCTAACTTAATCTCCAGTTTCAGCTCCCTCATGACAAAAGTTGGCCATGGCCCCAACACTCCATCCTGACTTCTGTCTCCAAGCTTCTGGCTCTTTTTGCCATGGATCCTGACTCATATCTCCCACATTACATCTGATCATCTCAGTCCATCTCTTCCTCTCTTTTGGACAAAGGGTTGTTGCTTGGTTAAGTGTATTCTCTGGAACAATAGTCCCAGGCCAGGGTGATTTATAGAAAACATGACCATCTGCAGTTGTCCTTAAAATATGGTTTATAAGGGATGTGCATAGGCTTGGCATCTCTGGTATCCACTCAGTCCTTTGGTCAGGACTAAGTCTAGTAAATTGTCCCCTTTTTTACGATACCAGCAGTGAGTGATTGTGCCCAACTCTGAACACTGAGCCCATCAGTTCTGGAGCTCATGTGGCACTTCTGAAATTGCCTTGGGGCATAGAGAGAACTGACACCTGCTTTCTAGCACTAGAATGAAAGCTACAGTAGGATAGAAACCCTGTCTGGCATTTTAGTCAGGCTTAGCACACTGTCTTGCACAGGAACAGCTCAGAATAAGACAAATTCTAAAGTTTTTTTTGAACTAACCTGAACTAACCTGACAAATTAGTGAGGCTCTTCTGGGAAATAAAATCTACTTGGGATAATAGTGCATGGATACGTGAAAAGAACATCATAAAAAATATAGTAGTACCAGTGATACCACTATTACACTGTTATTTACAGAACTTCTCTTCCAGGCACTATTCTGGCACTTGACATACTTTATCTCATTTAATCCTAACAACCCAATGAGGTAAATCCTATTATTTCCTTTTTACAGATAAGAAAACTGAGCCTCAGGAAGACTGAGAAACTCACTCAGGTTCATAAGGCTAGTAAATGAAAGAGCTGGGATTCCAACCCATGCATGCCTAGTGCCAGATCTAGTATCAATTGTGGGCACACATTGTCAGAATGATGGAGTGACCTTTTAACTCTTCTATACAAGCGCCAGGTCTTGTTTGCAGACATTTTGTTCCTAAACATTTGTGCCTTTTCCCCCTCGGTCTACTCAATGGCATTACCCCACAGCTAGTAGTACTCATTCTTTTTTTTTTTTTTCATCTTCCAAATTTTCCTTCCAAAACAAATCATTAATGGCTCTGCTTCTAAAGCTTATGTCATACTCTGATCCCTGGCATCTGAAGTGTCATTAAAATGTCTCTTGGAATCATTCCTTGTGACATTACAGTTCTGTTCCTGCAGTGTAATTCCACTTGTTGACTTTTTCCTTTGCATCGCCTTTGGATGATGAGTGGTCTCTGGATGCACTAGAATCCACCTTTCTGCCCTCAGAGACTGACTTCATGGGTCCTCTTCCCTTCCAGTGGCCCTGCTTGCCTTTGAAGGTGGTTGGGGCTCATTTACTTGCAAGCCAAGCAGCTTTGGACATTGCAATTTGCCTCCATCACATTGCCCTTTCTTGGTTCCCTTTTCTTCACCCTGGCTCCTTCATTTTTTACTCTGGCCTTCTTGTCCTCCTTTGTATCTCCAGCTATACAAAACAGTCCCCATTCTTTAGCTTATCCTTGGGTCTGGTGACACAGCCCCCAGTCTCTCTTTCTTTCTTCTGAGGCTTTCTCTAAGACTTTCATTACTTGATTCATTCTCATAGTTTCTTTATTGCCCCTTGTCATGAACTTCATCAGATCATTTTTTTTCTTAATCCCATGGCAAAACAGCTGTTCTGCCATTTGTGCTTCTATTCAACATGCCTTTATTTAGCCTCTTCTGTATGCCATCTTGTGTGGTTAGAGGTAGATAATAGTCTTAGAAATTTAAAAAATTTTATTTAATTTTATTTTTTAGAGAAATTTTAAGTTCTCAGTAAAACTGAGTGGAAAATATAGAGATTTTACACACACATTCTTTCCCCACACACTTACAGCCTCTCCCACGGTTGACATCCCCTACCAGAGCAGAACATTTGTTATGGTTGATAAACCTAGATGGACACATCATTATCACCCAAAGTCCATAGTTTATATTAGGGTTCACCCTTAGTGTTGTATGTTCTATGGGTTTTGACAAATGTATAATGTCATGTATCACCAATGTAGTATCATACAAAATAGTTTCACTGCTTTAAAAATCCCTTTGTCTTAGGAATTTTTAAAGCTTAGTAAAGAGGCTGGAACATAAATAATCACAATATAATCTGAACAGTATAAAAGGAAAGATATGAATGAAAGACTATCAGAACACAAAAGAGGGAGTAACTAATACTACTTAAGGGGACCTACAAAGTTTGGGAGTCAAATAAGACATTTTAATTCTGTATATTTGCAAAGGACAAGGGTACATGAGACATGTTCAGAAGGCCCAGGAGCCAAACCTGAGCAGGGGCACACAGACATGTATATCCAGGCATACTTGAGGGAACAAAAAAATTGTTATATTAGTGGTGGTTAAGAGTGAGAACTCTTCAATCTCTGAGATGGAAATTTGAACCTGACCTCTGCATTATACTCTCCGAGTGATTTTGGCCAAGTTATGGAACCTCTGTAAATTTCAGTCTCCTCATCTGTAAATATTACTTGTTTGTAGAGATGCTCTGAGGGTTAAACAGATGTGTGTAATTAACCTGATGCCTGGCTTGTGGTATGTGGACCTGAATGTCAGCTGGTGGTGCCGAAGCAGCTAGGAACAGAACTCAAAAGGCAGTCCGTAAAGTCCCTGGAATCATGTGAAAGAGTTGGGACTCTATCCTCTAAGTCAGTGACTCTCAATCTTGAGAGAGCATAAGAATCACCTGGGAGTTTGTTAAAATACAGCTTTCTTAGTTCTTTCCCCTTAGTTCTGCTTCACCTGGTGTGAATGGGGCCCAAGAATCTGCATTTTAATGGTTCAGATGAGGGTGGTACAGATCACACTTTGGACTAGGACACTGAGAGAGCAGAAAGCTTCTTATAACATCTCAGCAAAATGAATTCAGAGTTTACATAAGTAGAGACTGAAGAGAGAGAAGTTTGGGACTTTCTTAAGGTCAGGCAGCAAACTGGTTGGTAGAACTAAAGCCAAAACCCAGGCAGGCTTCCAGACTCCGAGCCCAGGCTCTTTCTGCTTTATTCAATCACCATTCACACAGGGCAGGTGAAAGCCGAACTGAATCCTTGGCTGCTGAGGTTAAAGGTCTTATTTGAACAGCACATGTGCTTGGCAGGCTCAGGGTCTGTGAGGGGACTGTGCTGTAAACATCTGCGATCAAGATCCTGTGGTCAGCACTGCCATGCCAGGCACCACTTGTCCAGCCACAAGACCCCTCTGGTACTTTATAGATTCAAAGTGAAAATGCTTTCAGTGTCCAGGTCCTGGAATCAAATGCCTTGTAGCTCAAGTGAGCACAGATTTTCAGAAAGGGAAACTGCACACCCCTTTTAGGGTGGGCTTTTTGCGAAAGAGTGCAAAGCAGGCTGCAGTGGGCATCATAGGGTGCTTTACTCTGGCTGTTGGGGGTACTCTCCTCCCTGCTTGACCTCCTACTGGTGAAGGCTGTGTTGCCCTCTCCAGGTTCCTAGGGCTACAAAAATTGTCTCGACCTCCTACATGCCTTTTGGTAGCCAGAGTCATTCCTCTGATTGACTTAGCCAGCTCTTCTTATCACCAGGTTTACAAAGAAAACCCATTCTCTTCCTCTCTTCTTCTGGAAGAGGATCCCAAGGACATTAGCTGAGATTGGGTCAGTAGGCCCCTGGTCACAGAGACCTCTCAGTAAATCCTACATTAGGAGTCATAGCCCTGGTTTACAGTTTACTCTTAAATCCCCTAAACCAGCCAGGCTCTTAAACACAAAAGCTTTGAGTCCTCAAGTAGCTGGGCCCTCTCTTTTTGACTTTTTGGCTTTTCCTGGCAGAGATATTTGAAAGCAAATTTGTAGACTTGACTGGATGCTCCCTCTTCACCCTCCCCTCAAGTGCCTTTAATGGGGAAGTGAAACCACAGGTTAAGTGGGCATCATGGAGCTGAGAGAGAATCAATTGCATTGTCCCTGAGTCATGGACTCAGCTTGTAAACTAAGTGCTGAAGCAACTGTGAGGGCCATAGCCTCAGCGAGCCATGGATGCTAAGCCTCGAACTGGCACTGTCCCTTTCTGGGGCCAGTTACCACGGCCAGCCTTTAAGCTTTCTGGATGCTCAAAGCTTTGCAGAAATGACATGTTGAGCTTGCCAGCGCCACTGTGGCAACAAAAGCCTTGGCCCAGCTGTTTTTGCGGTTTTCCAGAGGGATAGCAGGGGGCCTAAAGGGCTGTGGTTTTGTCTTCTCTCTGTTAACTTTGACAGCATCTGGATACTCTTGAAGTGACGTGGATCTGTATACAGCCTTCCCAGCCTTCCTTGCTCTCAGGCTGACGTTTAATACAAGCAACCTGGTGCTTTTCATATGCATTATCGCCAATCATAATCAGCTGGGGAGATGTCTCCCATCTGCATTTCACATATAAAGGCTAAATGATTGACCCAGGGTGACGGCACAGCCTGGGTACATTCGTAGGTTAGCACAAGTCACACACTGGTGATGTTCCTGCACCCATGATCTCACAGTGCAACGCCTCTCCTGGAAATAGAGCAGGGTCATTATCCTGAGTGACCAGGAGGTTGCTTAGTAACCTACACCAGTCGAAAAGCATGAACTATGGCTTGACAGATTGCTCAGGATAAATTGGTCTGAGTCCCGGGCATGTGCAGTTCTGGACTTTCCCAGAATCCATGGAATTACTTGGAAAGAAGGCTGTAAGGAGGAATAAGGGCCAAAAGAGATAGAGTGTTGGAACTATATGTTGACAAGAGTTTGTCTACTTAAATATGTAAGTTTTGAATTACACTTGCCTTGTGATTTCTACTTTAGCGGCTGCTGCCATCTGAGGTTTCAGTTCCAGCAGCACAGCTTTACCAGCTGTTGGCATGCCGGGAAGGGCAGTGCTGCCGACACTCTCGGGGGGCCAGGCACCTGGTGCTAGATCGAATTTACCTTTGATGGTCTAGCAAGTGGGATTTTTAGTTAACATTCTTCTTCTTATTATAGGTTACAATTTTTGACTTCTATTTTGATGGCGACTTTAGTTGCAGTTTCAGAAGAACACCAGCGGTGTCATTGTCCTCAGATATCTTAAAGTGTATATTCACGAGTGGTGTGATTAAGGAGCAGACACTGATTAGATCTGCAGTCTCCAAAGCTGACGTGCAGCAGAATCACTGGGAGAACAAGCAAATAAACAAAAACAAACAAACCAGGAAGAAGCAGCGAACAGACAGATCCTTAAGTCTTGCCAAACCCAGAGATTGCTTTGGTAGTGAAATTATATTTTGAAAGCTGCCCAAATAATAATTCTGGCACATAGCCAGGTTTGAGAGATCGTGAATGAATTGTCTTGAGCAGGCAAAGAAATTTTAGTTTTATATTTGCCGGCTTTTAAAATTTCCCACCTTTGAAATGAAAAGTTTAAATTAACTATACTCCCAGGGTCAGGGTGATAGCAAAACAACATCATATTCTAGCTGAAAATTTGGAACACATGGACTTTAAAGCGAACAAGTGAGGTATTTTCATAATCGTGATATCACATAGATTGAAAGTAGGAGGTTTCAGTAATAATATGAAGTAGTCAGGTGAGAACATGGGTGAATCACTTCACTTTTCTGTACTTTTCAGTTTTTTCATCTACAAAATGAAGGACTGGTTCTGCGTGATTTCTTCATTGCCTGCTGGCTCTAATATTTTGTGATGAGAATCTCTGCTCTCTGGACTATCTCTTTATGTCCAGTGATTTAAATCAGATTATCAAATTGTTAATGAACATTTACTATGTGCCCAAGAACTGAAATTCTTAGAAAAACTGGATCTGGGGTGAAAAAAGGGGGTAACAAATACTGCTGAAAAGAAATAGATGGAGCTCAGTGACTAAGAATTTCTGAACTTTGATAGCTCTTCCGCTTTCTTGTTTAAAGCTGTTTTGTGTGGTTAAAGTGCAGGTTACAGTGAGACAATTGACTGAAAGCGGTGAGCAAATATAACATGATAGATGGTAACTGTGTTACTCAGCCCTTTGGATGACAAATATTGCTAGGTGATAAAAACCACTAATGCATCAGGTGCTAATCTGGTGCTAAAATGCTGTTTCAGGAAAAACATATTCCCAGAAAGGAAATACTGGCGATCTGACTGACAGGAACAGCTGGAGACTCCTAGATTCATCCAGATAGGAAGCAGAAAAAAATAAAAAAGAAGTAGGATATTATATGGAAGAAACTGGTGTGAGCTGTGTCTATCGAATGTTCTTGTTTTTGAAGAATTGAGAAGGTGCTGATTATATTACTTCTCAGTGGCTGGCAGGGCTCAGATTCTGAGTGTTATTGAACAGTGAAAGCCTCAGCCCACCAAGGGGCCCTCACGGCAATGCTTTCTGTGGAGGAGGCAGTGTACAGGCTGGGGGCTTTCAAATGGCTTTTAGAGTTTCACAGAAGTGCTAAAGGTAAAGGGAGGTGGGAGGGACAAGGGAGGGGTTGTTGCATCACAACAATTCCCCTCTTACCTGCTGCATATATTAGGGCTCTAATGAGATGTTGGGACAGTTAACCAGTTGGCAGGATTCGTGAGTTAGTTTCCCATTTGGCAAAATGAAGTTGGGCAGAGTCTGAGTGCTCAGTACTCCTGGTTTGGCTGAGGCAGTGATTGATAGTTTGGAATGAGTTTGCTGGATAATGTGGCCACATTTCCATGTGACTGGTACAGAGAACTGGGAATATGGTACTTTTGCTACTCCACATCTTTCCCCACATTCCTTGTCTTCTGGAGGTGGTTTGGAGTGAGGAATGACGGTAGGGTCCACATAGGGCAAACTCGTTTAATCTTCACAACAGCCCTTTGGGTTGGCTGCTATTAGCCACAACTTTTAGAGGTGGAAACCGAGGCTCACAAAGTTCAAGGGTCTTGCCTGAGACCATAGAGCCAAAGGGAAGGGCTGGGGAGATATCAAGATGTGAGTTCAGAAAGTCATCTCCTAGGATTGACTCCAAGCACACTCCAAAATAACCAAGGCCTAGAAGCAACCAGAATGTCCTCTGGGTTCCATGGAAGCCAGTAGGACCTCTGAGAAGTGGGACTTGGCCTGCTGGTCTTAGGAGGGCTGCGATCCTCAATTCTTCACTCACAAGCACAGAGGGGTCAGTCTGAGGAGGGAGGTCTAGGAAGGACTTTATTTAATATTAGACTGGCCACAAACTTCCTGCAAGCGCTACAAGAGCTGAGTGAAATCCCCTCTAGCAACAAAACCAGGGTCATAAATACTGAGCAGTACTGTACCATCAATACTATGAAGTAATAAATAGTTGAATTCCCAAAATTTATAAGGAATGATAAAAATAACATTATTTTCCTTTAATATATGTTGTTTCATGATCCTTCAAAATTTAGGGGTTGCAGTTTTACTCTGAGGTGAAGAAAGCATACTAAATGGAGTAGGCACTTCATAAATATTCTTTGAATGAACAGATGGAGAAGAAACAAAGGCAAAATTATGTAAGGCATTTCTTTTCTCTTGGATAAATGCACAGATAAGAGTTTTACTATGAACCAAAAATATATTCTTTACTTCTATAAAGTTGCTGAAAACTTGGTGATTTTCTTCTTATTTAATACCATTATTTACATTTTATGTGTCTAAGGTAAGCCAATAATCTACAAAGAAATATCACTGGAGTGATATTGGTGACACAGATATCTTCTTCCCTTCAATTTTTTCTTGGCAGACATCTTAGCTAGAGTTTCCTTCTGGTATCTCTCTTGGGATATAGATCCCAATAAAATGTATGACCTGAGATCCCAGTGGCCTCAGTGAGCTACAGACACATGTTTAGAATTCCTCAGTCAATTGGGAGGCAGGCAAAGAAAGCCCCAAGCAAGAAAGGCAGACACTGGGGCATTTTTAACTTCTTTTTGATATTAAAGGAGTATTAAATGGGAAAGGCTATGTGAAAACAACAGCCAGAGAGTTTAGCTGACTCAAGAGATAGTTGTGCATAGCCAGGTTTGCTGTGGATATATTCAGGAGAGATTTTCTAGGCAAATGGTGTAAAGTCCTGCATGTATGCCTGGTTTCAACACATGTGGAATAAAGTCTTTTATAAAAGGAGGTTGACCAAAGCTGCATCTTTGTCTAGAACATCTGTGCCTTTCTCCAGATAGGGAGATTCATAACAGGATTTTTCTGCCCAGGACTGGCATTTAGCCTGCCTGCATGGGGGTAGCTGGCCTGGTTGCCTGTGACCAGTGTCCTTTCTGACTGGTTGATGAGTGGTTGATGTATTGTATCTATTGTTAAATATTTTGAATATCAACCTTTGTCATAGCTTTCAGAATTTTGATTGGTAGTGGACCTCTGGCTGGATTCCACAGACCTCTATCCTTGTCCCTGTCCTTAACCAACGACATTAAAGAAATGGTAAGCAGTGCCATTGTTGATGAGGCAAGCTCTTCATTTTGATCATTTCTTGGGTCTTAGCTTAAATGTGACTTCTTCTAGAGAGGGATTTCATGATCCATAGTCTAGATTAGACTCCTTCCTATATGTGCTGATGCTCACAGTACTCTCCCTGTTAAAAAACTCATCCTCCACTGTTCTTACATGTTTTAGTGAACATCTATCCTGCTGTAAGTTGCACAAGGGCAAGGATCTCACTGCTCCAGGCTTGTGGGGAGGTGTAGTGAGGAGTGAGGTCATTGATGAGAATTTGGGGAAGACTTCATCAGGAAGGTAAGTCTGAAAGTGGGAGGTAAGAATTTTCCAAGTGGGAGAAAATGTTCCAAAAAGGAGGTAGAAGTTCAAGGGAGGGGGGTGTACTGAACTTGAACATATTTGGAAATGGCACTTATTAAAATTGACTAGCATTAGAGTATCAAAGAATAAATGATGAAATAACAGGGTATAAAGGTAAACAGAGTTTTCCAAGGTATGTCACAGATCTTCTATATAATGGGGAACTTTTATAGGATTATAACAAGACAGTTACATTTTTTAAAAACGTAGCATTAGTATGTATGGAAAATGGGTTTAAAATAGG
Source organism: Macroglossus sobrinus (assembly GCA_004027375.1). Lineage (NCBI taxonomy): Eukaryota > Metazoa > Chordata > Mammalia > Chiroptera > Pteropodidae > Macroglossus > Macroglossus sobrinus. The sequence goes on along the minus strand of PVKZ01000336.1, from coordinate 375,114 downwards.
ACGATTCTGGAGGTTGGGATATTTCTTGGTGGGCAGTTTCTCCTTTCTTATAGCATTCAAGGGGTAGGGAAGAAGTAATAGTCACAGATGACATTATGTTTTCACAGAGGGGGATAAAATCTCTGTCTTGACAGGCTGGAATGCAATGAGCTGTGCCTTAAAACTATCATTTTACCTCTTTGTACCTCAATAACTGCATCTGTAAAATGTAGGAACTGGACTAGAAGATCTGCATGACTTTGAACACTAACATTTTATAATTCTATGGAATCATAAACTAATAAGATAAAATAATGTACAGTGTTTATTTACATATATTATTTTTATATATTTTTATATTAATATGTAGTAGTAATATTGTTGTGGGAACACTTAAAATATAAATAAATGAACATGAGTATTGTCTTATCAGCAATTCTTGTGAAAAGACCCGGGACTTTTATTTGATTGCAAGCCAGCATGACCATCAGTGTGGAAGAGGCCAAGAGGAATAGGGTGAAGAAAGAGAGAGGTCCCTGTCTCTTTTTGCACTGCTTTAACTTGGAGATTGTTCTGGGCTTTATTTTTTCAGAGAGATGTGGACAATTAAAAATGACAAAGTGGCCAGGATGGTGAAAAGTCTAATGTCTAGATTGTAGAAAAAAGGAATACAAGAACTGGGAATATTTAACTCGGCAAATAGAAAACTTAAGGAAAATGTATTAGCTGCCTTCATATATCCGAAGGTATGGTTTAGCTGAATATATGTAAAAAATCTATCCACCTCATAGGTTTTTTAAACATAAAAGAGACTTTATAAGTTCGGCTCATTTGCCATGCTATTTTCATGAAGAAGTTCTGTTTTATTCAGTATTATATCAGTGGTACCTGTATAGAGCCTGGCACACAACACTTGTTCAGCAAATATTTATTAAATGAGTAAATGAAGATGGATGGTATTGAATTAGCCATGAACTCCTTTTTATCCCTAATATTAAAATTAATGTCTCTATCCTCAGAGCTTTTGCATATACAGCCTTTATCACGTTACATTCTATGGCAGTACACCTCAAAGATATTGCAGCTTGGTTCCAGACTACTGCAATAAAGAAAATATTGCAATAAAAGAAATCACACTTTTTTTTTTGTTTCTAGTGCATATAAAAGCTGTTTACTTTATACTGTAGTCTATTAAGAGAGTAATAGCATTGCGTCTAAGTAAACAATGTACATACTTTAATAAAAAATACTGTACTGCTAAAAAATGCTAACCATCATCTGAGTCTTCAGTGAGTCATAATTCTTTTGTTGGTGGAGGGTTTTGCCTTGTTGATCGCTATTGACTGATCAGAGTGGTGGTTACTAAAGACTGGGGTAGTTTGAGCAATTTCTTACAATGAGATGACAATAAAGTTTGCTGCATCTATTTACCCTTCCTTTCACAAAGGATTTCTCTGTTGCATAGAATTGAAGAGATTAGGGCCTTGCTCTGGATTAGGCTTTCGTTTAAGGGATGTTGTGGTTGGTTCAATCTTCTATCTAGACCACTAAAATATTCTCCATATCAACCATAAAGCTGTTTCACTTTCTTATTACTTGTATATTCACTGAAGTAACACTTTTAATTTCCTTCAAGAACTTTTCCTTTGCATTTGCAACTTGGTTAACTGTTTGGCATAAGAGGCCCAGCTTTTGGCCTTCTCTTGGCTTTTGACATTCCTTCCTCACTAAGCTTAATCAATTCTAGTTGTTGATTTAAAGTGAGACAATGTGACTCTTCCTTTCACTTGAAAACTTAGAGGTTATTGTAGGATTATTAATTGGCCTAATTTCAAAATTGTTGTGTCTCTGGGTATGGGGAGGCCTGAGGAGAGAAAGAGAGATTGGAGAACAGCCAATTGGTAGAGCAGTAAGAACACACACATTATTTATGGATTAATTTCACCATTTCATATGAATGTGGTTTATGGCAACCCAAAACAATTATACTAGGAAACTGAAGGTCTCTGATCACAGATTACTATAAAAATATAATAATAATTAAAAGTCTGAAATATTGTGAGAATTACAAAAATGTAACACAGAGATACGAGGTAAGCAAATGCTGTAGGAAAAATTGTGCTGATAGACACTCAATGCAGAGTTGCCACAAATCTTCAATTAGTAAAAAATACAATATTTGCAAAGCCCAATAAAGGTAAGTGTAATAAAACAAGATATGCCTGTATCTCCTTTTTAAATTAGACTATGAACTCACCAAATTCAGGGATTATGTTTTAATTGTATCTTCTATGTTCAATTTAATTTCAGGCATGTAGCAGGTGCTCTATGAGTAGGGTAACATATAATTAATATTTAAACTAGGACTCTAAGAGTAAAAGGGGCGCTGACCAGATGGGAGCTGATACCACAGCACAAATTGGCATTGTGTTGTTCCAATCATAATGCATAGTTACCATAATCAGGAAGTGCTTATTGAATGAATATAAAGAGAATGAGTGTATGGAGCCAGCAGAGGCAGGTTATACAAATGCTTTCCTTATATTGAGATTAAAAAACACCCCCTGGTAATTCCATCTGATGGGCTCAGTTCTGTTTGACTAGACATAGAATGCCTCTAGACTTTCTTTTATGTGGCATTTAAATATTTGAATTTATCTACTGTTTCCCTTGGGATGAATTTTTTCTTTTGCAGCCTAAACTTTCCCAGTTTCTTTAACTATTCCTTGTTTTGCCTAAAGTTTAGTCTTGCTACATTTGGGGTTCTCTGGTTCTGAATGGGCTCCTATTTGACAAGGTCAGTTTGAGTGTTATAGGCCTTTTATTCTCATTTCTAAAATGAAAATTTTAGCCAAATGGCCTCTGAAGCCCCATGCAGCTCTAGTTTGATTTAACACAAAAATTAAGAAATAACAGTTATGTTGGGCTTGTAGTGCAGGTAGATGCAACATTTTTTTGTGACTGTACATGACTTGCTGTATATAGGAATGAAAAGCTCCAGTCAAGAGGATTTCACTAGGAATTTGGAGTCTGGAATTTTATTATAGCCTTGTTGGCTGGAGAAGTGGCCAATTGACTGCAGGGGTTCAGAGCTCAATTGACTAAGATGGAGATCCAGGTGCTGCTACCTCCTACCTGCATGTGTCAAATGTGCATAATAAAAGAACTAGCTCTGAAGAGCCATTGGGAGGTTAGAGGAGGTACCACATAAATGCTTGACAAAGTATGTGGTCAATAAATATTTGTTCCTCATCTGTGTTAAATGATCAGATAAATGATGGCATAGATGATCTTTAAGGTCCCATCTAGCTTTAAACAGCTGTAACTTTTATGGCTTTGTAGAAAATGTAGCAGTAGATTACCTCCAGGATATTTGGTTAACTGGAATTTGGGGAATGAGAATAAAGTTCTCATGAAATCTCAAAGCCTATAATAATGGCCAATGCTATTTTTATAGTCTGATGTACTTACTGAACATAATGGAGCCTTCTTATTAAACATTTCTCTTCCATGCATTCTTGTTCTGCAATGTTATTTATATATTTTTGAAAGGTGGGAGAAGCTGGGAAATATTTTGTGACACATCTTGCTAGAGTCTAAAGAGATGGAGCTATTGACCTTATGGAAATGCACTGCCTGAGGAAAATGTCTTCTTTAGTGAATCTTAAATGATGACAAAAGAAATAAGGTTGTATTTGGGCACTGATAGGGAGGAAGTGCTGGCTCAGGGCTGTGTCTGTCCACGCTTACAACCAGCTCTGGATCCAAAGTCCACAAGCCTGAGGCTCTCTGCTGAACATGCTCATGGAAGACTGTCTTAAATTTAGTGAAATGATTATTCTTCTTGGTGCTATGGCCTGGACTCTGACAATACTAGACCATCATTGGAGATTTTTGTAACTCTTTAGTCTGTAAAGTGATTCTGATTGTGACTCAACCTAGCATGGCATGGGTGGGACAGGACCGCAAAAGGTAATTTGAATTTGAGGACTGGTGTGGCTGGGTTTGGGAGGGCTTCTTAGTGCAAGAAATACATGACACTGTCTGAAATTCAATGCAAAGTAACTGTCTATCAAGGAGCTCTTGCATTTTTATGTGATTTTTGGCCTTAAATCTATTGTAGCAAAAGGTTGACTTTTAGAGTAAAATTAAAAATAAAAAATGTTAAAATTAATTTTTTAAACAATGTAAGACATAGTAAATTGTTGAGAGAAGCAACACTTTACCAACTCAAAGGCCATTTGTATTTAATAGTAAATAATAGAATCTGTAAACCAAATCAAATAACTTGTCAATTGCATATAAAAGGAAACTGAGGTCAATGCAAATTTAAAATAAGCACTGCACCTGGTATGTTTAATTGGGATATTGCATTTTAAAACTCCCCTCTACCATGTCCTACTCATCTCCTGCATTTTTTTCTTGATGGACAATGCCTATCTTCTTATAGAAGAATGGCAAAGAGTGATTTATTTTCAGGCTTAGGAGGCAAAAGAACCTCTCTTTTGGCTCCAGAGTTACCATAATATCTGTAAGACAACATCATCAGGCACAGGGTTGAGACCGTTGATTAGTAAATTTAATGATATGATTTAAGGCATGTAGATGAGTAACATTGAAAAAAATTCAGCTATTCATTTCAAGACCATTTAATCAAGCGACAATTAAAGGAGAAGTTGAGAATTGAACTAAAGAAGCCAAAGTGAATCACATTTCACCCTTAACTTCTACCAGTGACTTTTTATGTCTCAGTCTCCAAGAGCAACTGAATGTCACCTCCCTGGAGTGGCCTTTGTTGATGATTCCACATCCTCCAATTGCTGTGCTGTCTGTTCCCCCACAGTGTGTTCAGTGATCAAGCAGAGCACCTTCCTTCTTATTTTCAGCACCTTTGATGGACAAGAGCTCATACATGGCTGTGCTCTTATTTTGGTCATGGTAGTCTACTTATCTCTCTAGTATGGCCCCAAAGCTTCTCCCTTCATCACAGCTCTCCATTGCAAACAGTGCTGAATCTTAAGTCTGCGATGTGGATCATTGGGCTGGGAGTTGCTTCCCACCTTGCATTGGTCTTTGGCACATGTGATCTTCTCTAACTTTTGACTGCTCACCTGCTTCCACACTTGGCTATGTCCCACCCAAGCTGGCAGTGTACTCTTTGGATTCAGCATATTCCTGACCTTGTAGATTCTCCTGCGCCTGCCTTTTTGCCTCATTTCCTTTGTATGTTGCTCTCTCTGTGTGACAATGTCGCATGCCTCTTACCCCCAGCTCTTCTCGTGGCATGCTGCCCTAGAATCACTACTGGCTCTCCAAATTAGGGGGTATGTCATGGTAAAACACTGGGTTAGAGTCTCCACTAGTTCTGACTTCCTGCTTCCTAGTTGTATCTATCTCAAGTCATGTACCTTGTTGACACTGTTTTCTCATCTGCAAAGTAGAAGTAATAATAAAATAATAATAATAATAATAATAATAATAATAATAATAATAATACCAACCTGGTTTACCTTAAAAGTGATTACTAGTACTAATTATGTTGGATATATATATGTGTGTATGTGTGTGTGTGTGTGTGTGTGTGTGTGTGTGTGTGTGTGTGTATAAAATTTTACTTGCTATCCACATATTTTCTCTGGTGAAGTGACTATTCAAATCATTAACCCATTAAAAAATGGATTATTTTTCTTTTATTGACTTTTGAGAGTTCTTTATTTGTTTTAGATACAAATCTTTTACCAGATATGCTTTGCAAAAATATTTTCCAGATTGTGCTCGCCTTTTCACTCTCTTAATAATATCTTTAGCAGAGCAAAAGGTTAGTATATTATTTTTTAAATACTGTTTATCCTTTTGTGTTCTGAGAAATTGTTGTCTACCCAAGGTTACAAATAAGTTTTACTGTGTTTTCCTTTAAAACTTTTATAATTTTTGTTTGTATATCTAGGCCTATAATTTATTTTGAGTATATATAATATAATATAATATAATATAATATAATATAATATAATATAAAATATCATATAAGGTCAGAGTTGAAGTTTATTATTAGTCATTAAAGAAATAACCACAATAGGGTATAACTATGTACTAACTACTTATAGTAGTAGATAAAATTAAAGAGACATGTCATAGCAATTATTGATGAGGATTTGGAGGCATTAGAACCTCAAACACTCTTGGTGGGAATGTAGAATAATTCAACCACTCTGGTAGGCAGTTTGATAGTTTCTTCAAAGATTAAACCTACACTTACCATATGATATAGCCATTCTACTTCTAGGTATTTACCCAAAAGAACCAAGAGCATATATCTATATAAGGACTTGCACATGAATATTTGTAGCTACTTCATTTGTAATAGCCCCAAACTGGAAACAACTCAATGTTCATCAAAAGAGAATTTATCTATATGGATAAATAAATTGTGGTATATTCATAAAATGGAATTCTAATAAGCAACATGGTAAACCTCAAAATAATTGTTGTGAATAAAAAGAGACAGATGAATACTGTATCTGTTCATTCATATAAGATTATAGAAAATGCAAACTAATAGTAACAGAAAGTAGATCAGTGGCTGCTTAGAGATGGGTGTAGGTGGACATGGAGTGATTATGAAGGGGCAGAAGACTGACTATTTTCTATACATTTAATTGAAACATCATGCTTTATTTAACTAATTCCCCATTGTTTGGTCTTTTATTTCCAAGTTTTCTGTATTAAAAATAACTATATCCTTATGTGGAGTAACAGGAACTTTCACATCCTACTAGTAGGGGTATAAATTCATACAGCTATTTTGGAAAATGTTTGACAGTACCTACTAATGTTGAATATATGCATGTTATAATTCAGCAATTTCTCTCCCAGGTATATGCTACAGAACAGAAAGAGTTTTTCCACCTGGTGCTAGCAGAGCCAAACACTAAGCATCAAGAACTGCAGTAGAGAAAGACTGACTACTTCATTATAAATGGTGCCACCCCAGAAGAATGAGTTCAAAAGCTTGAACTCCCCAATCTAGGATTCAAGGTGGGATTTTAAAGGTATACAGAAGAAAGTGTATGCAGAAATGCTGGTGGGAAAAGTTTTAATTGGAGGATGTTGGCGCTTGGCCACTTATGGTAATGGGCATCAACACAGGATCTTCCTAGACACTGGAACCTTGACTTCTGAAAGAGTTTTGGTGTTCATGTTTTGGTTATGTCCATGTCCTTTGTATCTCAGTATGAAAGGTATGTGAGACTTCTGTTCCTGGCACAGCTGGACATCAAAGTTCTCTCCTCTGCATGTGCTTTGGCTCCATGGCTTGCAGTTTTAATCTGTTGTCTCTGAAAAGCCATTTAGTATCTTGTTATTAGGACAGGATCATTTTGAGCTGGTTCTGCAGTTACGAATCTCTCCTTTGTTGTTCATTCCTCAGTCTTGAGGGAAATAGGGCAACTGGGTCCAGGTTTAGTTAAGATGGAGGATTAGTTTCAAGATGGAGTCAGATTTGTCCACCTATTGTGCCCCTCTTATCTAGCTCTTACAGTCTCAAGAGCCCATCTCTTCTGTAATGGTCCCTGAGCCTCGGAGGGGCATTCTGGGTGTTTAATTTATAAGCAGAGACCATAGCAATGGTAGTGATAGCAGCAGGCCAGGATACTTGTACCCTAATGAGACAAAGAATAAAGAGTAACTTTTGTTATTATGTCCACCAGGATCCAAACCTGGATGGTGATCATCATGATGATCATTAGGGAGCATGTCATCTAGCTGCAGTTTGTAATTGCAAGACTAAGGAAAAAGGCAGTTTTAGTTCTCAATGATTGCAAGTCAAAGGATTGGAGAAAAACTGGAAACAATTATTGGAGAAAACTAGAATTCAAGATTCATTCTAGTTTACAAGTAGAAAATGAAACAAACTCAGAAGACAATGAACAGCACTAGACTCTAATATCTACAAAGGTATATTAAAGTTTCTATTGAAACATAATTTTTCTCTCTAAAAATCACCCCTATTTTTACCAAAGATAACCAAATTAAGAACAATTTACTTTCAAAATAAGTCTGGTTTCAGTGAACTTGGCCTGATGATTTGCATAAATCCAGCAAGAATAGTAATTAATCATATAGGCACTTTTAAACCTGCTTTTCTGGAACTTTTTATAAGGAATCTTCAGATTGAATTTATAAAGGCCTCTCAAAGCCAAAAAAGCCAAAACAAGGACTTGCCATAGATGTTGCCTGTAGTACCTACAGGTTTGGGTGAGTTCCTCTCTTCTTGAGGTCTCCCAAATATCCTGACATTCCTACACCTGCCAAAAAGTATTCTTTACTCACATGGTAAGGCTACTAGGAGTCATGTAAGGAAGGTATAAGGCAAACATTTCCAAGGGTTTTTATTGGCTTCTGTAAGTCAATATTAATTTTTTAAAGCTTTCTGTCATATCTGAGTCCATGCAAGTCTCTCTCAAATATGACATTCCAGTCAAAGCCTTATACAGAGAACAGATTCTTATTGAACTTATATAAACAAACATATTGCCATGAAAATAAAAATACTCATTGAGAGTTCCCAAATTCTGTAGTGATTACATAGAGAGAAAAATATAAATATTTTAATACTTCCTTATAAAAGTATAATTCAACATATTGCTGAGTCATAAGCAGTTTAAGAGAAATTAGTTTCTTTTTATCTGGAAAATAAAAGATTTAAAAAATCAGCAATTTCAAACATAACGGCTACAAAAATTGTAACCATTTTCATCAATTTGTTCAGTTTTTTGTAATTAAGCTTGTTCTTCTTGAATCCAGTTTTTCCATTAGTTCTCTCGACCTTGTCTGATATTTGAGGGTGATAGAGTCAGCACTAATTCTAAGAAGTTTGCAAGGCTGTCCATCAAAGCTTGTATGGTTTGCTCAGTGGAGTGAGTGCCTCAATCACTAGAGATTTGAGAAGGTATACTCTAATTTCTTTGCCATTGTAACGACATCGGGCATGTGGCAAAGGAAAGCTTCAGTGCATCCAGAAAGTGTATGCAGAAAAACAAGAACATATTGATAACCTAAACTAAGTGGCAGTTGAATAAAGTCCAGCTTAAATGTACTATATGAATGAAAGAATGCAAAAACTGAAAAAAAAAATGCCAGGAAGCTAGGGAGAAACAAGCAGCCATCTTGGGTTTCCCCTACCCCGACTACTCATTTAATTTACGGCCATTGTTTAACCATCTTAATTTCTCTGATTCAGGAGCAGACTGTTGCCATGTTAAGGACATCAGGATAGCAAAAGTCTGGCAATGAGGGGGTCATTTTGCAAAAAATAAAGGAGTTCATCCCTAAGTGCCACAGTCTGATACACAATTTTAGTGTTTATAGTGTGCACCTCAATTTTGATGACAGAAATTTTATGCCAGGACATCTCAGATTTACAGGAATTTCACATAATTTCTGGAACACTTATAACATACACTTATACAAATACAACATAATTATTATTTCCTTATTTGACAAAGCTTCCCAGTTAATTTTAGTATATCAAGTATGTCTAATTAGTTTAATCTTTCTCTTTTTGTAAGAACAGAAAACAAATCTTTTGAGGAGCTTCTGAGGCCTTTCTGAAATATCTCAAAGTTATTCCCAGGTCAAGACTCTATTTAGAATTTAAATTTTGGGAAGTTTGTCAAATTACATCAGAAAGTTTGGACATTTGACTAAATAGGATCATAAGTCATTATGAAGCAATCATCTATTTAACCAAATAAAAGTTTTCAAAGAAAAATACAGAAGTTTACATAACTGTTAGCAAAATTTAGTTCTTACTGTCAAGAAGATTCCATTTTCTTAAAACAACATAACACTGAAAATTATTTTGATACAATACAGAATCTTTGCTTTCTAGGCAGAAAGCTTTTTGTTAGCAGACCAATAGCTCTTTTTAGCTGAGAGAGAACACCAAACTCTAATTTAACTTGGCTTACTTTTTATATTTAAATTCAGTCAATTGATTAACTTTATTTTCAGTCTTATTCAACTTGACTTCACATAAAATTTCCTTTTCCACAAATCTTCTACAAATTTTACATTCAGATGTTGTCCTTTTTCTCCCTCTTTCCCACTCTGAAACAAACAGCCTCACTTCAGAACAAAATTACTTTCCTTCCTAAAAAAAAGGCCTTTTTTACTGAAAATGTATTATTTTCTTCAAAATTAATCAGAATTCTTAACCCTTAGAAGTCTTAATTTCTAGTGACAGCTGAAAAATAAGCAATTAGCATTCTTTAGGTTGGCAAATATATGAATATGTTTCATAACCTCTAGAAATAGGCAATTATTCACAATTTTTAAAAGAAACCTGTTTTTCTAATAAAGTTCAAGATATTTATGATCAGATCCAAATTTATCTTTTCGTATCTCTGTTATAGAAGCCAAAAGTAGGTAAACTTAGACTTACCTAGTTCATATTTTTTTATTATTTAACTTAACAGTAAAATTCTAAAGTTTTTAAGTTACCAAAGCAAACTTACAATAGTAATTGCTGAAGAGTTAACCTAAAAGAAACTTTTCATCTCATTTACACTTATTTATTTATTTGTTTCTAGCAATTAAGTTTAGATTACTTATGAAAATTTTATACTGTTGTTTTTCTTGCTGACAAATTTTGCAACAGAGATAACACAAACTTATTTGACAAACCTAGGTAGAATAAAAGTATTATTTAACGCTGGTGATTCTAAAGATGTGCTTATTTAACCTAACAAAACTAAAACCAGCTTTAATATTAAATATTTTTTTAGATCACATGATTTTGAAATGTATTTGGGTTAGTTATAAATATATATTTGTTATATATTTGAAATATATATATGTGTGTATATAATTTTTTGAAATATATATATGTGTGTATATAATTTTTTGAAGGATTCTCATACAAACATTTGGTTGTTTAAACCAATTTAATATTACAAATTAGCAATATCTTCCAGTGGTAAAAGTATTCTATATCTTTACATCTTATGTATATAAGATGGCAGATAAGTTAAGATTTTGTTCAGATGGCCAAAGCTTTGAATATTGTAATAATTCCTTTAAAGCTATTTTAAAATTTATTTATAATCAATCATAGAATGCAATCTATTGTCTTTAAGAGGCCTGATATCCTCTCCTTTAAGGGTGCCCCTTAAGGTGGACTTAACGACAAACACAAACCACAGAAAATGGAAAGCAAGTGTGCGCAATAAACTTGGAAAGCTCAGAAGGTAAAAAGAGCAGTTTCAGAATGCCTGAATTTAAACTGGCAGATTTTCCTAGAGAAAGATGGCTCCTGGATGGAGCCTGAGCACAAGGTAGCTGCTGCCACATGTCTGGAGACAAAGATGGTGGAGGGGAAATGCCATTTTATTCCTGTGTTCATTGATACCCTCAGTAGGGGCAAACCACAAAAGGAGAGGGCTTTTTCCCTTTCAGGGTGGCACAGTGAAAAAGGCACCACTTAAATTCTGACTGGTAATTGAACTGGTGCTGCACCAGTAAGAGCACCAAATCCTTACCTCCAGACCTTAGGTGTGGGTTAAACTCAGACCTTACGCCATATGGATTAATCTCTCACATCGATGAAGTTAAGTAAGGCGAGTAAGCCTCAGACAGGCTACTGCTGCCGGCTGCACTAATATGTACAATGAAAGCCCAGCGGGAAGGTGCGAAGTCTTTAGTCCCCTGGGACTGGCTCAAGGGGCCAGAGCGAGAGAAAACAGTGCCTTTTTTCTACATTGTCTAAAAGGCTCTCACAGGAGTTCCCGAGGGTCACCCAGAAAAAATTCACGAAGGTCACCTAAAAATTAGTTCCTGAAAAAAAAAAAAATCTTACATTCATACATACTCCCTTCCATATACACAACTTTCAGACTTAGTTTTTCCAGCGTTAGGGTTCTTGGGGTCTCCAAAATAGAAATTGAGAGGAAACCCAGAAAAGTTTTCAGACAGATTTTATTAAGCTTATTCTTAAGCATAAGTAAGGAAGGCATCAAAGGAAAGGGCTGTCCTCTGCATTGACTCAGGGGCTGGCTCTGCTTGGATGCTTTTTAAAGATAGGGACAAAAGTGGGCTTGCTAAAAAGGCCCTTTTGAAAATGGCAGGCTTTTTGAAAGTGGCGGGCTTTTTTTTGAAAATAATGGTTTTTCTTTATGCGTTACATTGCTCCATCACCATATTCGCGACTGCGCTGTGGGGCAAGATGGTGGGCTGCTCATTACCGCCACTCCAGGAAGGTCATATAGCAGTCAAACCTTGATCAACTCAGCATACAGAACAGTGTGGTTTTACATCAGTATGGAAATGATTAGAAGGAAGATAATGAACTATTTCTGCATTTCTGTGTAAGGGGGATGAGGTGACAGCATTCTTGGAGTCGTCTGCCCTGGGGCCCAAGTCCCTGTGCAGTCTCATTAGTTTGTCAATTCTAGACCAAATTCAAAAACCAGCTTCAATTTAAAAACAAAATTCCACAGCTAGGTTCAAAGAAATGATTTTAATTCAGATTACCAAGGTAACTTCTCAAAGCCTGTTCTCTTATATAACCAGTGAGAAATTCCCAAGCCACATAAAGGGAACGTTTCTTTGGTGTCATCACACCAAGTTACTCACCAAAAGATGTCTTCCAAGCCAGGTACCCAATTTCTCTCATTGCAAAATAAAAGTGCTGTAGGTCAGCCATGCCTGATCATCCGTGAGCACTGCAGGTCTGTCCCTGACGTAGTCTGGGCAGCTACCTGGATGAAATCTGGAATTACTGCCACTGGCCAGGGGTCACTGACCTTCAGGTGGATAGCCAGCTTAGAGCTAAATCCCTCTGTGGTTGCTATTTTTGTTACAGAACAGAAAGAGTTCATCCACCCTGTACTAGCAAAACCAAACACCAAACACCGAGAACTACACTGGAGAAAAATTGGCTATTTATCATGAATAGCCCCACCTGGGAGAATAGAAAATTAATTCTCAAAATATTAAAGTCCCCAATCCAGGGTTTGGGGTGGGTTTTTCAGAGTATAAGGGGAACAGGTATGTAGAAGTGTTGGCAGGGAAAGTTTTAATTGGAGGACCTTGAAGCTTGGTGTCAGTGCCAAGCTGATTATGAAGGGAAGGTTTTGGTGGTAAGATGCTCAGCTGGAAGAATGCAAGAAGGGCTGACATGAAAATGAAATGGCAGACACCAACTTTATTGCTGAGAGTGCGTTTCTATTGTGGGGAGCACGTGTCTGCTCTTCTGCTCCCCTTCTTGTGCTCTCCTTTTGCTCCCCAGGGGACTGCATGGGCTCCACACATCTCTGAGTACAATAGTGGCATTCAGCCACACATGTGTGATATAATAAACTGAATTATGTTTACATATTTTAGGTGCAGGTGCCCTACTACACTAATGTAACATTCAAAATCTAAGATCCTATTCCTAGCCACAAGTCTAGATCATAGCCAGACCTGGGACCAACCAGGCCTAGGACCCACACTTGGCTATTTATGGTAAGGGGCATCAACACAGGGTCTTCCTGGACAAAAATCTCTTTGATTCTGAAAGTGTTACTGAACTCAAGGGGTTTATTTTGCCTTTATGCATCAAAACCAAAGGAAACACAGGAGACTACAACAAAGAAAGTAGAGCTGTATTTAAGAAAATGGCACCAAGCTTGGAGACACAGGCGAGCTAGCACTCAAAGACTTGGCTCCCCACTGGCCTATAGGTAATTAGTTATATAGGGGAAAACTCAGTAGTCATGGTAGCTAAGGGAGTTGGTGTTATGGGCTCTACTGATTAGTCAGAGCTAGAGTAGGAGGCAGTAGATCATTACATCAGGTCCTAATGTCAGTTATAATGTCATTCTGTCTGGTTTCAAGGGGATGCCTGTAGGGTCATTCTGCCTTCATGGCTGTGAAGCTATAAGATGTTATCTTTAGTTTGACTGAAACTGTTTCTGTGGTCAAAAGATCTGAGGCTTTGTTCCTAAGACTGTTTGATACTGACCAAAAGGCTTAATGATTAAGGGAGTGATCATGCAGTATGCAGATGGATAAAAAAGAAATGAAACAAGTGAGTTTGAATTAAGGAGAAAGAGAAGAGAAGTAGTCATTTTAAAGAAGTGAAGATTTGCACAGTTACAAAAGTGTTTCAGTGTTCAATCTCTGGTTATGTCCTGGTCTTTTGGTTCCATGTTTGGGGGTGAGGGGCAGCTAGAGGTCAAAGTTCTCTTCTTTGCCTGTGCTTGGTCTATATGACTTGCAGTTTTGGTCTGTTGTCTCTGAAAAGCAACTTAAGTATCCGATTAAATAGGATAGGAACATTATGTATAAACCCACAAAAATGTGTACACATGTTCAACAAAAGACAAGTACAAGAGTTTTCATAGTTGCTAACTATGTGTAACTACTAGTTATTTGGAGACAACCCAAATATCCATTAATGATAGAATACATAAATTAACATTAATGCAATGTAATAAAACATAGCAATGAAAATTAACTAAGTACAGTTATACTCAACATCATCATGACTGTCACAAGCATAATATTGATTGAGAAAAACCAGACAAAAAGAATACATGGAAAAAACAAACACAATTACTATAACCTGTTAAAGAATTAAGCTAATGGTTACTCTTGCAGAGGGGTGAAGAGTGCTCTGGGTTTGTTTCTTCCGTATTCTTACACATAAACTTTCAAGGCAACTCTTGTCATCTCTTTTTATTTTTATTTTTTGGTTTGGAAAAGTGTGGCTTTGAGAATGGTTATGGGCTGAATTGTGTCTCTCCCAAATTCCTATGTTGAAGACCTAATTTCCAGTTGACTGTAGTTGGCGACAGAGACTTTGAAGAGGTAAGATTAAGTTGAAAATGGGGTCATGTTCCATTATGACTGGTATCCTGTTAAGAGGAGATTAGGACACCAAATGGAAGGTACACACAGACTGAGTCATGGCCATGTAAGAGTACAGACAGAAGAGTTTCTAGAGATTTAGGGTCATCTTTCTCTTCCTGGCACAGACAGGAAGTCCTTTTACCAATGGAGATTCCCCTTGTAAATGTCTCTTACAAAAGAGTAACTTACACTTCCTTTTCAGAGCTTTTTCTATGCCTGTTGTTCCTTAGAAATAATCTCCTTGATCCTCCTTCTTTCTTACTCCTAGATAATCCTTACTCCAAATAGACATATTTTGGGGTGGCAAATTTTGCTCCCCTTCAAGTGGAAATTATAAATATTGCTCTCCTAGTCCTCAGAAATCCCACTGGAGATCACAATAGGACAGCTGTCATTACTTAAAGTCTGAGCACTTCCTGCTCAGAGAGCATGGAGGAGCTCAACAGAATTTTTCGTTCATATCAGACCCCATACCTCACAGTAGGGTGTTGAAAGGTTCCCCTGACAAAAATGCTCTCCCTTCCACCCATGCTAAAATTCTAGAATTAAGGGGTGCAAAGGGTTTCTAAAGGTCAAGTAGTTATTCGCTCCAATTTTCTTTCTCTGCATAGTTTCTTCTGTCACTTTGGGTACATTTGCATTTCTCCTCTCTCTCTGGTCTGACTTTCCAGCTGCTTAGCAAGTTGACTGTCAGGGACTTATGTGACTTTCCAGGAAAAAAAAAAAAGAAAGAAACATAAGGAGTTTATTTTCTTTTTCTCAATCTCTGTCTTAAGAAAAATTTTAAATATTCTCCTTCTACTACTTCTTTATGATTGAGTATGAAAATATAAAGAGAGGGAGCAGAGAAGAAATTAGTATTTATTAGGTTCCCGTTTTGCCCCAGCTGTTTGCACATTTATTACTTCATGTAATCCTTACAACGATTGTATGAGATGTTAGCTATTCTCATTTGATAGATGAAGAAGCTGAACAATGTTTTTTTTTTGTAATTTTTAAAATTTTTTTTTTGCCAGGGCCAGTGTTCTCTCCCTTGTATTTGTCTTGACCTAGGTTCCCCTTCACACAGAATATAAACAAGGACTTGTGTAGGTACTTTATTTGGAAGGTGATAATAGGAAGCAAGGAGGAGGGTCAAGGAGAATAAGATAGGGAAGAAGAAATAGCAAATATAAAAATACATTATAGAACTGATCACTGCCAAAGGCAACTCCAGAGCTCTCCTTAATGATTATTCTGAGGCACCTAAAAAATATTTCTCAAACTTTTCTATATGAGCAACAAAGAGAATAACATTTCCCCCCAGGATCCCAGTCCCCATTGGTTGAGGTCTTCACTATGGGTGTCAAATATCCCACTCTTTGAACACCCACTGGCTTGCCTCAGATAAGACTGTGAGGGGAGAAAGATAGGCCACCCCATAATAAACAACTTTGGCATAGTGATTATTTTTTCCTTTTTTAAACCTATTTTTTAAATTATAGTTGACATACAATATTATATTAGTTTCAGGTGTACAGTATAGTTATTAGACATTTATATGCTTTTTGAAATATTTACCTTGATAAGGCTAGTATGCATCTGACACCATATACAGTTATTACAATATAATTGACTGTATTCCCTACACTGTACTTTATATCTTTATGACAATTCTAAAGTACAATTTGTTCTTAATCCCTACACTTTTTTCACCTGTCTCTCCAAACCCCCTCTCATCTGTCAACCATCAATTTGTTCTCTCTATCTATGAATTTCTTTCTTTTTTGTTTGTTTATTTTGTTGTTTAGGTTCCATATATAAGTAAATTCACATGGTATTTATTTTTGTGTGACTTATTTCATTTAATGTAATAACTACATCTACATTGTTGCAAATGGCAAAGTTCCATTCTTTTTTATGGCTGAGTAATAGTCCATTGTATATATGTACAACTTTATTTGTTTGTTTATCAATGAGACCCCCAGGTTGCTTTCATATCTTTGCTATTGTAAATAATGCTGCAGTGAACAAAAAGATGTATTTATCTTTTTGAATTAGTGTTTTGGATTCTTTGGATAAATACCCAGAAGTGGAATTGCTGAATCATAAGATAATTTATTTTTAATTTTTATGAGAGATCTCCAAACTGTTTTCATAGGGTCTGCACCAATTTATAATGCCACCAGCAGTGCACTAGGGTTCCATTTTCTCCATATCCTCACTAACACTTTTGTTTGTTGATTTATTGAGGATAGCTATTCTGACAGGTATGAGATAATAATTCATTGTGGTTTTAATTTGCATTTCCTTAATGACTAGTGATGTTGAGCATCTACTCATTTGTCTATAGTTCATCTGTATGTCATTTTTGGAAAAATGTCTATTTAGCTCCTCTGCTAATTTTTTAATCTGTTTGTTTGTCTTTTTCATGTTAAGTTGTATGAGTTCCTTATATGTTTTGGATATTAACACCTTATCAAATGTAGCATTGTGAATATCTTCTCCCATTTAGTATATTGTCTTTTTATTTTAACAATTTCCTTTGCTGTGCAAAAACTTTTTAGTTTAATGTAATCTCATTTGTTTATTTTTTCTTTTGTTTCCCTTGTCTAAGAAGACATACCCCCCAAAACATTACTAAGAGCAGTGTCATAGAGTTTACTGCCTATGTTTTCTTCTAGGAGTTTTATGGTCTCAGGTCTTACATTTAAGTCTTTAATCCATTTTGAGTTGATTTTTGTGTGTAGTGGATATTAAACCAACATTGCATCCCAGGAATAAATCCCATTTGATCATGATATGTAATACTTTTAATAAACTGCTATATTCAGTTCGCTAATATTTTGTTGAGAATTTTGCTTCTATGTTTTTCAGGGATATTGGCCTACGATTTTTTTTTGTAGTGTCTTTGGTTTTGGTATTAGGAAAATGCTGGCCTTGTATAATAAGTTTAGAAAACTTTTCTCCTCTTTGATTTTTTGGAATAGCTTGAGAAGCATAGATATTAATTCTTTGAATGTTTATTAAAATTCACCTGTGAAGTCATCTGGTTCAGGATTTTTGTGTGTTGGGAGCTTTCTGATTACTGATTCAATTTTGTTAGTAGTTATTGGTTGGTTCAGACTTTCTGTTTCTTCTTGATTTAGTCTTAAAAGATTGTATATTTCTAAAAATTTATCCATTTCTTCCAGGTTGTCCAATTTGTTGGCATATAATTGTTCATTGTATTTTCTTATAATCCTTTGTATTTCTATGATGTGGGTTGTCATTTCTCCTCTTTCATTTTGATTTTGCTTATTTGGGTCCTTTCTCTTTTTTTCTTGGTGAGTCTGGCTAAAGCTTTATCAATTTTGTTTATCTTTTCAAAGAAGTATCTTTTACTTTCACTGATTTTTTTATCTTTTGTTTTTTAGACTCTATTTTATTTATTTCTGCTCAGATCTTTATTATTTTTTTCCTTTTACTCACTTTAGGTTTTTCTTTGTTCTTCCTTGTCTAGGTCATTTAGGTGTTAAGGTTAGATTGTTTATTTGAGATTTATCTTGTTTCTTGAGATGGTCTGTGTTGCTATGAATCTCTTAAAATTGCCTAGTATGTGTCCCATAGATTTTGGGTCTTGGTGTTTTTATTTTCATTTGTCTCAAGTATCTTTGATTTCTTCCTTGATCTCATTTTTCACCTACTTACTGTTTCTTGACATTATTTAGTCTCCATGTGTTTGTGTGTTTTTCATTTTTCTTCTTATAATTTTATAATTGGTATGTTGTCATTGGTATCTAATTCATACCATTGTAATCAAAGAAGATACTTGATATGATTTTAATCTTAAGTTGGTTGAGACTTATTTTATAGCTTAACATGTGGTCTATCCTGGAAAATGTTCCATGTATACTTTGAAAGAATGTATATTCTGCTGCTTTTGTGTGAACTGCTCTAAAAATATCAATTAAGTTCATCTGGTCAAATGTGTCATTTAAAATGACTGTTCCCCTGTTGATTTTCCTTCTGGATGATCAATTCTTTGATATCAATGGAGTGATAAAGTCCTCTACTAATTCTGTAATACTGTCAATCTCTCCCTTTACATACATCAATATTTGCTGAGTGTGTAGATATTTATAAAAGTCATATACTCTAGTTGGATTGATCCCTTTATCATTATGAAATATTGTTCTTTATTGCTTGTTACAGTCTTTGTTTTAAAGTCTATTTTGTCTGATATAAGTACTGCTATCTCAGCTATTTTTCATTTCCATTTGCATGAAATATCTTTTTCCATCCCTTTACTTTCAGCCTGTGTGTATTTTAATGTGAAATGTATCTCTAGTAGGCCCCACATGTATGAGTATTGTTTTTTTTAGTCCATTCAGCCACCAATGTCTTTTGACTGGAGCATTTAGTTAGTTTAAATTTAAAGTAATTATTGATACATTATATGTAGTTATTAAGATTTTATTTATTGTTTTCTTATTGTTTTGTAGTTGTTCTTGCATCTTTATTCTTTTGCTCTCTTGTCTTATATGTTGATGACTTTATAGAAAGTATAGTGTTTTGTCTGGATTCCTTTCTCTTTATTCCTTTTTTATCTCATAGTGTTTTGAACTGTGTATCCAGTTGATAGCTTTCATTTTATTTAGTTTTTTTTTTCTGGAGTTTTGTCCTGTTCTTTCATTTGAGACATGTTTCTTTCTTTCCTCTTTTTGGCTACCTCCCTGTGTTTGTATCTATATATTAGGTAGGTTTGTTATGTCTCCCAGCCTTGACAGAGTAGCAGAAGGTGTCCTATGAGGCCAAGTGGCACAGTCTTCTTAGTCACCTGAGCTAGATACTTCAGGGGTGTCCCCTGTGTGTCTTGTGTGTGCCCTTCTATTATAGTTGGCCCTCAATTACTGCTGGCAAGTCAGTGTTTGGTGTTGATCCTCAGGCTGACTGGCTGTGACTACTTTCCATGGCTATAGTAGATGAATTGTGCAGGGGCTGACCTCCTGGAGCAAGAGGGATCACTTTTACAGGGCTCTGGTGGCATGTGAGGCCACCCTTTTGGTGTTTAGGTTGTAGAGCTGGTGGGTGGGGCTCTGATGTGGGCTTAAGCTTGCCACCAGGTGTGCTGAGTCTGGGACTTCTTAGGAGGGGCTCTAGTGCAGACCAAGGTCAGCTGCTGCTTGTTCTAGCCTTGTGCAGTTCGGTAGGAGCTACAAAGTGACCTGCAATTGGTTCATTTCAAGTTGATTGGTAGAGGCTATGCTATGAACTGAGACCAGCTGCCACTTATGCTGGTCTTGGGATTCTTTAATGGGCATGGCGATGGGAATTAAGGCCAACTACCACTTGTGCTAGACTTGTGGCCACTTAGTTGGAACTACTTCCAATCCATAACTGGCAACTGCATATGCCAGACCTGGAGCCACTTAATGGGAGGTACAGTACAAGTTGAGAATGGTTTCCACTTGTGCTGAGATACAGTGTACACCTTCTGCTGCTTGTTTGTGATCTGAGAACCTTTGAGAAAGTCTGCAGTGCATGCCTAGGACAGATACAACTTGTGTGAGATCTGAGGTCCTTTGAGTGAGTCTGTAGCATGAATGGAGGCAGGCTGCTTCTTTGGAGACCTGCTGAAGAGTCTTGGACTGGGTGAGCAAGTTGGGGTCACAGGGAATTACCAGGGCTGGGCAAATGGTGTTGTACAGGTTAATGGAGAGCACAGATTTGGTGCCCACCTGCACTGGGTTGGCTGGCTGGGACTAGGGCTCAACAAAGGAAAAATAATGTCTGCCAGCACTTACATCACTGGAGAGAGTTGCCCCACCCCCTGTTCCTCCAGCCCTAAATTGTTAATTTAGTTCCTCCCCTTATGTTCCTGGTGCTTTCATAGCTGCTGCTCCTGTGCTGGAGTTTAAACAGAATGAGTTTGTGAGTGAGAGACTCTGTGCGTGGGTTCTTTAAGAGCAATGCCTCGGTCTCTAGCAGCCCTTTGTCTTTCTTGGACACAGTCTCTGCTGTTTTTTACATCCAGATGTTATGGGGACTCCTCAGGCTTGGGAGCTCATTGTGAGGCTGTGGTCCCTCACGCTCAGAGGGAACATCCACAGCTGAGATAGCTCTCCTGATTTTTAACTGCCACACGTGGGTGTGGGACACACCTGTTCCTTGTCTCTGCTCCTCCTACCAGTTTTCAAATAGCTTCTTCTTTATATGCTTAGTTATAGGACTTCTGTGCAATTCGTCTCCAGGTGGTTCTCAATAATGGTTGTAATTTTGATGTTAATCATGGGAGGGGCT
Organism: Macroglossus sobrinus; assembly: GCA_004027375.1. Taxonomy (NCBI): domain Eukaryota; kingdom Metazoa; phylum Chordata; class Mammalia; order Chiroptera; family Pteropodidae; genus Macroglossus; species Macroglossus sobrinus. Next base: position 353,982 of record PVKZ01000336.1, on the reverse strand, counting down.
GAGTATAGTTTACCTACTCCACCGTCCTGAATGGATGACTTTAAATTTTATAGTCTTGTCTGTGCCCCTGATTTTTTTTCTTTCCGTAAGAGATTGATGTTGGTGCTCTGAGACGGCAAAGGGAAGCACCATTTCCATGGATTGACCACTGCTTTAAATAGGAGACATGTCTGGGTACTCAACAGGACAGTTTCTAAAAGGCTTTCCTTGTGTCACTTTGCTTGCTAGGGTGTGATGACTGTCACATTCAGAGAAGGGGACTTGCTGGAGAAAGATATATATATATATATATATATATATATATATATATATATATATGTTTTCTAAAATCAGAAGTTTTCAATGGGTAGTATTATTTAGTAATTAATTATTACTGGTCAGTAGAAGTCATCTCTGTCTCATGGGAAATAACTGTGAGTGATAGTAATGCTATTTCCTTTTCCTCTTATTACTTCTTTCTCCTCAGTCTCGGCCTTCTGGGAGCAGAAACAATTTGTTTTTATGTTTATCTGTTCTCAGTGATATTATAATGTTCACATTTTAAGGGCTTATCATATTAGGGCTTCCTCAGGATGTTAAAACATCTGTTTCTAACTGTCAAGGAGGAGAGGAAAAATACACTTATTTGACTTTTAATTTTAAACACAACAAAATAAAATGCATGTTGTTGTGAGTATCATCTGGAATTTTCCTGATAAGTAGAATACAGAAATGTGAAAAGAGATGTAGAGTATAAGTTAGGGAAGTCACCCATTTCATGTAGTCTTAATTTACCACACTTTGAGGGTATACCCAATTTCCTTTTAGTTCTGCAAATATTAGTTCAAAACCTACTCTTTTTTGGATATTGTATCACAAACAGAATGTAAGAGAGAGTCTCTTGCTAAAAGCTTATTAACATGTTTTGTAGATAAGCAGGTAAGTGGCTCTGCCCATGATTTCTACAACTTACTGCCATGAGAGAGTTTTCGGGTTGTAATGCAGAAAGGAGGGGACTGGTGGGCTTCTGAGTTTATTTTATTTATTATTATTATTATTATTATTATTATTATTATTATTATTATTTTAGGTGAGGCAGCCCTTGGTTGACCTCACAGATTGCAAGGGCCTTGTCAGTTTACAATCCCTTATTATTATTTTTTTTAAATGACTTTTTACATCTATAGCACCTGGTCTTCCTAGGTGGTCTCCCATCCAAGTACTAACCAGGTCTGACCCTGCTTAGCTTCTGAGATCAGAAGAGATCTGGCTTGTTCAGGGTAGCATGACCATAGACTGTTCCTGAATTTAGAAGTGAGAGCTGAGCAGTCTTCAGGGTTCAGAGGGCAGAGCATGAGAGGAGCTGATGTACATAAAGAGATTCCAAAAGTCTGCAGAGGTCCCCGTGGTTATTCAAGTGAGTACTGATCAGTATATGCAAATAAGGAAACTTCCTGAGGCTAGAGAGAAAACTATCCAAAAAGACTCGAGAAATCAATGCCTAGTGCTCACATAGAGTAGGAATAGTGTCTGTTCACATCAGCCAGACTAAAAAAACCCTCATAATAAATTAGGTAGTATACTCAGAAAAGTCATCTTCAGTAGCAGAATTGAGCACTACTCTGGCCTTGTCTAACAAATCTTGAAAGCAAGACCTCAAAATATCAAATGTTTCCCAATGAACATAATGGTGTACCAGAACAAAATATAAGTATATTTATAATAATACAAAAATATCCAGCAACACAGTTGAATTCAAAATGTCCAGTATTCAGTGAAAAACAATCAGGCAAAAGAAACAGTAAAACAGATAAAAATGAAAATAAAAATCTATCAGTCAAAATTGGCACATTTAATTTAGAACTGCTAAGGATGTTAAAATTGGCAGACAAGGGCACTAAAGCAGTTATTTTAATTGTATTCTATATATTCAAAAAAGATAATCAGCAACATAGACAATATAAAGTACCAAATCAAAGTTCTAGAGATGAAAACTACAATGCCTAAGATGAAAAATACACTGGATAGAATTTACAGTAGATTATATATGGTAAAAATTAAGATTCGAAACTTGAAGGCAAAACCCCAGAAACTATCCAAAATGAAACACAGATAAAATAGACCAAAAGGAAAAAAAAGAGTATCAGTGAACCATAAAATTAACTTCAAGCAGCCTATTTAGACTATATTCAGAATCCTTCAAGGTGGAAAGAAGTGGGAAAATATTTTAAAAAGTAATTGCTCAATGTATTTTAAATTTGATGAGAATTATAAATTCAGAGATCCAAAAAGTTCAATAAACCTCAGAACAAGACATAAGAAAACTACATCAAGTCACTTCATAGTCAAATTGTTCAAAATCTCTAAGAGTTAATCTAAAATGTAGCCACAGAAAAAGGACTCATTACAAACAGAAGAAAGATAAAAATGGCAGCAGATTTCTTCTTGGAAATTATTCAGGGGAGGAGAATGTGAAGCATCATCTTTACTGAAAGGAAAAATAATCCATCTACTTAGCATTCTATACTCCACAATAATATTTTTTTAAAATGAAGGCAAAATAAAGACCTTTTCAGACACTAAAGAGGTGAACAACTCATTACCAACATAACCACATAACAAAAATTTTAAAAGGAATTCTTCAGGAAGAGAAAAAATATCAGATGGAAATCTGGTTTTACACAGAGAAATGAAGGGACTAGAAATTAATAAGAACATGTATGTAAGATTGTTTTCTTATTACTAAAATCTCTTTAAGAAATAATTTTCTGTTTAGACAAAAACAATAACGATGTAGTATAAAGTTTATTATCTACATAAAATCAAAATGCATGATAGCAAATTAAACCCAACATAAGCAAAAGAAAGAAAATAATAAAGAATAAAAATCAATGAGTAGAAAAAATAGAGATAAACAATGAAACCACATGCTGGTTCTTAGAGATGATTAGTAAAATCGATAAACCTATAGTTTGGCTGATCAGGAAAAAAAGATACAAATTACCAATATCAAGAATGAGAAATGTGACATCACTAGAGATTCTACAGATATTAAAAGTATAACAAAAGGTTACTACTATATACAACTTTATACTAATAAATTTGACAAATTATTGAAATGAGAAAACTCCTTGGAAGGCAGAAGCTACCAAAACACTCACTTAAGAAGAAATAGACAACCTGAATAACCACATATCTGTTAAAAATATTAAATTTATAGTTTAAAAATCTTTCTATAAAAAACTTTAGATTTAGATAGTTTTGTTGAGGAACTCTTTCAAACATTTTAAAAAGCAATAATACCAAATTTATACAAACTCTTCCAGAGTGTTGAAGTAAAAGAATTGCATACTAACTCATTCACTGAGACCAGCATTACTCAGATACCAAACCAGAAAAGTCATTACAAGAAAGAAAGCTACAGACCAATATCACTCATGAATGTAGATACAAAAATTTTAAACCAATTTTAGCAAGTCTAATCCAACAATGTATAAAAAAGACAATACATTATGACCAAATGGGATTTATCCCAAGAATAAGATTCTGACACTCAAAAATTAGTCAATGTAATTTAACATGTTAACAAACTGAAAAGGAAAAACCATAATAGCATCTCAATAGATGTAAGAAAAAGCACTGGATACAATCCAACATTTATTCTTGAAAAAAATTTTCAGTAAGTTAGGAAGATGGAAATTTTCTACCTTGTAAAAGACATCTCTGAAAATCTATATTATACAAATAAAATTATGCGTGTTTAACTTAAAGAGGATCACAGATATTAATGTAAAGCCTAAAACAATAAAACACGTAGAAGAAAACACAGGAGAAAACCTTTGCAATCAACCTCAGAATGGGGAGAAGAGCTGGAAGAACTGTCTATCTGAAGGCACTCTACCATCTTTGGAAAAGTAAAGGCTGGAGGCAGCAAGGGCAGGTCATATGTAAAATTTTTTCTACTGCCTATCCATAGAGGCTTTTAGAAGCTCAATATCTCTTTTCCGTATTCTCCACTTAACAGCCCTTGAAAACTATAATACATCCCCATTGAGGCACGCCAGACAGTACAGCCATACCTTGTTTTATTGTTCTTCATTTTATTGCACTTTGCAGCTGTTATTTTCTCTTACAAATTGAAGGCAAGAACCTTTACCAGAAAAGAGATTACAATTCGCTTTCTTGTGATACTCGCAGTGGTCTTGAACCAAACTTGAAATATGTCCAAGGTATTCCTATATAGGTGAAGTTTTAAGGGACCCAGTCAATGTCAGTGAGATTGTAGTAGAGTGCAAAGGGCAGAGAATAAGGCACACAGGAGGTGCTGTACCTGTACATTAGGGTGTACTCAAGCAGCACAGCAGTGCCACTCTACTTGAGGTAAGGTAAAGTTTTGCATTTGAATTACAATGCTCTGCTCATTAGAGGCAAGGCCAGATTCTGAACTCAGTCTATGTGGGGGAAGTGGAGTGTGTACATTTATGAATACCATGCTGTGTTAGGCACTTGAAAAGTGTTGTTTCATTTCATTTATAAAATGATATTGGTAATAGGTATTGTTCTCATGTCATAGCCTCACAGGAGTTATGTAACGTGCCCAAGGTCAATAGTTGCTAAATAGCTGCCAGTGCTCAGATTTGTCAGCTCACTCTTTTTATTTTGTTTTATTTTTCACTATATTGTCTTTCTCCCTAAGAGCAAAAAATATTTTGAGAGGTCACAAAGAATAACGTGGATATCTCTCCAGGACTTAAAAGGTGTGAGCCCAGAAAAATTCTATTCTTTTATGAAAGGACAGTTGTTAACTATTCTTGGCAAATCTCAAGTGTTCTAAATGTTGAGGGGTGAGGCCGCACATCTGCCTACATGCTTATACCTGAAATGTGTTCTCTATTAGTATTTCTTAGCAAAATGATGTGAGAGTGATTCATCTTCGGCCTTGAAACAAGAGGAGTTTATGAATAATATGATGCTGCGATTCCAGAAGGACTGAGCAGCACAAGGTGAGGAAGAAGTGACGAACAATGACAGACAATGATGCTGCAGAAGAGCTTTTTGACTTTTAGGAAATTCATTTCTGGTCACAGCTCATCTACTGAATAGATTTACAATGCTGAGGAAAGTCTGGCATTACTTCAAAGTTAATTCTGACAGTCAAGAAAAAGCAGAGGGAAGAACTATTCCTATAGTGATAATAGGAGATTACCAGAAAATAATACCTTTGACTAAATGTTTCACTGTCCTAGAGCTTTCAAAGTGGTTGCACATTGACTAGTTGCTTCCACAGTACAAGATAATGCATGAATAGATAAAAACTTTCTCCTTCTTGGTATTACTATATTGTAGTATATATAGTGAAAGATTTTTAAGAACGCTTACCATCTTTTAAAAACATTTCTTAAGATTTTCAAAAATACAATTAGGCAGAGATACTTATCCAGATTCCGTGATTAGCAACATTTGGTATATTTGTTCCATATATCTCTTTTTATCCCCATTGATGAATATCTTCACCTCTTTCTACTTGAAACTTTTTTTTTCAGTGAAAAGTTATTTTAGAAACTTTAAGTCATAGGTAGCTAAGATAAACTTAATACTTTTATTAGTATTTAAAGCTTTGTTTAGTCTAGATCCAGCCTCACTTTGTAGCCTTTTCTCCCAATATACCCCTATATGAATTTTATGTTATAGACAATTTACTTATTTAAAACTTTGTTCAGTCTCAATCCAGCTTCTCTTTGTAGCTTTTTCTCCCAATATACCCCTATCTGAATTTTATGTTATAAATAATTGAAATTAATTATAATCCCTGATTACATTTTAGAAATCTTTGCCCTGCTTAGATTTCCTGTCTGGAATGCCTTCTTTCACTCTATTTCTGGCAAAGAAAGTTCTACCCACTGGCCAGACCCTTTGTTCATCTGAGAGCTAAATTACACTTCCCAGCCTCCCTTGCAGTTATTGTGGGTATAACTGATTCGCACCACTCTTAGGCTTTGCCTATAGAAACCTACCACATTCTCTCTCCTCTTGTTCTCTTCCTCTGTCTGCAAACTGTATATAAGTATTAGAACAACTCTGCTATGCAAATTATTGAATATGGCAGAGCTTTCATCTGTCTTGTCCCTGAAAGACTGAGTGGTGCAGATTTTGAACTTTTCATGTGGTAGAAAAAATTACTATTGGGTAAAGCCACTCACATTTTGAGATTCATCTGTTAGATTAGCTAGTGTTACCTTAAGGAATATATCTGTCATTCAAGCCCAACTCAAATCCTCTCTCTCTCTTTTTTTAAAAATATTTTTCTTTATCACTCCAGATAAAAGTAATGCCTCCCTTCCTTTTAATTATTATAGTATAAAGTTCTTCATTTTATTTTGATTATATAGTACTTTTTCCAAGCTACCTCAACTTCCTTCTCACCTGCCTCCTAAAACTGTACCTGCACCCACACCCATTCTATTTTTTCTTAAGTCTCAGTGGAAGAACCTCCTCATGCCTTAGAACAGTCCCTTCCCTCTGGAACCCATTTCCCTTTTGCTGCCTCAGGCATCTTATTCTGTTGTCTGCCCTCTCCTCTGCCTGTGGTTTCAGATGCTCTATGAACTGGCTCTGTAGCATTTACAAAAGGCATTTTTAGTTCCTTCATGGAACTTAATTTCCCTTTGGCCTCAGCGGCTGCATCAGTTAGCACAAGCCAAGTTAGGCTGCAATAATTCAATTATTGCTGATACATACACCTGAGTGGTTCACAATGGCACAGATTTATTTCTCACTCATGCTCTATGTTTATTGTAGGTTGGCTGCATATTAGGTCCATCGTCTTCACTCTGGGACCCAGGATGATGAAAAAAACTATGGGACATAGTCACTCTTGAGGCATAGGGAAGAACAGAGATCATGGGAAGCACATACTGGCTCTTAAAACTTCCACCTAAAGGTGACACAGGTCACTTCTGCTCAAATTTCATTGTCCAGAGCATGCAACATGACCCAATCTGATGTCCATGAGGCATGACATGTAACCCTTCCCAGGGTGGGTAGAACAACAACACAGTCCACCACACACTGCCTCCTCTTGGTTGTTCTCCTTTCTGGGCTCCTTGGGATTTTCCTCTCTCGAGTTCAGATTTGCACATTCAATAACAGCCCACATATTCATGCTGCATGACTTGCTTAGAGTTTTCTTATATTTAAAATTTTTTTCAATTAAGATTTTACCCCCAAATCCACATGTATCATTTCTTTTAAAGAATAAAAGGACCTGGCAGGTCTGTGCTGGAACTCACCTGTGGTTGCTGCCAATGAAGGTGAGTTGTGGCTGCCCTTTTAGAATGGACTTGTGCACTACATTTGGGCCCATTCTCCTTTTACCTTTACAATTTGTGTTCCTGCCAGCCCTGTTTGCTAGGCTTTTCTTAAATGCTATTGTTCATATGGTTCCCTCTATGGCCTCTATTCTACTCTATACAGTCTCTTGGAAGGATCTCCTTTCCTTTAGCTTCAGTTTGATTGCTAATCCACCCCATCCTCTCTTCCTCACCACTTTTTGCATGGATAATTTTGTCAGCCTCCTAACTGTCTCCCAGCCTTTAGTCTTGCAGGAACTTTAATCTATCCCTAAATAATTAATTCCATGATCTATTATAAAACCCACTTCTGGTTATGTAACCACCTCCTACCAATCCCCACCATGCATTTCTTTAATAGAATGCCATCATTATCAGAATGAGCTCAATATTTTTTACATGGCTCTCCTACTGGCTCTGCCTTCCTCTTGAGTCTCACTTCTTGCTTCCACTTTCTTGCAGGCTATGTTTTGGTTAAACTGAATTATTGTTCTGGGCTGTACTCTCCCTTACTAGGTCTCTGTGTATTCCATTCTTTATTCAGTGTGGGTAGCACCTCCTTCTCTGGGAAGCCTTTCTTTACTGCTCTCCGCCTTCACTCAGACTGGGACAGGTGTCCTCTTCAATTCTTCAGAATCACCCTGCATCTCTTCTACAATAGTGTTTAATACACTTAATTGCAATCACTTTACCACTCTAATTAGATATTGTTATGTGCTGAATTGTGTCCCCCTCAATTTATATGTTGAAGTCCCAACCCTTAGTACTTCAGAATGTAATTGTATGTAGCGATAAGGTCTTCAAAGCAATGATTAAGTTAGAGCTGTTAGGGTGAGGTCCTAATCCAATTCGACAGCCATCCTTTATATATAAAAAGAGAGATACTGGGGATGTGCACACACAGAGGAAAGACCACATGAGGACACAGAAAGAAGATGGCCATCAGCCGGTCAAAAAGAGAGGCCTCTGAAAAAATCAATCTACCAACACCTTGATCTTGAATTTCTAGCCTCCAGAACTATGAGAAAGTAAATTTATATTATTGAAGCCACCCAGTTTGTGGTATTTTGTTATGGCAGCTCTAGCAACCTGGTACAGGGGGTGAACAATTCAAAGACAAGTTCAAGTCTTTTTTCTCTTGGTGTCCCTATGTAACATAGTAAAGGCAAAATAAATATGAAATCAGTGATTGATAAATTGATTGATAAATGGATAAACAAATTTGACATTTATAAATAAATAAAATTGGTTTTGAGAGTTATTTTGATATAGCAACTTTGAATTAAACTAACTTATAACAAGGAGCCCTATTATGAAAGAACTTGCAAATGACAGATGTGTCGGAATACTTTGTTGGTTGGTGAATAGGGTCACATTATATCAGTGTTTTATATTTACAGTTTTTCTTTATGAAACAAAAAAGCCCTTGCTTCTATTAATATACTCCTCTGGGAGTAGCAGTGAGAAGCACTAGTAATTGGGATATTCAAGGGGAGGAACCTGAGGCATGAGGGGATAGGACTGAGGGAGCCACTGCCCTGAACAGTGTTAGTGGGGAGGCCAGAGTGTTATATTAGCTGGCACAGTGCGATGTTCTGCAGCCAGTCCTTGGGGGCGATCCATACTGAGCTCCAATGAGATGACTCAGCTACACTCTCAGAAATGACAATCACACCTGGAATGCACCTTCTAAAATGGCAGTGGAGGAAAAGAAATGGCAGCTTTGAGGGGAAAAGAAAGATTACCCTATCAGAGTTTTATGTGACAGCAAGCATCTGGGCAAAAAGTGAATGAAAGGTCAATCATACATCCAGATGTTTTCTATCCACAAACATGACAATATCTAGAACCATCTGGGCAGTGAATGGGAAGGCTTGTGTTTTTCCACACATGTGGCACATTGGGCAAACTCCATCCAGGAACAAGCTTGGTTAGAAGGAAGCAGATTAACTGTTGCTACCTTTTTCATAGGGTTGCATTGGATTGGAAGACGCTGGATTTGGCTAGGCATTGGTTTAACAGGCACATGTACACACAACTATACACATCTGCATTTGGAGGTTGCTTTTGTGGATCTAGAGATACTGCATACCAGGACTTCCAAAGAGAAGAAGGCTTCTCTTGTGACTGAAGAATGCCAGGTAGCAGCCAACTAGACACACAGCCTTTAGTGTATTGAGCCAGCCCATACCTGTGCACAGTATGTGACCAGCTTTTGGCCACTAGCGGCAGCAGCAGCCAGAGAACAGAGTAGAATATCATGCTAAAGGAAGAATGTGCAAAGGATTGGGCCAGTGGTGAATGTCTTGATGATTAAGGTGGTTTATGTCGGAATCTGAAGACAGGGTTAAGTTTCAATTTTTAAGAGTAGCTGTCACCTGCAGTAAATGAAGAGAACTCACTAGGAAATAGTGTTTGTGGATCAGAGCCGTGACCTCATCAAACTTGAGAGATGATAAATATAGTAAGCAAGTAAATGGTAGATATATCCTTCATAATGTTTCCCCAGGGAACATTTGCTCAGTAGAATGCCTTTTGAATTATTAAAACTCAACTTCATAGAATGTATATATCTCTTAATATAATGGTTTTTGGGCAGTGATTATATAGAAAAATACATATATTTATGACCCCTGACTTCATACAATATTTGAACAAAATGATTTGCAGAAATAATCTTGAGTTACATTCTAAATACAATTAATAGAAAGTCAAGTTTTTTTGAAAGGCATGCTGAGTGTCAACCTGGGTGTGTGTCTTAGTTAATCTTAGAGCTGAGGGAGGAGCCACAGCACTTGAAACAACTCTTTGTTACAAACATTATTTTTATGATCCTAAGGCCAGATTAAGTAATGCCATCATTCTTATTCATCCATCTATTCATTCTTCATTCACTTGACCAATATTCCTTGAATGCTTATAATGCACAGATAAAAAAAAAAACTACACTATTTAGTAGGTATTAAATAGTAAATGTTTAATCTAGTAGAGGATACAGAGAAAATAGACAAGCCCTTGCAACACAATGGAATAGGTGTTCCGATGGGGGAGGTATGCTGGGCAATGGGAGCTCACCCTGGCCTAATGCCTCCTCACTTCCTGGAGGAAGTGATATCCACATTAAGATCTGAAGGATGAGTGGAACTGAGCCAGAGGAAAGGAGGGTTAAGGAGTTTACTGGAAGAGGGAACAATGGCTGTGCAGCAACTCAGAAAAGGGAGAGTCAATAGTTCAGAAAGACTAGAATATTTGGTGGGAGAAACGAGGCAGAAGAGGTCAGTGTGGCTGCATCTTGGAGAGAATTTGTTGTTCCTGGTGGGGAAGGTGGACACTGAAAAACTGACTATGTGGGGCCAAAGCATACAACATAGAGCAGGGCAGGAGGCAAGGGTTTGGGACTCACACTCATACCAATATCAGAGGCGTGAGAGTTAGTGAACTCCCTTTCACAGAGTGTCCAGAGTGAGAAAGGAGAGCCCAGGACAGAATCATGAGAACATTTAAGGGAGGGGTGGAGTTTCAGGGGCACCTAAGTTTAACCAGATGGACAGCCAGAGAGCCTGAAAGAAACCAGGAGAGGTGGCAGTGAGGTTCCCAAAGGAAGTCTGAAAAACTAGGTCATTGTTCACAGTGTAAAAAGGGCTGAGACATCAAATCAAATAATAACTGAAAAAAATGCATACTAAGCAACATGTAGATGGTCGGTAGTCTTGGTGATGTCAGAGCTTCTTGATAATTCAAGTGTGGGAGTAGAGTGAGTAAAAGGTGAGGAAATAGTATTGCAAACTTTCTTAAGAATTCTGGCCATGATGGCAAGAAAAAGACTAGATTGAGTCGGAAGACTTTGGTGTGGAAATACAATTTAGGAAGGAGGAGAGAACAGCACAGTTGAATGTTACCGAGTGCCTTGGAGAGCTGAAACATTTGAGCAGGGATGGGGGTGGATTCCAGTGTTCGAAGGGAGGAAAGTGTCCCACATTTCAGCAAGCCAGAACTCATTCAGGTGTTGTGAGGTGGTGAGTGACTGGAGCTTAGGGACCAGGCCAGGTAGGTCAGGGCCTGCCTCTTCCGGATCCTGGCCGAGTGACCTTCAGCACATTACATAAGCTCTCTAAACCTTAATTTCTTCATCTGCAACAAAAGGACCTACCTTTTAAGGCTATTTGAGAAATCAAATTTAATTATGTTCATAGAGTGGTTAGTACAATGCCTGTTAAGTACTCATTCATGTCTAGCTTTCTTAGTATTATCACCTCAGAAGAATGGTCGCTTGTCAGTAGCCTGTCCATACAGAGCAAGTGATGGGAGCCTCCTTTAGTGTCCACCTCTGTCTGAATGGGGTGAGGGTTCATTCTCTTTGCTCTGCTTGGCTTTCTTACACAACAACAGAAGCCTCCCAAGCTGCCCTTGATCTTGGAGATCTCTAGATTATATTTGCTGTGTGGGGCCTCTGACAGCTGCGGTGGCTGGTGACATACCTACTGGAAGTTCAGCATTGCAAAGTGAGCGACACCTCAGGGAAAGCATAGCTTTATGCCTCTGCTGGAAAGCCCAGCCACCTTTTTTTTTCTGCAGGCAGAAATGTTGTTAAAGGAAATGGGAATTGAGCTCCTGGAACATGTACTGTACTTCCAAAGTGGTTTCTTTGTTTTTGAACTTCACTATAATGTATAATGTGATGTAACAAGAAGGAAGTGCCCTAAGGGAGGGGTGAAGTGAGTCCTCGATTTCTAAATCAAATTCTGTGCTTTCTTTTGCTTTTACTGCCTGCCCCATATTTTCTCCCAGTAGGGACTGTTTCTGCCTTTTTCTCCCTCATTAGAGAGCCTGATAGGATTTTTTCCTTTGGTATCATATGGAAACACAGGATTGGAGCTGGGGTCTGCATAGATAACTTGATGCCTGAAGAGGAAAATGAGGCCAAGGAAAATGAGGACTAGTCTAGGATTTAAAACTCAGGCCTCCAGGGTTGCATTGGATTGAAAGACGCCATAGAATGTCAGGATATTTTGAAAGGCATATTGAATGTCGACCTGGGTGTGTGCCTTGGTGGTTGTTAGAACTGAGGGAGGAGCCACAGCACTTTAAACAATGCTTTGTTACAAATATATTACTCTAATGTGATCAGGAAGCAATGCTTGAAGCATTTTATATTCAACATGATGGCCTATTACTTATATGCAAAATATAGGTGTTTTACTGTGTATTAGTTACATTTTAGAAAAACAGTTGGGAGTTTTGAGTTGATGCCTTGTAACATTTCCCCAAATAAAGTAATCAGAAATAGGCTCCTGGTTAGCATTGCTAGGCTGAAGACAGACTGATTTTCAAGATTCTATTCCTGACGTTAATTATGTCATTGGAAGGTGAGAAGTGTTATGAAATGCCAGGTTCGTATTAGTGCACATTCTCATAGCAATGTCTGATTGGAACTCCAGGTGCAGCCTGTGTTCCCATGGGTGACAGATCCTTTTTGTGGGGGAGCTAGCATTAAGGTGGGCACACTGGCTATGTACATGTCCTCCATCTTGGCAGCTTGGCTTAGTAATGAGGATCATGACTACTTGCAAAATAACTTCAACAGGAAGAGCAAAATGATCTTGTCAAGTCCCATGCTGCCTTTTGCTGGAAGCGGTAGCCCAATTCCATGGGCTTTCTTTCATTCTTTTTTTTTTTTTCTTTTTGAATGGCAGCTATGGAATAGTAGGAAGTCTCCCACAAAGGATTTCCTTTGGTCATTGTTGTTTTTTCGCTTAGCAGAAAAATGTGGTGGGGGAGGGACAAGAATCTCCCTCCCTTTGTGAGCTGTGTGATTCAGAGTTTAAAAGGCCAGTAACAGGATCTGGGTCACAGACTTGGCTTCCTTCTTGTGTGGGGCCTGATGCTTCACATGCTTATCCTGTTAAATGTTGGGACTAGAGACCCTTATACTGTCCTATTTTTATATTTGAACACATTGGTGAAAAGAATTTTCCTTGAGTTTAGAATCTGTTTTAAGGGAAGTCCCATGTGTGGAATAAACAAATCTTAAATTTAAGCTTTGTAAATAGTTGAAAGGTCACTTAGTTTCACCTCCTTCTCAAAGCAGAACCCTGCTCCCACTCCCAATGACAGCTGGGTGAGACTATGTGTGCTCTGAGTACATTTGATACATCTGATTGAGTGTGAGTGTGTTAGGGTTCTCCAGAGAAACATAACCAATAGTGTATATATATACATAAAAGATATTTTCTTTAAGGAATTGGCTCACATGATTATGAAGGCTGACAAGTCCAAAATCTGTAGGGTGAGCTGGCAGGCTGAAGATCTAGTGCTATGTTTGAGTCCTCCCCACCTGATAAACATGTTGAAATCCTAATGCCCAGTGGGATGGTATTAGGAAGTGGGGCCTTTTTGGAGGTGATTAGGGCATAAGGGCAGAGCCCACATGAATGAGATTGATGCCCTTATTAAAGAGGCCTGAGAGAGCCCCCTTGCTCCTCATGAGAATACAGGAAGTCCACAACTCAGAAGAGGGCCCTCTTCTGAGGCACTGTCATCTGATCTTAGACTTCCAGCCTCCAGAACTGTGAGAAAGAAATGTGTGTTCTTTACAAGCCACCCAGTCTGTGGTACTTGGATATAGCAGCCCGAAGGACTGGGACACCCAGGAAAAGCGAATGCTACAGTTCAATCTGAAGGACGTCTGCTGGCAGAATTATCTCTTGTTCAGGGGAGGTCAGTTTTTGTTCTATTCTGGCCTTCAGATGATAGGATGAGGCCCATTCACATTAGCGAGGACAATCTGCTTTACTCAAAGATAATTTAAATTTACATCTCAACCAAAAATAACCTCATGGAAACATCCAGGATAATCTTTGATCAGTTATCTAGGCTCCGTGGCCCAGCAAGTTTGACACACAAAAGTGACCATCACAGTGGAGTGCAGCATCTGAAATATTACATATACTTATGAATGTTCAGCAATTAAAACAATCCTCTCCCACACACACCTGTACACACATGAACTGAACTGCCCCATGTAGAAGGAAAAGAAGAGCAAGCCTTGGTTAGGGAAAGTGTCTCTTTGCTTCTGATTGACTAGGAAAAGGGGTGGGCAAAGGATATGACATCTGGGCTTGGATAACTGATTAAAAGTGACCTTGGCTTCAGGGCTTTTAAAAGCTGATGTTGTCCAGCTGCAGAACTTCCTGCAACCCTGGATTTGTGTAGGGACCAAAAAAAGGCAATTCACTGATGTGTGCATATGAAAAGTGTGCACACATACACTCACATGAGGCAATGTAACAGAAAGGTAAGGTGATGCATGAACAATGGAGCCACATTGCTGAGTTGGAATCCCAGGTTTGCCATTGATTTGCTGTGTTAGTGTGAACGAGCTACTTAACCTCTCTGTGTTTTTTTCTTTCACCTGTAAATCAGGAAAATAACAGAACCTACACTTCACAGGCTGTGAGAATTAAATGAAGTAGTAGCTGTGAAGTGCTTACAACATTGTCTGGCACATAAGTCCTAGAATTGTCAATTATCATCATCATCATCATCATCGTCGTCATCATCGTCGTCATCATCATCATTGTCATAATTCTCATCATCATCATCATCATCATCATCATCTGCATGCTACTAGTTTACATACATATATCACACATGATTATTTGTAAGCAAAGGCAACATATACTTCCGGCAAATAAATGCATGGTAGGAATCTTATATCAAAACTCTACTAATGTACTATTGCAGAGTCCATGCTGAATACTGCTTCATAAAAAGATGTATGTTTTTAGTACTTTACAATGAAATTCCATCGGATAAGAGCCAGATAATATCTGTTTTAAATGACATAATTCTTATTATTTTTAGTAAACAGTGTTACAGCAAGATGTCAGCATGGCATTAAAATAATATCAGCATTTTGGGCTTACAAGGATCACCTGCAGCCATGCAGCCTTTCTGTGGG
Source organism: Macroglossus sobrinus (assembly GCA_004027375.1). Classification (NCBI taxonomy): domain Eukaryota; kingdom Metazoa; phylum Chordata; class Mammalia; order Chiroptera; family Pteropodidae; genus Macroglossus; species Macroglossus sobrinus. The sequence continues at coordinate 338,694 of PVKZ01000336.1, read as the reverse complement.
GGACAGTGGAGTGCAGGAGCTCTCTTCTCTTGCTTACTCACACACTCAGTGAACACATCTCTGGCTACCTGCAGCTCAGGTGTGCCTGAGGTTTCTGGAAGAGGAAGGCAGATAATAACAGCTGGTGGGTTCCAGTGTAATCCGGCTCCTTCTCTCTGATAAATGGCTTCACAGATGCTGCCAGCTTCATGCTCAATTAATCTCAGTTGAATTGATCATCCAGTTATAAAGAAAACCATTAGCGATAAAGCAAAACTTCCCAAAGAGCTTTTATAAGGAGGAGGAAAGGAAGTGAATTGGCTTTTTTTTTTAATAAAGAAATTAAGATAATGAACTGTGTTTGAAAAGAACACAGCACCAGCTTTCTCTCTACCCAGCTGACTCAGCCCTAAGGGGGAGAAATAGTAATTTTTTTTTCACCTATTCATCTCAGAAATCATTAAAAAAATATCTTTTAAATAAACAAGCACATTTAAAGCTTAGTATATGACAGACTTCATTGAAACTGAAAAACTTTACACACACTGTGTCAACTCATTTAGTTCTTCAACAACAGGGTGGATGGGTGGGTTGTATTATTTTTTACTCATTTTACAGACAAAGAAACTAAAAAAGATTGAGTAACTTGACCAGGATCATAAGTGGCTGAGCTGGAATGCAAAAAGGCTGGCCTTTGGGCATTTGCTGCACATGTTATGTTACTCTATTCCTATTAGGACCCAGAATCCACCTGTCCGGGATCCCTTGCCTGATCTTTCCTTCAGGTGCTCATTGCTTTGTCCCTGAAATCTTACATTCATGTTTATAATATCACATGCATATCTTCAAAAAGATAACTTTCCTATTATACATGTAACACATGAACATAAAAATTATTCATACTCCTCTGCCTCCTATAACCCTTGTTAACATTTCAGTATATATACTAGATCGTTTTCTACGCATACCCTTCCCTAAGCAATGACGAGCTCGTGTGCTGCATGATGTCTTGTAATTTAATTTTTCTTCACCCAACATAGAATGTCTTTTCATTTAAATAAATATATTTCCATGAAATTATTTTTAATTTTTAAAAAGTATTCCACTACATGGACATTTTATAATCTATTTAACTATTCCTTTCTTTTTGGATAATTGTTTCCAAATTTTAAAGTTAGAAATAAAGCTACCATGAACATTTTTGTATCTTAACCTATTTGCATATTAAAATATTTTAATTAAATAAATTATTAATATTAATATTGTTAATGTTGAAGTATTATAAATTTCTATTTTTTCAAAAGGTTTATTTACAAACCACCACCGTTCTTCATTTCAGATACTTAGCTGTTAATGGAGGTGATCACTGGGATCAATACAAATTCTCTACTTTTCATGAACATGAATCTTAGTTTCATTAAAATTATATGAATTTGACATTAAAACTGTTGTGGATTATGCTGTATTTTTTTGTAGCAGGCAACTGATGACATATGAATAAAACATACAAAAAAGTAGCTCATTCTGTGAAAAGCTCTCAGGAGGCCTTTCTGTAATTCTTCATACCCAGGACCCCCGGGGATGGGCACCAGTACTCATGGCCCATTGGCCTCTGCCTTCAAGAGCACTCTTTTTGAATTCAGGACTAGTATTTCACTTGGGAGTGTGCATTTGCCACTCCTTTGGTTCAAACCCTCATTAGCCCCTTCCTGAAATCTTTCCTCAGCTTCCTACCTGGTTTCTACCTCCTGGAGCTTCTCTTTTTCCAAATCCATTAGCATATTGCTGTCAAATTTAGCTAAAATGTCAGTCTGATATTACTCATATATCTGAATATCTTCAGAATAATTTCTTGTCAGAGATTAAGAGTAAGAAATTAAAGTTCAATAAAATGTTTAGCCCAAACATCAGGGTGTTTATCTCCATACTCTTCAGACTCCCTGCCCTGTCCAGGTGTAAGCCAGTGCCCTGCCCTGCTCTGTGTTGATTGTCAATGGTTAGAAAAAGCTCCTGGATAGTGCTTGAGAGACTTTCTGCTTCTCAACCCCCTTTCTAGAAGATTTGGCCTAAGCTCCAGGCAGTCCAGGGGCCCCTCTGGGTGGCAGTTATTCTCCCACTTGGCAACCAGGTACCCCTCTACTCCCCTATGCTCACTTGCTCTTAAGTCTCCTGCCCTTTGGGCCAAGGACTGAGATTTTTCTCATTAAGAATATATTTTTTTTATCTCCAGGTTTAGGCAGTCTGAGCAGACATATGTTTTTAGTGCCTCTGTAAGGACTGCATTCTTCCTCTAAAAGTGTCTTTAATTGGGAAAGCAGAAGTGGTAGAAATTTGCAGCAAGATCGAAGGACAGCATAACACTTTTTTTTTTTTTTTTTACAGAAAAAGAGCTTGTGAGGAATTTTACCCCTATTAATATGATGCAAATAGAGCTGAACTTGAAAACAGATTAAATGAGCTCATAGGGTATCTCTTTAGGATGTTGGGCTCTTGGGAGTGTGGGTGGCTTGTCATAACTTTGCATATTTTAAGTGGTTTTATCTAAAAAAGTAATTATTCTCTTTCCTTCTTTTCTAAGGTCACATATGCTATGTATTCACTCCCCTGGTTTGGTCCAAGGCATTGTACCTAGTATGTGGGAGAAAATGAATGAAAAGATTGAGACACTTATTAAGCGTAGAGTGTCTCACACAGTATGACTGAAAATGAAAACTCAGCACTGGAGTTGTGGAGATATAGGCTGAATGACCACGTTCTTTAACTGTTTTTTTTTCTTATATAAATCTCTTTACTTTGCCTGATGCTTAAATGTACAAAATACTATTATTTACTTACCCTCATTGCTACTCAGGGAAAAGGATTCAGAGAAGTGAAGAGGCTGGCCCCTTCACAGTTCTTTAAGGGGTCAGGATTAGATGTTGTGACTTTGGGTTCAGACCTTTCCACTAATATGCAAACGTCTTGGTAAAAGATATTTTTGTGCCGTTTTCTCATTGCCTTTACATGTGGGTTCCTTGCATTTTATGGAATTGCTAGCTAAAACCGTGAGATTAAATTTTCAATGTGATCCCCAAACTCCACCTTGTCCCAGTGCAGGTTTCTGCAGGGAGGAATGGCTTATGAGCTTGGACTTGGGTGGGGGAGTGGCTGTGGTAGGTTTCACAAGCATTGAGGCATAAAGTACAAATGCTAGAGCTTTGTTTCTATTTTGGGTCCAAAGTCCATGTGCCTGATGCTTCGAAAGGACCAAACTCAACACTTTCAGAGTTTTAGGTAAGGGAAGCTTTATTGATCGAGAGGATGCCAACCAAGAAGATGGGAGCCCTAATAGTTTCTTAAATCCATCTTAGGAAAGTACAGAGTTTAGGCTATTTTATGTCAAGGGAAGGGAAAATAGGAGGCGCAGTTTGTGAAAAAACTCAAGCCCCAGACAGAATTCCTCTAATGATTAGCATGTCTAAAGCAGAAGCTATTAGACTGAAGGCTGTGGGACCTTCAGGCTCGAACTGGATGGAGTCTGAGAGAGCCAGCATTTTACTGTTACGTTTCTTCAATGTCCCCCCAGACTGTATTTGTGCGGCTGCTTGATGCTTATTCAGTAACTGGTTCTCTACCCCAAAGGGCTTTGGTTTGGTCTCAATTCAGGAGAACTTGGGAGGATCCAGAGGGGAGTGGAACTGGGCAGAATGAATTTTCTCCATAAGGCCTTGTGGCTGGTAGCCAGACAATTCCTTGTTTTAGGACAAAGCAGCAATATGTTTAGTGTTATTTGATTTCATATATTGCAGTAAACTTGCAATACATTTTACCCTCTTCTTCTTTATGTCGATATCTTATTTTCCTTCTAGACTGGTATAGAATGTCAAAGAAGAAAAAGGTGACATTAAGGAACAGGTTGACCATAAAATGGTCTTAAATGCTATTCAGTAAAAGTGTCAATAGTCTCAGAGATGGGTAAAAATTAAGAAAATTGGGATACCTAATTGTTGTGATTGATCTGGTAAAGAGGCTACATATATAGGAGGTGGGGTTTGGTAATGTACTCCTGAATCACTGGGGCCCTTTATGATTTTTTCCTTCATACCTCAAAAACCCCACATACAGAGGCAATGAATGGTGATGCAGAGGGACCAAAGGAAGGAATTGAGTCTACTTGAGGGAATGAGAAGACTCAAGATGTAAGGTAGTTAGATAGTCATGAGCAATAGTAGCGAAGGCCCAGCTCTCTGACCAGAGAAAGGACAACATGATGACCTAATTAAAAGGCTGCCCCTAGGATCTCACAGAAATTTTTTTTTCAAATAATAATATCCCTGCATCCTGGAGTACAAGGAAATAAATTACCATAGCACAGTAGCCAATTTAGGCCAGTCACACACACTTGCACAGTAAGGAGTACTCTGACCTTTTCACCTCACCTTCATCATACCATCATTATGATATCACACCTATGCCCGGAAGTTCATGAATCTAATGATAACAGATGGAATTCTGGGAAGGTATGTCTACAGTTAACAATAGGTTATATAACAGCCAATTATCAGTTGAAATGACCTCACACATCATCTAGCGCCATCCTTGTAACCTCCCATCACGTCCCAGATATAAGACAGAACTCCTCACCTCTACAAGGCTACAGCCTTCTCTGGTTTAGCCTGTTTCTCTCCTAAAATGTACTTCAATAATTCTTACTTTTCTTGAAATTTGCTGATCTGTAATTCCTTCCTTTGTCAGCAAAAAGGATTGAGGGCCCCCAGCACCCCTGGGGCAACAATGAATTTAGATCACCCCCAACTACAACGGAGATACTTGGGTCAACTTGTCCTTTTAAACAGATCTCTGACTCTGCTCTGTATTGTACTTTCTTACAGTCTTTTCTTTCCTTTGCATGAGGCAAGGACTTGGATTTGCTGTTAAGGATCGTGGAGCAAAATATATCCTCCCTCCTTCTTTCACCTCTAATTGAGTTAGACACTTTGGAGAAGAAATAAGCTCGATGTATCTTGCTAAAAATGTGTTCTATGTCTGACAGATATAAATTCAAACCATAAATCTGCCTACACCACCAGCTGACATCGGTCCTTTCCCTTTCCACTTTGTGATACTGTAAAGATGCTTCTGAAGTGTCACTTTTTAACATGTGATAATGGCATATCAATGAGAACGGCTAATAAAAACTCCCTTTGAAAGCTTGGGCTATAAGATTGATGACTGTTCTAGAACTATCAGATTGGTGACATGGTGAGCTGGTAGTCTCTAGTTATTTACTCCTTGCTTTTTATTCTTGACAGTGAGGAGGCTGGTAAGACCCTTGTGGATTAAAAAAAAAGGCCACATACTAAATAAACCTGACAAGCACACAGGAGGCCAGCATGGTGGGCTCTACAAATTCAGAGATCAAAGGTAACCACAGGGGATGACTTGAACATAAAAATTACTAACTAAAAGCAGGTCATGGTGGGTAGTCACATCCTCGGCCTATAGCTTTCCTGACATTACCTTAAGTGAGCCTATTTAAGATAACATACCCTTAGAATGTCAGAATAATCCCTTTTTTTCTAGACCCCCTGGCATAATACCCACTGCATCAGAGCACATGAGACCACAGAACCCCTTATGGTTATCTTGTTCCCCACATATCATCTCTATGTGTTGTAAATGTTAATTACTAACTTGTACCCACCAATTTAGAAAACTTGTTTTTCTCTCCATTGTATTTTCTACCCAATCCCAGGGATTTCCCCACTTGGCTTTCTCCCAACTCCCTAATTTATCACCAATGGATTTCATGGAACTCTCCTTTTGTCTCCTCCTTTGATTCTAGTGTATAAAATAAGCTGCAAAATCACCATTCTCTGCATTATTTTCTTAATCTATTGAAAATTTTCTTCCTAGCAATTGTTGTCAGTTTGGCTCAAATAAACTCATTAAAATTTTCTATAAGTTTGGACATTTCTTACGCTGATGCCCTGAATGAGGATTATAGATAGGGAAAGTAGGTGATTATATGGAAGGATTTTGTCCTGAGATTGGGGTGAAATATTTCTTTAAATTGATACTATTTTTGAAAATACAAAAGTTCAAAATGTAAGACTGAAAAATAGAGTTGCCTCTTGTGCATTGATTATATTTACCTCTTTTTGATAAATATATAACAGTGTATCATTATGCATTTAAGTACCTAACTAGGACCAGATGCTGTGTAGGGCACTAAAATCAGCTTTGGATTTTCTCTGGTATTGGGAAGCAGGAATGAACAGCATCTGTTAAATTTCTACCTCTATTAAACTGCTACCAGAATGAGTTGTTGGTAACTAGTAAAGTGGATTTATTTGAGTCTGTATTCTTTTTCCTTCCCTGTCCTTTGGAGACAGGGTGTGTAACTAATGAATGCATAGAGGCCATGCTCCAGAAAGCTATAGAGTAGAGGAGGCAGAGTCTGCACCACTAACCATGCATCATCAAAGACCAAGACCTGTTAGTGCCTTGAACAGTCAGAGATTATGACACTCCTGAAATTCAAATTAATCACACCTTCATTCTTTAATTTAAAAATTAAGGAAGATTTAAAAGAAAGGACCCTACAATTGGTTAAATGAAATAGAAATAGAAAATTAGAGCCCAATGAAATGAATCTATGGGTATGCTAATTATAAGTAATTTTGGCTCCGGGCTTCTTGGAAACCCAGACAAAAAGGAAATAGGACAAGTTGCATGTTCTTCACAGCTCCTTGGAGGAGATAAATTTGATCAGGCACCAAATCCCAGAAAGGATTTTTAAGGGACTATAATGAGATTTCTATGTGAGGCCCACCTGTCTTCCTCTCTAAAAGAATGATCCTTGTCAAGTTACAAACACTTTGTAGCACAGTCCAGCTTTCTCCTCATTCTTTTTCTTATTTTTTAGATGTGGCAACTCTTGGTTGACCTCACAAAGTGCAAGGACCTTGTCAGCTTACAATCCTTTATTTAATTTATTTTTTGTTTTATTTTTTATTTTTTTATGTGTACAGCACCTGGTCTTCCTAGGTGGTCTCCCATCCAAGTACTAACCAGGCCTGACCCTGCTTAGCTTCCTAGATCAGATGGGATCGGGCTCGTTCCGATCCCATAGCCTTAGAGGCTCCTCATTCTTAAATGGGGTTAATAATAACTACTCATCAGGGTAGTTGCAAAAATTAAGTGAGAGGCTTGGTAGAATGCATATGGCATGACCATTAGTTGGAATCAACCTGATTTTTATCAGTGGGAGAATTGTCAAATACATAGCATACTACATCTTTCCATACTTCATTTCTCTCAGTAATCATACTCTTTGCTGATGATTTGCAGTTTCTCCCAGGAGAGAAGAGTATATTTCACCATCTCACCAATACTGAATATGGCCATGTGCCTTTGCTGTCTCCATAAGAGGCATAATATGTTATCATTCTTCACTAGTCATGGTAGAATGATAATAGACATATAGAGCAGACTGGACCCAACCTGAAGTTCAGAGTCCTGATAAGCCTAGCTGACTGAGACCCTTACTGTGAGCGGAGAAATATATATGTATATATTGACCCTGAGAGATCAAGATAAACTTTTACATTCCCCTTAAAAAATTTAAATTGGGGCCCTGTCCAAAATAAGAGTTATCAACAGAAATGGCTTTTATGACTTATCTATATAGGGCAGGGCAAACTTCAAATTTCTGAACATCTGCTGTTGAACATCTTCCCTCAGTGACCTCCCTTTTTTTCTGAAGTATCAGGGCATCTTACCCTGTCCCTTAGCTCAGGATATCATATATACCTCATTTTATTCTGTCTCTGAACTTCTCATGTATATGGGATCTCTGTATATGCGCGTGTAATTAAATTTGGTTATTTTCTATTGTTAAGCTGTCTCAAGTCAATTTAGTTATTAGAGCAACTGAAAGAACCTAGAAGGCTAGAGGAAAATTCCTTCGTCCCCACAGTATAAATTTGAAAACTATACACATTTTTGGAAAACTAGTGAGTTTTTCTTTTTTTGCATGTGTGTGTGTGTGTGTGTGTGTGTGTGTGTGTGTGTGTGTGTGTGTGTGTAGTTTGTGAATTAAAATAGCATAAAGATAAGACACAACAGCTGCAAAGCAGGCTGCCCCTACAGCAATGTGATTGTCACTTTGTCTAGGGGTATCTGAGGAAACTTTTTGCTCAGACCTGCCCTTCACCATGGCCTGAGTGTTAGAGACTGGTATAAACAAACTTTCATTCTCTCAGCTACTGTTGGAGCAAGGAAGCATTGTCTACATCTGCATAACTAAGAAGAGTAGTTAGGATTAGAAACTAAGTTGGTTTGCTAGTTTGCTTCCTTGCCTTTTCCCTTCACAAATATTTGTACTGTAGGCATGGCATTAAGTGCTTGAGAAGCTGAACAAGGTATTCTCACAGAGCATTGGCAGCATTGAATCCTAGGCTATTACTTTATCCATTATTCAGACATACACATACATAATTGTATGTAAATGCATAAGCACCATTTTATAATTTGCTTTTTTTTTCAGTGCTGTCATAGTTCAGGCTGCTCTAGCAAAATACCCCAGAATGGGTGGCTTAAACATAGCAGAAATTTATTTCTCACAGTTCTGTAAGGCGGTATATTCAAGATCAGGGTTCCTGCATAGTTGGGTGAAGGCTTTCTTTCTAGTTCATAGCTGTCTTGTTGCTGTGTCCCCATATGGTAGAAGGGGGTTTACAAGCTCTCTGGAATATCTTTTATAAGGGCACTACTCTGATACCTAAGGGTCTCACCTTTGTGACCTAAGCACATCCCAAGGTCCCTGCCTTCTAACATTATTATATTTGGGGGTTATGAGTTCAACATGGATTTTGTGGGGATAAAACATTTAGACTATAGTGAGTACAAAGTTATTTCTAATTTTATTCTTTGGCTCCCCTTATCCTCCCCTTTCTGCTCCATTGAATTTCCATCCCTCTACCCTATGCCACACATACCCACAACAACTAGTTTGTATTTTTTTGTACTTTTCTTTATGGTCATATAACCATGTATAGACATTTATTGTGTGAGGTAGGGAGACTAGTGTTCTTGCCTCTATAGAACCATGTAGTCATTTTTTAATTTTATAATCAGAATAGAGATACATGCAGACAAATAAACTCAAGGACAAACCAAAGATTCACCCCCCACTCCCCAGTTATTCTGCTGATCTTTGATAGTGTGGCACTTTGCCTGGAGACCATTTTGGTTCACCTTGTTTCCTTATTTAATAAATGAAAGTTGTCCCAAGTCACGGCATCACATTCCTCATGTCCTATGGGTGTAGATAGGACAGTCAAGTAGAACAAGTGAGTAGCAGATGGGTCATTGGCCCAGTGTGTCACATTCACAATAAGACTTTGTGACTGAGGTAACCAGTTAATATATCATCCAAGCAGGAGAGTTTTGAAAGTGAAAGACAGCTCTATTAATATTCCGTCAGGGAGAGAGAAAGAAATGACACTCCTCAGGCAAACTGAGTCATATGGTCACAGTCATTTTGGTGTTACTGGGTAGAGATGAACTGACAATGTTTGTGGCTTTTACAACTTGCCTTCCTTTTTAAAAAATATATATTTCAGGAGCCCTCACCACTCCCATTTCCTAAATATAAGTGCCAAGACCTCTCAACTTCTGGGACTCCCTGGTGTGTTTGTTTCTCCTTGAGGAGACTATATTTTAATTTATTTTAGGAAAATAAATTTAGAAGCTATGGAATATCAATTAGTCAAATTTTATTGGGTACCTGACATGGGCCAGACATTCATTGAGCAAAAAGGTAATTATGGTTTATATCCCAGAGGGTCATTGAGAGGCTTAACTGAGACAACACATATTAAGCACTTGATAAACTCCTAATTCTTTTTTCTTATTGTTTTAATTATTAGGGTAATCATTACACAGAAATAAACACAAATAAGACAAGATTTGTTTTCAAAATCCTGGCAATAGTGATGGAACAAACATTTTAACAAAGAGTCTACAAAATTATAAAACACTAGAGTTTTAGAACATTATGGATGTGACTCATTGTGACTGTAGGTGGAAGCACAAGGTGAGAGTAGGAGGTGATCTTTGACTACCTTACACTCCTGCAAGAGACAGGAAAGCTTCCCAGGAGGAAACACCTTTTGTTTAGACATCTGGTCTCATTTAATACTTGGAGAAATTTTTTGCTTAAAAGGAAATTGAGTATATAGATATTAGTATTTTATTATAGTAAAAAAGCTGGTAATTATGATTACTTTAAAATTAATATATCATAGCTGTTAAGACCTTGGGTTCTGGAGCTGGGAACCTTGATTTGAATTCCAGTTCCACTGTAATGTGGCATATGACTTCAGGCAAGTGACTGAGCCTCTTTGGATCACAGTTTCTGCATTTGTGAAGCAGATATATTAGTAAGATTTACTTGAAGGAGTTCATGTGAGAGAAAGAACAGGGCTTGGCATATGGTGAAAGCTCAACAAATGTTACCTATAACTTGACACTTCGGTGTCCCCAGAGTTTGTTAAAGTGCTATTGCACAAGTTAAATTTATTTAAGAAACAGCTAAGTGAATATGGGACTTAAAAATTGTTTTTCCATGGAAAAAAATGTGAATCCATTGAGCAAATTTAAAGCCTCAAAAAATTATTCTTCTAGTTCCACAGATCTAGGTAAAATGTAGTGTCAAAGGGTCACAGAGCTTCCTACCTATTTTTATCAACATGTACTATTTATACTTTATGATTGATTGTAAAGTATTCTGCTTTCTTTTAAAATAACAATTGGTCTCATAAGGAAGTGCTGTTCCAGTATTTTCTAGAAGAGGAATGGAATGTGGGTCTTCTAATGAAGAAACTAAAACACTTACTCTATAATAAAATGCTCATTCTAATAAAGAAGCTTAAAGCCAGAGCTCCACCTAAAACCCCCACCCCAGGCATGAGGTTGGAGAATTGCAGGCCTGTGCTAGATAGATGAGGAGAAAGGGACCTACCAGCACAGCTCAGCCCAGTAGCCTTCCTGGGAGAGGAGGATAAAAGAAGCAGCAAATAAGGTTAGCGAAAGTATTTAAATATATATATTTTTTCATTTCGTACAACAAATGTAAGCCATTGTGCTGGATGCTGTGTCCAGTGCCTTCACAAGATTTATCCAACTCTCTGTGATCAGTCTCTTAGGCCAGGATGTCGCCCTTTCGGAGCGCTTGGCAGGTTGTTCTAACCTGGCCCTGACCTGAGGAATCCGAGCCCAGGTGTCACCATCACTAAAATGCAGCATTCACCTGGGTGGTGTCTTTGGTTCTTCCTTCACTAATGTTCTCTGGCTACAAGTACCTCCCTTTCAGTGTTCAAGAAGATTCACAGATCAGCATTTCTTTTTAATGGTTCTTGAATATTTCCTAATTGGAATTGAACAATTAGTACAATGTCTGTGACTCTTCCCACACCCAAGTTTCTTCCTTGCCTGATTTAACAAACTGCCTTTTCTGTTCCATTCTCCCACGCCCCGCTGAAATTGTAAATGTTAACTTTATAAAATAGAAATAGTAATAATGCCTATTGTGTAAAATTTTTGTGAGGATTAAAAATTTTAATAGATAAAATCCTTCCGTGGTGCTTGACATAGAAAGTTGTCAGTATGTATTTGCCACTATTGTGAAGCTCTGCCTATGTGCCAATCACTAGGTTAAGTGTTCTCCATGTTTTAGCTCACTTAACCATCAGAAAAAAATGTATCTACTTATGTTACGTTTGAGTGATAGAATTTGGGGATCATCAGTGTTTTTCCTTCCTAACCTTGTGTGTGTGTGTGTGTGTGTGTGTGTGTGTGTGTGTGTTCCTGTTTTCTTTAACTGACAGCAACATCACACCAACCACATGGATTGCAATCCTTGATTTCTCTCTCTCATATCCTCCTCTCCTTCAACCTGACTGCTCCTCATCAGATTGGGTGGATTTAAAAGCTCTTCCTTATATTGTGTCACTTTTTCTTCTCCCTGCTCTAGTCAGTCTCACTAGACATTATCATAGCTTCCTAACTGGTTCCCACTCAGTCCATTTTGTATACTGAGATCCAAAGTATTCTCCCATGGCAGAGTTCCCAATAAAATTCTGATTCCTCAGCCTGGAATTGAAGATCCTTTTCTTTCTGGTCTTAATCTACCCCTTGGAACTGTCTCCAAAATGCACTCAATGTCTGTTATGCACTCAACCCTACTGCCAAACTGCATCCTCTGCTCTCCCACGTAAAATGCATGTTGCCTTCTCCCTGGGAGGCTCTTCCTGTAATTCATATGAATACAATTCCCATATCAAACATTAAAGCATTATATAAAAGTTCTCTTTGACCAGTCCCCGACCCACTCTAAAGCCTTTCAGCCTCTCTTTAGAGATCACTACTATCTTTGGTCAGGAGACTCTCCTTCCACTCTTTTTCTATGTATTCATTTTCACATATATGCAGTGACTTATGGCGGCACTTGTTGTTTTGCGTGTGGGTGTATCTATGACATAAATAGTATCCAACTGTGCTTATCATTCTCCAACTTATTTTTCTCTCTCAGCAATATGTCCTGGCAATCTGTCCATCAGGATTCATCTTAAATGCCACTAAGAACCCCCCAAACTTTACAAGATGCTGCCATGCTAGAGGGACTCTCTTGACTGATGCTCCTTGGAATCTCTTGAGAAGCTTTCCACATTACTTGTGTATGTAGAAGAATTACAAGTGTTTTTTTTTAATATTTTATACTTTTATTTACTTTTTTATAATTTCAAAAAATTTAACTATTTCCTCAATATAATATTTAAACAAATAGGTGTTAGATTCACACACACACACACACACACACACACACACACACACACACATACACACACATACTTTTTTTTTTGCTGTAATTTTATATTCCCAGACACCTAACTATTTATATGTCTTCCCAGTGACCTTGATACTGGGACTGCCGGTGCTTCAGAGAGGGAACATAAATGCCACTGAAAAAATGTGTCACTGTTGCAGACTCTCTAAACATGCCCAACTCTTGCACGTGAGCTTACTACCAGGATATGAGAATAGCAAGCCTCAGATGACATTCTGCCACACTGTGTGGTGCCCAGCCACGTGGAAGCCCAAGCAAAAGGAAAGATGGGTGCTTCTATATACAGTTGTGAAAAGTTCATATTTACAGTATTATTTTATTATAGAATCATATATTACATGTACTATACATTAGATAAATATATAGCATAATAACTAATTATAAAATATATATTATATAAACACATTACATGTTATAGACATATGTTATATTATAAATATTAATATCCAAAGTTAATAAAAGCTCTACAGTCAACCATCATGACAATGTATCACATTTGCCTACCTTGCTATGTCTACCCTCACAACCCTGAGCAGTGGGGAGACACCCTGGACACAGTCTCAGGTCTGTGGGCTGGTTGGAAACAACCATGCCCAGTAAATTCAGATTGTAAACCAAACATCAAGAGCCTGTTCCTATTTAAAATTTAATATTTTGTTTATTATAGATTTAAAAAAATATTGTATTAAGATATTTTTGTTGCCCCTTGAAATCTTATACCTGAGGTGTACACTGGTCTCACTTTAGTCCCATCCTGCTGCCACAAAGCATTCACTAAGCATTTGATGACAGACAAACACTGAAGCGGCTCATGTAAGCTATTCTGTAAGCTCAGTGAAGTTCCAGTTCACTGTCCTGGTACAGGAAATCTGTGTCCTCCAGAGGCAATTCTGCTGGATCTCAGAAGCAGGATTCTGTGACTCTCATCATCTGCATAGCACAAAGAGGACCCTTCAAGTTCATGGCTGTTTACACAGAACTATTTAGGGACTGACTTTGGGCACCAGCCTCAGGGGTAAGGCTATAAAGCCTTGTTCAATTTTTATAGCCTCTTCCCTCAGGAGTAGTAGTGTCTTTAAATATTTTAATCAATCCACATTTCTCAACTTTACTTTTTACCAATTGCAAACATTCCCGATACTGTTTAAGAAGTCTTTAATTTAACTAGTTAATAAAATCCATTTATAACATTCACTCTGCTAATTAGCAAATCCTGAGTTATTGAAGAAGACATTGATCATGGTCACTCTTGTGGTGGCCCTCTGCGGTGTTTCTGATATGGTGAGCAGGCAACCCATGGAGTGTGGCTTGTTTTGTAGGGGAACCCTAGAGTGAAACCTATACATTCATAACATCACACCATCTTTGCTTTAAGTGTATTAAATTATAGACTCCATAACAATCATGGCAAGTGGACAAATTGGTGATCTGGTTTTCTTATCTCAGTTTACTGGGAGTATGGTCACCTCTGGGTTATTAGGAAAATCCACATTTGTACTTGAAGAATTCAGTTCTATGGTAAGTGCTCTAGGAGGCATTCCCCTGACCCTTATTGCCCTGGTGGCCCCTTGCTTTGCTGCCCAGCATGCCATGTCTATGATCAGCACCTACAACAGAGGTGGCTGCCCGAACATGAGGGTGACGTTGGGAGAGAAGTTGGCGGGGAAAAGTCAGATCACGACCTGGAATGAGCGAGTGAAGGCAGGATAACTACCTGCACTCAGCAACAGTAGCATAGAGTATAAATAACAAGTGGTCATAGGAGGTGTTAGCCACTAGAGCCCCATTGTAAGAGAGGTGTGGGAAGCTCATGGTACCAGAAACTGAACTGGAAGTGGGCTTCATGCCAGGGAACTCTGACTTCAATGTAAAGCCCTCACTGTCCATGAAGCTGATATGACAGAAGTAAAGATTGTGGTTAAGTTCTCCAACAGACTGGTACATGCCACACTAAACCGAGGTTTGTGGGCAAAAGAATTGTGTTTACTTTTCGGTGTACTGGGGCTTTAGCTAAGTGATCATTACACAACCCTGCTACTATTCAAAATACCTGATAGGACACACCCTAGACCAGATTCAAAATACAGCCCCTGGAACTTATTGTTCAACATCAGCCTCTGAAATTATGACTTTATTTTCTAGGGATCTGAAACTTTATCCTAAAAGAAAACGGTAGTAATAACTTCTGGCTAGTTAAAGACACTGGCTTCCTTGTAGCTAGGTACCAGATAGCCAATGTTTTAATGGTAGTATCAACATTAATTGAATCTTTTCTGTGTGCTATATATAGCTGTGTATTTTTTATGCATTAGTTTATTCCTTTGTTCCAGATAAGAAGACTGAGCAGTTAAGCCACCTGTCCAGTTTTAGTGGCAGAGCTGGAATTTGAACTGGGTTTCTCTCAGAAACTTTATACATATGCTCTCAGACTCTACATTATTGTACATGGCCAACAGCACCAATTCTTGAAAGAATGCATTTGCTTTCTTGTTTCTCATATAAAAGATGTTGCTACTATGAATATGGACTCTGTGAGTGCTCTCTGCTTTTGCTGAGAAATAATGGGAGATCCTGGTGAAGTGTCTGGCTTTTGAAAGACTAGTGATTACTTTATCAGCTGAAGCAGCTGTGAGCCACAGTGGAAAGCTGTTCTTAACCCTAAAACAATCTGAGAGAGAACAAAGTGCAGGATTCTCAACCCAGTGCATAGCCATTTACTAATTAAAAAAAAAAAAAAGCCTAAATGAATGTGTTGTAATGAACTGTCTCAAAGTGCATTCACATCTTTTAAATTATTATGTACCCAACAACACTGGGTTAATTTTTGGCTCACCTCTTGCTTGTTGAATGAACTTAGATCACTTAGTTTCTTTGATTCTCTGTATTCTTATTATTAATAAAACAGACTTTTGACAAAATCATTATCCCATAAAAAACTCTTTTTTTTTTTGTTATCTATTTTTCTCCCATTCTCCTTTCAGGGGTTGAAATACTTTTTCAGTAGAATAAATTGCATTTAGTGATATATATTTTTTGAATTTTGATTTTTTAAATGAATTGGAAACTTTTATAATGGCTCATGTGATGTTGGTTAAACATGAGAATAATGTGATAAAAACAGAAATGCTTTAGCTTGGCCATCATTATTTCAGATAAGTGTATGATATCTATTACAAGTTTTGAAATGTAGATTACTCTAGCCTAGAATTCTTTGAAACTCTAGGTAAGAATGGTGAGATTAGATGATCACAAAAACCCATTTAACCTATAAAATTCAAGTAAATCTATGTCAAGTAAATCTAGTAAATTCGGCTCCTCCCATTTTCTCAAGGGAGAAACTGAGATCTGTTACATTTCAGTGATAAATATTCTAGGGGTTCATTGTGAGTGCATTGCAGAATTCCAGGTTCCCACATAGCACAGTTTCTGGACTTAAAAGTGTACCCAGAATTTATTCTGAAATGAGGAAAATTGTGAGGGCTGAGAAAAACATTAGTAAATCATTCACTATAAAATGTTTATTTATAAGAGATCAAGTAACAGTATAAAAGTTAAGAAGAAAATATGCAGTGATGTTTAACCACCACACCTGACCATCCCATTGACATGTAGGTTTCAGTCTCATCACTTTGCGTGTCTTTCAATCCGAAGGCCTTTACAGGTGCTGCCGTGGACCTATCCTTTTTTTCCCTGTCATCATCCTCTTACCCAGGAGTCAGAAGATGTTAGTTCTATTTCCAAATCTAGCTGTGTAACCGTAGACAGGCCACGAAGTCTTAAAGTAATACTTTCTTATCCACCTTGCAGAATTGCCAGACTCGAACAAAGCAACGCGTGTGAAAAGACTTATTCATTTATTTACAAAAGGTTATTTCACTACAGAAATGTGAGGTGCTTCAGTAGTTTTAGAAGTTCAAATAGCTGTGGTATTAAAAGTTAATGAACAAATGACTGACTTGGAAAGATATTTGAGGTAGCATTTTACTTTACTGAAGTTATCACATCATTTAACTCAATTTTATCCACAGGATAACAAGATTGGCCATGTAAGAAAGTGGTACAAGCATGATTTCCTTTTTTGTTTATATTTTAAAAAAACAGCTTTTAAGAGGCAAGAAAACATTTATTGAAACATATACATCTGGTGTCAATTTTCTCCACACATTTTATTATGAAAACTCACATGCAAAAATGTTGAAAAAACTTACTGAGAATACTTATAGACTTACCACCTTGATTCTATCATTAACATTTCACTGTACTTGCTATATTGCAAATCACCCTATTTAGTCATTCCCCCATGTATTTATTAATCTATTAATCTTATTTTTTTGGATACATTTCAGGGTAACTTGCAGTATTCAGTAAACTTTCCCTAACTGGCATACACCATTAATTAGAGCTTAACACCTGCTTACAGTATTTTTTTCTCTTGATGTAAATGGGGTCTAATTTATTGTTATCAAAATTCTAACATAGTAAGATATTTTTTGCTTGCTTCTTTGCTATTGAAGGAGTGAAACCCTCTTTTTAAGCTAAATTTGCAGAAGCTACATGTGAAACAAATACTTGAAGACTGCTTTGAATGAAGCAAGAATGGAAGCCTGGGGTACAAGCCCTGAGCCCTTC
Organism: Macroglossus sobrinus; assembly: GCA_004027375.1. Classification (NCBI taxonomy): domain Eukaryota; kingdom Metazoa; phylum Chordata; class Mammalia; order Chiroptera; family Pteropodidae; genus Macroglossus; species Macroglossus sobrinus. Next base: position 321,194 of record PVKZ01000336.1, on the reverse strand, counting down.
CCCATTCCTTGGGGTTCCCCCTTGCCCCTCATTGGGTGCCATACATTATTAAAATTGGTGAGTTCCTTAACCTCATCAACCTCAGCTGGATCATCTACCAAACAGGGCTTCAGAAACAGCTGTTTTTTCGGGTTCTTTTCAAGCTTCTCTCCTCTTTCATTTAGTGATGCTAAAGCATTGAAAACATTGCAGGCTTTCCCTCATAAATCTCAGAAGAAAGCTTTCTCTTGTTTTAATTAGCACAATGCAAGAAGACTCATTTAAGACTGTGGATCTGGATGCCTGAAGTAAAATCCACAGTCAGAAAAGCTGCCTGTGGAATGGGAGAAAACTGGAAAAACAAGAACTTGACTTAGGTGGATGCCCAAATACAGTAGCCTACCCATGTGGGGAGAGCTTGTCAACATGGTATGAACGGCCATACAGTCTGTCTTCTAGGGCCTCTGCCAAATCACGACTGAGAGCACTGCTCAGGAATTTTGGCATCCCGCTGTGAGCTAGGTCTGCTTGGGAGACTTACCTTCTTCTGGTCCCTCCTTGAGACACAGTGCTCTTATGTGTGGGGAGGCCAGGTCCTTCATGAGTTGGGCAGAAGCCTGGCATGTGGGTGAGTCCTAGGCATGCGGTTAGAACTAAGGCTGGAGCCAGATTGGGCTGGAATCACATGAGACTGTGGTCAGGAAAAAGAGCAAGGTTAGAGCCATAGAGAGAACATATTGATTATCCAGATATAAGAGGAGAAAGTGGATCTGAAGAATGGAGGGAGAAGACAAGACTGGGTCAGAGACAGTGTCACAAAGCAAGAACTAGGAGAGCGGGTCCAGGTTTGTGCCATGAAAGAGTGCCTAGAGATTGTTCTTACTAGATATTAAACCTGTGCTATAAACTCTGTGAGAATAGGACTGTGTCTAAGTGAGCTATATGCCCAGGGCCTAGAAAAATGAATGGTAGGTAATTGATAGACACACAATTAATGTTTCTTAAAGGAAGGGAGAAAGGAAGAGAGGGAGTGTGAGTGGGAGGAAGGGACAGAAAAAGAGAGGTGGAAAGAAAGAAGATGCAGTGGGTGGGTTTCCCTGAGTTGTAGGGTCAGGGCAGGTATCCAAACCATTGCTAACAGCACAGCAAGATTATCATAGAGAACTTAAATCTAACCTTTTCATTAGTGACAACTGTTTTAAACATATTTTGACCATGATTTACAGTAAAACATTTTAAAAAACCACTTTAAATAGTGACCCAGCACACACACACACACACACACACACACACACACACACACACACACACACTTCTCTTAAAATATGATATGTTCCAATAACTTTCATTCTGTTACATTCCAACCCATCCTATCCTATTGCCAAAATATTGGTTTGTAATTCACAAACTGAACAATTCTAGGTCCAATTTCTTTTATCTCTTCTGGAACATTATTTTTGCAATAATCACTTGCCTTTCCAGAATGTTTAATCTCTCTCTCCTAAATGAGAGTTCATTCTCTCTTTTTGCAAACATATCAAGTTTATTCTGTTTTATAAAAAGTAAAGGTGATTCTTCACTTGACTTTGCTTCCTTTCTAGTGACAGCTCATCACGACATCTTCCTTTTATAGAAATGGTCTTTAAATAAGTGATCTATACCTGCTGCTTCCTTTCTATCATGGCTTTCCTTAACTCCCTGCAATGAGTTATTTTCCTCCATCACTTTCTCCAAAAGGATTGTAATGACCTTTATTTATATTTTTTTCTTCTTTCTCTTTTTTATCTTCCTCCTCTTCTAAATTGCCATTCTTCTTCACTGGGAATGATTTTGAACCCTATTCTCTTAACAAGGATCTTCCTTCTTGGTTTATTGTATTCATGCATTCATGTATTTATTTGAGCAGCCATTCAACATTGGATTAGGAACACTTCAATAAGTAAAATATTGAACCAATGTGCTAAAGGGAAAAAATAAGATGAATGAGTTATATATTTCCTGCCTTCAAGCACCTTAAAGTACAAAGAAAAACTTGGATTTACGGAGCTAACTGCCCAGTGCCAGTGGTTGTAGAACCATTTGGATGGTGAAATATGGTTAGAAACTCAGGCTTTGGAGCTAGATATCTGGATTTAAATTTTGGCTCTGCCAGTTTCTAGCCACCTGATTAAAAGCAAATAATCTAACTTCTCTAAATGCCAGTCTTCTCTTCTGTCAATGGTTTACTGATATTCATGGTGCCTCACCATAGAAGGGTTGTAGGCTTACATTAACTCACTGAATTCTCACATGATTCCTCTGAGTAGGTCCTATCATTAATCTCACTTTGCAGAGGAGAAAATTTAGAGAGGCCATATTGTCCCTAAATGGCAGATCTGAGATATGAACTCAGGCATACTGATTTAAGAATCTGTGATCCCAACCACAAAGATGCCTTACTTCTTTTGGTGTCCCAGGCTTCAGGATCTAATAAGTAGTGACACAAGACTAGAACCTACTTTTATTAGTATTTGCAGAGATTATTAGACTCTCAAAAGGCTAATTGAAAAGCCAGAAGACCATTTTAATAATTTACTGTTCAAGAAATGAGACCATACATCTATATGGGCTACATTGTCCTGTATAGATAGTGCAAAGATCAAAATAATAATAATAACTATCTTTAACTGGTGATATACTATGTGCTAGGCAATTTACACATATCTCTTACTGTATTTCACAACACTCTGAAGTCTATGCTATTAATCAAATTTTATGGATGGGAAGACTAAGATATTTTATTAAATACATGGTAAAACTCTATACATTTTATCATTTATTGCTATAACAGTTATTATTAATAGAAGTAATAGCAGTACTAGTGACAATATTAAGGAATTTGCCTAGTAGTTCCTACTGGTAAATATCAGATACTAAAAACAAACCCAGGTTTATCTGGTTCTAGAGATGCTATTTTTCATTGTTGAATTTTATAAATGTTTGGGGTCAGAGCAGCTTTAGACAAAGGGAACTAAAAATCCAGCAGAGTATTTCATCTTATCTGACTTGCTTCTATTCTAGAGAACTATATTTAACAAAAAATAAGGCTTGGTCACCTGGGAAATAGATTTGATTTTTTGGATGGTTGCAGGTAAAGATGTATGGAGGGATCCTGACTAATTCTGTTTTTCAGTCAACTACCCAAATCTCCACGCCCATATGCCAGTCAGATCACACTCTGATTGGGTGGATTATAACTTTCTTTACAATGTTTGCATCTAGGTATTTTCTTTGATGCAATATCTCATCCTGACCTCAGAGGACATTATTCATTCATCTGAATCTCTTATAACCTCTCTTAGGATAAATAATTTTTCAGAGGATGCAGGTTGTGTGGTATATGCGAGTACTCTAAAAAGTTCTACTGTCAAAAGGATAATTTTCTAATCCAGTCCCCTGTTTCTAGGTGAAAGAATATTTGAAGAGCACGCTGTGTGATGAGAAATTTTGTGGTGGAAAAGTGGAAAGAACTTCACAACTAATTTTGAGGGATTTGGGATTTTATGGTGAAAAGGCAAATGGGAAGGAGAGGTATAATTTAACATTAAAGTTGGAACTTAGGCAATTAGAAAAATGGTGGTAAAATGGAAAAAACTGAGAAGTGAGAAAGAGAAAAAAATGGTTTCAAGCTATTTTGGAGGGTAGAGGGTGAGCATAAGAATAAAAATGGAGAAGATGAATTTAATTTCAGTCAAGACAAATTTGTAGTGTGGTTGTCATAAATCAATTTATTCTACTTGCTTTGTTTTCCAGCCTTTCCATTGTTGTTAGAGTAAGAAAATTTGGTTTGCACAGTTAAAAAGTTTTAGTTAAGTAAAGTTATATATGTATGTTCATATTCATATGACTTTATACAAAGGAATAGAATTTTATACATTCATGAACAAATATATAAACATTTACCAGAAAGTCTTTAAAAGATTAAACAAAATTTACAAAAAATTTCAACTAACCACAGTAATTAAATTAAAAATGCATTAAAATATAAAAATACAGTAAATGCACTTAAAAATTATTTATGAAATAAGAAAACAAAACATTCAATATTATTTAGCAATGTGTCCACATTTTGATATAGGTATATTTGGTATATGGGACTTTTAATGTATTTAAATGATTTGTTCTGCAAGAAGTCAGTAATTCAATAGAACTCATGGGTGTAACAGGCAACTTTGTTAAGTTTAAGAGAGGTCACAAACTATTAAGACATGAAGTCAAGTCAACAAGTGAAAACAGATGGAAAACTGTTGTAGCGTCATCAGAGTCTATGCTTCAACCACTATAATAAATACACCACAATCAGCACAACTGACAGACACAAAAACAAACCTAACCACTTTTTTTCAAGTAGCATTTTTAATTCTTTTGTTCCATTCTTCTAAAATTTCACCTAACAATTTTCAAGTATCTAAAAAAGACACTTAAGATTTAGAAAGTAAATTAATTTACACATTAGTTTTTAAACATGATATACTCTTTAGTATAATTATAATATATTTTGAAATGTATTAATGAGTATAAATAATTATTTTCTCTTAAAATAAAAACATTGGAAAGTGTTTTATAATATAAAGCTGGTTATAACTGTTCAGTGTTTTTTTGATGATTATGCCATGTAAAGTACTTGTTATATTTAAAGAAATGTTTGTCAGCCACACATATTCCTCTTCAGTTTAGTTTAGTTATAAAGCATGTTAGGAGTAACCACATTCTAATTCTTTAGAGTTTAAGAACTATATTATCTTCCCAGAAATCAACCAATTGTTGACATTCAGCAATGACAATTTTGCCAAGGCCAGTGAAAATGCCATCACTTGTGGGATGAATTGTGAAGGTTGAATCTACAGTGATTATCTGTGTCTGTTCTACACTGATGCTGACCACCCATTTTTGGATTGGCATTTTAATCACAAATTTCTCAAAACTTCTAGATGTTTGGAAATGTGAAGAGTGAGATTGAGGCTGATGAGTAAATTTTGAGTGATATTTGCATCTGGGGGATAGATGTAAAAATAAGGAGAGGAAGGAGAAGAGGGCTGAGGGCAGAGCAACCCATGCACTCTCTTTTCAGAGATGACAAGAAGAAAAATAAAGTAGTGGGGCACTTAGAGAGGTAGAAGAAATGAGAAGTACAGTACTGCAGAAGCCAAGGATTCTCTAGGCTCATTGAAAAGGGTGTTTGGAAGTATTAAAAAAGTGGAGAGAGTCACAGAGGATGAAGTCTGAAAACTCATGGTTGGGTTTGGCAGTTGGGTAGCTATTGGCTCAACAGTTACAGAGGTCAATGAGGTGAGTAAAAGGTGAGGAGAAAGGCTCTTAAGAAGAAGTTGAAGGTGGGTGAAATAGAAGGGTGGAGGAGAGAGAGAGATGGGGAGGAAGAATGAATGAGAAAATTCCTTATTTTGGATTTTGTAATAAAACTTTTTCTACAAGCTTTGGGAAGGCTAATATCAGTGAGGAAAAAAAAAGGTGTTGCCAAAGTTTGACAAGTTCTCAGTATCTGAGAGCCTTTAGGCCAAGAGTAGAGGAGAAAGGAGCAAAGGCAACATGTTCCAAAGTGTTCTGCAAAACACCTGTCTGCAGAATTTTAATAGATGTTTGGCAAGCAGGGAGTTGAGTCCAAGCCCATAAAATAATTTTATAATTTTACTCTTCTCTGTCCCACAGAAGAGGAGTTATCAGCATCTGTGCCTGCTTTCTGAACCAGCTGGCCTATGACTTCAGCCCTGCTCATTGCTTTGTGTTTCCGTGTTGTCCCTGGTCCCAGAGATGCTTATTTTGTTTTTATGCTGACTCATGCCTTTTTATTTCCTTGACTTATATTTTGTCTTTCACTGCTATGTATTTATGTGCCACAGAGGGATGTGTCAATAATTTCACAAACAGTGCTACTTGAACCATAAATCTGAGGCAGGACTTTTTACTGCAGGATGTTTTAGAGCTTCACATGCTATGAGTCTCCAAGAGGGGACTAGCTCTGCAGTGTTACTCAAATTTATGTGACCATGAAACTCTTTCTTCAAGATCTCTTATTCTGTGAAACATCCTTTGGGAAGCTTATAAATGAGATGATGGAAATGATGAAAAAGTATTTTAGAAAAATTGTATAAAGTATTTATATTGAGGGTGGGAGGAGGAGCAGCTACTCCAAGGAGCTTCTTGGGCTGAGTGTGCACAGAATAATGGCACTTTTGGCAAGAGTGAAAACTTTCAGATCAGGTATGCTAGGAGGCTATGCAGTGGGATCTGTTTTCATTTTCATCCAGATATGTAACTGGAGAGAATTCATTTTTTTAAGGCCTTGGAGCTAAAGTTGCCTGGGGAAGGACATCAGCCTAAAGAGGACCAATGTATGACGCTGGGTGAAGGCAACTCTAACAATGCAAAGTACCTGGAATCTGTCCACTTGCTGAAGGGACTCTGGGTTTTGCTTGCTGTAGAAAAGGAGCTCAAGCACCCTTAAGTACTGAGTGAGGGTTTCATGTTCCCCAGTATTTGTAGAGAAGAGGGTGCCCATGTACATGGTACTTATCCATGGCCATAGTCTAAGAAAGTGAATTCTGCTTTCTGCCTTGGATAATGGTGAAGGAGATATTTGTGTGGCTATTCATCAACCCATCTATTTAACAAATATTCATTGGGTCTCTATTGTGTGTTTTAAACACTCAATAACCAGGCAGGAGATGAATTAATAAAAAAATGAATTAAAGAAACTGACTCAGATCTCACAGGGTGTGGAGTCCAGCAGAGCAGACAAATAAACACAAAGTGAAAATGCAGTATAATGAGACCCCGATACAAAAAGTTCAGAGAGATATGGGATGTGTAGAGGGTAGAATGTTGTTCAAGCTGAGTGACAAATGATGGGTTAATCAGATAAGGGGGAGTGTGTATAAATCACAGGCACAGAAAATAGTATTTTTGAAGGTGTTCCAACTAATCTGTTAGAGGAAGTGAAAAACATTCAATGACGTTGGAGTATAGAGTTCTGGTTGAGGGATCTGGTGTAGGAATAGGAAAGTAAGACACAAAGCAGCCCGAGGCAGGGAGAGAGTCAGAGGTCCTCAATATGCCTGCCTGGTGAAACCACCAAAGCCTGGGCCTTACTCCCGGAGACTGAAACTTTTCCGGTTCTCTTCCAGCACTGATTATGACTTCTTTGTCCTTTTCTCTAATTCTCCTTCACTTTTCCACCCTTCAAATCTCTCCTTCTGAGTATTTGACCCATCCTGTTGAAACGGAAGTTTGGAGGTCCTCCTGAGAGTGATCAGAACCTGGAAATATGACCTGCCCACTGGAGTGGGTTAACACTGGGAATGAGAGCTAGTCTGGCAGGGGATAGTATACTAGGGAATAATAGTTATGGGTAATAGGAGTCAGTTGAAGCAGGGTGCCTGTAAGGAGGGTTGCACAAAGGTGGGGATCAGAAAGAGGACAGGTAAAAACCAGACAGCAGGGAAACTTAGAACAGGTGACAGGAGAAAATCCACACAGACAGCCTGCCAGGAGGGCTGCCCATGGTACCATGGCTCAGGGAGGGACCGTCTTACCAGATGTGGGATCTAGGTGCAGGCATCACAGACGAGACTCTCATTGGATAGAAGGACACAGCAGCAAAGGTAGAGTCACCTGAACTCTGGAACTTAGGCCACTCCAAACCTCTCATGGCTCAGGACAGCCAAGAAGCTTACCTAGGCCAAGCCTGGGAGTGGAAATCAGAGAGCCCTGCTCTGAAAAGAGGAGAAATTTTGGTCAAGAGGAGGAAGCTAGATGAAGCATTATTCTTTCTGCTCTCAGCTCTCACCTTTTTATGGATGCCATTCACCTTGACTTCTTAACTGTACTTCAGTATTCTCTCTGCCCCATTAACTCTTCCTCTTTGGCTCTCAGCCTAAATATTACTTCTTTATGGATGCCATTCCTGGTCCCTTAACTAGGCCAAGAACACTTGCTATGGGTTATCATGCCTCTGGTAAGATTCCTTCCTAACCCTCAGCACATCTTTAGAATGATTTGAGCTATGACTTACTGCCTGTCTTCTCGACTAGGCAAGGAGCTCAGTGAAGGCAGGGCTCAGTCTGCTTTGCTCATCATTATATTTCCATTGCTTAGTACAGTGTGGCACCCAGCAGGAGCACTCATACGCCAGCAAGACTTCTGTTGGATCCCTATGACCATCATTTCCACAGGCATGAAACACTGTCCTCCTTTCTCATTCTGTGTGCAGTTTATATCTAGACTCTTGATCTCTCTCCAAATAAGAAGGGTTAAAGATATGTGACTATTTCAAAAAATGGATCTGCGTTCCCCATTTCACCTGGGTAAGGTAACATTGCAAACACTTTAAATGAGCTTTGAAAATTGTCATCTGAGTGAAGGAAGGGGGCATCATCAGCCTTGCTCTGTGCAAAGCCACCTTTTGGTGCAGTCTGTCTGTTGCCTGAAATTTTGACAGTCCCACAGTGCTCAGGTGGAGGTGATGCTAATGATCCAGGCGCTCTGTTCAGTTACATTTGCAAAAATCTTCATAAGGCAGCAAAGAGTGTCAAAATGAATGCCGCATTTAGGCCAGTGCACAGAGCAGTTTGATAGTGCCGTGAAAGCTCTTTGTTTCTCACTGGCATGTGGATGCACAGGCTTTGATGTTAGAATTTTGGCTCATTAATAACTAATTTACATTTCCCAGACAGCAAATTGTGATCTGACACAAATTTATAAAAGAGCTCCAAATGGTGAAATTCTCTTCTACAATGAGTCCTTTGTGTTTTTTTTTTCTTTCTAACTTAAGGAGTTTGTGATTAAAATTTTAATGCAATCATTGCAATCTCATGGCGTACTTAAAAATAAAACACCATCTTATTTCCTTCCTCTCAGGGATCATGACAACTGGCTGCTCCTCTGTGGGTATTTTACAATTGCATTTCATCTGCTCTGGATGTCCTCAGTGAACCAGAGGAAAGGCATGACGAAGGAATTGGAAGTGGTATCCTGCAGCTCCATGATGTTTCTGTGCAAGTTATAAGGAGGGCAGATTCTGCATTGGATTGTCTTATTGGTGCCCAGAAACTCATAGGGGTGATTCTCACTGCTTCAGATGCTTCAAAGCCTGAATAGGTCATTTTGGAAACACAGATGGGCTAATCAGAACTATCAAGATAAAAAATTATAGATATGCTTCCTCTTGCCTGAATCTTGGAGCACCAGATACCTCTTAGAAAACATGGTGGTTTTTTTTGTTTTTTGTTTTTGTTTTTGTTTATTTTTGTTTTTTGTATTTTACCCTGTTTCTTTGGGAGAATATTGAGGTTGAGGGAGGTTGCAAAGGAGCTCTCTACGAGGCAAATCTAGTTGCAACTTGGTTCTGCCCTTACCCTCATTTGTCTTTGCCAAAGGCTTTGCCATCCCGTATGTTGATGACTCATGGCTTAGTGGGAGAGGCAGGGTAGGGCTTCTCTCCTACTGTTAGAAAAAGAAAATGCCCTGTGCATCTAGTCACCTGGACACATCTTCCCCCTGACCACAAAAGGAGGTCTGTGCCTCTGGGAGGTATGGAGATAGACCTGAGAAGTGAACCAGAGAGCTGGCCCTGGGCAGGGCAGCAGGGTGGGGCCGGGGGAATAAGACACTGTGTAGTTTGACAGATTGCATCACTTCTGGCAAGAAGCTCAGTCTACTGAATTACTCTTTGCTTGGGGGAAGTTTATAGACTAGCCATGGGTTCTTTGTGTGGAATGGAAACATACCCAGAATGAAAAGATTTTGAAACTGGCACTACTTGAGGTCAGATTTTAAATGATCACACAGTGTGATCCAAATTGACTTCATGCAGAGAAGCAACAAGCCACCCCAGTTCCCTATATTATTTTAATAAAAGAAATAATGTATTCGGAATTCCAGGCAAGACCTCCACCTGGGCACAGTCCCAGATTCTAACTCATCTGTTCATGCCTTTTCAAATGACCCTTTCACAAAGAGGCTGTTTTTATTTTTTAGACTTTTTTTTTCTCTCAGCTCTTCCTGACCAATGAAGAAGGAATCTGCTTGGTTGTAGGAAGCAAGAAACCAGAGAACCCTGCTCTGAGCAAGGTGGATCTAAGGAATGCTGCTAAGAAAATGTCTGTGTTGATTGGGATGGCTTTTTATTTGTTAAACTAATCAAACAAGGAGGCCATTAGAATAGGTAGCTCTAATGCTGTCAGGGCCTATGTAAGCAAGCCAAAATCTAAGCCTGCAAATGCCTCAAGGTTATGAAATTAAAACCCTAAGGACTACCAATTACAAATAACCAACTAGGCTTTAAGATACAGCCAGTCAATCCTTACTTTGTTTCTGCTTTTTCTCTGTAAAAGTCCCTCCCCAGCTCTACCCCTGTTGGTAGAGCGCTCCTAACCAGTTCTGGTTCGGTGCTGCATGATTCAAATTTATTTTTGTTAAAATGCATTCTTAAAATTTTCAATATGTCTTGATTTGTCTTTTAAAATGTTCAAATGACAAGGCCTCTCCTAGGAAGTGGCACGAGCACACTACTCTTTTCCCTGGCTTGATTGTCCGGGCATGTGAGACAGAGAGGGGACTGATTTTGGTGGTTATCTTTGTCAGTCTCTGGGTGATGGCTATAAAGTGGACATCACTACATTTGGAAGTACATCTGCTCCACTGAAGTGGCAGGAAGGTTCCCCCAGTGCCTGGTGAGCACTCCGAGAGCCACAATGGGAGAAGGAAACCCTTGTGTATGTCCTGACAGTAAGCAGGTCTTTCTCAACACCTAGATCATCACTGACATTTAAAAGAGAATGTCATTGTCATACTTGTCAATTTTGCCCTCTTGGATCCCAAACAGCTTGTACAACACTTTACCATTTTTCTAAGTCACAGAGACCAGATGAGATTTTCTCAGAAGGGAATCAATTCTGTTTTCAGCCATGTTGGTATCAAAAGTGAAGAAAATTTTCCACTTCTGTAATCATGATAGATTCTCCTGACTATGTCATACTTAACTTCTTCAATAAGTTTAGGGTTCCACCGCTTGCCCCTGGTGAGTTTGGATTTGTTATTCAATCTTTATCTGTAAAAAGCAGATGATAATAGTTGTTAAGTAGATTAAATGCAAAATTTTTAGCACATGGCCTGGCACATAGTAAGTGCTCAGAGGGGCTGTTGATATAATTATGAGGCTTACCACAGGGTTAGGCACAAGAAGCTTCTGGAAGTGATGTCCTGTGGAGTGATTAAACAGGAACACCTTGAACTGTTCCCCCGATTGTTACTTCCAGGGAGATGTCGCCAATGTTATGACACCCAGATTTCTTGGCTGTTAGGGATACATGTCAGACTCAGAAATAACCAGTAGGAAGTGCTTATTTTTGCCCTTAAAACTCCAAGGCCCTAGCTCTCATAGGGAGGACCCATTTTCCTAAGCAAACCTGGGTATGGAGGATAAACTCCTCAAAAGGAAGGACTTCATGCATTTTTTGAGCACCATTTTCCTCAAGCAGCACTTGGCATATTGCAGGCACTCAATGAATATTATGGAAGAGAGTAATGATGGGTAGTGCAGAAAGCAGATGGCTGTGTGGCTCTTCCCCGGACAGACTGCTGCTCACCTTCTGCTGAGCACGCTGGAGGAAGCAGAGCTCATTATCAGTGGATATGGACTTGATTCTCAGGGACTCACTCTAGGCGACTGCATGGATACAAACTCAGATCTCTCTGAAATTATTCACAGATGTCTTAGAACAGGGATTTCTTAGGATATAGAGAAATAAGAAATGAGTCCAAGGTTTTCACTAGTTTCTTAGGGAGGAAAAATTTAGCATCAAGTTCCAGTGTCTAAGAATATTTGATACAATAATACATAATTCTCATTACAGAACATGAGGCAGTCACCCCTTATTACATCTTACTGTAAGGTTGTCAGTTAAAGACTTCCTTCAGGTACTGATTGTTAAAACCAAGATTCTGATGCTCAGAGTGGTCAAAACTAGATGTATTAAAAATTTTAATCCTGTTCGAGTGTGATATATGGTATAGAGGCATTTATCAGCACTCAGCAATAATATCACCTGTTATATTTTTGGTTTTGTTAGTCCATATTTACATCTCTACTTTTATCTTTATCTTCATATCATTTCCAAGAGGTTAGCAGGACAGGTAAGGTGACTAGTAATGTCCTGATTTTATAATTGAAGAGCTCATGTTCAAGTTAGCTATTTCTATGAAGGAGTAGATTCAGGGCTCAGCTGGAACAAGCACAGAAGTTCTCCAAATGCAGGGCTTTTTGTCTGCATCTCACCAAATCATGGTTTAGACTGTCCAGACTGCAGACCTTCCTCCTTCCAGTCATATCATGGGCCACATCTCTGTCTTGTAGATCAAGGGGATAGCCTCATAAGATGGATCCAGGAGGGGACAATGGAAATAATTGGTGCAAATTTAGGTGAGGGAGGAAAGAATTTGCAAATCATCTCCACACTTGACTTTTGCTTAACTGGCTATCTCAGCTTCTAAAAGAACTTGGACCATGGGGTCAGTTTTGGAATGTTGTCTGAATAACAAGAGCAATAGCGATGCCATGTTCAATCTGTCTGCACAGCCAGATCCAAAGAAACTGGAAATACTATGACAGCATGGACAGCATGGACAACTATAGCACCTCATTCTTTAACTTTCATCAAATGACTAACCTGTCCAAACAGAGAGATGCCTTGCCAGAAGGGCTTGGTTATCTGAGGAACAGCACAAAGGTATTGGCAATGGCCTCTCCCAGCAGCTCTGGGAGAAGATGCTTATGGTTGGTAAACCTGAAAAGTTGAAGCTGAGAGGAGACTTCTTATATGAGCTCTTTGTGAATATAGAGCCTGAGTGGATGTAGTGAGATGAGGCTGACCAAGATATTTTAGCTCACAGTCAGATTGCTGTCTCATGGTGACAGAAACTTATTTTTGTGAAAACTCCTTCACTTTGGCACGAGATAGGAATTTGGATCTTCCATTGCCATCAATATTGGGGTTGCCTTGGGGTGAGAGTTGCATGAAGAGGAAGTGTGATATTTTGCCCAGCAGCTGGGGAGAGCTGTGTGCAGCAACTGGGGGAGCAGAGGCCTGCCAGCTGCTTATTTTTTTTGTGATCATCAAGCCCATCTATGACTCCAAGCAGGCTCTCATAACAATTGTCCACTTGCCATCTTCCTCTCTTCTTTCCCTGATGTGAAATTCAGAAGATGAATGGTTATGTCACTCTTTGCCTTGAAACAAATCTACTTAGATATCAAACACATGATGTAGCAGTTTATTATGTGAAGTGGATTTGACCATGAAGCATGTTTTATTTTTGTTGTTGTTTGTTTTCTTCCAAACAATGAGAGCACTTTTCTGACTTCTGGCAACCTTAAGTGAGAGCTCTGCAATCCTCCTTCGTCACTTTCTCTCCAGAGCTGTGGCTTAATATTGTGAACGCAGAGAATGCAGTAACAGAGGCTCCTCTGTGGGCTCCAGAGTGGGCTTGGGAAGGTCCTTTACCCTTTGTCTTGGTACCACACATATTGAGGTACCACACATATCATCTTGTTTCTGAAACCAGATTTTTTGAGAAATCTGGAAATCATTTATAGTGATTTCTGGAAAGATGTTCTTTTCTGTGCAACCATTCTGATAGTTTTCAATGAAGATCATATGGACAGAGAACAGGTTGGAGAAATAAAAAAGGCCTAGCTGAGAGTTATGAGGCTCTCATTTTGGAATATAATGTGGTATGATAGAGAATGGGCTTTGGAGTCAGATGAACCATGTTACGAATCTTAGCTCTCCAACTATGTGACTGGACAAGCTTCTGTTTTCTTGTCTATCAAACGAGGCTATTAAAATGGTGGTGGGGATTAAATGAGGTAACATATCTGTTGGTGCTTCCAAGATTTGTATCTCTAGTATCCCTAGTCCAGACCCATCTCCTGAATTTCAGACTCATATCTCTACCTGAATGCCCATCTGTACTTTGTACTCAGCATGTCCCAGTCTGAACTCATCCTTTCTCTTTCTCATCCTCCAGATCAAACTGCTCCCTTTATCCTACATTTTTATTTCACTGAAGGGTTTCACCATTCTCCATTGTTCATGCCAGACACTTGGAGCCACACTCCAGTCTTCCTTCCCCCTTATTTTGGAAAATCCCTTCAGTCACCAAATCCTGCTAATTCTGCTTCTCCTGTATCACTGTACTCTGGTTAATCCTCTTCACCCACGGCTACTCTTAATCCAGTTCCTCATCATTTTTGTCTGCATTACTGCAATATATTTCATTTTAAAATTTATACTATCTCCAAAGTGAATTACATGGTGCCACACATCTATTTAAAAGTTTCAAAATTTCCTTCATGAGCTTCAAGGGAAGTTCAGTTTCCTTGACATGAAAAAACATGTTCCCCATGAACTGCATCCCTCTATTCTCTCTAGCTCCACTCACAACACTTCTGTGTTCTCACCCTAGGCTGATGCCAAACTGAGTACTTATGTTCTGCAGGATGCCAAGCTCTCCCTGACTTTCCACCAGGAATATCTATTTCCTTGGTCTGGAATGCTTTGGCAATTCTTATGTATCTGCTAACTCCTGACCCCCACTCAAGATTCAGCTCAAGTGTCACCTACTCTTAGAAGATGTTCTTCAAATAGGCTGAGTTAGATTTTTTTTTCTGTATCACCACTATTTCATCTATTTATGCATTTATGGTTGTTGATTTTTCTGGTTTGCCTTCCCCTTGAGGACAGGGAGTAGTACAACTTCAGCTTGGCAAAGCCAGACCATGCATAATGCTAAACACTGGTGAATATTAAGTACATATTTATGGAATGAATGATTAAAGTGTACCAAATTGACTAGTACAGAGCTTTATGAGAGGAGTAAATCCTCAGTAAAAGGATCTTCTCTCTGATTTTGCCACTAAATAACTAGTCAACTTGGGTGGGACCTATCACCTCTCTGGACCTCAAGTTTTTTTATAAGAAAACTCATAGATAATTTAACACACACACACACACACACTCACTCACTCACTCACAGGCACACACACGTACATTATTTCTAAAAATTAATATGGTGTAATTCTGCAATAGAAAAAAATAAATAGAAAGTAACTTAAAATACCATTTTGTGTGTTCCATAAGTAAAGGCACAACTACACTAAAGGACACAATGAAGTGATCAGATACTTGCACCTGCATTGCGCTTTTTATCTTTAAATCTTTCATTTTGGAATAAGGACTAATTCAAAATATTTTTAAGTTAGAATAACGATGACTGGGCCAACTGAAATAAAGATTGATAAAGATGTTTTTGTATTGATGACTAACACAATACTTAATTAGCACCACATGGCAGTGTTATTGGTGATATAATTTTCTGAATGTCCAAAATGGTAGATAACTCTTGGTACCAAGTTCCAAGCAAAATACAACTAATTTTTTTTTTCATTTTTCGATGGACTTAGTTCTTGGAAAATTCAGTAGTGCACAAAAGTGTTTATATGCCAAATGGAGTTAGGCAGTAGGTTCAGTTAATTGTCGATAGATTTTTCACCTACATAAGTGTCCAGTGGAGAATTAGAAAGCCTGCAGGATGTAGCTCCACCCTCCGATGTGTGGGGCTATTCCACACATTACAGAATGGCCTGGCCCTCATACATTAAAGGGTAGCAGTGTCCACTGTATCAATGAGACATAAAAAAATACCTATACACGAATTTCTAAAATATTTGCTAAGAGTCTTATAGGGAACTAGATGATCTACAGTGCACTGTACCTCAATAAGACACTTTCCATCTACATATCTTTTTTCAGTGGAAAACATACACTTAATTTTTCTAAAGCTAATTATTGTAAAGTGAATTTATTTCCTATAATGAAAGATTTGTGGCTTTAGGAGTAAAAATTTACCATTTTTCAGTTACGAAGGGATTAAATGCTAGATGAATATACAAATAGAAGCAATTTTATGATTGTTGAGATTTGGGTAGCATTTTCCTGATGGTTATTTTCATTTATATGTTATTTTTATTGATCTTCACTTATTATTCTAAACTTAGTAATATTCTTCTTGCTTAGGAGTTATCCTGTTTCCATACTTTTAACATTAAGAGATTTGCTTTCATTCTTCCACATTCTTGATATTTATAATTGCAATATCACCTAACCAGTTAAGTTAGAAATGCTTGGTGATCACTGGTTGCTTGATCCCAATACTGTACCATGATCTCATTTTTTATTTAATTCTGATCTTATTCACCTGAGATTATCTTTTCAAGTCTGTTTCCACTATTAATGAACACTGTTGTTACCAAGTTTATTGTCTACCTTAAAAGTAGGGGTTACATGTTATTTATTTTAGTATCTTTAGATCTCACTTTGGTGATTATCTACCAGTAGGTGTTCAATAAATATTTGTTGAGTGAATGAATGGATGGAAAACATTTTGTGCTTCAGCTTACAAATCTTAGAAATGTAAAATTTGAAGTTGTGTAAAACAAATGAATCTTATAATTCATCATTTTTATTTTTACTATTTGCAATTCTGTAACATAGAATCTGTTTAAAAGGAGTGTAAATGTTTCCTTCTAAATTGACTCCTCCTTTCTGTCAATGGTACCACCATTCTTCCATGCTCCCCAATAGGAAATTATGGAATCTTCTTTGACTCTACAGTCCATTACATGTCATATCAACCAGTCACCAAGCTTTGGTTTACAAAGTTTCTCAGATCTTCCTTTATTCCACTTCTATTCAAATAATTCTGTTGTCACACCGTGCTTGAATTCTAACTAAAAGCTCTGATCGGCGTTCTTATCTCTAATCCCTCTCCTTCCAAGATTACTTTCACCACAAGATCAGTGTGCACAGGGAACTACCTTGGCTTCTCTTGCCTAGAGTTAAGCCCAACCTCTTAGACCCAGCTCTTCTTAGCTGCTACCACAGTCAGCATGCATATCCTACTTATGATTCTTCCCACATCCTCCCCCAGCACAAGCTATCCTGCAGTCAGGCTTGTCTCTTTATTGGTCACCACTGGACTCCAGCATATCTTGAATTCTCTTATTCTGGCATCCTGCCTGCAGCATCTATTATGTAATCAGTCATTTTATAATTACTTGCTTCACATTTTTATCCCCTTATAAGACTGTGAGCCTCTTCTCAGAGACTGTTCATTTTATTAGTAAGTGACACCAACCTTACCATGATACTGGGGCTGTAAAAAGTTGAATTTAATATGTGAATATGACTATAGTTTTGTGGTTATTGCAGGACTCAGCAAACTTTTTCTGTAACGAGTCAGGTAGTAAATATTTTAGCCTTGAGGGATTTATGGTCTCAGTCACAACTGATTAACATCATTATCACAGTGTGAAAGCAGCCACAGGTGCTATCAATGAATGAGTGTGACTTTGTTCCAATAAAACTTTATTTATGAAAATCAATTTGGCCAGCAGATGTTTCCTGGCCCCTGGCTTATAGTATAGGGTTAATGAGGCCCCATATCAAGACCCTTTTTGGAACTATATTGGTAAGCTTAGTTGCAATAATAAAATTTCTAATCCTGAGCAATAGCCTTAAAAGAGAGTACATGGTCACTGGTGGAAATGTTATCAAAGCAGAGGGACACCACATATGGCCTTGCAGACTGTGTATCACACAACTCCAGAATTGCCACTATTACAGTCCTTTTGAAAAAGAAGTTCTTTCTAGATGAGTTCTGTTGTCTTCCCATTGGTAGGAAAAGGACAACTGCCATTTATCTGAGTATCTGTCATATACCAGGTATTTTATATGTTGTTTATTGTTTCATTAAGTACAATTCTGAGGAATGAGGTTCATAGATTCCATTTTTCAAATGAAAAAGACTGAAGCACAGGTAGTTAAGTAATTTACTCAAGGTCACAGGTGGGATGTGGTGGGTTCCACATTGGTCTTTCCGACACTCAAATTCATATTCTTTTTATTTCATCATCACAGAGTTATTATCATAATAACTCTAGTGCTGGTGCATGAAAAACCAAAAAGAATGTAATGTTTCTGGCCAGGCTGACTGATGTAGCAAGTTAGTATTTGTGGTCTTGGCTGAATTTCTGCTGTTAAGTTCATTAATTATAATAGTTCTTCTTTTATAGTCATTATAGTCAGTCAAGTATATCTAAATTTCAGAGATTTTACTTTGGATAGAGTTACCTCTAGATGTGCCAATATTTTATATAGTAGTAATTGTACAATTATGATATCATTTAAGCTAAAAAGAAATTTAAATGGAGCTAAAATAATAACATCAAATTATTTTTTTCTGTTGTAGTGTTCATCTCTGTTGTGGTAAACCAATACAAACTTTACTGAATATTAAAAAACTGGTTACTTCTTTTTTACATTTATAACCATCCTCAGGGTAAAGCTAATGGTTAAAGGAAGATATTAAAAAATGCTATGTAAGCAATTCAAACTTCCCTTATACTTAGACTGTATTTCTAAAGCTGGAGGAGAGTGCAAATAAAGGGAAACAAAACATATTAATTTCAGAATTTTTTAGCTTGTTTCTTAAAGCCAAACATTTGTATTTGCCATTTTTTGTCTTCTTGCCAAACTATGGTTTAAGTTTAGATTCTTCCTTTTTTGTTCCTTTCCTCTTTTTTTCTTTCTTCTTTCTCTCCCTCACTTCTTCTCTCCCTCTATTCATTTATCTGTCTGTTTATCTACCTCTATGTCTGTTCATTCACCTATCTTTCCATCTATCTACCGGTCTATCTGTCTGTCTATGTATGTATGTATGTATGTATGTATGTATGTATGTATGTACGTATGTATGTATGTATGTATGTATCATCTATCTATCGATAATCTATCTATTTATCTATTCATTCATCCATATATCGAGATCTATTCATCATCAATCATCTATTGAATCTCCAGGCTTTAATAATATTCAGTGGGCTGGGTTCTCTGTGGTGCCACTGAATCTGTCTTGTCTGTGTTGTGTTTGTCTCACTAGTCTTTAACATATATCTGCATCCCCAAACAGTCATGGTTATTGTCCTAGATAAAAGAACAAAAGTATACAGATGACCTATCTTTCATAGTTATGTCCTTTCTTTGCTTATCCTACTATTCCTGTTACAAATATTATGTATTGTTAGATTGAAGATCTAAACCCAGAAGATCATTATCTTCTCTTAGTGTTTGATATATGCTAATATATCATACTTTGAACACATGAAAACCAGGGACATCCTGACAGATGCTTCAGTTTTGGACCAAATGCATACAGGCCTTTAAATGAGGCATTTAAGTAGAGCCCTGGTATAGTGGTGAGAGGGAAGCTCACTTCTCTGTGTGGATATTCTATTATTTCAGACTTTTGATTTTCAGTTGCAAAACAAACAAGGACCCTGGTGACTTACCTCAGGTTATCTATATAGACAGAAAGGGCTAAATTTCCAACTAAGCCTAAGCAGTCCAGTTAATATATATATTTAGGCATCTGTAAACTCCTTCTTCTTTTGAATTTATTATAACTAAAGTGCCCTTTGACATTGCTCTTTGGTGTGAAAATTAAAGCCTAATGAAGTATAGTGGTTTGATTACATACTGTGGTAAAATCATTAATTGGCTAACTTCACAGTCATTCTCAACCTTTTTTCTCCTTTCTGCCTACCACAATAGAGTAAGCCACATACTCACTTTCCTAGCTATATTTGCAGCTAGGGTGGTAATGTAACCCAGTTATAGCCAATGAGGTTTTAGTTCTACTGCCTCTTGGGAAAACTTGTTGCTTTCCCTGATAAAGAATATGTTTTTGCTGGTGTCACTTTTGCCCTCTTTTGTCCTTCTGTCTTATAAGCAGGTTACATCCTTGAAGCTTCTGCAGCCATTTTGTGACCAGTAATAATTATGAAGGTGAAAATATGCTGAGGATGCTAGAGATAGTGAAAGAAAATGATAAAATGAGTTTAAGCCCTTAATGGTTTATTGAGTAATTGAACCAACATTAGTTGCAACCAGTCTTTAAACTCCTTTGCAATGTGAGGAAAAGAAATATCTATTTGTTTTAACCATGCTTAGTTGTTTTTTCTTTGTTATTTTGCAGCTGAAGGCATTCTTAATTAATATAGGTATAATAGACAATCAATGGTAGCACCAGGAGGATTATTTCTGAATTCTGGTTTTAGCCATGTGGCCCACTTTTGACTACATGTCACTAACCTTCTGTTTGCTTGATCAATGAGCATACTATGAAATAGTGAATCTGGCTTTACATATCATACCTTTCTGATTCTTGTGGAGTGGTTAATGCATTATGCAGTAATTAATAATGCCACCAAGATACATAAAAACAAATATAGCATTTTCAAGCACTTCTTACTCATTTCCTCAGGATAGCTTATTTAATAAAGCATGTTCTCCTTTCTCAGTGTTCCTAAAAATATCTTTATTTTAGGAAAAGCATCAACTTATAAAAACTCTAAGTTATAAGAAGTTTTAATGTTTATAACACATATATTAATCATTGAGTATTATTAACTTATACAGATAACAAGAAATTCTGTGTGATTAAAGTCCATGCACCTTCACACTTTACCTACAACAAATAATGTTATTTTTTTCTGAATCAGGCATGTAAGTTCTGAGGTACAGTTCTTTTTGTGTTTAGCCTTATTGTTTTCTGAGAATCTAGAAGAAATGTCAAGTTTTAGAGAAAGTAAGAAATTCTCTTCTCCTCCTTGTTTTCCTGGGCTGGACTTGTATTTCTCCTTCTAGGGCAACAAGTCACCAAATTCATTTTTTATTTTATCTCAGAGAAAAAAACTTTATTACTTTAATTTGGTCTTCCCAGAAGAGTAATTAAATGTGACCAACAAGGCAAACTTAGGAATTAATTTAGGTCCTAACACTACCCTCTCTTTTTATATGCTTATATTCTGGAGAACCCCTGGCCTAACTTAGAGATGAAATAATTCCTCCAATGAGAAGGAAATACAATAAGAATGAAATTCAAATCTGAAAACTGTGGGCTGCTTAGAAGTCATGCTAAAATAATAATATCTGCGTGGTTTGAACTTAGGAAAAGTTGAAATGATATTGTCACCTAGTTTCCACAATGTACCTCCTTCTATATTTCCATAGTCCTCTATTAAAAATTCAATTCTAAAACTTTTTATTGCACCAGGGGTGCATGTGCCTACCTCCCCTTTTAGATTGTTACTTTCTAGAGGGCTTTGGCTGGATTAGATTTATCTCTGTATTACCCCTAGAGTAAGATTTCATACTCATATGACAACAAATAAATAAATGTTTGTTGAATCTATTTTATCTGTGTAGTTGTAGCTTTGCAATATCTTGATCACTGAGCTACATACTCATGATTCTTAACTAGGCTTCTGAAACTATCTGAAAGATAAATTTGTTGGTATCACCAAGCTCTGATTACTTAGTGTTGGTGTTATGTAATTATGCAGCACTTAAACTAAAAATAAGCAGCATGTTTAAATAACTCAAACAGAATTCAAGCGAGTGGGTGAGTCACATAAATGTCCCTGTGCCTCACTTCTTTGTGGATAAAATTAGCGTATTATTAGTAAAGGTTGTCTCTTTCCAATATTGACTGGCCTCACTTGAGGCAACTACACTTACTGGAAATATGAATTGATATGAAAAATAAAATCAGGACATTATTTTCTTTTTTTTAAAATGTCTGTTAATAACATTCCTCTAAATAGTAAATTTAAGTTTGGCTCAATTGTTAAAAAAAATCAATTATAATTACTGAAAAATAAAACAACAAGAATCTTCTAAAAGTGGCCTTTTTGGGAAAGGAGAATTGGCAGCCTAGGAGCTAGTGATAGAAGGAAGACTTATTTCTCACTGAAACCCCTTTGTGCACATACATTACCTATTGAAAAATAAAGACATAAACACATTTTAATACAATTTTTAAAAATCACAAAATTAGAAGACTTTTACATCCTGATTCTAGGATTTATTATAAAGTTGAAGTATTCACAATAGTGTGGTGTTGGTGTTAGAAGAGATATATAGATCGATGGAATAGATACAGACTCCAGAAACACACAGACACACACGTAGATGGTTAATTGATTTTTGACAAAGATATTGAGCTAACTCATTTCAACTTAATGTCTATGAAGAAAAAAATGAACTTTGACACTTGCATGATAAACAAAAAATGAACTTAAAATGAATCATGAATCTATATATAAAATGTAAAATGTAAAACTTCTGGAGGAAAAGATAGGATAAGATCATTGTGACCTTGAGAATTCAAAGATTTCTTAGAGTACAAAAGTACAAATTATAAACTAAAAATTTGATGAAATGTACTTTATCAAAATGAAAACTTCTGCTTTTCAAAATAACTCCATTAAGATCATAAAAAGCAAGCAACTGACAAGAAGAAAATATATGCAAAACATGTATCTGATAAAAAATTGTACCCAAGAGTATGAACAAAATATTTAAAGATATAGTTCACAAAAAAGATATAAAATGGGCATTAAGTACATGAAAAGATGCTCAACATTGATACCCATTAAAGATATATGAATTAAAACCATAATGGAAAAATTAAAATGACTGATAATACCAAGTGTTGATGAGGATACGGAGTAACTGTAACTTTTATAGGTTGCTACTTGGAACGAAAAGTTTACTGTTACTTTGAAAAACAGCTTAACTACTTCTTATAAAGTTAAACATACCATACACCCAAGCAATCTGCTTCTAGGCTTTTATGTAACAGTAAGGAAAATGTATTCTCAGGAAGACTTGTACTTGAATGCTGTATCAGTTCCCTTGGGTTGCTATAACAAATTACCACAAACCAGGTGACTTTAAACAATAGAAATTTATTCCCTTGCAGTTTTAGAGGCTAGAAGTCAAAATCAAGGTATTTACAAGGCCATGTCTTCTCTGAAGGCTCTAGGGGAGCATCTGTTTCATGACTTTTTCTTAGCTTCTGGAGTTGCCAGCAATCCTAGGCAATTCTTGGTTTATAGATGCATCACTCTAATCTTCTGCCTCTATCATCATACAACCTTCTCCCTCTGTGTCTCTGTGTCTGTTTCTCAACTCTTCTTATAAGGACACCAGTCATACTGGATTAAGGCTCACCCTAATGAGCTCATTTTAGTTTCATTACATCTTCAAAAACCCAATTTCCAAATAACGTTTCTTTCCCAAGTACCAGAGATTAGACATTCAATATATTTTTCTGGGGGCACAATTAAATTCACAAATGTTTATAGCAGCTTTACTGGAAACAACTGCTAAGGAAACAACACCAACATTCATCAACTGGTGAATGGATAACAAATTGTGGTATATCTATATAAAAGACTACTATTCAGTAGTAAAAAGGATTGAATTACTAATTTGCATAACATAGATGAATTTCAAAAATGTTTTGCTGAGTGAAAGAAATAGGAATAGGGGAATACATCCTGTATAATTTTATGTATATGAAATTCTAGAAATTACCAATCTAATCTATAATGACAAGAAATAGATTAACGTTTGTCTAGGGCTAGGGCCAGGGAGTGTGGGATTGCTGGACTGACTGCAAAGAGGCTCTAGGGAAGTTTTTGTAGAAATGGAAATGTTCTATATCTTGGTTTTGGTAGTGGTCACAATGCTATGTAAGTTTGTTAAAATTCATTAAACTAAACACTCCCCAATTGAACACATTTTGTCTTATGTAGGTGATATCTCAATAGAGTTTATTTAAAAGTTCAATTGTAAACAACTATTGAGTAATCTATGGCATAAAGCAAGATTCACCTTTGTGAATATATTCACATTCTTGTATTTATTTAAAATAAAGTGTGATGTACCATCTGTGGAAGGTGTTAGCATCTATCCATTCATCACTGGGAAGTGAGGGACATGTCTATGTTTCCGTCTGCCTAGCGTCTCTTTACCCCTCTCTTAGAAATAGCATTCCCTCCTTTTCCTTCTTTTAGGAAGACCTAAACTTTAATGGACTTCTTGTCTATTTCCATCTCCTTTGCTTGCTCACACTTCATTCTCTTTATTTCCTCCCTCCCACTCTGTCTGTGCAAGCACATGAAGAATGCTGATGCACAATAAAAGATAATAACCCTGAGCTGGAGCAAAGTCTTACTGCTATTTAACTTAATTCTGATTATTTTTTCTCTTTCTAATATTTTAGAATTCCATAGATCCTTATTCTGTCTTCTGTAGACTCTTCTCAATGAAAGGAGGAAGAGAGAGAATGTCTTGGAAGTATGAAGTCTCTGGCTTTGAAAATTCACTGATTATCTCCCATCCTCATTATTCTGGTTTTCTAAGCCAATAAAATGATATGTTTTTTCCTAAGTAAGTTAAATTTGAGCTTCTCTCAATTTCAACTAAAAAATATTCTGACAAAATAGAGTTAAAAAAATCTATTAGGTCTAATCTGGTTGCCTTCTGTATACATAAGGCTGTTTCTATAAGTACATTCATTATTCTCTATAACATTTTCAAATTGTCACTGTCCCTCTTAATAAATGTCACCCTAAACTCATCCGCCTCCCAACTTTCCATAGAAGGTATTGTCTAGTATATTGAGAGTCTGACCTACTTTTATTATCTTTTAACTTCATTTAAATGGCATAAAGTTGGATTAGACATTTTGATGGCTGCTTTACTTGTTGCTGTCTGTTGAACATGAGGACGATGAGTTTAAACTGAACCTAGATTTTTAAATATAAATTGCTATCAAGCTAGAGTCTTCATAATAATATTTTCACTAGTGATCATTTCAACCTCAAAACAAAAATTTACACTTACTGCTATTTGACTTAATTCTGATATTTTTTCTCTTTCTAATATTTTAGAATTCCATAGATCCTTATTCTGTCTTCTGTAGTACTCTTCTCAGTTTTGTTTTATCTATTAGTTTAGTGAACAATAAAATAGAAAAGCATGACTATTTTACGTGTGCCTATATTAGTTTTGGTGTGCTCCTAAGAGTGCATCAAGATCTGGTCAATAATGGGTATGGGAATTTCCTTTGAAGTCAACAGGAAGCTTGTGGATGGATAGCTCTCTGCATTGCTGAATATTCAAATCTCGCTTTTATAACCATCAGAAAACTGTTTACTATCTTTAGCTTTTTGGCATTTCCTCCATTCTCCAGGGTATTGTGAAGACCACTATTGTGACCCTTCGATCACTTTTTCAGTGATTTTTGTGGTAAGTTTTGGGTCTCAAAGATTTTACTCATTTAAGGCCACTTTGTGTTCTCTGAACGTCTTATCTCTCTGAGTCTTTGGTTTCTTTCAGTTTATTGTCATTATTCGTAGTGCAGAAGATAGAGACAGAATGAAAATGTAGTTATTTAACTTCCTATGTTATTGAATCTCTCTGATAATTACTTTTCCTCCATGGGGTTACTGTCGGGGATAAAAGACACAATGCAGAGTGAAGTGCCTGGCATTAGGTAAGATGATAGTGAAGACTTGGGCATAACCCCTGATTTGCTGTTCAGGGGTGGATGGCTTCTGGGAGTAGATACCACTGATAGAGAGATTCTGCCAGGGAGTGAGAGATATGACAGTTGCTTTTAGGAAAATGGTGTCTCTGAACACATTCCTATGCCCAGCCTATTGTTGCTTCTGAGTAAGTGGCCAAGGGTAAAGCTTCAGTTCCTGAGAAAGACTGAGACAAAACCCTAGCGCCTGTGAGCTATGTGTAAAGGATTCAGGACTGGGCTCCTGGATACCAAGAGAATGACTTGTGAGGTGGGCAAGGGAATGAGATTCAGGGAGACCAGATGTCAGCAGTGGGGCATTGCATTTATGGTCAGACAAATGTGGGAAAAAATTGGTGGGCACTGGGATGTGCAAAACTCTCAGCATGAATGACTTTGCCTAATGCCCACACTAAGAGACCGAACCAAGCTCTAGCACGGCTGTGTTAGCTCAGAGCCCTGCCTTTGGGATGATGAGCACACTCCCTTAAAATTTCTTCCAGAGAAAGCTCAGTGCTGCCCAAATAATTTACCATTTGTTGCAGTCAAAACCTGACTAACAGCTTCTGACTTCCTTTTTTTAGATCATTTACTTTAGAAAACTTGAGGTTCTCAA
The DNA here is from genome assembly GCA_004027375.1 of Macroglossus sobrinus. Taxonomy (NCBI): domain Eukaryota; kingdom Metazoa; phylum Chordata; class Mammalia; order Chiroptera; family Pteropodidae; genus Macroglossus; species Macroglossus sobrinus. Next base: position 295,048 of record PVKZ01000336.1, on the reverse strand, counting down.
TCTTTTCTCTGCACCTTGTATAACCCAGATGTATCTTCTATAACCCAGAAATGCTTTTCTTGAGGACCTGAAAGCCATCCCTTTGAATATCATTAAGGATAGGCCCTTGTCTCCTAGTCTATGAGACAGAAGTGGAGCCTAGCTCCCACACCCACCAGTCAGTAGACACTGATGGCCTAATATCGACCAACCTATCTTCCTTTATGTCTTTTTTTTTTAAGCACACACCAGCATTTGAAAAGCCTTCTACCTTTTATTTCAGCAGAGTTGAGCTTGGTTTATACTGGGGTATCTCTTTCCTTTTATAGTAGTCTGAATAAACTCTGTCTTGCCATTTTTAAACAAGTATTCAGTGAATAATTTCTCCTTAACAAATAATTTAGATTGGTCTTAGGTACTGGGGTGCAGCCAGACTTTGGAGGTGGGAGGTGCAAGTGGATCCAGCTGTGGAGGGCTGAGGGTGGCAGAGAGAAAGAAAGAGGTAGCATCTGGCAATAATCTTCCTTGAGGACAAGATGAACAAATGTTGGTCTGTTGATAATATAATCAGTGTCAGATCAATGAGTTGATAACAAAAATAGTTTATAAATTGAGTGAACCCAACTGGAGGTTTCTGCCATAAAACTCTAGCCCTGTTACCCTTTATATCAGGAGTTTAGAAAAATGTTTAAAAGGCACGATGGCTTGAATATGATTCCAAATAATCTTAAATTATAAGATAAAATGTGATAGAAAGAGAAATATAAAGACTCTAATATTCTAGGCAGGGCAAACTACTAAATTTGTAAAACCCAGAGCATATAAATATGTGGCCTCAGCATGGGCTAGGGAAGCCACTCCCCCTTCACACAGGCCCACTGCCTCAATCTACAGTAGTGGGTGACTCTGAAGGAATGACAACTTCTGATTCAGGGTGTTTTCTGAACCTGTGTCAAAGGTAGGTAAAAGAATGAGTGCACTATGGCACTGTGAGTACAGAGAAGGATAGCCTCTACGTTGCTATGCCCCAAGATACTATGGGGCTCATGCCTGACCCCGACTTTCCCTGCTTCTTTGCCTAGTCCTCCACTGGGGCTGAAGGTGGCAGTGGTTGTGGATTGGGGACAGAGAGAAGGTGATGGGCTGAGAATCCATCTCAGGGGTTGAAGTAGGCAATGGGAGGTGGAGTATTTGAAAACTGAGGCTCTAGGCTCTGGCATATGCTCCATTGTCTCAAGGACTTAACATAACCCAAGTTCAAAGGCAAGATTATTAAGAATTTCAGGATAGCAGCCACAGAGCATTAAATCCTAAGAGCAGGTCCTTTTGAAGGCAGATCCTGTGTGACTGCAGTGATCATGGGCCTGGGAAGCTGGCCCTGAAACTAAGCTAAGAAAACAGTGTCAAAAGTAGAAATAATAATTCTTTTTAGACAAATCAATTTGAGTAGATAAAATGTCTCTTTAAGGGAGAGTAAGAAAGAAACTAATAAGGCAGGTTGAACACCAAGTGTAGAGAACCTTGAAAGCTCACAGGGAATTCAGAAATCATCCTGTGGGGAAGGGGTAGTCAGGAAGGCTTAAGATCAGGAGAAGGACAAGGTAAATGAGGTACTTTAGAGAATTAAATCCAAGTGAAATACTTTTAGAAGCTTGTGTCTTTCAACTATTCTTTTTTGTTGTTTTCATACATTAAAAACTAAAGGAACATTCTTTTGGATCAAAGAAGGGCAGTTGCCTGGAAGGCCTCTTTTACTCAATTTTTCCTGCTGTTCCGTGCACAAAATCTGCTGGAACTTTTGACATTCTGCTCTTCCTTGCCTCTGGATTTTAATGCCAGCAAATTAATGTGTAAGATGTTGTCAGAAAAATGACTTTTACAGGACAGAATGACCTTGCATTTTTGGTCAACTGAAGAGGAAAGCAGCAGACACGCTAATTGCTGAATTACAATGAACCTTTCTAAGATTCTTTGAATCTCTCAGAGGAATTGAAACAAAATTAAAGCAGTGATATCAAGCAACTAGCTTTGCATGCAGACAACAGGTGGAGATAAAAGCCAAGCCCCACAACTTCTCTCAAAGTATCAGAAAAAAATGTGATTTCTCTTCCTCAAGGACTGGTAATAATTTTCATTTGTGTTCCTCTCATCTTAGTAGTAATTTATAAAAACGGGCACTTTTATGGCAAAAGCGTGCGCACCCACACATGGAAACTCAGAGGTACACCCCATAATCTCTTATCCCAGCTATAGATTGGAGCTGGCAGACAACTGCTAATACAGTCAAACAGTTGTTGTTGAGAATGCTAATATTGTAAGAAAGCAAACTCTACCAGGGTGGTGTGTACTCAGAATACAAACTTTTATATCGTTAAAAGCATTTGGCAGAAGAAAACTCTGGGTTTCACCAGAGACAGAAAAATGGATGAAAACTCCTAGTGAAAGAAGTTTGTTTTCTTTTTATCATCTTCTCACTTGTACCTTATTTTGCAGTGTCGAGCTCAGGGAACAGGAGGTCCCCCTTTCCTGTTGCCCTGAGCCTTTTTAGTTAGTCTCAGCTAATGTGGAACCTGCTTTACTCTCCAGATTATGTCTCCTTTCCTTGGTTATGTGCTCTCTTTCCTTTATTTTTAGCAGGTTTTAAAAATATGTCAGCTTTTTGGACAGCTTCCTGTAGAGATACTCTCACTTCTTAAGTTATCACCACGGGATAACCTTTCTGAGAAAATGTGGTGGAAAGAGGTAAATGTTAACATTAGTGTCAGACCGGCCACGGTCTCAATTCCAGCACTGCCCTTTTCAGCTCTATGACTTCTAAGAGGATATGATGCTTCTCTACTCTCCTCTGAAAATGGGGATGCTGGTGAGCAACTCATATGCATATTGTGAGCATGAAACAAAATCACATGCATAAAACACATGAACACAGCAAGTACTGGAAACTGATACTATTCCCTCGATTCACCTGCCTTTCCTTCTTAACTGTCTATGCTGTGAGTCTTGGCTGTGAAACCATACAAGGCTTTCCTCTAGAGTGCTGCAGGTTTAGAGCCCATGCCTACCTGTGACCAGACTTCCCTTCCTGCTTATCAGAAATTCTAAGATGATGTGTTTGCTTCTCCTCAAGGTATGCATTCAACTCACCAATTAAAACCTCTTGGTTTGTCTTAATTAGATTAAAAAGAATATATCCTTTTGTTGTTTCCTTTATTGGTTCAGGGTTGAAATTGTCATAAAGGCAAGTCTAGAACTTGTCTGGTTATCTGATTTTAGCAGAATGCCCCTTCTGACATATTCCTAAATCCTTGAAATATCTTAGCCACTACCACTTACATCCTGGGGGCCATTTTGTGATGGACATCAGAAAAGACCACGTTCCCTGTAACACAATCCCACAATCTTTATTTTCATAAGTTAGAGTAGATATTTATGCAACTGGCCCTGCCATCTAAATATTTCCCCAAAGAATGGCTTAATTGGACTATTTTAAAACCATCATTTTTGTATAGATATTTCTAAATGGCTTATGTTGGATAACAACCTTACAAAAGAAAACATTCAGCTACCTCGATATAACATTTTGCAACTCATTTTTTATGTAAGTTTTACCAGGAGATTACAGCACTCAAAGTTAAATAGGTGTTGATTATTTTAAGGCCAGAGTGGGTATTTTGTAACATGTGCTTAAAACACTTATTTAAGTTAAAATTATGTCCATGCTCTATGCTGTATGGCTTCTATCATCCATTTATTTGGATGTAAGGACAAACCTACACTGAAGAAAATTAAAATCTTTTTCAGTCCATCTGCATATGGAAATTAAAAACACATTTTTGTAAGCTCCTCAACTTTCCTAAGAAGTCATCAGTTAAAGCAGTGTTTGTACCCCTGACTTTCAATATAGAAGAGCTTTGTTTTAGAGATTTGTCTTGAAATATAACCTCAAACTCACTTCTGTTCAATACTTATAAAAATGCAAATGAGAGAGACAGTTTTATGAAGAACTGCCTAGACTATGTGAATCCATTCTATTTGGTACACTAATGCCTCTCCTTCATTAAAGTTAAAGATTCAAAGAGCCTTTTTCCTTAACCATTACATCATCATTCTACATTGAAGAATATTTAAAAAAAACATTTAGAATTCACTGCTGTATTTACTGCTGTAATGTTGCAGAGACAGTGTTCACTCCATTGACTACTGTCCTCTTTAGAAGACAAAGAGAACTTTCTCTTAGTTCTCAGGTTGAGGTGCTATAGTTGGGTTTCTCCGTTATGATCTTGTAGATCCTGTGAATTATTTAAGTTACATTTTCATCTTTTCTTGGACTGCAGAAAGCTCAAAAACAAATTTGCAACATACTTTCATGAGTGTGCAGGTCCTATGGTGTGCATTGTGTAACTAATCTCACGCCAACCTTCATCTCCAGAATTGGGAGATATCCCCAGGGCTCTGGGTACTTCCACACTTCCATTAACAAGAATAAAGAGCCCCAGTGTTCCACTTTATTAGTGGGACACCAATACTCAAATGTTGGTCACCATTATTTACACTGAGGTCATCATCAAAACATATGCCTTTTATTATTCTCACTTATATCCATCACTACCAAGAAGAGAGAGCTCCCATTGCTTGATCTTCATTCCCTAAGGATCTCTCATCTCCTTTTCTGACCCTGTCTTCTATCTCTCTATAACTTTTCCAGTCTTCCACTGTGCCCTCTGGAGCTCTGGATCAGTTATTAGAAAGACTTCCTATGTCTTCACCACTTCTTTGAATGCTCTCACCTTCTTGCTCAGCCTGAAATTTGACTGCTAAAGTTAATATTTTCCCTACACTTCCCTCAAGTGGTGGTCATTTTCTAACTCATAAGTGGTGGTCATTTTCTTACTCATAGTCTTTCTACCACTAGGCCTAGAGGTGGGGTTGTGTCCTTCTTGCTTCTCATTGCTGTTCTAGCCCATTACCATCTCTCTTTCTTCCCCCTCACTTCCAGCTCTGTATCTTATGCCATCAGTATATTCCATACCCATCCTTCTGAGCAGCAGTTATCTGAAGACCTCACTTTTTAGATCACTCTCCCTTATTCTTTGAAGATTTTAGCTCCTGGTTCACTGACCCTTTCTCTACATGAGTCCTTTTATAACAGTAGAGTACTTCTAATGCAAGAATATACTTTCAGTGCTCTAGCGTCTTAATTTCTTCAACTTATCATTTTCCACCCAGCCTAACCCTCTTACTTCTTTGTTCATATCTTAGAAATTAACATCGTCAGTACCCTCCTTTATTGTTTTTCTATTTCAGTGTAACAAATCACCACAAACTGAGTGCCTTAAAAATAACACCTATTTATCAGCTCAGAGTTCTTTAAGTAAGAACTGATGACCAAGCTGTGTTCTCACGTGGGGCCTATCTGGTTATGACAGGCTTCAGCTACTTGTGGTTGTAGGACCAAAGTCCCCATTTCCTTGCTGGCTCTCAACTCCTAGAGGCCACTTAAATTCCTTGACAAATGGCTCCCTAAATCTCCATAACCTGAAATGAAGACTCTCCCTTGTGTAGAATTCTTCTCATGCTTCCAATCTCTTTTATCAGGTAGATCCCTATTTCTTTTAAGAACTAATCTGCTTAGGTCAGATTCATTGAGGCGACTCTCCCTTTCTCAAAATCAGTTGTTCCATAATCCTGAGCAGACCTTCTGAGTGATAGCCTTATAGTCTTAGGCCCCTCCCAACACTCACACTGAGGAGATTATCCAAGAGCATGGGTCATTGGGGTGTCATTTTAGAATTTTGCCTACCACACTTTTTGTCTTCTCAATTTTAAGAGATCATTCTTAAATTACTGTGTACCATCTCCAGCTTACTTCTTCTCTTACCATGACTTTAACAATGTTTTGAACTCACCAGAACCTGTAGTCTTTTGATCTAAACACATTTTTATGTCTCACAGTTCCATCATTTCCTTGCTTCTTTCCTTTTTCACCTTATGGTCAATGACTATAATCACTCATTGAAATACTCTATTAACTCTTTTTTCCTTTCTCCTTTTGTTTTATTTGCCAGGCAAAATCTCAATACTGGTTAAATCTCACTCTCCTTTTTTCCATGTTTGCATTCACATAGATAAAAGTAGCTAGAGAAAAGCATACCCCTACATTGACTGGTCTTCTTTTAAATTCGTGAGCACTAATTCCAGTAGGCTCTTAAATCAGACTAGCACTCATAAGATGTTTTCCTGCTTTTATATACCCAAACTCTTAGACTTACAACAAAGGTATTCAAATCTCTTCTGCTTGCAAATCCCATAAAATAACTTTTCAAAACTGTGTTCCCCCTTGCATATTTTAAATTGATATTTAAATTTTGATCAGAAATTTAAATAGTTAAAAATCTTAATTACAATATATTGTAAGTATTTATACTTTTAAAAAGCTGCAAACTTTTTAATTACTCAGAAGTAATCTTAATATCATAGCTATTTGCTATCCTTTATTGCTATCCATATTCATCATTACTTTACCATAAAAAAAATAAAGTATATATTTTACATATATGGTTAAATTAAAAATGTTTTAAATGTCCTAATTTTAAAGCTCTTTAATTTTTTTCTTGATTTAAGATAACATTACAATCATGATCAGTACAGAATTTACTAAAATTATATAAGTGAATTACACATTTTGGTAAATAATCACAAAAATGAAAGAATAAAAATTTAAAAATACATCTTACAGTAAGCATAGGATTGGTCTGTATTTACTAAAATTTACGAAGTTGCAAGCATAATACAGTGAACATCCAAAACCTGTTACCTAGATTCAATAATTATTAATATTTTGCAATTTTTACTTCCTCTTTCTCTTTTACATAGCTTTTTTTTTTTTCTTGCTGAACTACTTAAAGAGTGCTCAAATAGGAGTGAGGACATGTACCCATAACAACACAAGGGAGACAGAAGGCATGGACACAATACAGATTGTGGAGGAAGGTGTGGTGGTGGGCATATGGAAAGTTTCTTATTGTCTCTGTTTTCTTGTGAAAGAGAAATCAAGAGTATAAGGGAGGGGTTGTTGGATACTTATGGAAAATGGAGAAAGTGTAAGTCATGAGGACTTTAGTCTGGATCAAGACCCTCTGGCATATACAAAGATCTTCAGGGGGTATAGGACTATAAATAAGTTTAACATAATCCATTTACATATGTATTCTCTCTTTAGAATTCTGCCTACTACACTCTCCATCTTCCCAGCTTTAGGAGTCTCATTGTTAAACCACTACCTACTCATTATCTGTAGCTCACTTTTCTATTTCCATGACTTCAGCAATGTTTTGCATTTATGTTTTCCAACTTGATGCACTTTCTTTACTAGCCTTCCAGGACACGATGTTCTTCTAGTTTTCCTCCTAACTCATTACTTACTTCTTCTGTGTTTCCTTTGCTTGTTTATCCTCATCCTTGATCACTAATCGTTGAAGCACCTAGGGCTGAAACCTTGGACCTCTTCTCTATTGTTACCTATGTTATCTCACTCAGTCTCATGGCTAAAACAATCATCTATGTGCTCATAACTCCAAAATTTGCATCTCCAGCCTGGCCTCTTCTCTGAGCTCCAGATTTTATATCTAGCCACCTAGGTGAAATATCCATTTGGGTGTATATTAAGCATGTCAAATTTATCATTATCAAGATCAAACTCCTGCAAGCTCCATCTTGAAACTTACTATACCTGAGGTCTTCCCCACCCCAATAAAAGCAATTTGATTCTTCCCAATGCTCGGGTTAACAATTTTGGAGTTATTCTTTACTCTTGTCTTTCTCTTAATCCCCACTGCCAATCTATCAACAAAACCTATTCAGAATCTGACCTCTTCTCATGATCTTCTCTGCTACCACCTTGATCAAAGCCACCTGGATTTATTGCATTAGCTTCCCCATTGGTCACCTTATCTCCACCTTTGACTTTTTTAGTCTATTCTCAACATGGAAGCTATTCTACCACTCAGAACATTCAAATTGTCAGAGTCCTTCCAGTTTCCTGTGAGGCCCTTCCTGAGCTGCCCCCCATTACCTGCTGACCTTTTCTCTTGCAATTTCACCTGCTCCCATCCTGCTCCAGCCACACCAGCTATTTTGCTGCATCTCAAATGTGGCAGACATGCTCTTAACATTTTTTGTGCCTGTTCTTCCTTCGGCTCTTTCCTCAGACATTGCCAAGGCTCATTCTCCAACTCCTTCATGTCTCTGCTCAGGTATGGTCTTCTCAGTGAGGCTTCTTTGACAACCATCTTAAATTAGTAACCCCCATTCTGGTACTCCCTATTCTGATCCCCTGCTTCGTTTTTCTCATAGCACTTATTTTCCATTGTATTATATTTTGCTTATTTGTCGCCACCAACCAAGTAGGGATTTCTGTCTGTTTTTGTTACTGCTATACCCCTATATTTTGCTTTCTTTCACATGTTTTTTAGCATAGTTCTGTTTCAAGTTTGAGATTATCTTCAGAAGTATCTTTCTTTTTGATATGTAATCAGACTTCATCTCAACAAAGCTATTTCTTTTGAAATAGGCATAGCTTCTGCAACTGTATCTCTATGAGCTCCAGCCAACCAAGTGTATATTAAAGTTGGAGGTTGTCAATATTGCTTCTGAATCCTTGGCTGTTTATTATTTGGAATGAGTTATTGCGTACATTCCTTCCTGTTTTCCCCTTTTTACTTGAGACTGATGTTTCCCTTAGTGACAAATCTGTACTTCCTCTGCTTCCTACTCTTTTACATCTGCTTCATATTCTACTTGCTCACCTGTCAGAGTATTCTTCTGACATTTTAAATTCCTTTACCTTATAAACTAGAAAAAAAATTGGAGGCTGATGCATGATACCATTAGAAATGCTATGGATGAAATAAATCAAATTTATATTTTTATAGATTTGACAACCCTACTTTCAAAAGCACAACTGTAAAACATATGTTGGAAAATGTCTTGGTAGAGCCCATGAACTAATTCTATCAGATATCTCACCTATTAATTATTTTCAATACTTGAAAATTTGAAAGTGGCTGAAAAGGTGTTGAGAACTAGTTCAAGACAGTTTTCATTTACACACAGTTTAAATGCACATTCAGAATGATTTCTACCTTTTAAATCTATCAGTTGTTATTCTATAGTGTGCAACAGTGTGGGAAGAATAATATGGTTAATGCAATAATATGATCTTCCATCAATTTTATGAGACGTTTGCATCCTTTCTGCAATACTTAATTGACAGTTGCCCCACCAGTCCTCTCCAATGAAACCGCCTATTATATGAAATTTATGGCCAGTGCTTTTTAAGTCAGTTAAATGACGTGAAATGAAAATCTATTTTAAAAGACATTCAATGAAATCTTTTCTCTGGCTGGAAAAATTGTATTGCAAAAATATTTATTTATTGTGTAGTTAAGCAGACACTTCTAGAACATGCTAAGCCGCTGTGTCAATATGTGGTATGCATTAAGCTGTCCTTTTCTTTTGAGGGTATACTTGCAGTAGTTTGGAAGCTTAACTCCCAGCCATTGCTGTGGCCCTTCTGATGTATGTCAGGGCACAGCCAGCAAAGTGACTATTCTTTGGAAACACACACCTCCTCATTACCCCAGTACTCTAGCACATGTTCTCTATCTCTTTCTCTCTCATTTCAAGTTCTCGCTTATAGTTTATCTCCTTCTGCTCAAGTGTCAAGTCCAAAAGAACTGTGATTATGTTTTGTTCATGGACGCAGTCTCTAGCACTTAGTAGGTACTCAATGTATTTTTGTTGAAGAAATGAGTGAATTAATACCCTGACTACCTTGACTTCATTATTTTTGTGATTTTTGACACTATATTATCCTCTTTAATCCATTATATCTTTATTCTAGAAACCATTAAGTTTTGTGATAAAACCCAAGAATAGATGCTTGCTTTCTTTCTTTCTTTCTTTCTTTCTTTCTTTCTTTCTTTCTTTCTTTCTTTCTTTCTTTCTTTCTTTCTTTCTTTCTTTCTTTCTTTCTTTCTTTCTTTCTTTCAAACATGGATGAGCCTCTGCACCTAAGTACTGGCACTTCTTCCAGCTGACTAAAAGATGGGCCTCCCAAAGTGGTCAGTACCTGGATGGTTGTCATGCTTTTCACACTGCTTGATCCAGTCTGCCTGATTTTTGGTTGGGCTGGTGTGATGAGTGAGCATAAATATGGATTTGGGTTTAGAGAGGGCAGTGACTTTGATTTTTGACTTGGTTGAGGATCAGCATGGGATGATCAATGCCTACAACTTCTGTGGCAATTAAAACAGGATGGATGGATATCTAACTGGCCCTTTCTTGGGCTGAACTGGGGCATTTATCCTCACTATAGTGATTCTAGGATATGTGACTCTGCCCTGAGCAGGCCAATGTCCTGACAGTCCTACAAGGCCTCAAAGTGTTAAGACCACATCTCTACCTGTTTGCTTTTGTAGCCCTGTTGTTCGGCATTCTTTTGTTCTGTGCTCTGTGATCATGTTGGTGTTTAGCAAATGTGGTTGAATGAGTGAAGTCATTCATTCTTGTTTCTGGTTGATACAATTTTAGGGACAGGTTCAGGTTTCTGGAACCTGAAGCTTACATACTTTGTGTGTGTGTGGGTGGGGGGGGATAGAAGGGGGGGTGGGTGAATCTTCTTTAACAAAAAAGAATACAAAGCAATAAGTTAGGTATTAATATAAATATTTATTTGAGATGAGTAAAAGACATTGTAACAAATGCCTGGAAGCTCAGAGGTTCATGTTCCTTTTTTTCTAAGCCTCTTTTAGCCAGTTTGCCAGAAGTGCTTTCTTAGGAATGCTTCTCTCTTCTATACTACCTTTCCTTTTCTATTTAGAACTCTGTAAAAATCCCAGCAACTCCTAGCGCTACAGCATTTATTTATGTGAAAGGGCCCAAATCTTAACCTTTGTTAGTTTCACAGTAAAACTACCTTTCTGTTTTTGTTTGTTTGTTTGTTTTTTTATTATGGTTTTGAGAAATTGAGAGAGTCTTAGAAAGAAGGAAGGGATGCGTGGAAAGAGAAAGGTACAGTTGACCAAGGTAAGCCATTAGCCCTTTGAGTAAACTCTAGAGACCATTTGAGACTTAAACTAGACTGTAGCACAGAAATGCTGCTGACACCATGACACTGCACTGTGTCTTTCAGATCTCTGCTGTGGATCCTGACTTGCTCCATCTCTTGTGATCAGGGCATGGCAGCCACCAACATCCTGCCTTTGGGTTGCTACTGGATTAAGCCTCAGACATATGCAGAGTTGAGTAAATTCCCATACTCTATGCTCTCTTTGTCATCAATCGATGGGATAAAGTGAAGCAAATTGTTCTTTTTAACTTTCTCTTTCTCCATCTTATTTTTTATCTTCTCAGAGAGAGGAGCAATGAATGTTTGGGTAGCTATGTTCTCGGTTCCTCTTCTGAAATCTGAAATGAGTTCATTTATAGGAATGCATGGTAGTCATTTTTTCCTTTCTCTCTTTGAGTCTCTTCAATTTCTTCATAGATCTTTAAGACCATATTTGTGTCACACACTGGACATCTTTTTAATAACATTTCTAAGATAAAATATCTTTACATGCAGTCATGTGGATCAAGTGAATTCAGTAAGTGTGTATGGTACTGTATAAAGAGTATGACAAAGAGTTGGAATAGATATGGAGACTTTCAGAGAGCATGTGATATTTAGGTGGCAGATGGAGAATGACAAGTGTACTATATACCATGACACAAAGCAGACTACAATGATGTATCATAAGGAAGGTTAAAAAAAAGGAGTGAAGAATGCATTGGGTTATATACTCTTCATAAAGGGGGTAGTATATTCTATGGAATTTTAAAGAAAAGTAGAATTTCCACAGGCATGGATGGGCTGGAAAAATAAGGGTAAGGAAAACATCCCAGATTACTAGTACAGAATGAACAAATTAAGTGTGTATGAGATGTGTTCAGGGAGAAGTAAGCATATAGCTTTTTTGTAATGTGGGAGAATATTTTAGGAAGTATCAATAAAAAGAGCAAAAAGAATGAGAAAAGATAAATTAGGTATAAATTATGAATGTCCTTGAATATTAGGCTTAATAGTGGATATGAAAGAGAATGTAATGTGTTGAGGAAATCATAAAACTTGGAGTGAGACAGCTGAGTTGGATTATAATGTTGTAATTTACTAGCTGGCTGACTCTCAGCAAATCATTCAACAATTGGAGGCTCCCCAATAAAATGGTGGATTAATGTGCAAACTAGAGGTCATAAAATTATAGTGAGGTTTGAAATGAAGGAAATGATGTTTGGTCAATAATTCTTGCAAGAAACTCTTTTCAGGGCCTATGTCCTAGTTTTATTGAGAGAACCAGGCACGCAGAGCTGTGTTCTCAAAGAACAGACATGTTGGTGCAGAGACCCAGATAATACATGCATAGACTAGCCAGAAGGAATAAGATAATTTCAGATAGTGATAATTGCTGTGAAGGCAGGAGAACAGACAATTGAGTAAGAATAATGAGAAGGTAGAAGAGCTGGATTTTTGGTTCATTAAACATGACAGTTAGAAAAGGCTTCATGGAAGAGTAGGCAAGTGATAAAAATGAGCCAGAAATGTGAAGATCTGGGGGACAAGAATTCCATGCAGAAGTAATGGCAAGACCATGTATGAGGACTGAAAGTCAGTGTAGATGGAAGGCCGGAAGAGAACAAAGGAGACAAGTTCTTTAAGATGGCTGGAAAATATCATACAGGGCCATGTGAACCAGAAAAAAAGTTTGTTTTTTGTCCTAAGGGTAATGGGAAATCAGGGGTAGGACACAATTTATTCTGTGAGAAAAAAATTATAGCAGAACAAGAATGGAAGAGAGAGACCAGACAGGAGACCATCGTGGTAATTTTGGCAAACAATAGTGGTGGTTTAGATGGGGTGAAAGTTGGGAGACAGAAATGTGTGGTTGGGTTTGGGTTACTTAAAGAATTATCATGAAATTGTTTATAGATTAGATGTGACCATAGAAAAAATGCTAAGTGAAAATGCTTTCTAATTGAGAGTCCTGTGTACATATGAAAAGAAATACTAATATAGACTATTTTGGTAGCCAATAGGGAAAGCTAAAGGTTTTAAGCTTGAGAGTGACATGAAGCAGCTCCTTAGCAAGGTAATCAGGTCTCCAGTATAGCAGGAGGAGAATGGACAGAGCCCAGGAAGAAGAAAGTGTCAGCCAGGGCTTCTTATCTTCACTACAGATGAATCACCTGGGGATCTTATTAAAATGCAAATTTGATTCTGTAGGTCTAGGGCAAGACCAGAGATTCTGCATTCTCCCAGGTGTTGCCAAAGCTGCTGGTCTGCAGGTCATACTTCTAGTAGCAAGAGTTGAGGGAATAATTCAGGTGGATGTTAATGAGGTCTTGAACTGGGGAGGGAGTACAGGGATCTTTCTTTCACAGTGGAGGTAAAAATTAAAGAATAAAGGAGAATCATGGAAAAATAAAGTTTTTAATCAAGGTGACCAAGAAACAATGGTATCAATGATATAAATACTGAAATCAGGAGGAGGTTGGAGGAAGAAGGATAGATTTTTCCAATCTTTATTATTTCTGTTTCCGCTGCCTAGTGGGGTCTGACTTGGGTACTTGGAGTGGGAAACCCCCCTGTTCAGTCTTATCTGAATGGATACTGAGTCAGAATTTCATTCTCTATTCCTGTGTCTGCTGAATTTTAGAAACAGAGATGGTATGTATTTAAAGAGCGCCAAAGGGAAGGACTGGAGACCTCATTTTAAGTAATGCAATTGGAATTTGAACCAGTAAATCTTGAAAAGGCCAAGAAAGGCCATGTTTCCTTGGACCATGGTGTCTTAGTCCTCGCCCGTTTACTGCTCAGTGTCCTGGAGGCCAGTCCCCACCCTATGTCCTGCACATGACATGCTGTTGGCTTCAGATATTAATACCGTAAAGCCTGGGGACTAGGCCTAGTACATCTGTGTGATATTAATAATATTAACAGCAGTCCACATTATCGAGCACTTATTATGGGTCAAGTGTTGTGTATTTTACAGTTATTTTATTAAACTCTCACAATTTCAGGAGAAAGGTATTGTGTTATGACTTTTCCTCATCTCAGATACCACCCACCCCCATTTTATAGTCAAGGGTCATGAGATTTGCAAGGCTTCGTGGTTTGCCAAGGTCCCACAATGGAGTGGCAGAACTAGAATTCAGATTAATCAGTTAAGTAACTCTTCCAACAAGCAGGCCCGGGGAGTCTGGTTGGAGCAGTTTGACTGTGAACCATTAGGTAGAACAGCTCCCGGGCATCACTGCCAGAAAAATCACTGTCTTTATGCGCACATGGGATTACTACAGGGCAAATGGCCCAGCAGTTGGTTTAATTGGGCTCTAGTCCTAACTCTGCCCCAATTATCTGTGACCTTAAACAAAGCTCTTGAATTCTCTGGGCAGAAACAGTCTCACCTAGGAAAAAAGGGAGTTTGGCAGGAGTGGTGTATTCTCAGGAGGAGCTGTCCATTAGAATCAACAGAGAAGCCTTTCAACAAATATTAATACGGTGTCACCCTCAGAGACTCCAGTTCACTTAACTTGGTGAAGGACTCAGGTATCAGAACTTTCAAAAAACGTCCAAGAGCTTCCAGTGGACGACCAGGGTGAGTTCACAGACTAGCTAATTACTCCTTGAAGGAAGTGAAAGAAGGCCCCACAACTGTCACTGTCTTTCTGAGACCTCCTGATGCCAATCTCCACATGATGTGGACATCAGACTCTTGTGATCACCAGCATTCATTTCATGGTAGCTTTTATTTTAACAACAAAGCTCAAAGTGGCAATAGTGATTCTGAAACCTTAGGTGTTAGGGAGGTCTAACCTAGTACTAAAATTTTGAAATTTTACAGGGGAAAAATATGAATGTGAAAAATATAATCCCATTTTTTTTTTAAAATAAAAGAAATGTCTTCTCTAGACTGGCCCTCCAAGGATCCTGGAGCAGCCTGCGTACTCTGTGTGCTGAGATAACCTGGAGTTGAGAAATGCACTCAGGGCCAGTGGGATCCGCCTGGATTTGGCTGGAAGTCTGAGACATTACGCAGAGTGACGTGAAAGCAAGGCATGAGCTCTATGTGGAATTTTTACCGCTAATGGTTTGGATGTCAAATACCCTCCTGGCCGTGGGCACTGGCGCTTTCAAGTGCTGTGTGTGGCAGCACCTGGAGCTCCATAAAATCCCACTTAATGAAGGCAGCATCATGACCAGTAATGCTTGTGAAGGGGTTTTCAGCCACAAGGCCCCTCCTCATGAACTGTGCCAATCTCTTTCTATTTTAAGATTCTTTAGTTGCAAGAATTGGTGTATTTATCCCTAAGTTGTCCCAACAGAGCCATGCCTGTGTTGATTCCCTTTGATCCCCACCTTCTCTCACTTGTGGTTCTGAACTGCTGAACCCAAAGATGTTTGTCTTCCATGGCAGAATGACATCAGCGAGGAGGCAGTTCCTTGGCCAAAGGAGCCAAGTCCTCAGACATGATCTCGGAAGTAGGACAAGTACATTTTGTTTCTGCGATTCAACCCAGAGAACGGCGTGGTCCCTTCGGCGTGAGCCAAATGTGTTTGCGCAATTTCAGCAGCAGCTTCCAGAATGCGGTTGAAGAATCTGCCAAAGGTTTCATTTCCTTTGGGAATGAACATACATGCCTGGCATAACTAGTGTTGGCTAGACATGTCAGTGTGAATTGGGAAAACTACAAAATGGGTTAAGGTTTGAAGAGACACTCTCCCTTGCTAGGCTAGATGTGAGATATGGCTGCAGCACTCACCCCAGTGGGGACACCTCACTTAGCCATGGAGAACATTGAGAACAAGTCGGCCAGGTCATGGTTTTATTTTGTCTTGGCAAAGTGTGTGTTAATGCAGTGGAAAGGAACAAGAAAGCTACTAGTTTGGCTGCTGCTTCTGAACATTTGCTATGCTTTCTTGAATCCTCTTGGTTAAAGAGAACTTTTCTGTAATGCTTTCCCCCAGGCAAAGGGACAAGAAAGCATGCTCATGCATATGCTGCACATGCAAACACCACACAGAGAGGTAGGAAATGTGAACCATCTATTGTGTGTGTGCTCACATTTACAGGCTCCTATTGGGCGAGGCAAAGGATGATAAGAATATGCTTGCATATATAAATGACTACCATTTAAAGAGCCAATGTTAGTGTCTTTCAAAGGCCAATCTTATAACAATAAATTCTTTTATTTAGTAGTACTTCCCAGTTTACAGAACAATTTCAAATGTCTCATCTAATTAGCCCAGCAACTTCGTAAGGTAGAGATTACTTTCCTTTCCATTTTAACACCTGAGGAAATGAAGGATCAGAGAGTTTAAGTGACTTGCTCAAGATTACACAGCAATTAGGGTCTAGAATCAGGATAAAAACCATGGGTCATTTCCATCCAATCTCTCGACCACATTGGCTCCTGATCTTAGAAATAGCAGAAGTTAATTGGCTCAAGACTCATCTATAGGCTAGAAGTAAGAATTTGATATCTCAATGGGTGATCCGAGTGTGACCAGCATCAACATGTGCTTCTCCTGGGAGGCTTTTAAAATTGCAGAATCATAGGCCCACCCCAACCTTGGAACTCAATATCTGCCTTTCCTTAGGATGCCTGTCTGGCGATTCATGTGCACAAATTTGGGATACTTTGGAGGTACAGGCTGGGGTTTGGGTCTCAGCTAAGCCATGCCCAAGAGTCTCTAAGTGCCAGAACTGCAGAAACTGAAGAACTAAGAAGAAATCTCCATGCCAGGGTCCCACCCCTGCAGTTCTGCTTCTGGGATGAGACTAAGATATCAATTTGCTTTAAACAGTTCCTCAGCTGGTCATAATGTGCAGCAGGTTTGAGAGCCATTGGAATAGATAGTCTCTAAAGTTTCTTCCCACCTTTGATGAATCTGTGAGCCTTGTCTATGAGTGGGCCTATTATGTTTTGCCCCTATCAGGGATTTATTTATGTTTCAGGATTCAAGTAACAATGTTCATTGAACCCAACCCTTTTCCTTCTGCCCAGAAACTCTGCATTCTTGAATCCTCCTTTAATAATTGGAGGTACTAACTCCTCTATGGGGTCACTGGACCAATGAAGTGGTATATTTTATTCCCTTCCTCTGCCAAGGAAAAGGGGTGAAAATGTCATGAAAGAGGCCCTAGGCTTCAAGGCAGGCACAGCCATCAGTGTGATGGACCCTGAGTTTTAAGTGAGGAGCTGTGACTAGCACAAAGCAAGACACAGTGTTGAAACCCCTAGGACCAGGAGGAACAGCCCTCGCAGCTCACTCTTTAAGTAAAGCTCTCAAATGCCCCTTAAGAATGGCATGAAAGTTAGCATATTGCAAATGCCACAAAGAGTGCCAAGGAGCAAGTTTTAGGAAAGGTCTGGATCCTAGGAGAGGCCTAGCTGCTCCTGGCAAGGCCCTGAGATCCCTAAAGACATTATTGTACCTCTTCAAAAAAAAAAAAAAAAGAAAGAAAGAAAGAAAGAAAGCAAGCAAATACCAAAACAAACAAACAAAAAAACCCTACATTTCCCTGCGAGTTCAGAGTCCTGCTGTAAGATTTGGAATGTGTTCACACTCCTGTTGAGCCATCTGCTTGAGATATCAGGAGGGAAAAGTCATTAGGGAGAGATTACTCCTGGGTCAGGAAAGGACAGCTGTACAGCCAAGGCCCCAGAGCCCGCCTGTGTGAGGGATCTGGTAACTCTAGATGTCTTGGATTCCACTGCTTCTTAGATATGCAGGGATCGTGCCAGGCAGCAGGACCCATGCTGATTTACTGGGTTTTGCAAAACAGTCTCGACATTAACAGTGATTTCTTGTAAAGCCTTGTCCTGCCAGTTTTAACACAAGCATAGGTACTCAGATTTACACCTGACATCTGTACTTGTCAAAACTCACACTGGACATGTGAGGACCCGTGCTTAATCTGGGCGCCACACATAGAAAGTGGGCAGCTGTCACCATCCTTGGCCGCTGAACTTGTGCTTGTCACATCCCTCTTTGCTAGCTATCCTTCCTCTCCTTCACTCTCAGTTTCATGGCTTGGCAGCTGCATGGATAATTATTTTATTTTTCCCTCTCCCAACTTCTTGGATTCCTCTCACCACCTCATTCCTGTCTTCCTGGCCCATATACTCACGGCACAACCCAATTTTTTATAGCTAAAACTCCCACTCTTTCTGTGAAGCTCAGGATCTCAGGGAACAAGGAAATAATGGGACAGAACCTCTCTTGGATCTTGGGCAAGAGGTAGAAGCACTTCTAGGCTTTGGCACCCAGTGTCCTTGATGCTTACTGCTCCACATGAGTAGGTTGTCCTGTGACCATCCTGTGACATACATGATAAGCCAGTGCTATAACCATCCATCTATGCAGGGAAGCCACCTATTTTCCCTGCAGGCCTAACAGCAGGCTGTGGGCAGCTTGATTGAAGGGACCCCCAGATTACAAAAGGCTGTGGTTCTCAATCCTATTGCATCTCAGAATCCTTTGGGTTATTTTCAAAACATGCCCTTCTCTGGGCCCCATTCCCGAATCCTGACCTAATTGGGCTGGGCAATGCCCAGGTTAGGTATTTTCTTTTACAAGCTGTTGGCAAGGTTGAGAGCCACTACTATTTTGCCTTTTGTTGGGGTATGGTTGTAAATAGAGTCAAATAATCAAATCCCCACTTCCAAGATGGTGGGTTTACTATATACCAGATTTGAATTCTAGATTCCATGTAAAGGCAAACAGGAATATCTCATGTTTGCTGATCCAATGGGGGAAGGCCAATGAGAATGAGAGTGTTAGAAAAAATGAAGTTTTTCTGCTGCCTGGCACATACAATGGCTTATTAACTGCTAACTAAGTGTTGTCTGATAGTGCTCCTGGAAGGGCTGGCTGTAATGAACAAGAAGGAAGAGTCTGGATCATTCATAATTACGCATTAACGCTGCTAAAGTACTGCTCACACCTACTGCTCCCTTTAGGGCCCTCTGTGCCACAGGCAAACTTTCCATTGCTTATTCAGTGATGTTGTGTCCACAGCCTAATTGCGTTTAGATTTTCCCTAATTTTGGTGCAGCGGGGGCTGATTTGGGCTGTAGGAGAGGAGTAACTGCATAACTACAAAGCGACGGCTTCCAGCTGTCCCCACAAGACTGGCCCCTGAAAACAAATTAACACACTTGGCCCTCCCTGCTCACTGTGGAAGCCACATATACTCTTGATTAAAAAATGTGCCTTTAGCATCATCTCCATCTGTGGCAATAGATTGCAAAGAAAAAATTGTTAAAAAGGGACAGCTATGATCCCTGCGGGTGGGGTTTCCCATGAAGAAGTTGGAATGTCAGGGCTACAAGGGATCCAAAATGTCATTTAGTTGGGGGTCACATATATAAATGTTTTTTCAGCCCTGTCTGAGGAAACTTTCTGTGATGACGAAACAGTTCTACATCTTTGATGTCCAGTGTGGTGGTCATCAGCCACATGTGTCTATTGAACACTCAAAATTGGCTAGGAACTAAAATTTTAAGTTTATTTATTTTAATTTATTTATTTTAGATTTAAATTTAAGTAGCCCCAAGTGGCTAGGGGACTCCCCAGCTCTACAAGTTGGACAAGGCAGGCAAGTATAGGGAATGACCAGGCCTAGATAAGACCCTAGGATACTGCTGGGCCTGATGCTACATCTAAGGAAGGTTCACTCTACTCCAACAAATAGTTGGCATGTGAAAACACTGTAGGTTCAGTGGTGAGATGTTCTAATTTTTTGAGAGAAGTCAATAATTTAGGATTTTATATAAAATCTGAATTTTAAACGTTGGAAACTACTCAAAAATTTTAAAGAGCTTGTGACTTTTATTATTCTAGTACAATTCCTTTATTTTACAGATGAGTAAAGTGAGACTCAGGGAAATGACATGTATTACCCAAGACTACATAGTAAATGTAAGGTGCAGCTTTTCCTGGTGAATTCTCTAATGCTACCTGCTCCTCTCTTAATAGGTGTCTGTTCTGGTTCTGTATGTTCAAATTCTAGATGGTACCTATTCTGTCCTCCAGATATTTTCACTTTACCAGACTGATCTGTGAGTTTATTTCCTCCTCTATTCTTCCAGGTAGCAGAACTCTTCTCCGACTATGCGAAATGCCCTGGCGGTAAAAGAGAGGGATTTTATTGTCTATGGATTTAGGAGGCTGAAAGCAATTTGTCTAGTGGTCTACAATTCCTCTGAAGTCTCAAATTTTATCTTAAAAAAAAAAACATACAAACTTGGCAGTCTACTCCTTAATACATTTGTGCTTATTTAATATTAAGACAAAATTCTCCATCATATCTTAAGTATAACTGAAGTTTCAAAAAGAAGCAATAATTTTATCTTGTGGTTTAGTGAATTATCTTGCTCCCAACTTATATCATTAGGTACTGCATACTACAGTACAAATGTACTCATGCATGTAAAACAATTTAAACGGTCCATTTAAATTCCTCTATCTTCCCATCTTGTCATCATTTAACAGGTAGAGAGGAGACTTCTTGTTTGAAGATGTCAGAATTTCTAGTTTTTCTAAGAAAATGTGAATAGTTTGGGGGGCATGAACTCAGAACCCTTTTATTATCCTTGAATTTCTGAAACTTTAAGGGCAGAAGTACAGAGATAGGGTAAAGCAGGGAATATAACCAGGAGCAAAGAGATATCAAGCCAAAGTCATTGGCTATTTCAATGCCATTGTCTTCCAGGCTGCTTTTGTCCAAGAAAGAAAAAATACATGAGAAATCATGGAAGTTACAAGGGAGAAAACCATGTTGTGGGGGAGATAGTAAAAATGACCTCCATTCAGCCCTCCATAGCATTTTCTTAAGGTGAACTGAGCTGAGGTGGGATCATTGTGCTGAGTATTCCAGCGACAGATATACATACAATTTGAAGAGAGAATGCAGATAAAAAAGGGGCAGCTCTCGCAAAGAGAAGACATAGGCTTTCAGTCCTGGGTTCTTTTTGTTGCTCTGGGCTTCTCATTGTACCGACATGCTTTCTGTGTTTTTGCATTATCCCCTCCTTACCTCAAAGGCTTATCTCGTCAGTCAGAGGATATACAAGAAAGTTCAAAACTCCTGACTGAGTTTGTGTCTACTTATGTCTTATTAAAGTTAATAGTAGAAGAGCAGGAGAAATTTATCTTGAGTATTCATTTTTTCCTTATCTGAGAGATTGGGAAATGTGGGATCCTTTGGGTATTTACCATCATTCTCCACAGCAACCAAAGCAGAATGCAGTACATTGTGAGTTAACATGCTTATGATTGGTCCTACAATGAGCTTTGGTTTTTCTGGGCAAATTCTTAGGTCTCTTTGGTCTCCTTCCTGCATTCTATTTTTTTGTTTTATTTTGTTTTTTAAAAACCTTCAATTTACCAGAAGACATTCACAATTTCAGCTATCACTTTTCCAAATTGTTAAAAATATTAGCTATTTTTTTTATTGACTTATTTCTTTTAGTTTCTGGTTTGGAAGAGCACTGCTTCTGAGACACTAGGCCAATTTCTATTGATCACTGTTAGTTGGATGTCAGTTAGCTTTGAGCAACTCTGAGACTCTTCACTCAGATAACCAATTAGGAGCTTATTTGCTCACAGTGTCGATACATCTAGTTGATACAGAATACAACCCAGCATTTCTTCCAGATGTGTAGTTTACATGACACAAAGACTAAGAGAATCTCTTCATTCTGACTATGCCTCCTCAAGAAAATATGGTAACACAGTATAATTTTACATTGAAATCTATCCCTTCTCCTCTGCCCATCCCCTTTTGTACTAACTAAAAATTTCCCCCAGCTTTATGAAACATATAGCATTGTGTATTTTTTTCAAGTTTTACTGAGAAACAATTGACATATACACCTGTGTAAGTTTAAGGATTAGAGCATGATGGTTTGATTTATATATATTGTGAAATGATTATCACAATAGGTTCAGCTAACATTCATCCTCTCAAATAAGTACAAAAAACCCTTTCCTAATGATGAGAACTCATAAGATTTATTCTCTTAACTACTTTTCTATATATCATACAGTAGTGTTAGCCATTGCCATCATGTTGTACTTTCCATCCCTAGTATTTAATTATCATATAACTGAAAGTTTGTACCTTTTAACCACTTTTCTTTAATTTTCCCCCAATTTTTACCTCCCCAAAACATCATCCACATATTTTGAATCACCTACTAGATACATCCTTTCTTTTAGATGACATAAGTATATAAGACTTAAATTTTGCTAAGCAGAACTTATTATCTTTTCTCACAAACCTGCTCTATATTCTGTACTTCCTCTCTTAGATAGTGGTAAAATGGCTCACTCAATTTTTCAAATTAGGTAATCTCCCCCATTATTTTTTATTTCTCTTCTTCTATGGTGTTCAATTATTTATTTTGTTAAATATCTTTTCATATACTTGGCTGCATTCCTACTGCTATGACTGATTCATATCATCATGTCTTACTTAGACTACTTTTTAAAAAATATTTATTTTAATTAGTTACAAGTATAAAGTACATTGGTTAGACGTCTATATAGTTCCTAAAACGATCCCCCCAATTGCTCCCTCCCTCCCCTGACTCTATACCTAGCCAACGTATTAATGCCAGCAGCATTCCTTATGCCAAGCTCCCCATCACGGTGACCATCCATCAGCTATTAATTCTTTAACCCTTTACCCCATTGTCTCAGCTCCCCAACCCACCTGTTCCTCTGTTTGTCACCAAAGTGTCCACTATATTTGTGAGTCTGTTTTTGATTAGTTTGTTCTTATTCCTTAGATTTCACATATAAGTGAAATTATATAGTGTTTACCTTTCTCTGTCTGACTTAAATACCTTCTAGGTCCATCAAAACAATATCTTTTTTCATCTCCTTTCCTTTCATATGTAGGGGTCTTGTTTTCCTATCCCTTCAGCCACTCTACCTTTTGGTTGGAGCACTTAATTCTTTTCCATTTAAGGTACTTATTGATAGGAATATAGTAGTTACCATTATTTATTCCTGTTTTTCATACATGTTTTTTCTTCTTAAAAAAGTCCCGCTAACATTTCCTGTAATACTGGCTTGGTAGTGATAAATTCCTTTAGCTTATTTTTGTCTGGGAAGCTCTTTATCTGTCCTTCAACTCTAAATAATAGTTTTGCTAGATAAAGCATCCTTGCTTGTTCCTGGGTCTTCATCCTGTTGAATATTTTTTGCCAAGCCCTCTGTCCTGCATAGTTCCTTTTGAGAAATGAATTGCCAGTCTTATGGGTGTTCCGTTTTGAGTAACTATCTGTTTTTTCTTGCTGCTTTTAATATTCTTTCTTTGTATTTAAACTTTGTCATTTTAATTATGATGTGTCTTGGTGTGGACCTCTTTGAATCTCTGTTTTTTGGGACTCTCTGAGCTTCTTGGGGTTTTGTGTCCATTTCCTGCTCCAGGTTAGGGAAGTTTTCCATCACTGCTTCTTCAAACCAGCTGTTCGACATCTTGATTTTCTTTAGTTACGCCAATCAGACAGATATTTTGACCCTTAATAGTGTCCAATAAGCTCCTTAAATTATTTGTATAGCCTTGGCATCTCTTGCCATTATGATTGCATGTCCTTGGCTTTCCCATCCTCTAGATAGGCATAACAGCCTCTTTATTCACTTTGTTTATTCTGTTTAATATACTTCTCATCTCAGATAATGTGTTCTTCATTTCAGACTGATTCCCTTTTATATTTTTCATTTCCATTTTTATGTTTTTTATCTCTTTGGTGAAATTTTCACTGAATTTATCTATACTTCCCCTAAGTTCTGTGAGCATTTTATAACCAGTGTTTTGAACTCTGCACCTGTTAGGTTACTTTACTCCATTATATCTGGATCTCTATTCTCTTCTCTCATATGATTTCTGCTCTTTGTCTTCCCATTTGGCTGCCTTTTTGTGTCTGTTTCTTTATACTAAGCAAAGCTCCTACGTCTCCTCGGTCTTATTAGTGTGAATTAGTGAAGTAGATGTCCAGTGACACAGTACTGAGAGGAGTTCAGCTGCAGGCCAAATTTAGCCCAAGCCTCTGTCCCTCTGAGGCTACCTGTTAAGATTCAGCAAGCAATCCACAGATGCTGTATTTAGCGTTGCTTCAAAAGGCCACATCAGAAACTAAGGCCAGCTGCCTCCAGTGTGAGTCTGGGCACTGCTCAGCAAGAAGTACCTAACTCACTGAGGATATACCTGGATGTGGCTTGAGTGGAGCCTCCAGTTGGGGGAGGCAGAGTTTTAGTGAATCTTCTGGATGGAGTGACTTCTGTTATCCCGTTTGATGACTTCACCACTATGGCAGCTCTGTGTCTGCTCACTGCAAGTAGGGAGGGCTCAACAGGGAACAATAGATACCATAGGCACTTCTGTACAAAGCAAGTCTTTAATAAGCTCTCATTTTGACAATGTCTTCTTATAAATTCCTGCTGCCCCCTTGTATGTAGCCAAATCAGCACTGGTACTCAGAGCGAATAGGTCTGTCACTGCGCAAATCTGCTTGTGGATGCGGTCCCTTTGAAAGGAGTTGGCTGCTACTTCAGCCTCCATCTCATTCAGCTGCTAGAGACTGGGCAGCCCTGTGTCCTTGCCCTGTCGTACCTTCTGTCATTACAGATTGACTTCTTGGATTCCTCCCTAGTTGTATGGCTTGTTCATCTAGATCCCAGGTGATTTTTTCTTGCTGCTTGTTTCTTGTTTGTGTCACAACTTTGATTTGGTTGCCAGAGGGATAAACAGAGGTTTTATCATCTATGCCATTTCCCCCTCCTCTAACTATTCTTTTTCCTTGTAACACTTTCTTCTTTTGCTTCTATAATACCACACACTACTGGTTTTCTTCCCACCAGAAAAACTTTCTTCATCTTAAGTTCTTCTCTTCTGCTGCACCTCTAAATTTTGGAGTGCTCTGAGGCTCTGTGCTAGACCCACCTTCTCTTCTCCATCCACACATTCTTCCTGACTTATTACGGTAATTTCAATGGCTTTAAATGCTAACTATTTGAAAATGACTCTGAAATCTGTGGTTCAACCCTAGATTCCTACTGTATCCCCAGTACTTACAATAATTGCTAACACAAAGTATGTACAAATGAAGATAGAAAACAAGAATCAGAAGATCAAATGGAGCATCTCAATAACTGAAAGTCTGAAGCCTGAAGTATTTCCAATCAGGTGAAATGTATGTTAATAGGACTCACTGTCCCATGCACATTTATGCTGACATCTTCAAATTATAAGTATTAGGGCTAAAAGTAATGAAATTCTTTGTATTCCTCAGATAAAAAATCACTGTAAGTTTCCTATTCATGTAAAACTTGAAAATAAACTGGTCTAACCTACTGTTCCTTTAAGTATTCAAGGCTTTATAACATAATGAAACATTTAGAACAGGATAGAAATTCATAAACCCTAGGGCAATAGACATCAAAGCTCTGGAAGAGCAAAAAGTATGAGCTGACTTTTTCTGAAGTGTATATGTCTCTGTGTTTGTCTATATGCGTCTCTGTGTGCATTTGTGTTTGTGCATATGTGTGTATCTATATGTCTGCCTGTGTCTCTCTGTGTGTATCTCTGTGTGTGTGTGTGTGTGTGTGTATTTGTGTGTATACATCTCCATGTGTTTTTGTGTGCATGTTTATGTGTATATCTGTGTGTATCTTTGTGTCTTTGTGTGTGTCTTAGGGGAGAGGTGCTGGCCTGGAGTTGGGTGATGGGGCACCGACTGTCACATCAGTGAAGGAAGGAACAGGGAAACAAAGAGAAAACCTCTGTCTGGCAGGAAAAGTACAGATTGGCTGAGTTAATAAATCAGGTTCAGGAAATGCAAGATGATAATTAATTGCACATCTCTTTCAACCCAAGGCATTCTCATATGGACTCCTGCAGGGGTCCCCATTAGGCCTGGGCTTATTGAATCCTGGCTAATGATCTGGAGGAGGGTGTTGCCAGTCTTACTAATGACTCTGAATTGTGTTCGTTTTGAGGGCTTCAATCATCAGCATGGAATGAAAATAATGTACATTATTTTAACTTTCTATTGCTGCTGTAATAAATTATCACAATTTAGTAGTTTAAAACATGAACTTATTATCTTACAGTTGTGTAGGTCAGAAGTCTGACAAAGGTCTCAGCAGGCTCAAGTTAAGGTGTGGGCAACCTGTGTTCCTTCTGGAGGCTCTGTGGGAAGATCCATTTCCTTGCTTGATTTTTCCAGCATCTACAGGTCTCTTCATTCTTCCACAGAGCCTGCTCCATGTCAGAACCAGCAATGGGGTGTCAAATTCTTCTTCTTGTCTCTCTGGGTCTCTGCGATCGCCTCCCTAAAGGACACTTGTGATCAGATAGGGCCACCCAGATAATCCAGAATATTCTCCCCAGCTCAAGGTCCTTGACCTTAGTCATATCTGCAAAGTCTTTGCCAGGTAAGGTGTCACATTTACAGGTTCTAGGGATTAGGATGTGAACTACTTTGGAAGGTAGTGTCATCATCTTGCCCACACTGATGTTAGAAATTTGAGCCATGTAAACAGTCTCAAAATGGAAATAGTATAAGAGGGAAATAGCTAATCTAGGCTGTCCTGATTTAGCAGGCCAGAGATGAATAGAGACTAGAAACATGACAAGAGCAGAGAGATGAAACACATCCCACTGTGAGCAGGAAGTCAACCACATAAAATTGGAGAAAAGTGAGGAGCAGGCCATTGCCTCAGGAGTCTATGGATATTAACCTTAGTATTTGCTATTTAGTTCAAAATCAAACATTAGACTAATGTGTCTTCAATAATACATTATTTCTTTGGATGAAGTTCCTTGAAAGTGGAGACTACAAGGGAGAAGAATGTGCATGCTGATGATTAAGAAGGAATCAAAGTATGTTTATGAACAATTTGCAAAAATTATACCTATGAAAATACCTTAATGCATAACCAAGGAGACAGATTAGTCAGTCCCATATAGAAAATAAACACCATTGAGACTAGGATTGTAGTGGACAGAATAAAAGATGCCCAAGTCCTAACCCTGCAACCCGTGTACCACCTCATATTTTGTCAATATATACTATTGTTTTTGACCCTTCCAAGTCAGGGACCCAAACTAAGGTCCTTCTGCCCAGCTCCATTTGTGCCAACAAAATGAGACCGAGTTTGGTAAAGCAGAACAGAAACTTTATTTTTTTGATCAAGAAATGGAGAAGGGTGAGCTCATGCACTAGTGGCACTTTTTTCTGACTGGAATGGAGGCTTCTGTTTAGGCTGTAACACAGAATGATTAAATTCTTTTAGGCATGCATAATTATTCCTCTGTTGCACTTGGCCCTTTAGAATACAGTCTTTTTTTGCACATGATGCCCCATTGCCACCTTTATTTTTGCATTTGGGCACCTGCACCTTGTTCTTTGTGGTGGAAAATCCTTGTCATAAGCAAGGACAGCTCATGACATAGTTTAGATAACAAGAAAAGTTAGTGTCTTTTGGATGACATCCTGGAGATAGTATAGTATAATATGCTATGTACATTGCTGATACATTTAAATTAAGGACCTAGAGAAGGAAAGATTGTAAGAGTAGGCCAAATGTAATCATAAAGACTTTTAAAAATGCAAGAGAGAGAAAGAAGAGTAAAAATTTAGGAGATGGCAGCATGAGAAAGACTCAGCATGAGTTGCTGACTTGAATACAGAGGAAGGGCCAGGAGCCAAGGAATGTCAGTGGCATCTAGACACTGGAAAAGGAAAGGAAATGGATTTTTTCCCTAAAACCTCCAGAAGGAGTATGTCTGTATAAATGCCTCAATTTTAGTCCAGTGAGACCAATGTTGGACTTTTGACCCTTTGAAATGTAAGATAATAAATTTTTGTGTTTTAAGACCTTAGATTGGTGGTAACTTGTTAAGCAGCAATAGGAAGCTGATAGAGGAAACTTGTGCCTTTGTGGATCTACTTCCTATAATGGTGTCTAATGCTAAATTGATGCCCCTTCAAAGTCTGATTGAAAGGATTAATGAATTAATAAACCCATGAACTATGAGAAAATCTTCCCAGGTCACTTAGAAATAATGTCACTGCTTTGCTACTTAAATTCATTTTCCTTTTTTATAAGCTTCCTATGATTAGGAGCCCAGCACACCAGCAGAACATGCAGACACACATGTACAAATTGACAACTGTGGCCTTTTAAAGAACATGGGACACTTCCCCCTCTCAGTGTTCTTAAACAAAGCCCAGGTTGTAGAAAACTAAATTTTCTCCAGTTTGGGGCCCAACAGCTGTGTGGTAGGATGAGCTATAGCCTCACTAATGTTACAACCCAGGCTGTGAAATGTTCTCAATCACTTAAACTTAGACTCCTGAGTCAGGCTAATTAGGCCTCTTCTGACTATACAGAATGTCCTGGTTTGCAGTGGTGATTGAATAAAAGTTTATATTGTTCACTTTTGCTGTGGGAGCATGTTTGATTCTCTCCATTTCTCTTTTATTTCTCTGTGCAGGATTCAGGCCCAGGTGGGCTGTTTCTTTTTAATAGAAATGCAGTCAACCTGGTGTTCTCATGGGATCCCTGGGCTTGTGGTCATCAAAGAGGCTATATTCAGAGGCAAGCAGTGGATTAAAATCAGTTAGCACTACCATCCAGCAAATCTCCTCTTTGCCTAATGGCCTCTTACCTCTCCTTCTGAGGAGTGCCTACCTATACACATTCTCAGATGGGTTTGAAAGAGAAACCTGCTACCTGCTGTGTCTAAAAAAGGGACAGTGGTGGGAAAGGTTATTGGCAGTCACCAACAGAAATGTTACTATAAATGAATGTGTCTCCAGAGTTAGTGTGGGAGGGATAGGTGCTGGTTATACTTTAAAATCTATTTTATTAGATGTTTTTTAACCATGAACTAGTCTTAATAGTGGGACTACAATGGCTTGTGTGTTAACTTTAAATTACTAGTGAGTCCTCTCTAGGGGTGAATAAGCAAAAACTATTAGAATCTGACTGTGTATCTACATATTCCCCACTGTTTCAGTTTCACCTTGGAAGAAGCTGACAATACCCAGTTTTGCAATTAGTTTTGAAGTTTTCTCAATTTCAGGCTGTTTGCATACCATCTTTCCAACATGATGGAGATACCTGGAAAAAGAGTAATAACTTTCATTTTGGGCAAGTTGCTTTTTTTGTCTAAATCTTTGTTTCTTCATCTATAATTAAGTGAGGATAATAACACAAAACTCAAGGGAGGGTGTTTTGGGTTTAATGATATAATGCATGTAAAGCACTCAGGAGAGTGCCTGCCACAGGGTGAGATTTTTATGAGTTAGCTTCATCTTCTTAGTGACAACTGTTTCAGTACAACTAGATGTTAGGCACAAGGCCAAGTGTTAAGGTATGAAGATAACTAAGATAGAGTCCTGCCTGAAAGATGGTTTGCTGTTTTTTTAGGGGGAACAAATAAGAAAATATATAAGATTAAAATGAAGAATTAAGAGTCCCATTAAAATTAGAAATAGAGTAGAGTGAATAGGTCATTTTGCCTGGGATAGGAGTGAGGATAATGGGGAAGGTGTATAGATTGGACATTTTGGATTTATGACTTGAAATATGAGTAGGTGTTCACTAGGAAGATGGGCAGGAAAGACAGTCCAGGTAGGAAGGTCTCCCCTTCCCTCTTGCTTGACTGAGTACCCATGATAGAGGGGCCTATGGCACAGACCTGGGGCACTGCCTGCATGTCCCTCCTCAAGCTCTTTACAACACACCCAAGTTGCTGCCTCATTTTGGTTTGCTGAAGGTTGGGGAATATTACCATGTGCAGGAATATTTGAGAGATCAGTCATTCAAAATAATTTAATTGATGCAATTAGATGGTTTTTAGGGCATGCAATTTCAGCTAACCTTAGCTGAATTCCAGCTAACCTTCTTCCAGGGCCTCTTTCAATGGAAACTTTAACTCTGCAAGATGGGTTGACTTCTGCTTCATCCTGCCCTTGTGTGCAGCAATATAAGAGGTATACCAAGAAGGTAACTCTGAGAAAGTACAAACATAGTAAGAAGGATTCTTATCATTCACTAAATAGCAATTAATTATTCCACTTTTTCTGACCTGCCCTTTTCTTCCTTCTGGAAATCCAACTGATTCTAGCTGACTCTAGGTAATGTGTGGGACATCAATCATGACGAAACACCATTTATCCTCATTCTCTCCTTCCCGGGGTGGAAGAACCTAATTCAGTTTTGTATACAGTACATACTCAGAAAATGGTAGTTGGAAGACAGAATGATTTCTTATCTGAATGGAGGCTCTTCTCAGAATGCATTTGGACAAGTCATATGAAAGCAGAGCCTACACCAGACTTGCTCATAAAAGGTATCCAGGGCCAGCATAAAGTTTTGCACTTGGTAGTGCTCAACAGATGTCAGATGTATTTTTCTAGTCATTAGAGTCATCTCTACCTACTTTTTTTCCACTTGTATTGAATTACTAGATCTTGTAAATTGTGCCTGTAAATATCTTCACATTTGTTTCCTTTATATTTCCTATCGCTACTTTAATTCAGACCCTGGTTATTATTTATCTAAAGTGTTACAAAAGCCTTTACTCAGTTTCCTGGTCACCCTGTTTTCAGTGTCACCTCACCTTTTATACTATCTAGCTTACTTTTTAAACATGTACACTGGTCACATGTCACTCCATTGTGTGTGTGTGTGTGTGTGTGTGTGTGTGTGTGTGTGTGTGTGTGTGTACTTCTTAGGCTATAAATAAATTCCTTCACAATATGTTCTAAATCTAACTCTCAAGACATGACCGCCTTTTACCATTTGCTGTAATCAAATGTTCCCTATTTATCTTTATGAGTTTGCTGTGTCATTCCCTTCCCCTGGAATGCCATATCCATTACTCAGTGCTTAGTTTGAATACTACCTTGCCTTACTGAGAGGCAGAGAAATTGAAGTGTTAGAGCTAAAAGAGCTTGTAGACTGTTCCTCTTCTGCCTTCTCATTGTATACATGGGGAAACCAAACCCTTGATGGGTGACTGGGCTTATGTTAGATCAATGTTAAAGCCAAGACTAAAAAAAGATTTGCTGGCTCATAACTTACTACTCTTCCTATGTGACCAGTGCCCTTAATTCATCTTCAATAACTTCTCTTATGACACTTTTTATATTCCATTTTGCTTTAGAATTTCTTGTAATTATCTGAATTTATAATTCTGAGGGCAGAGACAATGTCTTAATCACTTTAGTATATCTCACAGCACTTAGCATGGGACTTAAACACAGTATTTTCTATGTTCACTAAATATGGATGGATGGGTGAATGGATAAATGTGTGGATAGGTGAGTGCATTGGTGGAGGGGTGGTTGGATAAATGGATAAATAAATGAGTGAATGGAAAGAAGGGTAGATGGATGGATGGATGAGTGGATGGAAGGATAGATGAATGGATAGTAGATAGATGACTAGATAGATGGATGGCTGAATGAATGAACAAATAGATGAGTGGATGGATAGATGCATACATGTGTGAATAATTGGATAATTATTGATGTAATTGATCTCTAGGAACGTGCTCAGGTATTCTAACAGCCCCATAGCAGACTTCATCTGCATTTGTGTGTATGGCACAGCAAAACTGCAGGTGTGGCTCACTCATTTTCTGATGTAAAAAAATATTGTGGGAACTGGATGAGGGATATTTCCTTCCAGGTGTGTATAATAATAATAGCATAATTCTTTATTTGTTCCAGATCCTGTGCTAAGTACTCTATGTATATTATCATATTTAATTCTCTCGGCAACTTTATGAAACAATATTTTTATTATCCTCAATTTTTAGTTGCTCAATGAGGTTGAAAAACTTTTTAAGGAAATAATAGAGCTAGGATTTGAGCCCAGCTTTACTGACTCAAAAGCTCAGGTCCTTGCAGGAAGTATCAGGGTGGCATTTAGGTTCCAGGCCTTGGAAATCGGAGCTGCTATGTTTGAATCCAGTCAGGCCATTAATTTCCTGAGCAAGCAAATCACTTAATTTGGCTTGGCTTCTTAGTTTACTCTCTGGTTGAATAGAAGTAATAGAATCTTCTTAGCAGGAGTGCTATGAAAATTAATGACTACAGATAAAGTGGTTTAAAATAAAGATTCTCAGATAAAAGAGAGGGAGTTTAGAGTGCTATTAGGAAAGAGTGAGGAACTGCAGCTTATTGCACTTCCATAGGCTAGTTTGTGAGTAGGCAATGTTCTTGTAAAAAATTCAGCTTTATAATGATTTGCATTGATGAAGAGTTCCGGGGAGGAAGTAGAACCTGGTAAATAATTTCTAGATTTAATTTTACACATTTATGAAACATTGTTTTTAGCATTATATTATTTTAAAAGAAGACTGTTATGAATTAATAATGGTGGTAATTAAATACCACTGAGATACAGGAGCAAATGTGCTATATGGCCTTGATCTCTAAGTCAGCCTAGGTTCTCCAGTGGCAAAGTTCAGAGTGCCATGTTCTTTTCCCCAGTCTGCTTGTGCTTGGCATGAATGTGGGCAGGGGATGAAAAAAGAGAAGCTCTTTATATCACCCCATCCTCTCTTCTCCTCTCCTCTCCTCTGCTTTCCTCTCCTCTTCTTTCTACTCTTCTCCAGGTGGGAGTGTCTTAGCATGATTTTTATAAATAAGATTCTTGCTCTTGAATTTCATCAGCCTTTGACAAATTGTTTACAATGACCTTGTCCTGCCTTGTACATCTTACTGAGCAGCCTCAAGCCCAGAACCAGTGGTAGCCAGCTTCTGTTCCCAGCTTGGCCTCTTGAGGCACCTCTAAGCTCAGCATTAGTGGCTGTCATCTGCAAATCGTTTGGTGACTCTCACCTGGGTAGTGCACTTGGACTGAGGCTGAGGCCCCTCCCAGGTGGAGTCAGAGCACCACCCAGGGCTATGTCTGAGGAAGACACACCCAAAGGTCAGACTGGGCAAGTACCAGAACCCTGCTAAGATGAATACTGCTCAGTAGGGTTAGTCCCTCACTGGCCAGTCCTCACAACCAATCAGTCTGAGGTTCAGTCTCTCTCACTGACATAGAAATAGCAAGGAATATACCTTGAGCACCCAGCTCAGGCGGCCAGGGCAAACTACCACTGGAACCTACAGGACACCTACTACATAAAGCCACTCTACTAAGACCAGGAGACTTAGGAGCCTTACCTAATACACAGAAATAAAAACAAGAAGGCAGTTAAAATAGGGAGACAAAACAAAAGTGTCAAAAATGAAAGAATGGAACAAAGCTCCAGAAAAAGAACTAAACAAAATGGAGATAAACAATCTACCAGATGCAGAGTTCAAAAACACTGGTCATAAGGATGCTCAACGAACTTAGAAGAGTAGAGGAACTCAATGAGAACTTTAACAAAAACATAGAAAACATAAAAATGGAGATAGAAAACACCCAGTCAGAATAGCAACAAGAGAAAAAAAATCTCCCCAGATGAGGATAGTTTAATGGGCCTCTGGGACAACATGAAGCATGCCAACATTCTCATTATAGGGATACCAGAAGAAGAGAGAGAACAGAAAATTGAAAATTTATTTTAAGAGATAATGATGGAAAACTCCCTAACCTGGTAAAGAAATAGACATACAAGCCCAGGGAGAACAGAGAGTCCCAAACAAGATGAACCCCAAGAGACCCACACCAAGACACACCATAATCGAAATGCTAAAGTTTAAATACAAAGAGAGAATCTTAAAAGCAGCAAGAGAAAAGTGGTTAGTTACCTATACATGTGCTCCATTAAGACAATCAGCTGATTTCTCAACAGAAACTTTGCAGGACAGAAAGAATTGCCACAAAATATCCAAAGTGATGAAAAGCAAGGACCTACAACCAAGAGTACTCTACCCTGCAAAGCTATTATTTAGAATCAAAAGAGAGATGAAGAGCTTCCCAGACAAGAAAAAGTGAAAGGAGTTCGTCACCACCAAATCAGTATTACAAATAATGTTAGAGGAACTTCTTTAAGAAGAAGAAAAAAGATAAAAATATAAATAATTAAATGACAATGACTACATATCTATCAACAATTACTTTAAATATAAATGAATTAAATGCTCCAATCAAAAGGTATAGAGTGGCTGAATGAATAAGAAAACAAGACCTTTGCATATGCTGCCAACAAGAGACTCAATTCAGATCAAAAAACTCAATTCAGATCATGAAAATGGAAACAAACAAAAAAAAATTGGGTAGCAGTTCTTATACCACACAAAATAGACTTTAAAATAAAGGCTATAACAAGAGACAAAGAAGGATCCAGTAGTCCCACTTCTGAATATTTATCTGCAGAAACTCAAAATACTATTCTGAAGGAAAATGTTAATTGCAGCATTATTCACAATAGCCAAGATATGAAGGCAACCTGTGTATTCATCAATGGGTAAATGGATAAAGTAGAGGTGCTGCATATATACAATGGACTATTACTCAGCCATAAAAACAATCAACAAAAAGAATGCCATCTACAACAACATAGATATACCTAGAGGGTATTGTGCTGAGTAGAGTAAGTCAGAGAAAAGACAAATGCTATATGATTTCACTTACATGTGGAATCTAAGGAACAAAATAAACAAACAAAACAGAAACAAAGAGATACAGATAATATTTTGGGGGGTTACCAGATGTATGGATGTGGGTAAAAAAGAGGAAGAGATTAAGAAGTACAGATTTGGGAGGGAATGAGGCAAAATGGCATAGATGATAAAAACTTTGCTCATCTTCTCTTGCGACCACATCGAAGGTGAGATGGAAGCATGCAGCAAACAGCAAGCAGAGTCACCTGGGAGTCTAGATGAACAGAAGCCCTAGAACTAGGGAGAGAAATAAGAAATCAACCTGCAGGTAAGACTGGGCAAAGATGCCAGGCTGCCCAGTCCCCAGGGGTTGAGTAAAACAGAGGCTATGGCAACCAGCAGTGCAGATGCCTCTTAAAGGGGCCGTGTCCTTGCCTAGACTTGCATGGTGATGAACCTGCTTACTCAGAGCACCAGTGCCCTGTCCGCTACTTGGGGTTCACCAAGGACTTACAAGGGAACACTAAGTTGCCAGAGTGAGGGCAGGAAGTGAGGCTTTCCTTTATGGTAGAATAGATGGTGGTATCCGATCCTCCTCTGTTGAACCCTGTCACCTCCCAGTGAGCAGATGCAATGTCACCATAGCTGAGACATCATCTAACTGAATAACAGAGGTCACTTCACCTAGAGGATTCTCTGAAACTCCACCTCTCCAAGCTCATGGCCCGACCCAAGCCATATTCAGTTGTGTCATCAGCAAGTCCTGTGACACTTGCTGAGTGGCACCAAGACTCACATTGGTGGCAGCTGACCCTGATTTCTGGTATGGCTTCTTGAGGCAACTATAGGCACAGCATTTGTGGATTGCTTGCTGAATCTTAACAGGTGGCCCCAAAAAGGCATAAGCTGAGGCTAAACTTGGCATGCATCTGAACCTGAGTCTTAAAACTGTGCTGCTGAACATCTAATTCTCAAATTCACACTAATAAGACCTAGGACTTAAGAGCTTTGATTAGTACGTAGAAACAGACACAGAAAGGCAGCCAAAATGGGAAGACAAAGAAGCAGAAATCATATGAAAGAACAAAACATAGATCAAGGAAAAATAGAGACAAGCAATCTATCAGATGCAAAGTTCAAAACACTGCTTATAAAGGTGCTCAGTGAACTTAGGGAAAGTGTAGATGAACTCAGTCAGAACTTTAACAATGAGATAAAAAAACATAAAAATAAATGGAAATTATAAAAAGGAAACCAGTTAGAAATGAAGAATACATTATCTAAGATGAAGAGTACATTAGAGAGAATCAACAGAATAAAGGAAGAAGAGGATCGAAACACTGATGTAGAAGATGGTGAAACCAAGGTCACCCTACCAGAAGGGCAAGAAAAAAGTAACCAAGAATATAATAATAATGTAAGGAGCCTATAGGACAAAATCAAGGGTAACAACATCTGTGTCATAGGGGTACCTTAATTAAGAGGGAGAACAAGAAGTAAGTTGAACATATATTTGAATAAATAATAATGGAAAACTTCCCTAACCTGGTGAAAGAAATAGACATACAAATCCAGGAAGCTCAGAGTCCCTCCAAAAATAAACCCAAAGAAGCTCACACCAAGACACAGGAATTAAAATGCTAAAGGTTAAATACAAAGAAAGAATCTTAAAAGCAGCAAGAGAAAAGCAATTAGTTACCTACAAGAAGGTAAGTTACCTTCTTACCATAAGAAGGGCACCTATTTCTCAAAAGAAACTTTGCAGGCCAGAAGTATTGGCACAAAATATTCAAAGTGTTGAAAACCCAGATTCTACAACCAAGAATACTTTGTCCAGCAAAACTATCATTTAGATTAGAAGAACAGATAAAGAGCTTCCCAGACAGACATAAGCTAAAGGAATCATTAACACCAAGTCACTATTTTAGGAATTGTTGGAGAGACTTCTTTAAGAAGAAAAAACAGTATCAAAACATAAATAAAGAATGGTAATAACTAGGTTCCTATTAACGAGTACATCAAATGGAAAAGAATTAAGTGGCCAAATGGATAAGAAATCACAACCTCTACATATGCTGCCTACAAGAGACTCACTTCACATTAAAAGATACACACAGACTAAAAGGAAAGGAATTGAAAAAGATATTGTCTTGATGGACCTAGAGGGTATTGTGCTGAATGAAGTGAGTAAAAAAGAGAAAGACAAACTACCACATAATTTCTTGGACATGTGGAAACTAAAGAATAAACAACAACAACAACAAAAATGGAAACAAACTTATAGATACAGAAAATATTTTAAGGGCTAGTAGATGGGAAGGGAAATAGGGGAATGGTGAAAAAGGGCAAATGGATTAAGAAGCATAAATAGATAAATACAAAACAGTCATGGAAATATAAAGTGTAGCATAGGGAAATAGTCATCGATGTAAAAAATATGTAAGGGAGAAAAACTGATTTAGCCACTTTGTGAGTTATATAGATTTTTAATCACTATACTTTATAATTGAAACTAATATATTATTGTATGCCAACTATGTAATTGAAAAAGAAAACTCATTGAATTGTACAACGTAAATATGAACAAATAATTGTCTATTATACTTCAATAAAGCTTTGAAAAAAAGAAGTACGAATTTGTAGTAACAAAATAGGCATGGGGATATAAAGTATAACATAAAGAATATAGTCAATAATATTGTAATAACTACATACAGTGTCAGATGGGTACTAAATTTATTGAGGTGATTACTTTGTAGGTTATATAAATGTCTAATCATTATGTTGTACATCTGAAATTAATATATTGTATGCCAACTATAATTAATAATAATAAAAAAATTGTATTCAGCCACCATACATGCCCCATTGAATGAAAAACCTCTTCTTTTGCCTCTTCTATCCCAGCCAGGTATTGCTATATATTCACATCTACTTTCTCATTCATTTATTTGCTCATCAAATATTTATGGAACATTAACTCTGTGCCAGATGCTGTTCTAACGCTGGGAATACAATATACATGATCTCTACCTTGTGGAAAGATTCACTGTCAAATAATCACACTGCAAAATAACTAATTGGTGAAAAGGGATGACAAGAGTGACAAGGAAAAGTAAAGGGAACTAGGAAAGTGTATCACTAAAACAATGTGGCCTCGTGGGGTGAGGTTAAGAAAACTTCCCTGGGGAGGTGATTTTGAGCTTGAGTTGAAAGATGAGCAGAAATTAATAGGATTTACAGTGACCAGTTTTTGTGCTAGCTGTATGGGATGCTGAGTTAAATAGGGCCCAGGCAGTAAACAGTACAGCCCTGACTTCATGGTGCTTCCACTCTGGTCTAGGTGATGACCAAACACAATGGCAGTGATGGTACAGAGAGATAGGTGCTGTAGGTAGAAGTGTCTGAGGAGGAGGATGAGGGAATTGAACTCTTACCTGGAATGTTTCTAGGGGCAGTTTATACTACCTGGAGAGTTTGAACTATTCTGAAACATAAGTGGGATTAATGGATGAATGGCATAGAGTGTGGGGGAGAGGAGCAAGGGCATTTTATATAGAGAGAACATCTCATGCAAAAGCTCAGCCTGATGAAGTGACCCTTTGAGAAAGCACAGGTAGCCTTTTGAATCTGAAGAGATGAGACAGGGAAGAGAGGGTAAGATGTTAGATAAAGAAGTGCCTTGTGGTTACACCAACAAATTTAAACTTAATCCCTCTTTTTTTTGGAAATTCTTGAGAAGTTTTAACCAAGAGAGTGAAATGATCAGGTTTGCACCAGAGATTCCTCCTTCCAGCAGATGTGGGCTGGATGAGAGGCAGAAAACCACTTATGAGGCTAAATCAAAAAACACCAAGAGCATGGATAGAATAGAAAGTGCATTTGGGAATGACATTTTGAAAAAGGGTGACTGATTGAATGTGGCTGAGAGGGTACAAGAGGACAATCAAGGAAAAAATTCTTTACTATGATCACCAGGAAGTATCTTTCTGCCATATTTCTTAAGTAATAGGATTCTTGACCAACTGGATTTCTTATCTTGCCTTCTTTTAGAGTCCACCTGCAAAATATTATTGTGAGGAATACAGCAGCAAAGATTCATGATAAACTGATTTAGGTTTTCTAAACATCTTTGACTATAGGACCATTTTTTTTCACCACAGAACATTTATTAGCATCTAAAGTGATCTTCCTAAATTAAAAGCTGAGCATATCAATCTTTGCTTAAAATTATTTAGTGACTTTTGGACAAAGTTCAAATTCCTTGCCTTATACCTTGATGCCTTTATTGAACTAGTTTTTCACAGAGCCCACTTTGTGAGCAATGCTCCAGGATGAAATGTCTTTTCAAGTCTTTTGCAAATTTTATTTAGTTGGTTTTCTACTTATGGAGTTGCAGGAGTTCTTTACATACTTTGACTATTAATCTCTGTCAAATATATGTGTTGAAAATATTTCTTTACATATGTATTTCAAGATGACAGGATTACACGCACATTCAGGTAAATGAGTTTTGGACAGGTTGAATTTGAAATGTTTGACGAATATTCAGGAGCAAACCCCATAAAGACACTATTGGTTAAGTGTCTATATTTCTTAAGAGGACAATATTCTGGTTATTGTCAAGACCTGTGTGTCTGTGCCTTAATTGTTAACATCATTGTCTTCACTTTAGGCTATGGCTAGTTACTAAAACCTAGTAACCTTATCTAATCTATAAAGAACTTGGTTGTGAGAAACAATATATAAGATATTCTTGAATAATTTGCAGCAAATCTATTTTATTTGCTATTCAAGTCTTTACTTGCATCAAGCCAGACCGTCAGATGGTTGCATGCTAGGGTGGTATTGTTTTAGACTCTCAAACACTCATGTTATTGAATTATGCTTTGGTGTTATGTCTGAGCTTCATAGAAGAAAATTGTAAGTCACTTCTGGGTGAAACCTGTTGCTGATTCTAGGATAAGGATGGTGTCAAGGACTTTCTCCAAAATATACAAAATACTACACAGTCAGAATCTCTTTATAAAGTTGTTTTAGCATTTGAAGAGAAAAAAGAATGTTTTTCTCTTGATACCTGTTTTGTTTTTATCTAATGGATGCAATGAATCTGTCAACTTATGTTTCTGATATAAAGAGATAGCACAACCTGTATAGTAATCCCTATACATATTACATGGACTATCTCTGATTTTATAATTTTTAATCTACATTTCCCTTTTGATATTTAAAACCTTCATCAAAGTATATACTTTGTGACCTGTCTCAAATCCTCCAGGGAACAAGGTGAGTTACTTAAAGAAAGCTCAATACAGATGACATTGTGGCAATTGGACATACTGGCTGGAGTGTAGCAGGGAGTTTTTATTTACAGTTATGGATTTGGAAGCTATATGAGTATTAATGATAGTTGAGCTGTGGTGGTAGATGAAGTCAACATGGGATGGTGAAAAGAGCAAAAGGTAGAACCTGGGGAGCATAGTGTAAGAAGAAAAAGAAAGCAAAGGAAACATAAAGTATACAGAGATGAAATATTCATGGAGGTAGGAGCAAGAAGGGATGCGTAGTACCAACAGAAAGTGTTATTACTATAGATGAGGGAAATGATTAGAATAGAAGGGAGAGGCCCACAGTGTCAGTTCCCATGGTGTTCAAGAAAGATAAAGACATTGGGTGTGCAAATATGAAACTTGTTGATGGCCTTAGCAAGTGAAAGATGTAATTTGAAGAAGGAACCCAAGTCAGAAGAAAAGTTAAAAAATACAAAAATGGTAAGGGAAATTTAGAAAGAACAAAAGAAACATGAAGAGGTGGGAAGAGATGAGATCCAAATCAGAGATAGGTTTGGCCTTAGAAAGGAAGAGGGAGACTTTTCTATGAAACATGAGGGCAGAAAAAATGGATGGCTGGCAAAGTCTAAAAAGCTGTTCACGAAATTATTTTTCTTTCTTCCTCATACACAGCTGGACAACATTCTCAGTCTCCTTTGCCATTAAATACAGTCCTATGATTGAGTATCAGCCAATGGAATGTGAGTGAAAATGGTGAGTGCAGCTTATTAGAACTACCATGCACACCCCTCTAAACTCATTTGTATGACTGATGGGATGATGACACCAAAGGAGACTTTGGAAACTACATGGAAATGACAACAGAACCTCCTTCTGTTTGGGTGTCTGAATGTGATGAGCAACATTCTTCATACTTCTAGCCTTTTTCTCCCAACCTCGAACCACTGGACTATTACAGGAGTCAGACATAAATTTTTCTTGTGGGAGTCATTAAATTATTTCAAGCTGTTGTATGTCACAATGGTTATATGCCAAAATTGCCCTGGAATAGAGAATAACTTTGAAAATGAGGTGAGGAAGGGCATCTTTAAGGAATGGTAAAAACCCAGTGGCTAAGAAGCCAGATTTGCAAATAACCATGGAAGAGAGTTCTACGTAGAGCAAAGGAC
Source organism: Macroglossus sobrinus (assembly GCA_004027375.1). Taxonomy (NCBI): domain Eukaryota; kingdom Metazoa; phylum Chordata; class Mammalia; order Chiroptera; family Pteropodidae; genus Macroglossus; species Macroglossus sobrinus. The sequence continues at coordinate 253,932 of PVKZ01000336.1, read as the reverse complement.
AAGCACAGTCTTTGTTAGGCAGGCAGCTCTGCATGTACTGAAACTGTCAGAAGTCTAGTGTGACTGTAGCATAGTGTGTGCATGTAGGGGCAGGGCGGGTGGTGATGAGGGGAGCTTGGAAATTTCAGCATGGACAGCATTGTCTAACTCTCAAGACTATTGCAGCATGTTTGTATTCTCTAAGTATAACAGGAAGCTAATGAAAGATGCTAAGTAGAGGAATGACATGTATGTTTTCTAAAGCTCTTGCTGGCTGCTATATGGAGAGGCGGCAGGAAGAGGGGGTTGTGGAGGAATTGGGATCCCATTAAGGAATCTCTTTCAGTTGTCCCAATGAAAGATGTTGCAGTGATGGTAGCAGATATAGAAAATGGATGAATTTGAATGTAAATTTTGGTGAGTGGACTCAACAAGGTTGGCAATAGGTTGAATGTGGGGACTGAAGGAAAGGGAGGGATAGAGGATGACTTCCAGATTTCTATCTTTATCATTTGTATGGATGGTGGTATCAATTAATCAGTTGGGGAAGACTGGGGAAGATCAGGTTTTGAGGGAGTTATCAAAACAAATTTTGTATATAACTTGATGTGCATATGAAATATGCAAACATACATGTAAGTAGGCAAGTGAGTATAGGAGCTCAGGGGACAGAGAAGTGTGAAAGTAGAAATATGGCAGTCATGAGAGATTTAAAGTTATGGACAAGACACTTAGCGAGAAGAAGGAGGGAGCTCATGAACCAACCCCTGAAGAGTGTTACTATTCTGACACGTAAAAGAGGAGGAAGAAGAAGAGGCTTAAAAGAGGTAGCCAGTGAGGAGGGAGGAGAGCCAGAAAAGGGTGGTTTTCCAAAGCTCACAGAGGAGATTCTTAAAGAAGGGGCTGTGGTACACTGTGTGGAGAGCTGGTGAGAGATCTAAGAAAAATCTGTCCATAGAAATAGAATACTCTTAGCTGATGGTCTTGTCATTAGTGGAACAGGAGAGAGTATGGAGATTCAAAGATGGAGATGAAAGTTTGGCTCACAGTTTAGGGAAATGGGAGAAGGAGCAAATAAGAAACATGGAGAAGGATTGTTGGGCTGATTAGAGACAAAGAATTTGTAATGACTCCTATTTTTACCTTCTCATTGGTGTGAATTTTCTCTGGATAGAAGAACAGAGAAGCAAGATGGTGGGATTGGGGATTTTTTATTTCTTTTTTTATTTTTCATTTTTTTTAAAGAGGGTGAGATGGATGATAAGGAAGTCAAAGATTAGAGGATTATGACAAGAGGGTAGGACTAAAGAGGTTCACTAAGATGGGTGGGCAAGTGAAGTCAGGAGGATCCCGAGAGATTAGGAAACCTGGGGTGGTTTCTAGTTATTTTATTAGGGTCAGAGGACATGGCTGGATGGGTAGGCTAAGAGAACAGAAGTGGGGGCAGGTTACAGGGTAGAAGCAAAGAGAAGTATTGGATGGGAGTGTGAGAGATGACAGAAGTCTAGAGGACCTGAATTCGGGGGCAGAGAGTGGCAGAGGTGAAGAGGGGCAGCAAGCAGCCTGGATAGTTGTTGGCTTCAAGCATTTGTCTCATGAGGATGTTTCTGAGCTGACATGTGGATTATTTTCTCTTGGGAAGACTCTGCTCCTATTGATTCTTCCTTTTGGAGGCAGCCGCTGATGGTCTTTATCTCAGGGTTCAGGTGCCCATTCTCTGTGGGTTGGTGAAACAGGACCAGCCTAGGCATTTGTAACCCTGGCTTTACTGCCTACTCACTAGGTATCTTGGAGGAAAGCATCAAGCTTCTCTGCCTCTATTATCTTATCTATCAAATGAGGATAACAGTATGAGCTTGCTCTCCTTCACAGGGTTATCATGAAGATAAAACAAAATAACATCTGTGAAAAACACTTTGAAAACATTAAAAGCCATGTGCGAAGGGTGGTGCTACATTGAAATTGTGTGTTTCTGATCACCTCCAAAAGACAGGGCTTTATATCTATCTTATCTCTTGTCTTCACTTTTCCCTGGCTTGCCTTTTTCACCTTTAAATTACAAACAACACGATTCTCCATCTACCTCTCACAGATATTTGAACTGTAGACCTGAGCAGGATACAACATGCAAATATTTTGGTCCTATGTTTGCTTATATATTGGTTATTATCTTCATTCAGTTATTCACCAAACAAATATTTATTGCTTTTCAACTATATATTCTAGACACAAACTAGTGACAAAACAATACAGATATAGCCTTTTTTCTCATGGCACAAAGTCTTTAGTGAGAGTCAGACAATTAGATAATCATTATTATACAGGTCATAAAAGGGGTTATAGGAACATCAAAGAACAAAAGGTAGAAACTGAGGAGCAATGTATAAGAAGTGAAAGAAAGCAGAGGAAAAGCCAGACCTGTGACATTAGAAAAGTTTCTGAAAGAGCCACTTAGACTGTAGCGGTACCCAACCTTTCTGGCACCAGATACTGGGGCTCCTATGAGAATCCAATGCCTTATGATATGAGATGGAGCTGAGGTGGTGATGCTAGCTCTGGGAAGTGGCCACAAATACAAATGAAGCTTCTCTCACTCCCCAGCCACTCATTTACTGCTGTGTAGCCCACTTTCTAAAAGGCCACAGACCAGTACCAGTCTATGGCCCAGGGTTTAGAGACCCCTGATTTAGAAAAAGTAACAGAAAGGAATCCTACTACCAGTCTGTTTTCATTATCCATGAAGACAACCATTAGAGAAAGCACAGATTTATAAAACCCACATCTTATTTGGTCATTTTAATCTTCTTTAAATCTTTTTTCAGGGTAAGTGGTGGAAGCTCAAAAACATTCATTTTCCTGCTTCTTCCAGTCCTTCATTGAAGATGATAATAACAGTAAGTTGTTCTGAGGAGAACTGATAGGAAAGAGAAGAGGTGAAACGTAGTGATTCCCTAATCTGGGTGTCAACCCTTGAAGAATTGACAATTGACAAAATTACCCTTCTTGATGACTACTTCCCATCTTAGTCATAACCTGGTACTCTGAAGTCAGCTGGATCCTTCCATATAACTATTTGTTTCATATCACCTTCTGACAGTCTTGCACTGGAAGAAAAGGCAGAGCTTAGATCTTCTGGCTGTGCACAGTGCCTTGGACCAAGTGTGGCCTTAGAAAAGGCAGCTCCAGCTAGTGCTTGGAGCTGCCTCTGGCCCTGGTTTTTCTGCTCTTGCTTGAGCTGGGAGCATAAAGCAAAGCACTATTTGTGCCTTGAGTAAAAGTTCAGATGAAAGGTTTATGTAGGCATTTGCCTATGGTCTACATGACATCTACCAGATCTAAGGTGCCTGAGGTGTCTTTGCTGGAAATCTATTCGAGCTGGGTGGACACTTTATTCTGCCTTTCCCCAGTGGCTGCCCCACACAAAAGCATGCATTTTTAGTCTCCAGCCATCCATTCTGCAGTCAGTGGCTCTCTCCATTGCAATGCTATGGACCAAGACATTTTAGATAAAAATCAACTAAGAACTTAATAAGCATCTTGGCAATTCACATTGTCCATTTTCCGAGCATCTGTGATCACTGTTGCTGTGGTGATTCATCTGTGTGGAGCATGAGGCTTCACTTGCTTTAATGATGCATTTTACATGAATGTGGTCTTAGCTGACAGGTACAAATCCCCCTTGCTTTAATGGAAGCAAAACCTGTAATGCAGCTATTAACTGGTAGTTTTTAATTCTAATGCCCTGTGTTCTTCAGAAATAAATCAACCCTGAGAGAATATGGAATTTAGGTCTGACTAAATTCAAGTGATATTAAATTGTCCTTCTCTTATGTGCTTCCCAGTACAGAGCCTGTCACACTGTAGGGACAGATCCGATGCTGAGTCCTTCTTCCTCTCCAAATGACTGGAAAGGAACCCTCGCCTCTGGACTGGTTTCTAGAGAGTTGTGGGTTTGACGGAATCAACAGAATTTGAAGAAAGAAGTGCTACATTCTCTGGGATTAGGTGACATTGCTGACCACCTGATTATCTCTTCAAGCAGATGTCATCTGTTGAGACCTGGTGTCATCATCCTTCATCTTGCAGGTGTGAGAATCACTGCTTTCCTTTTGTAGTAGTTGGAAAGAAAAGTTTGCATTTCTGTTTCGGAGGCAGTCTGTGGCCTGCTAGTCTTTGCTTATTACACACAGGCCGGCCTAGTGGCTGTTTCTCCAACTCTCCTGAGGTATCAGAGTCATCTGGGTTGTATGTTAAACTGTGGATTCCAGGATGCCAATCCCGTAGTTCTGATCTGGAATATCTGGGGCAGGGTCCTACACATTAGTAAATACTGAGCCTAAACTTTTCAGTCCAGGGCAGCTCTCATAAGACTAAGAAAAGGAACAACCTGAGGCTAGTAACAAAGAGCTGGCAACAGGCAGCAGTGAAAGGCATGCTTTTTGTCATTGCCATGCATTGACTCTGTGTACAATGCTCTGGGTGTCAAGCACTCTAAATGAAGTTCATTTCTTTAACACTTACTAGGTGCCAATCCTTGTGCTATGTGTTAGGAATATAGAAATGAGTAAGAAATAGCTCTTGCCCTTGAAATTCGCAGGCCTGTGTGTATGAGAAAACAGACAAATACAAACCAACTATTATAAATGGTGCAATCATGGAGCACAAACCCAGTCTGAAGGGTCACCGAATAAAAATATTCGTTTATTATAAATGCTTACTATGGGCAGGGCTTTGTCTTACATAAATTAAGTAAGTTCATCACAACAGCCCAATAAGGCAGGAAAGGAAACAGGTTGAGGCAATTAAAGTAGTTTTCAGGAGGCTCCCCAGTCAATAAGCAGCACAGCCAGACTGAAGTTACTGAGGGGCCATGTTTGTAAGAGCTATGATATGAAGTCTTCCTAGAATAAAGGGGGCTGTTGCTTGCTGAACACCTACTGTGTGGGGGGCTCACTTAACTGAATGTTTACAACATTTCTGAGGGTGGCCAGAGCTCTGTAAGGAGAAACACTGTAAACACAAATAGACCAAGCATACTCATCTGGGTGCCACCAGTACACCTCTTGGGTAGAGCTTGAGTGGGTGAAGTTATGCTGGGATGTTGGTTTCTTTGCCTTCCTTGTGGCTGGGAAGGGCCTTGTCACTTTAAGCTCTGGCTCTCTCATCATTTCCCTAACTGTGCTTACAATATAGGACACAGATGACCCTTGTCTCTATTTCCTTGCCTCTTTTAAGTAATTGATGCTGTGTAGATAGATGGCAGCTGTTTCAGCCTAAGGTGACTGGGGATTGCAGTTTTCATGCCCATTCTCTGACCACTTTTGAATGTGAACTAGGTCCTCTCTTCTGCCAGTCCTTTGGTTTGTAGGTTGGTGCTGAGAGAAAGCACCCGTCTGCTGGAACAGGACTTACAGCTTTTCGGTTCTTCATGGTCCATTTTCCATCCCACTGACACACTTTACACACATTTTACCTATTTGGGTTTCAGTTAAAGACACCCTTCTTCATTTCTTCTCTTAAAAATGGTCATGTCTTATGTCCCAAGAATCATGGCTGCTCCAACATTAGCTATGTGTCATCCGTTGGTCACCGGTACCTTGACTTGAAGATGTTTGCAGTGACTGGTCCTTAATGAATGCACAGCTTCCATGTGCTTTTTTAATAATTTGCTATTTTGGGACAATTACAATTATATTTAAAAAGAAAACACTTCTTTTTTCTTTTACTTGGTTCATTAAAAACAGGAAGTCAAAGGTATGAATACCCTTCCTGTGAATCAACAGAGAAACCTTTCTCATCTACACCCATGATTATGTAGTCTGGGGTCACTAGACTCACTACTGTAGAAGTGAAAAGTTGCAAGCTGGACCCTGGGATATTAAGCAGGCAAGAATGGGAGGTGAGACAACTGTGCCTGTTGAACTTATTCACTAAATCAGAGAGGCACTGGAAAGGCACTGGAGAGGCATACACTGTGAGCTGGTATTGAAGGGGGTTGAAGCCAAAGCAGAGACTGTTAGCTTCATTCCAGGAGTGTCATAAATAAGGTGGCAGGCGAGTGCTGACTAGCAGATGATACACTTCAGTAGCAGTCAAACTGGAGTGACAATCCTAGGTCTTTTAGGGGCTAGTGAGACAGATAGCTGGGGGGTGGGGGTGGGGTGGGGTGGTAGGAGATAAAGCTCATTTCAACACCTTGTGCTGAATTGAAAACACATACACTGTTGTTGCATGGACTCATTAGGCCTCACTGATTCGGCCCAGCACTGAGTCACAGGGCACTAATTTCTGATTAGCGATACATATTTCAATATTAACCAGTGAGTCACAAGTATCAAGAAGAAGGGACTGACACAGTTTCAAGTCATCTCATGATGTCACTGGGGTTGAAAGACAGTCTTTTACTGGCTGCTAAGGTTGCTGCTTGCCAGAAAGGAGCCATTCGGCACACTCCTGTCCAAACAGGCTGGTTGGTGTGCCTTTGGTAGTGTCTATCTGCCTGCTTCTTCTCAGGGCAGAAGTAGGATGAGTGAGAGCATGTACAGAGATAGTTTGAAGATCTGGAAACAAAAAGGCCCTCTATACGTTAGAGCTATTCTACCACTTTCCTCTGTCCGAAATAAATAGACATTTTTTTGTGGATGTTGATGGATGCTAAGAAAGCAAAATGGTATTTGTGCCCAAACTTGTGTAATTGCCTTCACTCCTGGCTAGCTTTTACTTGAAACCTGTTGTTATTTGTGGCCCTTAGTCTTGTTCATCTTTTCATTCTCTCATTGAGACTGTATTTAGTGCCTGCCATATGCCATGCACTGTGGCATGAGTTGGAGAGAGATGAAAGTGTATGAACTCTGAGTCCTGGAGTTGTTTCATGGCTGGTGGGAGAGAATGACATATGATCCAATCAGTTTGTGCAACAGATACAGGTGACAAGTAATAACTGTGATCAGAGGTTGGGAAATCATACTCCAGGGGACATTAAGTAAGTACATTGTTTTATTTACTGCCAGATCTAATGTTACACTGAGCTAAATCCCCCTTTCTGTGATTTTGAGTCATTTATCCAGGTTTCTCCCTCTGGAGCCACACAGAGCAAATTATTTTCCTCTTCAATAATGATGGAGCTTTGGCTATGTAAGGATGACTGGCTTTTCTCCCAAGGCTAATAGTCTTGTGCCATTGGGTTGAGACCTGTCTCTGTTTCAATTGCTTTCTTCTGGATATGGTCTAGTTTCTCAATGTCTTTATTGAGTCAGAAAACCAGCACCAATATTCTCGGTTTAGCTGGGGAGAAAAATCATAAAGACAAATACTGAGGAACAATTAAAATAGCGAAATTAAAAGGGACCCAACACAGTGTTGTGTGTGTGTGTGTGTGTGTGTGTGTGTGTGTGTGTGTGTAGTCTAATGTGTGAAAGAGAGAATATGTTTTTATTTTTAATTTTATATAATTCAAAGTCACTTCAAAGATATTTTAGTAAAGCATGATTGATATTGACTATCTTGGATTGTAACATGTATTTCCAGTCTTTGGTATACTCGTGCTAAAGTTTAATTAAGAAAGCTTGATGAAAACATCTGACCTACATTTCTGGGCAGGTACTAAGGCTATCAGTACCTCAAGTCACTCTTGACCTCTAATGGACTTTTCTCTATTAGCTATAACCTTAGCATTCTGGGTGAGTCTCCATTTCTAACTAACTTCCTAATGTCACATATGTGGCTTTCCCTTTGCATAGAAGGAATAACTAAGCCCTGCTCTTATACAGATAGCCACTGAGAAGGCTGGCACAGACAACTCCTGGGCCATTTTGCTCACAGTCCATGAATAATGCACAACCTAAGGAATTCACTCCCTCACTATTCTGAGGAGTGTACAACCTGTGCAACCACACTGCACCTAGATGCAGATCACGTGTGATGTCTGCCTCTAAAACAGAACTCAAGAATCTTGTTTCTAATCTCTCTTGGGAGCTTCTATCAGTGTGTTAGAATTTGCTTGTCATAGGTATAGTAGATTGGTATAGTAAATTGGCATCTGTTTCAACTATATATCTTCCAGAGTCCCTTGCAACTAACATTATGAATATAAAGTAGGGTTCACCAATTATATGCACTCATGCAAGATTTGAAAAGGGGAAATATGACAGAATGTCAGTTTTCTGCAGCTTTGGATACTATTGCTATCAAGCAAAGTCTTATAAAGGCACTGTGTTTTTGTGTAGCAAAATTCTATTGCATAGTCTCCAGCTTCATACCAGAAGAAAGGCAATTGTAGCAGCATGCTGATAGTTTCCAGATCCCACAGCTCTGGGGCTGTGTTCTGGAACTCAGCTGTTCCTGTGACAGCCTGCTGAGTCTCCATTTTCTGTTAGGGGTAGTGAGAACAGCTCCCCTTGTGGCCAGGTCAGCTGTGTAATACCATAAATTATTCCTGGAAAGTCAAATAACAGCCTATCCTCCCAGCCCTTTCAACAATTTTATAATCACTGATTTCCCTGTATTAAAGTCCTTTCTTTTTAAAACAGCTAGAGAGCTTTCTGTTTCCTAAAACTGAGCCCTGATTGGTACATTTATCAAAGGTAATGCCTGAAAGGTGATTTCAACTCTTTTTACCTTAATTAAAAAGTATCTTGTGATTGCTCTTAAAGAGCACTACACTAGAGTTTGAGTTTTAGTTTTAGTCCCATGTCTGCTGCTTATATACCCACCTATGCCTGTGACCTTGCAAAGATCACTCAGTTCTCAAGTCCTTTTCCTTATCTATCAAATTAGGCAAATAATACCTACTTTGCATATGTGAGCATAAGTGGAGAGAATGAATGTGAAATGGGCTTCAAGCAATAAAATGTGACTGTTGTCTCTTTTCTCCTCAGTCTAATATACTCCCCAATAAAACACATTCTCCTCTTTTCACAAAGTACAGTTAGAAAATGTCTATTCATCACAAAGAGAGAAATAATATCAAATGTCCTGCCTCCCATTTCATTTAGGATTCTATAACTATTTTCAAACCAAATGCCCTGAGACTCAAGAGAAAGTTGATATTGATACAATAATTTCTCAATGAATAATGGAAAGTTGGTGAAATGAAGGACCCTTTCAAAATCAGACAACTATCAAAATAGACATTAGTATTACCTAGTGTGTGAACTCAGAGGCTTACAAAAAAGTCCTGTGAAAAAGGATATGGTTTATGAAGTCATATAATACCATGTTGACAGCAGAGCATTCATTCTCTATTCCAATATCTATTGAATATCTGTAATGTGCAAGGCTTTCTGTTAGGCATTGGGCCCGTTCTAGACGTTAAAATAAATACATTAGAAAATATTTTACTATATGTAAATTATGTATCAATTAATCTGACTAAATAAGAAGAAAGACATTGAAACAAATATAACGAGTTACTCATTTTCCATTCCTAACAAAGCCTGTTTGTTGTGTATAATAGACCCACTGAACAGCATGCTGTAATTTGCTCCTCTGTATGGTAATTACTCTTGCCACACCCATGTCTGCCTTTACTCCACTGTTACTTCTCGTGGGAATCTCTTTCCATTTCTTCCTACTTCATTCTCAGCTCCTGTAGAGCCCTGGTCAAAGTTCACCTACTCTGAGAGAGCTCTCTTGTTCTTTAAGTCTAAATTAATCCCTCTCTCTCTCTTGTCCTAGTGATTCATATTTGTTAACCCTAGGATGCATAATTTTTCTCTCATATTTTCTGTTTTAATTATTTAATTAGTTTTTGGTTATTTAGATATATAAGTATAAAATATTTATATATTTTAGTTACCTATTTTAGTTAAGGGAATCTGGCACAGTTTAACACTGGTAGTGGATAAAGTTTGCTAAATTCAATTTTAAATGGATTCTACCAATATTTTACTGTATTGAATAGTTGAAAAAAATAGCCATAAAATAGTTTTCGGTGAGGCCTAAGTGAGAACCAGTACTGTCTCCATCTCTTATTATTTTTTATTCTTTTCCAGCTTCTACCTGTCTACCCTCAACATATGAAGAAGTATGCACCTATCTTGTTAGAAGCAGATAATATATTACAGTGGTCAAAGAGTATCAGAACAATAGGAAATTATATCACCTTAGCTTTAAGTCTAATTGTATACAGTGTCAGATACATGAAATTTCAGGGAGAAAAAGGTGTATAATTTATTCAAATCCTGATTAAAGTCAATAAGCAAAGTGCATAGGTATAATCTATAAAAAGTTGCCCTGTGCACTTCAGAGAATTATTATTTTAGGGGATGTAGATATCACCTCAAATTCAGGGTGAGGGGGAAAGTTTGCAACTGCTTGCCTGAAGAAGTAAATCTGAGGAGTCATTAAAAAATATTGATGCTATTAAATGAAAATGCCATACATTTGTATAGAGTTGTAAAATATCTAATTTCTTAATGTGTATTATCTCATTAGATCCTCACAGTAACCTTGTGGATAGACAGGGCACAAGATTGCACATGAAGAATTGGATTTAATTCAACGATTGTCTTTTTGACATCCTTGAACATACCAAACTCTGATGTAAATGATTTAGAGAAATATCCCTATGTGAAAAATTTATTAGCTGCCAATCTGTTTTAAGATGTCAGACTGTGCCACTAATGAGCTTCATACCTTTTAGTAGTTTACCAGTTAAGGTCAGAATCAGCCATGTTACCACTGAGCAGAAAAAGAAAATGATTTTCTTTGAAATGAGAGCTTTGCTCATATGGATTACACCATTGGCATGAATATGGTCTTAAAGTATTTATTAAAATTAAAGTCAGTATAAAGCAAAAGATACTGAATATGTGATTCTAGGTATCTATCTTTCTCCATTGTAGTATATATTTACACCAGATAGGCATAGAGATGAAAAAAGGTGGGATGCAGATCTGAAATGCTCTGGATTAACGGGTGAGTAAAGATAAAACCTTGTCTACTTTCAGCTCTCTGTTCAGCTGGTGTGATGCCAACTAGAAATCAGCCAGAATATATGATCTTAGGAAAGATATTAGAAAACAACTCTCTTGTTTTGAATAGAGACATGAAATATAAAAAAGGACTTAAAATATGACAGAAATTTTTTAAAATATTCATTTGTTTAGCTTAGAAAATATCACTTTGCTGTACACTGGGGACACACAGAGAACAACATGCTTCTCATCCTTGAAAAGCCCACAAACTAATGAGGAAGATGAACCTGCAAAAAAAAAAAAAAAACCAGTTCAATAAGAATGTCTATAAGAGTGTGGAGGTGAGAGAAATTACCTCTTCGAAGGGTGAGGAAGACTTCTTGGTGATGCTGGAGGATGCAGAGGCTAGTTTAGGTCACTGGAGAGAGGGAAAATTATTTCAGGCAGAGGAAATAGTGTAAACAAAAGCACAGGAGCATGAAAGGTAAGAATGATTTGTTAAAATGGTCAGTGATTTATAAAATATGTGCAAAAATTCAAATTAAGATGGAGGAGATTGCCCATGAAAATAAAGAGAATTTATAAATGATGTTTCCATACTTGAAAAACTCTGGAGAGCACACCTGTAGAGCATTTAATGTATGTAGAATTTGAATAGAAATCTCACTAAAATCAAGGTTCTAATTAAATAGATATGGGGTGCACACACACACACACACACACATTTACAGATCTTCTAACATGCTCCTAAGTGATGCTGATATTGCTGGTCTGCAGACAATTCAGTGAATATGAATAGAAAGTGGGAGGAGGGCTGGTGATAAGCCTAGCACCCAGTCTGAGGCTAGGGGTGTGTGTGTGTGTGTGTGTGTGTGTGTGTGTGTGTGTGTGTGTGTGTGTGTGATTTACTGTGGGCCGGATTTGATGCTGTTAGGCAATGGGTAACAACTAATATTTTCAAACAGAATGGTGACAGCACCGTAATTGTGTTTAGTGACTGTGAAGAGTGGCCAGGAGTAGGTGGAAAAGGACACAAGAATGGAAGGCTGCTGTAATAATCTAGGGACTGGCCTGAATATTAGCAGTGCCAGCAAGAATAAAGAGGATGGGGTGGATTCAAGAGCTATTCAGAAGGTAAGACCGATAAGACATGATGATTGAGTGGGTTGTAGGGTATAAAGTAAAGGTAGAAAAAAGAGAGAATAACTCCTAAGAATCAATCACAAAAATGTGAGGTTTGGTACTGTCATGATGAGGCATGTAATGCAGGAAGAGGAAGTAGTCAGCCTGGGGGTAAAAAGGAGCCTATAGGTCATTCAAACAGAGTTGCTCAGAAAACAGTTATGATTTAGAATTAGGGTCTAGAAGAGCTGGTGCAGATCTGAGCTGAATAGGTGAAGCCACACTACTCAGAGAAAGAAACGGAGAAATGAATTAAGGATTCAGTAAGGGATGGTCCAAGGGGTAGGAGGAAAACAGCAGGTAATATTATAGCAAGTAAAAGCCAAGTGCTTTAAGAAATAGGTCATGTCAATATCAAACACTACAGAATGGTCGCATAAGGATGAGGTAGATGTAGTATCTAAGTATTCAAGATAATTTCAGTGGAGGTATTTCCAGAAGCATTGTGGATGCAGGGCCATAATTAATAGGTTAAGGGCACACTAGGCAGAATGTGATGTCCCAAAGATGTACCTGCTCTAATTCCTGGATTAAGGAGCAATGATCTTTTTGAAGGGGTGGGGAAGACTTCTTGGTGATACTGGGGGCACAGAAACTAGTTTCAGTCAGTGGAGAGACAAGCTTATTCCAGGCAGAAGAAATATCCAAGTGTAATGGCAGAGAGATTTTGCAGTTATGACTAAGATACGGACCTTAAATTGGGGAGATTATGCTAATGAGCCCAATCCAATCACATGAGTCCTTGTAAGTGAAAGATGGGGGAAAGAGTGGGTCAGAAACATGGAATGACCATGAAGATGGATGATGGTGCCATGAGCCAAGGAATGTGATGACCTCTAGAAGCTGGAAATAGTTCTCAGATAACAGCCATGAAGAAAATGGGGACCTTGGCCTTACAAGCAAAAGGAATTCTGTCAATCTGAATGAAAAAGAAAATATTCTCTTCTAGAGCCTCCAGAATAAAACACAGCCTACTGACACCTTGACCTTAGTCTTCTGGGACTCATACCAGACTTCTGACCTACAAAACTGTAAGATAACAGATTGGTATTATTTTAGACAATAAATTTGTTGGTAATTTGTTACAGCAGCAGTATGAAAATAATACAGAGCAGTTAGGATCTAGAGCCATGACAATAATGAAAAGGTCAGCTACTTTTTTAAGATGTTCAATGGTTAAAAATATAAGACTATGAAGCTTGGAAATATATTAATAGGAAAAATTGTGGAGTCACTCTCTTTAGAGTCAGAGTTAAGATGGTTTAAGTAAGAGCTACATGCAAACCTTTGACACTATGCTCTTTTAGCTCTTCACTGAATAAGACTAAATTATGGGTCAGATCACTGTATTTGCTGTAGGGACTGTAACACATCGCCTCTCCGCCCCTCCCCGATTTTATTTATTTATTTACTTTTTAATGACAGTTTTAGATTCACAGCCAAACTGAGCAGAAGGTGCAGAGATTACCATATATTTCTTCCCTCCAACATGCAGGCCTCCCTACTACCAACATCCTGCAGCAGAGTGGTTCGTTTGTTATAGTCAGTGGCTCTGCCTTGACACCTCATTGTCACCAAAGTCAATCGTATACACTAGGGTTCACTCTTAATCTAATACATTTTTTTAAACCTAAAAATAGAGAGATTCCACCAGCAACCTTTTGTTACATCGATTCCCTGCTGTAATCACTCCATAGGTCATTGGAGCCCACACTGTGGCTTGATAAGAGTGTACACACGCAGTCGTAAACACCCTTAATTTTTCTTGCTATGGTCTCCTTCCGGGTCTCCTGCTCAGCAGTTTGACTATTACAATAAGTGCTTAATGTGTGCTTTAGCATTGTTGTGGTGTCATTTAGATGATCGCATGCTGAGCCGACACAAGCCAGAGGTCGCAAGCTCATTAAGGGCTCATCATTATCAGCTTGCTGAGGATCCAGTTGATAGAATGATGGTAAGCCTCAGTTGGTCCGCTGAGACATGATCCTCTTCGTGCTCTTTTCTCATGTGGTCCTGTTCCTTCATATTCATTCTGTCGCATATAAATGCTGTCACTCTATAATGTTGGAAGCAAATGTGTGGCCTGGCACACAGCTTTGCCAGTGTTGCACATCCCTGGGGAACATAGAAATAGCAATCGGTGAAGAAATCTTTATTGCCTTTTAATGGAGAAAGGGTTTGGGGCACTGTAGTGATGGTCATGGGAGCTTTTAAGCATCTTTTTCTGTAATTATATACATTTCAGTGTACCTTTAAATTTCTCTGGATGTTGCAATTGTTCCAATTATATACTCATTTAGTTTTGAAAGAAGGTTACTAGAAGGTCTACATTTGATATATATTTAGTATGCACTAAATATAGCATTCAATACCACCCTATTGATTTCTTATTGACACTGATAAAGGTCTATAACTCTAAAAAGCCCTTCTTTTACTTTTCTGTATCTATTTATATGTTTCTTTCCCATCTATCATATGGACTAAACATTTTTTATGATCATCATTCAATTCAATTATTAGACATACCACAGTGCTGGGCACTGGGCTGATAATAATACTTCTAATAGTAATCATTAGTCTAATTCTCTCTCATAGGTGCTCTTGGGGCCAACCAGGTATTCACAGACACATGCTTGGTTTTATGGAGAACATGCATGGTACATGTATGGTCTCTTCCTCTACAGAAAAGAAATAGCTCAACTGGTAGCCTTAGAGCCTCCAAAGAATTCCCTTTATCTCAAAGGGGCACAATTATTATGTGAAGGATGTGAGAAGATATCACCTGTGAGCTGCTTACTCATCAGGTTATACTCTGTGTTGTGTATATCCTTCTTATTTTAGCTGTCTTGAGTCTCCTTATCTTAGGCAGTGGCTGTGTCAGTCTTTTGTTATCAAGCATATCTGGTAATACAGGTACTGAACAATGCAAGTAAATTCACAACAAATTTTTTGCCAGCATTTGCCCCAGATCTTTGGGACCAAATTTTATTTATCCATCCTCCTACAAAGTTATCTTTTTACCAGCAACACTAACATACCCTTCCCCCATTTCTCTGATGGTTTTCTGATGTTTGAGGCTTGAAAAAATTTATTTATGCATAGATTTAGTGGATAACATTCATTAACTACTGTGAAACAGGAATTTAACCAGGCAATGAAGATACTTAGTTGAATAAGACATTGTTTCTATATTCAAGAAGCCCACCATCTGTGACTTATTTTTAATTTATGTTGCCCTAAGTTTGGGGCATTTGATTGACACATGCTAAATATCTCATTGGATGGTCTCTCCTGAAGGAGTAGCTGATGCAAGCTGGGGTCAAGTTGGATGTCTGAGCTTATGTTTCCTTTCTGAGAGTCAGAGGCATCCTGGGTGTCTTCTGGTGGAATGCTTGAAAGTAAGCCAGGAATGTCCTCATTCATCTTTTCTCCTGATCTGTAAGTGCCATATTGACCTCTGTAAAGGCCTGTTGTCAGGTGAGAGATCTGATGGACACCTAAGTCTCAGAGAAGCTGTGATCTTGTATCATTACTGTGATGGTTAGATGTAGGCACATCTTTAAACATAATCATACATGTTGGGTTTGAATATTTTCAAAATTAAAGCATGGACTTTTGTTTTATATTCCATTTATATAGTACATACAGTACCTAACTCAATACTACCTGTTACTAATTTGGATAACTCTACTGATTAAAATAATTTCTTCTTTTATTACATATACCCCTGTGTCAGTGATATAAAAACTATACAAATAGATCAAATATATGAAAACTTAAATGTTTATATTTATTAAAATAATTTTTATATTTTAAATTTAACAAAATTATTTTAGAACGTTACCCATAAGTGAAGGAATATGTGTGAACACTTTCAAGTTGATCTGTCTACATCTGAGCAATTGTAGGTACTTTGGTAGTGATTATTGGTGAGGAGGAAGAAACGAGGAAAGTTGCAGAGGGAAGAAGTCAGGAGATATCTAGGATGGTTTTGAATGTTCAAGTTTGGTAGAGTAGATTGTGTTAGGGCTGGCTTTTGGGACTCTGCAAGTGAATACTGAGAAAGCAGGGTCTTGGTGCTTGGGCATGAATCCCTGACAGAAGAGATATGGATGAATGGCTTGGGCAGGAGTATGATCCAAGAAAATATAATTTGCCTTCTTTTTATTCAGCTTCACTCTTAGCAGAGCAATAATGACTGGCTTTTGTTCAGCTTGTTCCTCTAAAGCTCAGAAAATGGGTAGTCATTTTCCACCAATTTTGTTGTCGATAAGTTTATATCCCTGACTGGCTAAGGCAAGCTAGTAGCCTCTCCTGATCTCATGTGCTCTGTGCATTCTTGGGCGGGAATCCTTCCCCTCTCACATTCAGCCATGGAGACCCATAACTACTTCCTCTTAAGTCTGAGGCTTTCTTGGCTCTGAAAGCTTTCTAGATTTGCTGACATCACCCTTCTGTGGGAGAGGATTGGCCTGACTGCTGAAAACGTTCATGCAGTTGAACAATTTTTATTAAGAAAAAGGAAAAGAAAAACAAAACTAACTCAATCAGACACACCTTCAATGGCCATTGTTGGGCACTTGGGCTTGCAGTTCTATGCCATGGGCAGAAGAGGAAGAGGTGACCCTGGGAGGCATTTCCTTAGCACAGGTTAGAAAAAGCCTGGCAAGACTAGAATTGTTAAGAGGAAATAAAAAGCAGTGCTATCCTTCCAAAAAGAGTGATTCTGAGTAAAAGATGTAATGACAGGAGCCAGCAACTAGGAATTTCAAAACAAAACAAAACACTATTATCACCACTGAACCAGCCAGTGGCTTCCTTGAATCTAAGGGTTGTATCCCTCGTCCCACGTAAAAAGCCAGACATATTCACTCTTCAGCAATGTTTCAGCATCCTCTTTTGGTGATTTATTCCAGTGCTGAAAATTCCTCAGTCTGGAAAACTTTTCTCACGTCTAACCCAAACCCCTCATGCTGCAGCTGAAGTTCGATTGTTTCCTCCCCTGTTCTGGTGGAGATGGGAAAGACCCCGTCACCCTTTCCTCCTCAAGAATCTTTCAGACACTTGAAGACTTAAAAACAATTCTTATTTCCTCTTGGTCATTCTAAACTCCTCTTCAAATCAGTGAATTCTGGAGCATCCTTGTCAAATTTTTATGTTTAGGAGAATAATCTCTAATTGCTAAGCAAAGTAAACATGCAGAAACAAACTCCCTTGTTCTGCTTTGTCAAGAAAACCCCTGTGCCCTGGACTCTCCATTTCCAAACAGAATTCAGCACACTGTTAAAAGAGTATTTTGTTTTCCCTTTTCTGGAACCCATTGTTTATTGCATCAAAGACAATAAGTGGTTCATACAGCTGCAGTTGTCAAAGTATTAAACTTCTCGTGCAGGTCCCCATGAGCTCTCAGAAAGACTGCCAAGTAAGGTGTGTGTACGTCCCATGTGTCTTTGTGTAAAGATTGGAGGTTGGGCTTGGGGCTGATGACACCCTTCTTTCCAGCTTAAAGCCTTCCCTGCCTCTTTCTTTTAAGCTCAGGAGGCTGTCCTCACAGTGATGCTCACACACTGAGGAACTGAAAAATTGTTGGCAAGATCTGGGGGAAAGTAAGCCAGACTGGGCGGGGAGAGCATTCCATTATTATAACACAATGCCATAATAGGATACAAAATTCTTTTCATACTAATTCTTATACAATAGGAATCTTAAATCTTGAGGAAGAAGGTAAAACACAGACCTTTATTGTGTTTTTTTTTGCAACCAAAGTTATCTTATTTATCTTGGGGGTACTCTCTATGTATCTTAGCTGCTGGGCTCTGCTTTTAGAAATGGGTGGGCTTCTCCTGAAATGGGGAGTGTGGCACTCTCTCATACCAACCAGCTCAGAACCTTCTTCTGGAGGCCTTCCATACATGGCTCAAAACCTGGCAGATAATATGGCTCTTGGGAAACCGGCCCTGCTTGAAGGCTGTACTCATTCTTGTTTCCCCATAACCAGAGGTCCTCGGAGCATGAAGACAAAATATGCCAGGTCCCCTCAGAGGATGAAATTTGCAGTGCCTCAAAGCCGCTGGTGTAACATTGATCTCAGGGATAAAATGCTCACCTCCAACACCCTGCCACCCACTCCTGGGGTGTTGGCATGATACTCACCCAGGCCTGGTGAGGACAGGGTGTCCTCCTCCCTGTGCCACTCGCCTGGGGCCTTACAGAGCTGGGTGCATAGCTTGTCAATGTCATTGACAGGCTGAGTCACAGACCAGGCACAGACGCTGGAACCCAGAAACTTGGATGCTATTTCTAGCTTGGCTGTGGTCCCCAACTTTGATTTCCTAACATGGAGCCTGGGTAGAGAAGTCACTGGGCAGGTGCTTGGCTAAGAAGCCAATTTGGGTGGATACATAGGAGACATGGAACTATTTTCTTCATAAAAGTGTAGAAAATGAGTTTAACAGTCTTTGTGGCCTGGTATACCCCAAGTATAATCTCTGACTTCAGCAATGGTAGGAAATGAAATATATTCAAAAAACCTCTATGAATTCTGTAGCATTCCAATATATCTCTGAGAGTAACTTAAATTCTCATCTTTAATTCACTGTTGTTTTTAATCACTGAGCATATATTTATTTAGAATATTTAATAAAAGCCTTTCATAAAAATTTCCATAAACTTTAAGTGTAAATAAACGACATTCTCCAAGCCCTGCAACTCCCCACAAGATCAATTCCTTTGTCATTTTTTTTAAAAGCACCCTGCAAGGTAGGGAGTGCTTGGACAGTATTTCAGACTCTCTTAATAACATCTTGTGGGGAAATTCTGACACATTTTCTTATTTTCGGTTAGATTTATACTTGCTCTTTGAATGAAAGGAACTCCATATGTAAATGCAATTATTATTCTCTAAAATTCTTATGTGCAGTTAAGCACCAGACTCTCCTGGGCTGTTTACATGATTCAGGCCTGGATTTTAACAGTGAATATCAATTAGGAATAGCAACAAAATCTATTTAAAAAATTAACACTGCTAAAAAGGACCTCTGGCTCCCAGAGGTTACAATCCTAATGAGTTGGTACTCCTTCTGATTAGTAAGAAATGGGTCTGGCACCTTCCACAGCATAAATACCCTGCTTCTGGGCCTGCCCAGAAAATGCTTTCAGAGGCTGAATTTTCTTCCAGATTAGTGAGCTGGCAGTGGACAGTAGAGGACATTCCATTGAAATCAGGCCACCAGGAGCTGAAGACAAAGACAACTGATGCAAGTACACCAAATTGGAGTGTCTCTAATCAGATATATTAAATTCACCATCATTCTTGATAGTTTTAATTGGAAGAAAGGGCAGCTGTACCCTTCATTTTCTAAGCATTTTATTTAGTGCTCTGAGGAGAGAGGCAGGGGAGGGGAGGGAAAGCAGGATGGGAAGGGAAGAATAGTAGAGAAGGCTAAGAAAGTTACAAGAAGCTAATGTCTTTTGTCTTAAAAGTAAAATAATTTTTCATGTTGTCGAGACCCACAGTGAGAGTTTCCTGAGCCGTCATTCATGGAGAAAAAAACCCAAGATATGCAGTTTATAAATCATGTTTATAGCAAGCAGACTGGGGAGCTTGGAAGACTTGGGCAAAGAGAGACACAGGTGACAGATGTTAAACAGATTTGCTTCACTGGTTCCAAGAAAGCCTGCTCAGTTGAGTATTTCTCTCACTGACATATTTGTGCTTTATACAAGAGAACTTAAATTTAAAGACATTTGGGGGAACTTATCTCCATTCCTTCATAACCTTCCTGGATTAGAACAGAATTTACAAAAGACATTTTTCACCATGTGAGCAATGGGATTCAAAATTCTAGTTAAGAAACCGATGGCTCAACCTATTTTTTTTCTAAAAGAGTTAATCAGAAAGTCCCAGTGTGATGTTTCCTGCCCAGAGTGCAGCACAACATGCAATGTCTTGGGACACACCTCTAGCTTCAAAGGAGAGCTTGGGTAGGTGATGTCACTTCCTCTGTTTGCCGACTTGATAACAGGATGAACCTGAAAGAGATGAACCAGACATTCCACTGTGTTAATTAATTATTCCACTCCACTGTAAGGCAGGGCACTTAGGTAGACATTGTTTTTGTACTTAGAGTTTTGCACATACAAATGCACTTCGAAAAGAAAGAGGTCTAGGAATTGCTGCTCAGGGCTCACAGGCTCACACAGGCTAATGTGAGTCATCCAGAGAAAAGGCTTTGGAAGCTGGTGCCTGTTACAGCCTGAAGCCAGCCTGTTTCGGAGCTGGAATGTGAAAGGCAGCTGGCTGTGTCAAAGGGGCAGAGAATAAAGCAACAGTGTAAAATGAAGACACAATTCAGCAAAGAGAAGATGCTATTAAAAATAGTTTCTGCTCCTCAGGGAGCTTCTTTTGGAGGGCCCTCTTTTGGAAACAAATGATTCTATTCTGCTTCATAGAAAAAAAAAAGGTGGGAATTCCTTTCAGAAAAGTTGTTATCAGACTCTTTAAATGTCCTCATTTGGAGAGAATCAAAAGGAATGTGATAAGGCAGTGTCTATATACTCAGGGCTTTGTATCAGGCGACACAATGCAGGCTAAATGAAGCTCTCAGTTCTTTGGACAAAATCTAAGAACTCAGTCAAATGGCTCCTGCTGTATACTTGGCCAGCCAGCCCTTTACGGAGGTTCTTTCCTTTACCATAAGACAGCTGGGTGAGGCTGGCTCAGGGAGGGAAAGAAAATGCAAGTGCATTCCGACCCAGGAACCACGTTCCCTCCTTCTATCACACACAATGCCTTTTTGTCCCTGTGGCCCGCATCCCTCAGGGCATGGCCTGCACTGGGTGGAGGTCATTGCTAGGGAGCTGCTTAGTTCCCTGCCTCATCATCTTATGGTTGCTATGCAAGGGTGAGCCTTCTGGGCCAGCTTGGAGTCACATCCAGAGCTGGCAGGCTCTGGGGAGGTGACTACTGTTCTTAGCTTGGGTCTGGGTGGTGCTGAGTATGGCTGTCTCTTCCCACTTGTGGCGAAGGCCTGGAGGCAGGAAGGAAGGCACACAGTTGCTTGTGAAAGTGTGGAGGACACAGAGAGAGCTCAGGGCTAGAAGCTGAAAGAGTTAGTTGCAGCCTAACTCTATCATCAAATTCACTGAGCAAGCTTTAGGCAAGTCACCTAACTTTGCTGTAGCTTAGTTATCTCTGCAAAATTAGAGGATGGGTGAGATGATGTCCAAGGTCTCCTTTAGGTTCAGTGGCATATACCTCTCAATAATAACTGAGGACATTGGATGAGAAACAACATGGGCTTCTGAGTCAGATGGGCCTCAATTTGAATGCTGATTTCACCACTATGCAGTTTTTTTCAAGTTGTAAAACTTGTTTCTCTTTTGAAAACATATTGAGTTAAATCATATCTACCTTACAAAGATGTAGGAATTTAATGATCCAAATTATAAGAAAGCATCTGATATGATCCCTGACACATATTATGTACTTCTAAATATCAGCTTTCCTTATAGCCTATATGGTATTGACTGTCAAAAGATAAGAGTACTTAATAAAAATATGCATTAATCTAAGGAATTAGAAATAAAAAAAAATATACAGCATTTTCATGTGTTAGATTAGTAGTTCCTAGACATTTAAATTTCAGAGACAAGTAAAATTAAGGGGAAAAAACATAATTAGGATTGATTGCAAGGTTGAGTTGTCAACTTTTTAAATTTTGCTAAATAAGTTGGTTAATAGACAATTCTCAACTACTGACATCATCAGTTCAAAAACTAAAGGCCATAATAGACCAGTTTTTACCAGGTAAAGACACTTAATCTTCATTAAACTGACATATACATCAACACATGTATTTTTATTATACATAAAATGTATGTAAATGTTGTTTTTCCTTTTCCTTTTATTGCAACTTAAAAACCAGCTCAAAATGGCCCTATTTTGTTTAATGAGATACTGAGTTACTTTTCAGAGACAACAGTCCAAAATCTCAAGTCATGCAGCCAAAGCAAGTGCAGAGAACTTTGACCTTGAGCTGCTCTCCCTCCATTCCAAGGAATCAATGGACCAGGACATAATAGGAACTTGAATACTGGAACCCTTTCAGAAGCCGTTGTCCAGGAAGATCTGGTACTGAGACCTCTTTACCATAAATGGCCAAGTTCCAAGGTCCTTTAATTAAAACTTGCCCCACCAGCACTTCTACAACCTGTTCCCTCTACCTCTTAAAAACCCTTAACCTAGTCCAGGAAGCAAGATGGACTTGAGGCACTAGTACTTCTCCCATCTTCTCAGTTGGCCACTTCTTGATCAATAAAACCTTTCCAACTCCAAACTCTGATGTTTTGAGTTTTGGCCTTTTGAAGCTTCAGGCACACAAACTTGGATTTTCATAACATAATTTATAATTTACTGTGACTGGGTGACAGTTTGTCCCATTCTGACACCAACATGGGTTTGATCTTGGGAAACCATTGTCTTAAAGAATAAATTTAGCTTATTTGTGTTCCTTTATGTATTCTTGTAAATTAACCTCTGCTATTTTATTTTCACTTTTCCCTCTAATCTCCTTGCCTCTGTGTATACAAACACATACATTTTATTTATGTTGCTTTAGTCTCCCCAATCTACCCAGAAATTCCTAGATGTGAGCAAAATGCTTGCCAAGTGACATAAATTTCAATTCTATACTCTTTCTCCCTCCCACTTGAAGTGATGTTTCTTAGTAGCACACTCAGACTACCTCCAGGAGAGAGGCCCTCCTTTCATGGGTCCCCATAGCATTTCAGGGCTGCCCAGCTACACTGTCCCTTCTGAGCAGACTACAATGACACAGAAAGTGAAGGAGCTCTCCCGCTCTCGCCGTCTTGGGGACCCACTTTGCATGTGATGTCTAGTGGGCTTCTGACCCTCTCTTGCTCTCAGCCACAACCTCCTCTCTGTATTGACTCAGCTCTCGGGAAAGAATGTCTTTTGAGTCACTCAACTGGTCCCTTGCTCCTTTCTTTCTTAGTATAAGGCAGGAGGCTACTTCAGAGCAGGTGCCTGGGCTGCTTTTCGCTAGTTGGGAATCTGGGCCATCGCCCCAAGTGTGGTGGCATCCCAAGAAATGCTCATGGAGCAGGAGACAGGTGGGAAAACTGGACAGTTCTCCGCCTCCCCCTGATTCAGATTTCATACTGTGGCCTCATGTGTTATGAATTATAAAAATGCCAAACACACCCACAATTAAATATAAGCACCAAAATCCTCTTGAATGCCAAGTGTAAGTGACTTTGAAATGCTCTCTCAATTTGTGCTGCCTACACACAGCTTGCTTCCATAAGTGTCAACATGTCATAGAGCTCGTGCTAACTTGCTCTCTCTCTACTAACTTGCTTTGTTTCTGGTGCTTTCCTTTAACCTTCTGCTGCCAGGAACTAAGGTTGTGCTGAGATCACAATTTCTCTGCAAGAGGATTTACCCTTCTTGTACTCGTGTTTGGTTTTCATGGGAGGTCTCTCTATGGTCAGGGAGGAACACTCAGAAAAAATCCATTAGGTACAATATCAAATCTTTTTCTGGGGTGATAGATGTTACTCACTGAAATCTATAGCCCCCTGGAGCTGAGTGTGGCTCAGCCTGGCGGTCCAGCTGTTGCCTGGCCACACAGATAACCGAGCACAATGCCACCTCCCTGCCCACCATCTGGGCTCAGGTCCTATACAATATGCAAATCATAGCAGTGTTCAGAGAGAAGCTAGGGTCTTCTTCTCTCCTGCTCCCTCCTCCCCCAGGCCCTGCTGTTTAGCAGAGTCTAGTTCCTGCAAGGTGTGGTGAAAGATGCCAGCAAAGAAGTAGGGTGGGGTCTGCATTGAAGCCAGGCTTTATCTTTTGGGGGGGCTGGTGAGTCTCTTTTGAAGAGATTTCGACCATAAAGAACAACAGTGCTTGTTTTTCATTTGGGAGGCTTCAGTTCTACCAAGAAGCCTCTTAGTGTTAGGAGGCTCACTGAGGTCGGTACTCTCTCCCTTCATGTGGTTTGCAGTTCTCATGTTTTACTGGTTTTTGATGTGGTAGCTGTAGCCAATGAAAGCAATTCCCCTCCTCCCTGCCCCCAGTCCCGGTTCAAAGTTATAAACTGAGAGGTTTTTGGTTTCTATCTTCAACATTTCCTCTCTTTGACGTCTCTGTAGGGCCAAGAATTTCATTTTCTCAGTCACTCCTAGAAGCTTCAGCTCTCATTATGTCCTTTGCTCATTAATGGCATCAGTAGTAAACAGTGGAAGGGACCTGGAATCAGGGGCATGGAGCCACCTGTCTTGGCAGATAGTCCTGAGTGCAGAACAGGTACCAGAAAACATGTTAGGAACTGAGGACACAAAGTCGAATCCAGCAGAGACCCCCACCCCGCATCCCAAGGGGGCTCTCCGACTTTCCTGGAGACAGAGGTTCTTTCCTTTACCATGAGACAGCTGGGTGAGTCCAGCTCAGGTAGGGGAAGAAATTGCCAGTGTATTCCTTTGAGTTCACTCTTGAATGCTGCCAACACCCTTTTAATTGCCAAATCCAAAGTTTCTTTTCAGTTCTTATACTTCTCTATCTCTCCCCAGTTCTGGGCCTGTTGATTACACCTTTTATTTTACTCTAGAGATACTTATTAAATGGCTAATTCATATGCCATGGGGAGTGGTACAGGTTGATGGTTAAAGGCAGGTTCTGGGGTCGTAAAATCTGTATTCTCATCCAACCCTGATTTGTCTTAGATATATGACCCAGGTAGTTATGCAGGCTATCAGGGGCTCAGTTTCCTCACCTATTAAGTGAAGTTAATAATATTACCTAATCCATAAGATTTTGTGAGGATTAGATAAGCTAATATGGGGGAAATGCTTAGAACAATGCCTTGGTACATAGTAGATACTCAGTAAATGTTGGCTATTATTATTATTGTATTATATTATTACAGACATTTTACTAAGCACTAGGAATACAGCTGTGAACCCAATACTTGTGATTTTTTTTCCTTATGAAGTTTACAGGCCAGTATATGGGAGATAGCCATTCAGCAAGTGGGTGCCAGTGTGTTAATATAAAAACAGCAAGCACAGAGCTATGCTTCTGCAACCTGCTACTGCACTGTTCTATTTCTCAGATTCTCTAATCTTTCTTTCTGTACCTTCATCACTGACTTGTCTTTCTCTTTTCTTTCACAAAGTAGTGACTCCATAAGATTTTGTAGTTATTTCTTTCCTATGTCTCCCACACCCACCCTAACTTTCTAGTAGAGCTACCAGTGAAACCTCAAGATTAATCAAAGGCTTTAAATCTTCTCCATCAGAGGTCATCCTAGGGTAGAGGTGGGGCAATATAAGAAAGTGCTTAAATGCAGGCTTCCTTGTGGAGAGATGGCTTCAGATGACTGGCCTCACCCAGCAATCAAACCTCCTGCAAGTCACCTCACTTTAATATATATATATATATATATATATATATATATATATATATATATATATACACACACACACACACACAGACACCCCCATGTAAACACATGCATACATATATACACATATATAAACATATATATGTATATGAAAGATCTCAACTCAGTGCCTCATTCAATGGTAGCTCCAGCTCTAGGTCTGGCTGTTTTTATGAGCATCCTTGTGGGGCATGGTTATTTCAGCACAGTTTCTGGAATACATAAAAGCAGCCCTGTACAGTGCAAGTCAGACTTGTGTTGTTACTAAGCTAGGAATATGGGAAGCAAAGTTGACACAGATTGGCTCATGTTCTTCAAGAGTTTACAGTACAAATTTATGCGTAGGTGACTCTAATGCAAGCCAAACTCTAGAAGAATATCAAATTGAGGACACATGTCTGGACCCTCAGAGAGAAAACAGTTCTGCTCAGGCCATCAGGGAAGGCATATTAAACTTAGCCCCTTGAGTTCAGATTAACAGAAAAATGCTGATGGGGGAGATGAGGGTGGAGAAAAGGCATTCTTATCAGAAGGCAGAGGAAAATGTTGGAGCAAATGCACAGATTTAGGCAACTGCCTGGCAGATTTGAGCTCTAACCAAGGTGACTGGTGCATACCAAACACAGAAGAACAACATCTGAAAGGCAGGCTGGAGTTGTAGTGGAGGGTTTTTAGGCTGTTAAAGGGGTTTGCAGCTGACCACACTTTTGAGCTAAAAATATGTTGTCCTAGAATGACTTGAAGAATCTATCAGAAAGATCCTAACTTGAAAGGAAAAGAAAAATTTAACAAAAGAAAGAGGGTTGTAAAGCAGACTTGCTAACCACTACACTATGGAACAATGTCAAAAGAAAGAGGATTGTAAAATAAGGAAATAAAGCTGAGTTGAATCGTGCCAGTGACAGTACCTTTTTTGTTTCTACTGGCAAATAACTTTGTCATTAAGTCAGAAAGTTGTGGCCACTACCATAAGATTAATATTGTCAACAGATTTCTATGTGTAATAGAAACTTTAAACATTTTTTATTACTTAAAAAAGAGAAACATGGAGCCAAAGCCACAGATTTGGTGTTATTACGCTTTGGTATTTGAGCCTGGCTATGTGAGAAAATAATCTAAATCCCAGTCTTTCCTCTATCTGACCCATCTTTTGTTCCAATCTGCAGCTTCCAGTGGCTTCTCATTACCTAATAAATAATTTACAAACCCCTAGGCATGGTTTACATCCTGCTTTATGCCTTCAACCTTTTCCCTTGTCACTCTTCTCCATGCCCTTATTCCCTGGTCATGTTTAACTCCTTGCAGATGCTTGAACCATGCTATGCAATGCTCTTCCCTTTTCCCCTCTATTTTCTTGGACTGTTTAATCTCTCCTCTCCTTATCCAAAGCCCTGTTCTGATGCTACTTGCTCTGACAAGGCTTCCTGATCTCCTGTCTCAAGTGGTGTCCTTCTTTTGTTCTGGCATAGCAACCTGTGCCTATCTTCTACTGTGTTGCAATTGGTAATTTAATGGACCATTTTCCCCACATGCTTGTGAGCTTCTGAGGGCAAGAACTACTCTTATCCAATATCCTCAGTGCCTGGCATATCATGTGGAAAGGAAAAAATTTCTGAATTAAAGAAGAGCAATCCTAGAAATCTAAACCACTGTATTGTTTTCCTCAAGATCACATGAAGATATTTTAGGGCCTGGAGACAGCATCTGATCTTGAATACTTAATATAAAAGAAAGAAAAGAATGCATCCTGAGAATGCTGAAAAAGGAAGGATCCTCTTGAGGATTTAAAAAGTTTCAGCTTTAACATCAGCCAGTATACAAATATAGTCTCGAACTCCCTGCTTCAGAATCAACTGGCCTACCAGCTAAATATTCATATTTATGAGCATTTGCTTTCTATCTTCCCAATTAAATTCCTGGAGGGAAGGACCTTGGGAACTGACATTTTTAACACTTTCTTCTGGTGATTCTGATCTATCCTTAAGACTTAGAATCTCTGATCCAGGCAAAGTCTGTCACTAACATAATCTTGGTAGATATAGAATGAAAGTGGGCATTCAGAAGTGACAATGCACATCGATGCAATAATTATGGTTCAAGAATTCTTAGCAAGGCTCAAACACCTAGAACAAACTGTATATAATAGTCTCTCCTTATCCGTGGGATGTGTTCCAAGACCTACAGTGGATGCTTGAAACCATGGATAGTACCAAAACCTTACATACTATGTTTTTTCCTACCCATACATACTTATGGCATGGTTGAATTTACATAGTGGCACAATAAGAGATAAACAACAATAACTAATAATATTGTGTTATAAAGTTATGTAAATATGTAAGTTATGTAATAAAGTTATGTAAATATGGTTTCTCTCTCTCAAAATATCTCATTGCACTTTACTCACCTTTTCACTTAGAGGAAGCACTTTATGGCCTTTCTTTGGCGTATCTGATCACTAGCATAACTACTCTTGTGCTTTGGGTTCATTATTAAGTAAAATAAAGATTATGTGGAGACAAGCACTGAGATACTGAGATATTCGATCTAATAATCAAGACAGCTATTAAGAGACTAATGGGCAGGGAGTGTATACAGCATGGAGACGCTGGACCAATGAATGATTCACATCCCAGGCTGGATAGAACTGGTCAGTGTGAGATTTCATCATACTACTCAGAATGGCATGCAATTTAAAACTTGATAATTGTTTATTTCTGGAATTTTCTATTTAGTATTTTCAGACCATGGTTGACTGCGGGTAACTGAAACTGCAGAAAGATAAACTGCAGATAAGAGAAAGACCACTATGTTTTTCTGAATGTCATAGGAGGGCATATTGACTTAAAACTAAAACCTCTCTGCTACTTCCTTCATTCTGTGATATATGAAAAAGTTATAAAACAAGGAACAAAACCAAGATTTTTGAATGTCATATTATCCTATTAGGATATTGGAACTAATGCTATAGACAAGAGCAGTCAGAAGAGCTCGAGAGATGAGGGGATGTTGTTAGAAATAGCCCTGCCATGAGGGAGCAAGGAAGGCCTATGTCCCTCAGTTTGTAAACAAAGCAGCAGAACCCTCTGCAGGGACTTGGGGTTACAGATATTTGCCACTTTCTGGTTCCAAAGAGTAAATCATAACTTCACAGAAATGAGTTCTCAGCCTCCTAACCAGAAGGCTTCCATCAGGCTGTGAATTCCTCTCAGGTTGGAGAAGATGGGAAGGAATTTCAGGTGTGGTGGCTCTGGTGACACTCAGGTAGGTAGGAGAGACCAGTGCCTCCCACTGAAAAGAGGAGGAAGAGAAGACTAAAGACAATCAGTGAGACTTTTCCTGCTCTGCTTCTCACTGTATGAGAGGGCTGAATCACTCCCAGACTGTTGTTTCCTTCCTGGGACGAACTGTGGTTCTATTATTTTGGTAAGGGAGGGCTCTGGACTACACAATGACTGAGACAAAAGGAAAGTAGATGGTCATCCCCTGATTGGAGTGCTTTGCTGATGGGTGATTCAGACACCACACCATAGTCAACTGAGGATAAAAAGACTTAAAAGTGAAACTCTGTTCAAAACAGTAACTACAGAAGACAAGAAACATCAATAAAAATAAAAGCGTGGCTCTGAAATTTCTTTTACCTTTGAAACTAAAGGCAGAAGGAAAACTTGAATATATGTTGTTAGGTAGCTAAAGAGAAGATTAAGGAATGTGTCTCTGATGAATAAGAGGCTGTGATCTGTTTCTTTATTTAATTTATTTTTTATTTTTTGAAATTGATAATGAGATAGAAAAACCTTGGGATTAAACTGACCTAGGAGCAAAGGAAGAAATTATTGCAAAAGTGTTTTTGTAGCCATTTCCCCAAACACTAAGTTGAAGGATACAATTTGTTTTTATCTTCTTGTTCTTTTCATACATATATTTTTTTGCTTTAAATTTTGTCCTTGAACATAAAATGGCTCTACTTAATACAGGATTCTAATCACATTGTAAGACTATCATAATGAAATTGTAACCTTTGACAATGACAAATCTGCAAGACATGGCAAAATGCAATGATTAACATTGACTGTGCAGGCACTTTAAAACTCATTTGCCTTGAAGTAAGAAAGAAAGTTCTATATGACAGAGCTGTATCTAAACTCACACTTACCTTGCAACACCTTTAAGGTCTTGCTAATATAACCTAGGATAAAAGAAGTAATTGGCAAAAAGCCCTTGTAGAAAATATAAACCCCAGCTTAAGAAAACTCAGTATCTACTAAATAATAATAATAATTATAAATACCATAAAACAAAAATTACAGGTGATTACTTATATAGATTTTTCAGGTTTGTTCCAGGGTTGTTTTAACTGAATATTTGTCATAATTTACTTTTTTATTTTTTTTTGTTTATACACAATTTTTAGGGACAGATTTAACACATAAAATAAACCAAGTATGTCCTGTTACCCATTTGTTGAATCAGTACATCTTCTACAACACTGTTCTTTTTATAAGTAGGTGCCACTTTTTCAGCTGTGGCTTACAAATATGAACATTGATACCAGTCAGGTCTCTGTGACCCTGAAATATTGAAAGCCAAGGACTGCTGTTATTTACATTTCTTGGACAAGTACAACTTATCTACCTAACATACTATGTCTTGGTGTGATTCTGGAACATAATTATAATTTGTTTTGTTAATCATTGAAGTACTTCATGTGTCCATAGTCACTCAGATAGCCACACATGGTAGCTTCCTACATTGGCTAAGCTCTCCCTTCTACTTACTTCAGAAACATGCTTCCGGACTTCTCATTGAGAATGGCACCTGGGGCCAGTGTGTTTCTAGTTGGTGATCCTGTGTTACCAGGAAACACCACAGTACCACATTGCATTTATACTGTGACATGAAGCCTCCTAAGAAGGGATTGTCGAGAAGGTAATTTCTTCTAATAAAAGTATCTTGTCTCTTTCTGTCTCTCCTTGGAAGTATTGTTCTCTCTTCCCCTCATCTACAATGTTACTAACCACTCTCACAAAGGTGTTAATTAATTCTGATACTAATATAACATTCATTGAGCTCTCACTATGGGACAAATACTGTGCTCAATGAACATATAAGCCAAACATGTGTCTAAATTTTTTTTAAAAATTTCAAAATAACTATGAGAAGTTGTTAATATCATCATTTCCATTTTATATCTGAGCAAATTGATGTAAAGAAAAAGGCTAGTTAACTGGCCAAGATTATGTGGTAGCAAGTAGTAGAGCTCAGTATTGAAACTTAAGCAAGCATGCCTCCAGAGTTCATGCTCTTAGCCACTTCCCTATGTTGCCTATGAAAAATTTATTGTAACTCTTAAACCATATTATGGTCCTACAAGTTAGATATATTAATGTCTTCATTTTGCTGATGAAGAAATTGAGGCACAGACCGCCATTTAATTTTCCAACCATCTTACATTCTAGCCCAAAGCCAACCAATTTCAGAAGTTTCCAGCTTTTTCTCC
Organism: Macroglossus sobrinus; assembly: GCA_004027375.1. Classification (NCBI taxonomy): domain Eukaryota; kingdom Metazoa; phylum Chordata; class Mammalia; order Chiroptera; family Pteropodidae; genus Macroglossus; species Macroglossus sobrinus. Next base: position 222,889 of record PVKZ01000336.1, on the reverse strand, counting down.
TATATGCGTTCCCTAAAGGTAAAAATGTTGGAGACTCACTGTCTTCTTCAGGTAGTTTTTAAGGAGAACCTCCAGGTAAAAGGCTAAGGTGATTGATAGCTACTGAAGGGTTGTATATGTGCTTGAGAGAAACAGAAGAGGTTTGCAATGCTTTCTAGGTTGCGGGCACCACATCTACACCCTACTGAGCCTCATAACACTTTACCTGGGACTTGACCTCAGAGGCAGTGAGGGAATTCAGATCTCTGGACTCTGACTCTCAGGTTCCATGTCTCCAGGACAAAACTTTCATCTGGAGCTGGAATAACTTCTCCGGTTCAGTAGGTAGTGCACCTGCAGATTTCCCATTAAACTGCCTGCCGAATCCGGAATAATGATTCTCAGGGGGAAGAGATATTATTTGCATTTGAATTAATGTTGAGTTCAGAGTCACAGATTCCTTATAAAGAAAGATTTTAGAGTAATTGCTGATATCCTGGGGAATCTGTGACCAGCTCATTATTTTCATCTCACAGGGTAGTACTAGAACTTTTAATTTTTTTCATCTTCTTTAGAAAGTTTGGCTCTCTTTATCCCCATGATAATAATTATAATAATTTTGAAACATCAGTCTGCTCAGATATCAAGGTGTTGAACGGATAATTTCACTTTAATGAATTTGTCACATATGGGCTTATTTTCCACATCTGTCCTAAGCTGAATAGCTAACTGGTTAATATGAGAACTGTTCCGTTTCATTAACTTCTCTCTGTTGATTTCCTTGAGGTGGAACTGATGCTCTGCCAGTTGCAAGCCCTGTTGTCAGCTCTTTCTTTTCAGGCAAAGCATAGATCCAAATCTATTTTAAGGCACTGATTTCAACTAAGGAGAATAAAAAAAAAATGTAATAGTTTGATCATCCAGATACACTGCAGGTTTCCATATATCTGGTGGCTTTTTAGAGATTAGCCAGTACTTGTCATGGACATCATAAACACTTGTACCTGAGGCCATCTTGGGTAAACTGCACAAGTAAGGCCACACAGCCCTGGCAGAAATGGAGAAGAAAGGAGTTTGGCTGATGAGCAAAAGAAGGGATAGGAGAAGGAAAAAGAAGGCTAGGGTGGGGTTTGTGGGGAAGGAACTCCAGGTGGCTTTGTTGAGGGTTTAGATTTGGAGTATAACAATTTCTAATCCTTTTAGAAAGGAGGTTTCTTGATTGCTGTGGTGAGCTAAGGAGGTGTTTCTGGAAATAGTTTAAGGTGGAAAAAAAATGTCAGTGAATTACTGAGCCAAATGGAAAGAAAAATGTGGTGCCTCCTTCATAGGGCCCTAAGTTCTACTGAGGTGAAGAAATGATTAGTTGAGATGCTCTGGGCTCTAAGAGAAAACCTCATGCAAATGATCAGGAGGTGTAACATCTCTCACAGCAAATAGGTAGACTACACTTCAGGATTGCTTGATTTGATGACTCTTTATTAATAGGATCCAGTTATTAGTGGTTTTCTGACCTATGTCCTTGGCATTGGTTTCATTCTTATTTTTTTCAGGGTTATTTGATGACTACCAGTAAAAATTAGGGCTTCATGCTTCTTTGTTCACCTCCCTGGGGTTGGGGAAAGAAGAAGCTCTCTCTTCATTCATGAAAGAAAACTCCTTCATTTCAGTAAGATAGGGTCAGTTTCAGTCTTGTCCTGCCCTGGCACAGTAACTATTATCCGGGGAATGTCTTGTGCTGCTGCTAAGCTAAGCCTGAGCTCCAGAATGAAACCCTGGCAAGAGATGCAGGGCTACCTGTCTTATGCTAGACTGATTAGTGTCTGCTCTTGGGGCTAGTGATGGCATCAGCTCTCTATGAGACACGTGGGCTTTGTGGAAAAAGGGTAGAGTCTGCAGAAATTAAGAAGAAAGTACATAGTGTAAGAGTAATCACTATGCTAATCTATAAAATAGTGTTGCTGGTCTATGGCCATGCTACCTTGAATAAGCCCGATCCCATCTGATCTTGGAAGCTAAGCAGAGTTGGACCTGGTTAGTACTTAGATGGAAGACCACCTAGGAAGACCAGGTGCTGTAGATGTAAAAAATAAGGGATTGTAAGCTGGCAAGATCCTTGCAATCTATGAGGTCGACCAAGAGTTGCCTCACCTAAAAACAAACAAAACAGAACAAAACAAAACAACAAAAAACAGTGTTACTAATACTACCTCAAAGAAGGCAAGGATAGCAACTAAAGTCTACTGATATTAGAGGTAGATGAAGACTAGATCACCCTCCTCTAACTATCTGAGACTAGATACTTTTGCTTAGATGTTTATGAGCCTTAAAAAAAAATTAAAAATAAAAATGAAACCAGAAAACAGAAAGTAGCACCCAAAACTCTGCTATTAAAAGAAATGGGCATGTGTGTGGGAGGCTCTGTTTGCTGGGTGTGTCAGGTTTTGCCCTCCACAATATCCCATAAGCATTTAAAAAGATGAAGACTTGACTGGAGCATGCCCTGTACACCCCTGGACTCCATGGACCTTCGGTATCCAACCAGAAGAAAGAGTGATCTTCATGGTTCATATAAAGTGCCCTCTTATTTGGTAAAATTGGTAAAATCAACTCTCTAGCAGTCATAGACTCTTTTGAGCTTTTTGTTAATTGTTAAGCACATTATTTTAAGTATACTTTTATTCCTCTTGACTATGAAGAAATGTTTCATCATTGTCCTTTTTATGTATTCTTCAGTTTACCCTTTAGGAATAATAGATTGGTGTCATCTTTTTTAAGCTAAAGTTTAAATATGCATGAGAAAAGAGCCACCTCTTCTCAGATTATCCGATATTTACATTAGCAGTGTAAAATTTTAAGTAGTTGTGAAGTTAATAGCAGATGTCCTAAGAAGGGCTGGATGTCAGTAGAATCTTTTGGTACATTCAAGTGGGGCGAGCTTGAATGAGCTCATGTTTAGGGAGAGACACAAGGACTCTATGAGGATAGAAGCTGGAAGTTTGGGATCAGAGAAAGATTGTGATAGGGTGGAGAGAGCCATCAATGCCAGAATTAAGAAAGAGCTCAGTTTCTGGTGCTAGATATGCAGATGGCTGAACAGTTAGTTACCCAGAGGGTAAGGCTGGGGGGTCAGACTTTTCAGAACAACTAAGAGAGAGAAAAAAACAGAAAGAATTAGGATTATACTGGAGCTTATGGCTGGAATCTTTGTTCATTTTCCTTTCTCTAAAATGGCAGCCTCATTGATAATGCTGGTACAAATCTGCTTTTGTGGTTCTCCCTGTATCTGCAATATTATTCTAGTCATGAGGTAAACACCACCACACTATGGTCAGCAGGAAATGAACAGCCAGGTTATTCCAGAAAGGCTTGAAACTCTCGACTGGGATAAAAGGGAAAGGAAAGGAAATGGAAGACAGTGAGGAGAGTGAATGATACTACTTTATGGTAGAGGCTACTGAGGTAAATGCCATAGCAACTTTAATTCAGAGCAGGGTTTCTCAGCTTCAGTATGATGAACATTTGGGGCTGGATTGTTCTTTGTTGTGGGGGCTGTCTTGTGCATTGTATGTTTAGCAGCATCTCTAGTCTTTACCTCCTAGGTCACATGATAGCTTATAAAACTTACGTGTTTAGGTGCAAAAAGGCAGCTGCTATTTCCTATTGATGCCTCTGATACCCTCATTTTCTAGAAGCCAAGAGTCATAAAGCTTCCTGAGCTCTTTCAAGTTTAAGTTGGGATAAGGCTGGGTCACAGAAGCCAGCCAGCTGCTGTATAAGGGAATGGTCTTTTGGTGAGGTAGTGGATGGGGTGAAGTGGGGGGCACTAGAAAGAGATCTTGAGACCAGAGATGAAAATTCTCTAGAGCAGTTCCTTAAACTTTAATGTGCAAAAATGTCACCTATTATTCTTATTAAAATACAGATTCTGACTCAGAAACTGGTGGGGCCTGGAATTGTGCATTTCTAACAAGTCCTAAATGATGCTGACACACCTGGCCTAGATACCCCTTTGTGTAGTGAGGGCCTCTCAGCATCAGTGAAGAAAACCATATTCTCCTGAATGTTTCTTTGTAAAGCAAGTCAGTTAAGAAAGGATCTGGCCATAAATAAGCTACAGGACACATGAGAGTCAACGAAATAGTGCTAAGATGACGAGTGGGAAGGCAGGGAGAAAAGGACAAATAAAATCTTCCCTACCTGATAAACAGATTATCAGAGAAAGAGGCACAGAATGGATTGAAGCTTTATTTCCAAGAAGTTTGTATAATTACAACTGCATAGAGCAGGTAGTAAATTTATGGAACCCATTATTCCTAAGCTTTAGTAAAGATTAAAAACACAGTTACAAAGATGCTATAAATAAAATAGTAAATTACATACTTGCAGTAGGTCATGTTGGGAAGGAAGGGTATTTTGGAATACCTTCCTAACTTTTGAGGTTAACACACATATAAGCTCTTTGCTCATAGTTTCTAAACCAAAAATAGGGATTTATGATTCACAAGGATTCCTTCCCTCCCTTCCTCCGGTCTCTCGGTGTAAGAGATACTGGAAGATGTAGTATGGATGCTAGAAAATTAGCATTTCCAGTACTTTTTGATGGCTTCTGAGAACAAAGTGCTAAACATTTGAAGTGAGTACTATACTAGGGAATCCAAGGTCTTTGGCCTTCCCTTCAGATACTACTTTGGGTCAAGTACCCCAATCATTATGGTGGTAGCAAGAGATGTGAGACAAAGTCTGGGTATGTTGTTCAATACATTGGGACTGAATGGTCTGGAGCTCAACTCTCCTATGCCTAGTCTGCTTATTTCATTGCATTAGGTCCTCTTTGCTGATTTCCTAAGGTGGCTTATAGGATGTGTCTAGATATTCCAGTCATTGTATTTACTGATCACTTATTTATTTCATACTTATAAATTACTAAATGCCCAACATTGAGTAAATAAGAAGAAACAAAACACTAGCTCTCTCTTCTCATGACACAATCAAATGGAGAAAAAATGGGCCAAAAAGTTTGTAAATTTTTAATTTATCTTTTCAATAACTTATTAAAGTGCTGGAAAGATAGTTCACAAGTTATATACACCCAGACACATACTCAGATGGGATGGTTTCTTGGGAGGCCTCTCTAAGGAAATAACTTTCAAATTGAAACCCTGAGGATGAGTAAGAGGTAGCTTGAGAAAGAGTGTGGAGAAGAACATTCCAGGAGTATGTAAAAATACTAAAGCAGGGAAAAGCTCAAAGGCTAGTGTCTGCAGATGTCTTGATTGAGGTTAAGAGTGCTGTCTGATGACACTGGAGAGACCATTCAAAGAGGGCCTTCTAGGATGCAGTAAGCTCAGTTTTCTTTTTGCAAACACTGGAAATCCATCAAAAGGTCCTGAGCAGGGGATTACCCTCACTTGCTCTAAGGCTCAGAATATTCCTGCCCTTATTCCTCGAGATGCAGACTTGATACTGAGGCTCAAGTTGGGATCTGGCCACCTTAGCTACTCTGTGGGCACAGAGTAATGGACAGGGCCTGCTTTAGTCACCTGCCCAGATGGACACTGAGAGTTCTGTGTCACCGTCCAACCCGTAAGGCACAGGGTGGCTTTGCGTCAGAGAATAGGGGTAGCATAAAAGAGTAAAGCACATGCAAGAAAAGCACCTCATCATTTGTTTTTCAGTGTGGAGTAGGAATGAGTCCTACACAGAGCACTCAGGCATTTGCCATAAATTATGTTTTGTGTTTACAAAGTCCTCCAAGACTAACAAGCAGAGTGCTATAAAGACCTCAAAAATTATTTTTTATTCCATATTCTATTATCTGCATGTAGTATTCCTCAAGTTTGGGGGATACTTTAGAGTATTATTATCTACTAAAAGAATAAGCCTCTTAGAGATAGTTGGTAAATGAAGCTGTGCCTCTTTTTACAAAAATCATCTTATGGTGAATTTAGTTTGGAGCAAATTAATTCACATAGTTTCGTATGCCTTAGTTTACTTGATCTCATTTACTAATAATCTCTTAGACTATAGTTTACTTTTTTGGTGTCAATTTTATCATAAAAAGTTTTCAAAATTAAGTTCTTATACTATTATGGTATCCTCTCCACTTACCCACCTGCAGAAAAGATGTCTCTAAGTTGGAATCCAGCAAAGAAAAGTTGAAATTTAGTATTTGCTTTCTTTCACAGGAGAACACGTATCAGATTAGAGAGATTCAGTTGCCTAAAACTAAGACTTATAACTGAGGACTTTGTTTTAGTTCTACTCAAGAGTTATCCATAGCTTGTTTTCTGGGTATTTCAAAGCAAGCTGAAAGGAAGTTGGGGATGATCTCATTCTACCCATTTTGATGTGAGATTTCCCATGAAGGAGCTTCTCCAGATACTGTCTGAACTTGGAGATGAAGGAGAAAATAAATACTTAGAAGATTTGTAAGTAAAATGTTTAGGAAATCAGAGTTCTAAGGCCTAAGTTCTAAGGTCTCAATTTTCCTTTCAGACCACAGCTCAAGAATGAAAACATAAATAAATAAATAGACACTTAGGAGCTCAAAAGAGGAGTGTCTGTGATACACAGAAACAATGTTAGAAAATAATCTTCTGCTTCATTTTCAGCTATAACAATAATTAGAGGGTTTTGGAAGCTCAGTGGCCACCACTGCACTGTTTAATAGTAATTATTGGATAATTACATATTATTATATGAGATATGTATAATTACATAATTGTTATTATTAAGTATGATGTTGACCATTATGGTTCTAACCCCTTCTTCATTTGTTGGGCCTATTTTGGGAAGGTAATTGAGATAAGGGATAAAGTAGAAAAGAAGGAAAATAATTGGGTGAGGGCATGTTTGCTTGGCTCAGCTGAAACAAAGTGGGGAGTGGGGGGACAGAACCTTAGGAAACAGCGACATCTGTCCTGGATCTGTTTGTTTGGCATTTCTGACTGACCCATAAGATAATTACTCTCAAAGAATTCTTGGCACAGAATGTTCTGGCTTTATTTTTATCCACCGCCTTTGCCAAGTATCTAACTGTGGCATCACTGAGAGTACAGAACGAGTTTGTGTGACGTCCTGCCTTCATTATACTAAGAGACCCTGGCAATCATTGTTGCCTTCTGTCTTGGAAGCAGCCTTTGGGCAGTTCTGAGGCATATGACTGAGTCTGAACTGTCAGTGCTATTCTCTCAGTGCAGCAAAGGGCAAGGCCAGGCTTGTTTGCCTCTGTCTCAGTGTAGCCCAGGTCACAGGGAGGGAGTTGCCAAGCAGTAAGTGAGTAGCTTTCCAAAGACAGTTAGATTAGTGAGAGAATAGGGTGAGCTTTGTGAAAAGTAAAGCAAGGTGCACCTTGGCTGAACACTTCTCACCCTAGGAGTTCCCTCTCTAGAGGAGGAGGTGATTGCTAAGGGAAAGAGTTACAGTGGAGATAGTGCTTCAAATTATTCCATAAATAATGCCTTCTTCATAGGCACATTTTCAAATGCTTGGCTGAAAGTGACCCATATATGCAGATATTCCATTAGGAGCAGGATGAGGCCCACCTCTGTGGTTTGTTTTATAACATTCTTCCTGGAGAGAGGTGGAAAGAAAGCCATTCAAGATGAGACAACACAGAAAAATAAAGAACAACTGAGCTTATAAAATCAAGTTTTTTAAACTATTAAATTTCTCTGGTTCTTTCTCTCCTGAGAAGGAAGGAGAGTTCTGTATTTAATTATTTCTTTCTTCCTTAATAGGAGAAAAAAAGTAGAAGTTAGCACAAGTCTAAGTGTGGGCAAATTACATCTTCAAATAAGACTTTCTAATTAAAAAAAATTAAATTGTAGTTGACATTCAATATTATATTAGTTTCAGGTGTTCAATATAGTAGTTAGACATTTCTATAACTTACAAAGTGATTTTCTTCATAAGTCTAGTACCCACATAGCGCACACATAATTATTATAATAATATTGACTATATTCCTTAAGCTATACTTTATATTCCTGTAATTATTATGTGACTGCCAGTTTGTACTTCTTAATCCCTTCACCTTTTTCACACCAGCCTCTAATCCCCCTCCTGTTTGGCAGCCATCAATTTGTACTCTGTATCTATGAGTTTGTTTCTGCTTCAATTTTCCATTTATTTATTTATTTGTTTGTTTGTTTGTTTATTTATTTAGTTATTTTAGATTCTGCATATAAATGAAATCATATGATATGTCTTTCTCTGTCTGGCTTATTTCACTTAGCATAACACCCTCAGGTCTAGGTCCACCCACATTGTTGTAAACGATAAGATTTCATTCTTTTTTTGTGGCTGGGTAATATTCTATTGTATGTATATATCACATTCTTTTTATTCAATCATCTATCAATGGATTCTTAGGTTGCTTTCATATCTTGGCTATTGTATATGAAATGTCCTTTTTTGTCATTTGTTACAGCCTTTTTTAAAAGTCTATTTTGTTTGATACAAATATTGCTACCCCAGATTTTTGTTTTGTTTTGTTTTTATTTACATGAGATACCTTTTTCCATCTCTTTACTTTCAATCTGTGTGTATCTTCAATCTGAAGTGAGTCCCTTGTACACAGTACATATATATATCTTGTATTCTTCTCCATTCAGTCACCCAATGTCTTTTGATTGGAACATTTAACCCATTTACATTTAAAGTAATTATTGATGGGTGTGTAGTTATTGCCATTTCATTATTTATATTTTCAATATATATTTTTTCTTCTTAAAGAAGTCTCTCCAACATTTCTTGTAATTCTGGTTTGGTGGTGATGAACTCCTTTAGCTTTTTCTTGTCTGGGAAGCTCTTATGTCTCTTGATTCTAAATGATAGTTTTGCTGGGTAATTTTGGTTGTGGGTCTTTTGTCTTTCATCACTTTGAATATTTCATGTTGATCCCTTCTGGCCTGCAAAATTTCTTGAAGAATCAGCTGACAGTCTTATGGGAGTTTCTTTGTAGGTAACTGACTGCTTTTCTCTTACTGCTTTTAAAATTCTCTGTTTGTCTTTAATCTTTGACATTTTAATTATGATGTGTCTTGGTGTGGGCCTCTTTGGGTTCATTGTGTTTGGGACTCTATGTACTTGTGTGTCTATTTCCTTTGCCAAGTTAGGGAAGTTTCCTGGCATTATTTTTTCAAGTAGGTTTTCAATTCTTTGCTCTCTCTCTCTCTCTTCTCCTTCTGCTATTCCTATAATGCAAATGTTGTTACACTTGAAGTTGTCACAAAGATCCCTTAAACTATCTTCATTTTTTTAAATTACTTTTTTTCTATTTGCTATTCTAAATTGGTGTTTTATGCTACCTCATCTTCCAGATTGCTGATTCAATTCTCTGCTTCATCTAATCTGTTGTTATTCCACCTAAAATATTCTTCATTTCAATTACTGTATTCTTCATTACTGACTGGTTCTTTTTTGTGGTTTCTATTTTTTTTTTTGTTAAAATTCTCACTGATTTCATTTTCTTCCTCTAAGTTCACTGAACATCCTTATAACCAGTGTTTTAAACTCTGTATCTTATAGATTGCTTGCTTCCATTTTGTTTATTCTTTTTCTGGAGTTTTGTTCTATTCTCTTTCATTTGAGACATGTTTTCTTGTTTGCTCATTTTGGCTGCCTCTGTATGTATGTTTCTATGTATTAGGTAGTTTTGCTATATTTTTTAGTCTTGGCAGGGTGGTTTTATGTTGTAGGTGTACTATGGGGCCCAATAATGCAATCTCACTGGTTACCTGAGCCAGGTGTTTCAATAGTATTCTTTTGCATGTGCCTTTCTGTTGTAGTTGAGCCTTGATTGTTATTAGCATATCTGTGGATAAGACTGACCCTCAGGCTGACTGGATGTGAGGACTGGCCATGACTATAGTGGATGAGCTATAGTGGTGAGTCTACCCTTCAGAATGGGATTTGCTGTAGTGGGGCTCTGGTGCCTGCTGAGTCCACCCTTTGGGCATGCCATTTGTGAAGCTAATTGGTGTGGTCTGAAGCCAGCCACTGGGTGTGTTGATTCTGGGGCCTCTTGGGAAAGGCTTTGGTGTAGTACCAGGTCAGCTGCTGCCTGTGTGTGGCTTAAGGCCACCTAGTAGGAGCTACTAAGTTAGTCACTATCTGTGCTATGCTTATAGGCATCAGGGAAAAGTTAAGCTGTGAACAAGGTCTACTGCCACTAGTTCCAGGGGCTGCTTAGCAAGAGGTACAAAGTATGTTGAGGCCAGCCTCTGTTTGTTCAGGATTTGCAGGCCTTTGAGAGATTTTAAGAAAGTTCTCGAGTGGGCTGAGGCCAACAGCTTGTGAGAAACAGCCACTGAAAGAGGTTCAGGCTGGTGTGTGTGCTGGTTGGGTAGGGCAGGTTCTCAGGAAATCACTAGGGTGTGGCAAGTTTGATGGAGACTCAGATTTGGTGCCTGCCTCCACCTGCAGGCTTGGTGGAAGAGGGTTCAACAAAAGAATAATGGCACCTGTCAGCAGTTTAGTCCTAGAGAGATCTGCCTCTTCAGTCCTAGGCCTGAAGCCAGACAATTTAGTTCTTCCCTGTATGTTCCTGGAGCTTTTCAAGATACTGTTCCAGCACTGAAGCTCAGACCCAGTGAGTCCTTTAGCTAATATGTTCATGTGTGGACACTTTAAAAGGAACTCTGGGGACTTCAGCAGCCCCCTATATTATCCAGATGGAATCCCTGCTGATTTTCATAGCCAGATGTTTTGGAGACTCCTCTTCCTGGTACTAGTAGTCTGGGCTGGGAAGCCCATTGTGTGGCTGAGTTTGCTCCTTGTGGGGAACTACTGTGGTCAAAATATCCCTAGTGATTCTTAACTACCACAAATGGGGTGTAGAACCAGCCTGTTTTGTGTCTCTGTCCCTCTCACTAGTCTTAGCAGAGAGCTTCTTCTTTAGACCTTTAGTTATAGGAGTTTTGTTCAGTTAGACTTCAGGTGGTTCTCAAGAGTGGTTGTTCTATAATTTAGTTGTAATTGTGATGTGGTCATGGGAGGAAGCAAGCATAGCTTTTACCTACTTCGCCATCTTGACCGGAAGTCCCCAAAATAAGGATCTTAAAATATGACTTTCATCTTCTCAAACTAGTGCTTCTATCCCTGGACTCTGTGATTAACAAGAGTTTTTTCTTATGTCTGTGTTTAATATGTATACAATTTTTTACTCACTTCAGAATTAGAACACCAATATCTGATTTCTATATTTTACTGGAAGATAATATAAGGTTGGGTGAACAAGAGGTAAATTTAGTACTAAAATGAATAACTGGCCTGGGATCAGGGAGTTTGAAGGGTAGAGTATTTATTCTAGATAGATCAGTGCTGAGAATTTTTAAGTAGTATTTGACATTTGGGTGGCTTTGGTCATATTGGGTCAGCCACACTGAGTCAGGAGAAAGAATGACTTTAGAAGCCACCTTCGTCACTAGGAGGTGTTTTTTTTTTTTTCTATGTGAGTTTCACTTGATTTATCTATAATCCATAGGTGATACAGAGAATGATGAGCTCCATATTTTGGCCGTTTGCCTGATGTTTCAGTAACCATGTTAGAGATATGGCTGTAGTAGCCTTGGACCAAGAGTCAAAAGATTGTTATATGTCCATTATATCTCAATAAAACTGGGAAAATAAAAACATGTGGATTGGGAAGTATGTCTTCAGCATTATGAGCAATCTGTACCATTTTTATAAATTAAATGAAAGGAGCTCGGAGACTTAGCATTTCTTGATAGTTCTAAACCCTGAACACAAGCTCTTAGAGTTTCAATTTTTGATTACAAAAAACTGCTTCATTGTTATTTTTATAACCCTTGTATACCTGTGAAGTCAATTCCATAACTGAGATTATGCTTAGGTGCAAGGAAGAGTGATGTCCACCCAATGGTAAAAGTTATACAGCATCTACAGTTTTTTCTCTTGTTCAGAGAGTGAGGAATAGAAATTTTCTTACTAATGTTTTGAGACTCTGCTAACCATGTTTGTAAGAGTTAGCATCAGAAATGACATCTAGTTTGAGGTTTTAGTGTGGTTTTTAAAATGTTTAGAAAATGACTAGACATGCAAGCTTGTCTGTCTCTGCTTATAACTATTTTGGTGGTCTCTAAGTGGCAATATAATTGAAATATTATTGCTTTTGTGTCATATAACTTCCCCATAACACAAAGCCTAAATATATTCCCCTGAGCTCCATTGGAAGAATGTTGCCACAAGTGTGGGCTATGGTGATCTCTGTGTCTGTTGCCACATAGAATGGGGGCAGGGGTGCTGGAGGCTCATTAAGTATCCGTAGGCCCCAGAGCCTGATTAACACATTGCTGCATATGCTGACCTTGACTCAGAGATAGAAGCTGGGGATTTAAGGTCAAACTTTAAAAAAATACATTATTAGAAAACTCATTATAATTATACAGTGTAAACATAGTGTGCTTGGAGCCAAATGTTGATTAATGTTAATTTTAGGGTAAACAGAGGTAGGGAAAGACAGGAAAAGCCAGTGGACTCCAAAGCTAAAAATATCCTTGAATTGAGACTCAGCATCTGTGAGTGTACTACCTGATAATTATTTCTGAATAGTGATTACTGATATAATTAACCTTGAGACTCATCTGGAATGCTAGAGCTTCTCTCCTAAAATGTACAAGTCATTGAGAGTCACAGACCACTTAACTAAATCCAGAAATGCCCACACACTAAGTAACTACATTCTGATCATTCAGAACAAGTGTCTTCTCTTTCTGGAATATAGGAGGGATATTGTTCATCAGAAACTATATCTGTTGGGAAGATAATAACAGTGTTTGTGTTGTAGATATTTGTCTTGTCGAGGGTAATGTGTTTTGGAAAGGAGACATGGGAAAACTTGCAGCTTAGTTTAATTAAGGCCTCTTGAAAAGCCTTCTTTCTCATCTTAGGGTTTTTCTCTCTGTTTTACTTGGTAAAGCCCAGAAAAAAAAAAAAAAAGTTAAGCAGCCCTTTAGCTTTTGTCACTAATTAGTGCAAGCCGTGCCCAATATAGAGAAAGTAAAAGAGAGATCCATGGAGGCAGAAAAAGGCTCTTTAGTCTGTGAATATAAAATGAAATGGAATACTCTAAAGTAGGATTGGGTTGAAATTAAATGGAAGTGGGGGTAGAGAGGAGAATTAAATTTTGGGCTTGCTTTTCTTTTAGAGATCCTCTGAGACTTGGAGAGACTGGAATCAATCATAGCTAATTGATTAATTAGTTTTCTATGGCAGATATTGTTGATTGTTTACCAACAGCTATTTTCCCTTTTATTCTTATTAACAGACCCCTGATTTATTTGGTTAATTTGAACCCCCTCCCATAGCCTTGCATTTTAGTAAGACAATCATGGTCATCTCATCTCCCTTCTAGGCATTGGTTTAGGCAAGAGCATGTGGTGCATTTTTGCCCAGCGAGATGTGAAGAAATGTTTGCTGGAAAAAATATATATTTTTTTGGTTATAAAATAAGACTACCAGGAAGAGGCAGGCACTTTTAGCTTCCTCTGCTGGAGGTAGGTGTTTATATGTGGTACCATCTTGCTTTTCTGAAATGAGCCAGCTTGAATGAGCCAACCTATTAAGGGTAAAGCTGAAAGACAGGAGAAACTTTGCTCACAGATGATGTCAAGGAGCCATGAATTAACTAACTTTAGAGATGCCCTATCTTCAAACTTCCTACTATCTAAATAATGGTCTGGTTATTTATGGCAGTTGAATTAGTGTTCTATTACTAGCAGTGGGAAACATCCTAACCAATAAAGTTTAGATGTTTTATGAGAGTTATATATCTTGTATAACAAATCCATTTTTTTGCTTATGCAAGGAGCCTCAGATCCCTAGGAGTGGTCTTCTGAACCCCACACTGGACAGTGCTTAAGATTAGTATAAAAACTGTAATAATAACTTGCACTTGTTTAGACTATATATTTTCTGAATTACTTTTATATTGAGCCTCACCTGTGAGGCAGGTAAGATGAATATTATTATCCTTATTTTCAAGATAAGAAAATGAATATAAGGAGGTACAATGATTTACCTGATGGAACTAAGATAAAAAAAAAAGTTGAGCAAAAAGAAATGTTTTGACACTGAGGAAATGTAAATGTGGGAAAGGATTTAAAAGCAGGGACTTTTGAAGGCTGCCAGAATGGAGTAGAAATTCTCACTCTACTTTTTGTAAATATTGTGGCCTTAGGTAAGAAACTTTAACCTCTCCGAATTGTAGCTTCTTCATCTGTAAAATGACAGTGATAAAGCCTATATCAACAGGACATTTCAAGAAATTAATGAGGAAATGTAGTTAAAGGATTGAATCCAGTGCCTGGTGCATTATAGACTTCCGTCTTCTAAACTGTTCACCCCTTACTGAAAGAAACTGAGAACATTTCATTCTTGAAGCTTTTTAAAGATAAACTGGGCGACCTTGAGTCCAAGCTTATGGCAAAGGACTAGAAAAAACTATTTCTAAAAATCCTTCAAAATACAAACAGTCTATGACAAGAAAGGAAGAAAAAATAAAACAAGGAATCAAAATAAAAGGTGTTTTTGGCCAGTTAGTGAAAGCAAATGATATAAAAACAGGATGCAGAATAATGGAGATAGGGCTGGGAAATTAACATGGGAATGAAAATAAGAGCATCAAAATAGGCCAAGAAGTTGCTGGCAATGTACAAACTGGAATAAAAGAAAAGCTTACCCATAGTAGTATGCAAGCTAAACATTAAGTTGGTTGTCTTACTAAGGAAAAGGCATTCTTGTAACCTTGGAATTCATAAACAAGCACCCAGCATGAGGAAACTTGGAGCTGACCCTCCTACACTGACTAGCCTCTGTCAGGCCTCTCCTAGAATTCCACATTCTTTCTGGCCTCACCTCTTAAATGAGAAGAAATTATTGAAAAGGGATTTGAAGAAACCCCAGAGAAGGAAAATGAACATGATTAAATGGCTGGAAGGAAGAGCTGAAGGTGCAGCAGTGATTCTCTGGCAGAAATGAGGACATCAGTGCCTGATGGAATATTGTATGAGGACAGGATCCTGACCCTCCCACTCTTCTGTATCCTCTGCACCTGGACAGGTGTCTGTGTAATTCAGATGTTCAGGTAACTGTTTGCTAATGATATTGAAGATGTCAGTTTTAAAAGCTTTCTTGAAATTTAGTTGAATATTATGAAGAACTTTGTGACACTAACTATTAGAGAACCTGGAATATAAATGACGAAATCTTGTTTTAGGAACATTTTAGAGAATACTGTAGAAAAAAAACTGTAAAGTATATTTTATTTTTGTTATGTAAGCCCTCAAAGAAATTAGGCCAAATAAAAGGAAATTAACATTAAAAATTATTAAGTTAGGTAATTGGACTCTGGTTTTATGTCCCTGCTTTGCCACTTACTAGCTCTGTCATTTTGGGCAAGTTTGTTAGCCTCTCAGAGCCTCAGTTTTCTTTTCTGTAAATTGGGGTTAATAATAGTAGTCACCTCACAGAGTATGGGGTTTAAATGCAGTAATGCCTATTAGTACTTACACAGTAAGCTTAGAACATGGGAAAAAGGTTAAAAACCATGGATATTCATATTTAGGAATGTCAATAAATATTAGTTTTTATTATTGAGTGGGTTGAAAGCACCTATTCATTCATTTTAGGTGTCTCAGAACTTCCTTAGTCTTGGGCACTATTGGTAATTCACTTAAATTCCCTCCATTACTGGCTCTAATGGCACTATTAGTCTACTGCCCTGCTGCCCAGCCCAAACTCCCCTTCCAGGTTATTTTCCACTCCCTTCCACCTGCAGCCCCATCTGAAGAGGGAGACATCATGGCTGCTTTTGTATCTTTTGCCCCAACTGTGCTCTAATCACAGAGTTCAAGAGTGTACTCCTGACCCATGAGGTGGTCAATTGCTTTTCACCCTCTCCTCTTATTCTTTCTTTGAAGAATTTCAACTAAGAGACACAGGACTCCAAGGACTCACTTAGCACTGGTCTCCAAAGTTGGAAGGTCATCTAGATTTAGTATGGAGGCCTCCACTTCAGGACTGGCCAAATTAGTCATGGTGAGTGGTCAGTGAGCATGGAAGCTAGTCTGCAGAGAGGGGGAGATTAGTCAGAGTTGAGAAATGATGTGGCCTTAAAGAAGTAGCAAGTTCACTGCCCGACCAGTTCAAAGCATCCCGGTTTGCCTGAGGCCTGGCTATACTTGTAAATTTTCTACAATAAACTCCCTTGTGATTTGAGCTGTTTAGTTCTTTAAAACCAAATGTGGACATGGTCCACAGTATCCCTTGTCAGGCATGAGGAGACACTCAGTAAATATCGATGACAAGGACGATGATCATGACAAGGAGGGAGCGGGGTGTGGAGGTACGTGAACAATCTGTTTTATCTTCTTTCTTCTGAGAATCTGCTCTGCACTCTGAATTTTATATTACTGCCCTGTCCTAGCACTTGGCCAAGACAAATTGCACACTGTAAGCTTCTTGGTTTTTTTTTTTTTTTGAATAACAAATATAATTTCAGCTCCAGTGTCTACTGATGTCCTGTTTCAAGCCACCACTTCCTCTTCTTTTTCTTCTATGTTTAATATCTGCAACTCAGACCCTTGGGTACCTAACATCCACTGTTCAGCTGAACCCTGGGTCCTTCAGTGTAATGTTTTCTGAGTTAAGTTCTACTAATTAGCATAATTAAAATACCTTTTATATTTAAAATTTGGAATAGCATCTTTTTTTTTGGAGATGAGCCTCTAAAGTCAGTATGTGAGGCAAAGATTGAGTATACTCAAAATTACTATGGAAAGCCACTTATTCTAACACAGATGGCAGTATATGTGGTTTACATCCATAAACCTGTAAAGTAATATTCATGTATAAATGTTTACTAATGCATACAATAATGTAGAGTGTACAATAATGGGCTTTATACAAAGTACATTTCCGGCTCCCTGCTTCCCTGCCTCTGTCTCTCTTTTTGCTGAGCACAGTTTAATGAACCTAAGTTAGATGCATGAGTGAGGTACGTCCTGTACTGAGCTGCACTACATTTCCTGACCTCAAGGGTTTCCAAACACTTGTCAACTCTAGGTTGTACAGACAAGTTCCCTCAAGCCCTTCCTTCTTCCCACACTTGCCTTGTAGACACTTCTGTAGCCCCGCAGGCAAATATAGTCAACTGAGACATAATCAGAAAACTAACAGAAAAAATGAGGAGCTAGAAAAGATGCTAAAATCGTCAATTATCCACCTGAGACACCTAGTGTTGACTTCTCTGACAAAGACAGATTGTGAGGAGAGGAGAGTGACTGGAAAGGCAATTTGGGATTCTCAACTCCACATCAGCTTACCTGCAGCCTTGAGCTCTGAAAGTCAGAATGTTACACTGAGGTGGCTGTTGCCTCTGGTTTCCACCATGCTTGGTCGAGTTTCGTATTGGTAACTGGCAATTCCTCTGGAAACTTCAGATCGTTCTTCCAATATCAGTAATGACATCCCAGGAACAAGAATGCTCATGGAGAGCAGCTGTCTGACTGTCGGCATGTGCCTTTAAGTTGTGCATTCGGCATGACTGACTTTAAATAAAAATCACCTAGCATGGTTTACCATATGTCTGATGGAATACTGTAAAAATAAAATGCAGTTCTTTGCCATTCACTCTTGAGCAAATACGTATGCTGTCACATCTCAGATTAATTTATTTTTCTTTATTTTAAGTGTGCCTAGTGCCACCCATCCAGACACACATCAAAGCACAAGTAAAAGTTGAAAATAACTTCTCAATTATTTGAACATTTAATTTTATTTGTAACATAAAACAGGTAAAATGTTTTGAATAACAAAATAGTAAAAAATAATAAAGAGGATGATAAAATTACAAATAATAAAGTAAAATAATACAATAAAAAACTCAGAAGAAAATGGACCATATATGTATCTCCTAGGAGGTGAAACCATGATTCAAGGGTTTAGAGATGCCATCTGAGCTTAACTCAAGCTCTGTTGTGCCACGTGTCATTGGCTAAACCACAATGCTATTCGGTGACTCATTTTTCGACCATCCATGGAGAAGAATAATTCTTTCTAGATCACACTACCTGACACAAGGATGACTCCTCTGATAGAAGAATGAATAGAGGAGTGAGAGAAATAAATGCTTAATAGCTAATGAGAGTTCAGAAAGATGGTCTTATACGTATGTAATTTCTTGCATCTTTTGAAACCTGGCAACTATCTTGTAAGTTACTTTTAAGAGAATTTCATTATTCTGAATTTCATTATTCTGAAATTATTCTGAAACTAATAGCCCTATAACTCTTAGCCAGGGTGGAGGCAGATTGGAGGGAGACCAGGGAGTGCTTTGTTGTTGGGGTGGAAATGGGTGTAGCAGGAGGATGGGACCATGTAACTTTGCCACCCCCTCAGGAGGTGTCTGGAACTGGTCTCTGTGCTGAAGTGTAGTTAGCTACTGGCTGCCCTTGTCTCCTAGCAGCTTCTTAATATTCTGGCTTCCTGTGTGGCCTGGCAGTGTCCCTGGAGAGGCCCGACTCTCAACATCCCCTGAGGCCATGCTGGTCTCTGTTAACAAAGAAGAGGTCACTCCAATCTGCCAATGTCACACAATTAGCCGGCTGAGTCTGGGAGAACAGTTACTCCGAGAGGCTGGCCTTGGTGCCACTCTGACTTGTCAAGCAACCTCCTCTGTGGAGGAATAAAAGCTGATTCATACCATATGCCCAGCCTGGCTCTGGTTCTCCAGTTCACTGGTTCTATGCAACACATGCCAGGTTCTCCACAGAAATTATGGAGCATTCAAACCACTCATCTGCCTTTGTCAACAGATCCATTTAGCTCACTCTCTCAACATGCATCCCCCTTTTATTTATATAGGAAACCTAGAGTTTTAGATGAGGAAGAGACCTTAAAAATCAGCAGTTCTACACGTTGTCATTTCAGAGATAAGTCATTAGTCAGGGTAATGACCTGACTACAGACAGTTTGCAGGCTTGCCTATTTCTTGCCTCTGTCCAGTGGGAATTTGAGGTGCCAGAGGGTGGTGGTAATAACAAGATTCTTGAGTCCTGGCTTGGAGGACTTACTGTTATTCTCCCTCTGCCTCCTACCAGCCGAATGAAAGCCTTTCAGATTCCTTTCTGAAGACCATGCCCAATCCTTTCAGTCTAGCTTTGTTATTCTTTCACTAGGCCACCTCTGCTTCTGGGAACATGAGGGCTTGCACATTAATTTGCTGGGGCTACCATAACAAAGTGCCACAGAATGGATAACTTAAACAACAGAATTTTATTTTAACATAATGCTGGAGGCTAGAAGTTCAAGACCAAGGTGCTAGTAGGTTTAGTTTCTTCTGTGGCTCCTCTCTCTTGGCTTATAGATGGACCTCTTCTCCTTGTATCTTTATACAGTCTTTCCTGTGTGTGGGCAAGTCTGGCCTGTGTTCTAATCTCTTCTTATAAGGTCACCATTCATATTGGATTAGGGCCCATCCTAATGGCCTCATTTTAACTTAATCACCACTTTGAACATCCAACCTCTAAATATAATCACATTCGGAGGTACAGGGGGTTAGGGCTTCAACATATAAATTTCAGGGGCACGCATTCAGCCCAGAACAGTCTGCTTCCACTTAAGTCATATGAAGCCTGCTCCCACCTTCTCTAAAGGTGCTGGGCTTCCAAATACTCAGGAAATTTTTGATAATACTGGGAGCATGGAGAAGGAGGCCTGGCCTCTGCCTGCCTCTCTAGTGGGCGTGAATAGCATCCCTGCTTGGCCAGGTCTCCTGCCTATGTTTCTTCTCTCTTTGCTCCTCATGAAGGAGCTTCAGTCAGAAAGGGAGCTCATCTCACTGGTCTTCAGGTATATAAACTAAAACACCCTTATTCCTCACAGCTGCTCCCCTTCTTTTGTGGCGAAACCCACGTATGTGAATGTTAAATATCAGTGAATTCGAATTCTTTTCAGTTTGGCATCTCCCAGCTGCTAGCACAGCAGCTTTTTGCAGTAGCTTCCGTCAACAGCCCTCAGGCAACTGCTCCCATCCCCTAATAGTAGCAGTTGTTGCCATTTATTCAAAGCCTAACAAGTGCCAGATCTGCTCAGTGCTTATAAATTAATATGAATATTTAATATAGTGCACAGTAATCAGTGAGGTCACTATTTTCACTCTCATGTTATGGGTGGGAAAGTAAAGATTCTAGAGGTGAAGAGAACATAGCTAGGAAGCAGAGGAATCCAAATTTGTACCCACGTCTATGTGACTTTAAGACTTTACTTTTAAGGTCTAACTTTTAGAACTGTCACCTTCTGGAATAGTTCTCAGGTTCCAACCTCAGTGTCACTCTTTCAGTATCATTTCTTGAAGACAGAGCCCAGCGGACTGTAAAGGAAAAGGTATAGACTTTGGGGTCAAGACCAGGTTCAAATATTGGCCACACCATGTGATCCTGGATAAGTTACTTGAGTTTAATAAGCTTCAGTTTCCTTATTTGTAAAAGAAGATAACCTCTATCTCATGGGGGTGAAATTAGATAAGGTATGCCATCCACTTGCACATTGTCTAACGTGCACTAGACATTTGGAACAGGTAGTTCTGGATTATAGGAGACTTGAAAAATATAATAAGCAAATGCTTTTAGAATTTTTGATTGGATCTTGCATTAAAATTTTTAAAATAATCATATTGCTATTATATGTGTATATATAATAATAATGTGTATATATACATAAAGTCTACATTTGAGTACCTTTAGTTGTCCCAATAATGTGCACATATGCATATATTCACAAAGACATGGGGAGATAAGTATGCATGTATATTTGTATGTGTATGGCATATACTGGGACAATTGCATATGCACATTATTGGGATAATTGGAGGAATTTGAATGTGGACTTTACATCAGCAATAAATGAAATAGGGCTCTGTAATAAATCTGACAAGTTTAAGTGAAAGAAAGTAGCCTCACAAGGTGATCTGATCATAATTTCTTGGGCAGGTCGTGGTGGGTAGTCATACTCCAGACATATAACTTCTTTACTAAAAGGTTTATCTTTGCCTTAAGATAGCCCTGTCCATTCTTCTGTGCATCTAGGTTAACATGCCAAAGTAATCCTCTTTTCCAGACCCCTTGGAGGCTAACCACCCTCAAGGGAGCACTTGTTAAAAGTCCTGTGCCTTGTTTTTTTCTCACCTTCGTGTAATCTTCCTATGGTCCTTCCTTAATTTCAAACATATGTATAAAAGGAACTGCAAACTGTTATTCTCTGGAGCATTTGAGGTTTTTGCTTCCCGGAATGTCATCAGTTTGGTCCAAATAAAATTATAAAAATTCTCTGCAGGTTTGGATGTTTCTTACGTCGACATAGCTAATAGTATGGTGTTAATGTCACATTTCCTGAGTGTGGTCATGGCATTGTGGCTGTGGAGAAGAATGTCCTTGCTCCTAGGAGACACATGTTGAAGTATTTAGGGATGAAGTGTTCCAACATTTGCCACAAACTCTCAAATGTTTCATCAAACAAATGAATACACATTTGTTTGTATTCGATGTGTGCTTATGTGCACACATGTGCACACATACATCGAGAAAGAGAAAGCAGATGCGACAAAACAAATATTCATTGTACTATTATTGCAACTTTTCTGTAGATTTGGAATTTTTCAAAAAAGTAATTGTGAGATGAGGGGGCTTCATGTAAAATGTGAGATGCTATCCTGTGGGATAACACAGTGGGACATGAGAGTTTATTTTGATTTTTCTCTTGTGCTCTGTCATAGCCATAGGAAACTTCTTCTTTTAGCATAGGAGTCAGCTCTCCTGTTTCCCCAGAGGGCTAGCATCACCTGGCTATCAATGCAGAGCCCACCTGCCCTCCCAGCTGTGTTCCTAGACAGCATTTTAGAAATTTGCAGAAGCTCACAAATATGTATATTTGAGGGTTGCCAGGTTTAGAAAACAAAACAGGGAATGCTCAGTTAAATTAGAATTTAAACAAGGATAATTTTTTTGTGTGTGTATGTAAATATGTCTCAAACATTGCCCAGGTCATAACTTGTACTGAAAAATTATCTGTATTTAATCTGAAATTCAAATTTAACTGGACATTCTGTATTTTATCTAGCAGCCCTATCCACATCTGCACTCCCCCCCCCGCCCCCCGCCCCGACCCTATCACACCTTCACCCTTACAATCACAGGTTGTGGTCATCTAAGAACACAGAGTCTTTAGAACCTAATAGAAAAGGTTCTCAGTTCCCTGACAAGACTTACAAATTGCCACAGTGACCCTGGCCATCTGGCCCATAACTTATAAACAGGCACACAAAAGGTCAGTTGGTTGAATAGGAGCAGAATTATGGGTTCCAGGGAGGGAGCAAACAGCCCCAGAAGTCCTCCCCATGACACTCATCCAGTCATGCCCATGCAGGAATCCTTGCAGGCTGGGTGCCTCACTTTTTGCCTCCCTTCTTTGCCCTGCTCCTCCCCAGCTCAGCCAACCAGTCTCACACACAGTGCAGTGGCTGCCAGCAGGCAATTCAGAGCTGGCTGGCTTGGGTTTGAAATTCAGCCTCACCATTTACAGGCTGGATGCATTTAGGCAGTGAATTATCTAATCTTAGTTTCCTCATCTGTAAAATTCAGATAATAATAGTGCCTCCCTTAGAGTCTGGTAATGAGGATTAACTGAGCAATAGTTGGAAAGCACTCAGGACACTGCTTGCACACAGGCACGCAGGCATGCAGGCATGCACACAGTAAGCCCTATAAAAGTGTTTGTTAAATAAATAACCCTCTTGTGGGGGAAAGCTAGGGTCACTGTACAGTAAACCTATTGGCCTGAGGCCCCCAGAACCTGCAGGGGCTGTGCTCTAGAGTTTGATGACAGAGGCTATGAGCTCAATAACTGAGGCTCCTTTCTTGTTGGATACTTGCTGGTGTGAGCTCAGGAAGGTGACATAGAGGCATAAACCTGGAGGAGTGACAGTGCCTCCAGCGCAGCTAATTACCACCTGGGGAGATTTGGGTTCTTGGAAAAAGTGGTTCAGTATGGGCTCTGCTGGAAACAAACCTCATGCATATCCCATCACCAAGATATTTTACTCATAGTGTCTCCCTTGCTCTTTGATGTCTTTTTCTTTTTCTTTCTTTTTTTTTTTTTTTTACCCTGTCAGGTCCTCCTTCCCTCCCCTCTCTTTAGTTTTCAGTTCTGTTTCATGCTTCCTCTCCTCTGTTTAGACTTACAAGCCTTCACTTTATTTTTTCAAAAGGAAAAAATAAACCACTCACGTGGTATACAGGGCTGTTGAGAGTTATGGCTGAAGTAGGTCAGTTAGTTTCCCCAACCAGCCCCACAGGAAAGCATTTGATGGTGGCAAATTGACTTGGGGTCAGGGACTAGCCTTGTGTTTCCAAGTAGATGAGACTCAGGCCAGGCAAGCTCACGTTTACAATCATCTGGAGGGAATGATGCTTAAAACAAAAGAACACATGTTTTCAAGTACAATGAGAAATATAAGTGCCCTGTGGCTTCTAGGCCCTCTCCTTCCTCATGGACAAGCTAACAGGAGAAGGAGCCACCAGGCAGTTCCAGTTCCCACCGTTGAGTCAGCTCAACCTTCAGGTCTTCCCAGTTGATGTCCCCTGTATACTGGAGCAAGGACAAGCTATCCAAATTCCTGACCCACAGAATCCATGATTATGGTAAAATGGTTGTTGTTTTAAGCCATTAAGTTTTGGGTTTGTTTTTTATGCAGTAACAGTGACTAGAACAGATACTGGTGGGGCCCGTGCTTGCTTTTGTTGATCTCCTTTTTCTATGCTTCTCTTGCTGACCATGTCTTGTTATAATCGGCATATTTGTAATGTTTTTTTCCCCCTAAAATAACATTACCATAAAAATAGAAATTTAAGATATAATTTACTCATTATTTCATCACCTAAACAAAAACTTGTTTTTTAGATCCAGGAGTGCTTCCTACCTGCTTACTTTGTGATAAAATGTAAAGAACCAACATTCCCTTTTTCAGTGCTCTCTAACAAAACTGTTTTTCCCATGGTGACTGCTGTTAAAGAAAAATTATTCATTGACACGTGTTAAATATGATAAGAGAGACTTTATTTAAAAGGAGGCCATCACAATAGTGCAGGGACCACTGCTGTGGGTTCTTGCAGTGGGGATGAGAGAGTAAAGTCAGCTCCAAATACAGCTTGGGCAAGTGGGAATTTATAGACAATGAGCAGGTTAGGGGTTCGTGGATGGAAAATTAGTAAGAGGAAACAACAGAGGTAAAAGAAGGTTCTGGCTAAACTGACTTAATAGGATTCTCGCTCAAGGCAGGCCAAGGTGATCAGACGTCACCTGGGAGTTGGTGGAGGATGAAAAATCTAATCAGATATTGAGGATGGGGAGTTCTGGTTAAACTGATTAAATCAGCATCTTGCTAAAATTGGACAATGCAGAGAGAAGAGGAAATCCAAAAGTCAGGTCTAGCTGAAAAAGATCACAGAGGAGCCTGAATCAAGTTTGGTTAATAAGAGACTCTGTCACTCACAAGTTTGTTTTTTGTTTGTTTTTTTAATATCCTAGAGTTGCAATCAAATCTTGCTATCCTGAGATATGTTTTTTCACTTAATGATTGCTTTGAATATCATAAACATAGATCCATCATGTACTAATTTAATTGTTTAAAAGCACTCAGGACAAAAGACTTATTTACCCAATTTCAAGTTATTATTGTTGATAGTAGCAGTGTGACTCACCTTCTGTCACACCTATATTCTACCTTTACTAGTTTCCTCTTCTTTCTCTTTCTTTCTATTACTACTTTTTCCCCCTAAGATAGATTTGTTAATCTTGTCCAAGACAAGAGATTTTAGTAAAATCTCAAATATCTAGATAGTTTTAGACGTAGACTGAGCCCAATAATATTTCATATATTCTAAGTCTGAAAAATTCTAGATAAAGTTCTTTATTGTCCACATTCCTTCTGGAGTCTTAACTCGGCATCAATCCACTCTGTTTCCTGGGTCAGGTTTCAGACTCAGTGCTTAGGCCTCTGGATCTACCAATTTCCTCATCTCCTCCCATCTCTCTCTGAGCCCTTCTGTTTCTGTTTCCATAGCCTTTAGGGCTGAAGATGATATCAGGGCCTTTACCTCAGGCACAGAGCCAAGGGCTTA
Source organism: Macroglossus sobrinus (assembly GCA_004027375.1). Taxonomy (NCBI): domain Eukaryota; kingdom Metazoa; phylum Chordata; class Mammalia; order Chiroptera; family Pteropodidae; genus Macroglossus; species Macroglossus sobrinus. Next base: position 197,711 of record PVKZ01000336.1, on the reverse strand, counting down.
TGTCCTTGGGAAACAGTCCAGGGGAGCACTGTGAAGATGACCTTTGAGGGTTTATTATTTTTTTTTTTTTTGCTGAGAGAGCATCGTTAGATTTATTGAAGACAGGTTAGGACACTCAGGGCTGGGGTTAGAATGAAGCAGAGTTGTGTAAGTGCAGGGTTGACCTATGTTTACCTAAAAGTTAATATTTTGTCATGGATTTTTTTTGTATTCATTTTGATTTTTAAAAGGCATTGCTAAAAATAGCATTTATCTCAATTGCTGAGTTTTGCGTCCCACCTTTAAATTTTCCACCCAAGTCCAATACCTTACTCTCCCCTCCCTGACAAGACCACAGGCCTGTCTCCTCATGGTTTATTCTTGTTCTAGCTCTCATTTAGGGAGAGAAGGCACAGACATACCTGGCAGTATTGGCCTGTTTACCCTTGCTAAGCCCCTGTTTCTCTTTCTCATTCTAGCTCCACTCCATTGTCACCTTTTTTTTATTCTTGCAAAAGCCTATCCCATGAAAACACTGGAACATCTAGTTGATGCCTGAACCTGGGACACGATAGAAAGGACTGAGGAGACCCATGGAATCTGAGCACATATGTCTCTCAATTAATAAGTATAAATAAGTGAAATGACTTTTTTCCTTTCTATTAATAATCAGAGCAATTATTTCAACATTCTTATTCATGCTGAGTATCCAGCAATGGCGCTCTACAGTGACTTGCACTAAAGGATAACATTTGATGCAAATGTTTAGATGCATCAAAATCATTTGGCCAAATATAAAAATCTTTTTTTTTTTAAAGTGAGTCATATGTCCTTTACTTATCTTCCTTCTGAACCTCTTCCATTCCTTCTAGTTGGGGTGGTGTCTGAGTTTCAAGGGTGATGTACGGATGGTTGAGGCTTTGGAAGAAGTGAGGTTATCTGCTTTCCCATTCATTTTAAAATAAATAAAAGTTGCAATTTTTTAAAATATGACAAAATATTTTTTTATTGAAAGTAATATCAAAGTGACAATGTCAAAATATTATGCCCCCTACTTTGCTGATTGTAGACTTTCAAACTATGAAAGCCTTCAATCTAAAACAAACTTGTTATGAATGTTAATTTAACCTGACATTTACATTTTAAAAAGCTTCAAAAGAAAAGCTACTAAAATGGCAGATTTCTCTGACATTATGAATATATGTGCTCCTTCCTCCCTTTTTTCTTCTTCACCTTTATTTTTAAGTGTTGAAAGTCATTTGGCATTGGCCTGTTAGCCATTCACTCAATGGATTATGCCCATCTTAATGAATCAGATACAATTTTGTACATGCATTAAATACTGATAAATTTCATTTAGTAATGAAGATCTAAGATTTTGCTTGGCCAGATAAGGCATGAAAAATAATATCTTCTCCCAGATGTCTCTAGGTATTGGCCAGTGCAATCTTCTACTGCTAGAAGAGAAAAACATGTTGAGATGGATTGCCATACAGGGCACATTAGAACATCAAACTTCCTCTTTCTGAAACATGTTTTGACTAAAACTTAATCCACTTTCTAAAGGAATTTAAAATATATTCTTTACATATAACATATATTTGGTAACACTTTGAATTTGAATGTGAACCTGTGCAATGTAGACAATTAAACCTGGCAGCATATTAATGCCACTGATAGATAGCACATTTTATTTATAGAATTTATCCTCTCCCGAGTTCTCAGTTAGAAGCCCCTAGACAATAATTAAGCAATTATAAAAACACAATAGGATATAACATAATAAAACCATCATGCTGTCAAGGCATGGAAAACTGGGAAATCAAGATAACACAAATGAATACAATGCATCCAATTTAGTATTGCTGTGGAAATGCCACAAACTAGTACCCTCCAAATGATGGAGGAAAAAGTTATTTTCACAGATAACTGAATATGAGTCTTAGCATTCAGAGAATAGCAAACTAACAAGCAAACCAATCAATCAGTCAATAAAATGAATCAGTGAGGAGACACTGTCCACAGCATAGTGAGAAATATAAGATGTAGTCTTTGTAAACAAAAATACAGTGTGACAGTAGTTTAAGATATATCCTAAGAAAGATAGGATTAAGCAAAAAATTTAGAAGGTACATGATGTAAATCTAAAGGAAGACCAGCTTACTATACTTCAGAAATTCTGGGGAAGCCTTTACTTGAGTAGGTAGTGCTTGAACTGAACCTAAAAGGATATGGAAAATTTGAGTAACAAGAGAGATGAAAGGAATTGGTATAAAAAAATACTGGGAAGCCAGACATTCAAGAAAATATTTACAAGCAAATATTTGGTACAGTATTTCATAAAATAAAATATCAGATAATTAAGTTGTGAATGTTGTCTTCTTTTTAAAATGGAGAAATGATAAAATAATAATATGTAGTAAAAAAAGTAGATTCAAAATGTTCATATAATGAGATCCAATCCATAAAAGAATTTTATATGTAGCAGGAAAAAAAAAAGACTGGAAAGAATACAACAAAGTTAATATCATTTTTTTTAAAAATAGGAGATGAGAATATAAATGATTTTCATTTTTCTTTAAAATTTTCTGTTTTCCAAATTCTGATTTCAACAACAAAATCTCTACAATTAAGCAAAAACAAAGGGAATAAAAATTTTTCAAAATATATATTTGAATGTCCTCTATAAAAATGTTTTATATTCTACCATTCATTCACCCATAGACTAATGTTCAAGCTTGTTAAAAAGATTTTTCTAGACAATTCGTATGTACTGAATTGTATTTCCTGCCAAATTTGGCCCTCCTCACCTTTGAAGAGAAATTAAGTTTAAAGGAGATCATAAGGGTAGGATCCTAATCTAGCAGGACTGGTGTCCTTATAAAAAAAAAAAATTGAGAACAGAGATGTGTGTGCACAGAGAAAAGCTATGATGAGGACACAGTGAGAACATCAGTGGTCACTGCTGTTCACCTAAAGAGACAATTCCTACGTGTGCGGCTCCACCTAGCTCTTCTTTCAGGACAGGAAAATATTCTCTCAGCTCTTTAGTGGGCTGCTGCTGACATTACTTCCACTGTCAGTCAGCTCACTCTGGGAACTGCCCTCTATAAAGATAGCCTCTGCATTCAAAGACTCTCCACTTCTTGGGGGCAACCTCCATTCAATGACTGGTCATTGCCGGCCTATAAATGTCTGACCCCCTTGTCCCAACTGGGGACATTTCTGAAAGCCTAACCCAGTTTAAAAGCTCCCCAAGCAGTAGGTTGAATTCTTTGCTGAGTCCTAAATCCAATTCTACCCTCCAGCCAACCCAGCTTCCTTCCCCCGACAGGTGCTAATCTGGAGCCACACCCTAATACATTTCCTGTTTGCTAATCTCTGGTGCAGTTTCTAGTGAAATGACCTACAGCATTCCCCAATTTATCTGCACCATCTCTTCCCGTCCTTAACCTGGAGTGCTTGTCCATGTAATCTCAAGGAAATTATCTGCACATCAAGGGTAATAGTTGACCTTTTTTTGACCCAAGTTGCGTTTCAGGACTTCTAGTGAGCAGCACCGGGGCAAAGTCATGAATGTTGTACCAGCCCTATATACTTTCTCCACCAGGTGCTTCTGTCCTTATACAGCCTTAGTAATTTGAAATGGGGACCCTAGGTGTTTCCCGAAAAGGCTGTGCATGCAAAGCAGCCCCTAAATGCCCAAGTTGCTGAGAGGCCAAAGAACGAAGCAGACAAGTCCAACCTGTCATTTTAAAGAATTTTAATAGAGAATTTATTTATAGAAATGAAGTCCTGGTTCGCAGCAGGACAAAATAGATCCCCACACTGTTGACCTCCCAAACCCTGTGTTTTATATCCACCTAAGAAAAAGACCTATATTCTCAGAAAGGAATGCAGGGGAACAAAGGGACCAGATACCAGGGGCTGTGGCTTTAGGTCATGTTAAAACATAGATAACACTGAGGATGCCTTACCCAGAGGAAGGGCTAAATTGTGGAAGAAAGATTAATGGTAGTTCTTGATTGACCAGGAGCCTCTTTACACATACCAGAGTCCAACCAGGAAAAGCGAGAGGGATCAAGGGTTCAGGTAGATTAGTTTTAAAATGCAGCTAGATTTTCAAGATGGAATTTGCTCTATTTGCTACTTTTGGTCTTAAGCAGTTGTTCCATGTGAGAATCTTGGAATATTAAATGTCAAAGCTGGAAAGCACCCTAGAATTTATTTAACTCTAAAGTGACCATGGAGTTATAATACATGTTGTGACTTGGATCAATTAGTAGTGACTACTGGAGAGCTACCTTGAGGATTATGAGTATAGCCAGGGCTCAGTGGGAAGAATGTTGTGATCAGTTATGGATGCCAGAATGAACCTTTCATACCAGTTATGTCTCCCACCATTAGATGGGGTCTAATGGAAGTCTCACTTTATTAACATCCTTGATAGTCCTACTCTTCTTTTTTCACTGGAGACAAATTTGGCAAAGGTTGTGTGGCTGATGATGAATTTGAACCAGAGCCAATATGTCCCAACTAACAGTCTAGAATCTTACATCCTGTGGATGTTGTGTGTAGCCTATCTGGCTCAAACTCCTCAGGTTCCAGCCTCTAGTCTGCTTAGCACATGAATCTTGAGCCAGATCCCCATCCCCTTTCCTTCTTGGATGTCTTCTGTTACTATAGGTGAGCATGATTCTTTGGGCCAAATTTCTATAAGTAGTTTCTGTTTCCTTTGTGTTTCTCATAGTTTAGCCCTCCAAAAGTTCTGGCACTTTGGGATTGATAAACTTAGGAACAGATTAGTTCTCTGCCTTTGATCTGCCTCTCCTCCATTCATTCATTTATTAAAAAATATGTAGACATTTGCCATTGGAAATATTAAAATTCCTACTAAAAAAGCCCACCAATACCTTTGAGCAGTGACTTAATGCATAACGAGGCCCATTCTGCTTTGCCCCTTTCCAAAAAAAAGATCGTGATGTTCTATCCTCAGAACTTGTGAATATGTTTTATATATTTGTTGCCATTACATATGAGTATGTTATTTAATATACATTGCTATTACATGGCAAAGGGACATTGCAGATGAATTAGGGTTATGGACTTTAGGATGGGAGATAATCTTGGGTTATTGAAGTGGGCCCATGAAATCACATGGGCTCTTAAAATTGTAAAAGCAAAGAAGAAGAGTTAGAGAATATGACAACAGAAAAAGAAGAAAGAGAGATTTGAAGCATGAGAATGACTGGACTCACCAGTGCTGGCTTTGGAGATGGAGAGAGGGACCATGAACCAAGGGATGTGGGTGACCTCTAGAAGCTGGGAATGGCTCACAGATGAGAAAGAAAATAAGAATTAGAAACTCCAGTCTCACAAGCACAAGGAATGAATTCTGCCAACAAACTGGATAAGCAAGGAAATGAATTCTCCCCTAGAGCCTACAGAAAAGAATATATTCTTCCAACACCTTAATTTTCATTTGGTGAGACCTCTACTGAACTTCTTACCTCAAGAATATAAGATAATAAATGTGGCTTTTAAAAGTCATTCACTATGACAATAGAAAATGAAAACACTGGCCACATTTTCTGGTCACAATAATTGGCCCAGATATGGGCATGTGATTCAAGCTGAGCAAATCAGAGTTCTTCCTTGTGACTAAGGAAAAAAAGTCATTTTTCTTGATAAGACCTGTAAGTACATGAGAGTCTAGACATGCAAGGGGCATGGCCCCTGCCAACTGGAGAAGCTAATAAGAACTGGGCAACACATAGACAAGAACTGTACTGGAGTCAGTGTAGGTCCTGGCAGAGTTCCTCTCCACTGATGCTTGAGGCCAACTCCACCCCTACCCTTTTTTGTCACATAAACCAATTAACTCCTTCTTTACTTCTGAATAATTCATGCCCCATTTAGAATATCAATTCCTGGTCTTCTGTACTTAAAAATATTTTTTGGGTTAACACATCTTCTCTAGAAACTGATAAATACATATGTTCTCTGAGAGACTTGTCACATTAGCAGAGTTTTTTTTTTTTTTAATCAGATAACTCAGCTTCCACTGAGTGATGACAGAGCCCAAAGGAAATGGTACACACATTAGAGGATTTTATAGAAAGAGACTGGGAAAGATCTGAAATGAGGGGAAACAGACCAGGTTGGCATGGGAGGAAGATATGATATTGAGCGAATTAATGAATGTAGGTGGAAGCAAACCATGTCAGTCCTAGACATTGGGAGAAAAATAGGATTAAAGAAGAGAGGGAGATGACTCTTCTCAAATCTTAGTGCCTCTACTTACACAGTGTTTGCAGTTATCCTTGACTCTCATGACAATTTGGATAACTTGTTCCAATCACAATTCCCGTAGCAGGTGGGTTAGCAGCAGACCTATCCCAGGGGAAGGAGGACATCTGCTCCATGAGTCCCACTGTACCCCTCCAGATAACCCTGCCCCAGCAGGCTGCCATAGGGCCACCAGGGTGGCCATTGAAGTTATAGCAGTAGGCACAGATGAAGTACTCATAGCTTTCTGAAATATCACAAGGCAGAAAAAGAAAAGCTACAGAAAAGCAACACAAGAAAATCTCTTCATATAGTTGGCTTATTGTTAGAGCTTGAAATTCTGCCAAGTGTTCATATATCTTAGTTGCCAGCAGTTTAGCTCGAGACAATAGTAAAAACAGCTCTTTTGGCTTCTAACTAAACTTCAATGGAGTCAAAAACGGCTCCAGAAGTTGAACTGGAATGGTTTCCTTGCCTTGTTTGCCTTGACCCTGAGTTGCACTGTGCTACAAGAAATCTAGAGCATGGGGCACAGAAACTCTGTGTTTACAGGACAAGGCTCAGGCTCACACAGTCTCTGAGTCAGAGCCTTTGGAGCGGGTGATGATTTAGTAGGCACGTGGGAGGGAAGTGCTTTGCTGACCTGAGAACCCCCTTCTCAAGTTCAACATTTAGCACACTTAAAACTTAAATCTTTTGTCTTTGGGAGTTTATTTTCCCTTGGAACATGTCTGGATCCTTTTTCTCTGTAAGAAGGGGAAGAAAAGGCTAAGAGTAAAGATGACAGGTTTACTTGGGCATGAAATCATTGTTGGACTACTCATTTTTCCTGAGTTAAGTGTCAAAAAATCTGCAATTTACAGAGTACGTTTTCCTGAAATTACACATGGGGTGGGTGATTGAGAACAAACTTGCCCAGGCTGCTCGGCAAGAGCAGTGCAGCCCTTTCTGGGAACTTGGGTCCCTCCCAGTGCAAAGTTTTTGGAGCGAGTTGTTCGTTTCCAACACCTGGGTCTGACCCACAGCTGCTTAAGACCCCAGCTCTTGGCTTTGCCCAAATGCACTTATTTCTGAGCAGTCATGAGGCTAGCTTATAGTTTGGAAGATCTGCAAGTATTTATTTTTAAAGTGTCTCTTGATTATCTTTAATGTGAATCTCAAGAAAACTTGTAAAGAATTAGAGTTTTATACAGCCATGAGGGGAGGAAAGCTGTATCCTTCTTATTTAGCAAAAGATGACTGATGGCTGCTCTTTCTACAGTGGTCTGCCTGTCACCAGTGCCATCAGAGCCTAGAAATGGGCACTCTGGAATTTTCTATTCCTATCTCTGATGGGCCCTGTCCCATGCCTCTCTCATCTCTCTATCTTCTAGCTGATTTGGCACAAGAGCCTTACTGTGTAGATATTATCTGAAACTCCAGAACAGGCTATGAAATTTTAGGTCAGTGCAGTAAAATGGCTTCTTTCAAAAAGTCTGTACATAGTCTGGCTTTCTCAATTAGTGTACTGTAAATGGAATTTTCTTAATTCATTATGTATGTTTGTGCTTGTGTGTGTGCATGTATATGCAGGTGTTAGCAATTTATACCATATTAATTGAAATTAATTGAAATTGCTTAACACCAGGAAGTACTAAATTCATCTTAAAATCTGAGAGTAAATTATAACCAGTTACATAAGAAGAGAATCTGGAAGGAGGCAGTGAACATAGAGAGTGAAACCTCTCTAGAAATATCAGCTTAAGCTTTACAAGTTTCTGCCTCTGGGTAGAACAGTGTCCCAAACCTCTCAGTGGAAAAAGAAGCCTGAGTCCCCAGGATGGGGCCCTAAGCCTCCCCACCTGAGGCCTAGTGGTACAGGCCAGCTTTGCTCTTCCAATGCCACATAGTCCCTTGCTGTATGGAGCATGAATTGAGTGTACTAAGGGCCCATAGGAAGGGCTAGCTTTTTGCTCATGTTCACATGTTCCAAAGAGCAGATCAAGGATTTTTTTTTTCATCCAATAACAGATAGTCTATGAAGAGGCAAAAACTCCCCAATGAACAGCCTTTTCCTAGTTTCTCCTGACTGAAGTGTAAATGACTTTTGAGAGCAGAATAAGCCAGTCAATGAATTCATTCTTTGAACTCTGACTGGATAGTGGTTCTGAGACTTTGAAAATCTTCAAAGATTTCAGCCCATGAAATCGATAATTTATTTTTCAAGTTGCCAGAGTTAAGACAAGAATTCCATTCAGCAAGCACTATGTTCAGGACATATGTGGGAAGCAGCATCCCAGACACTAAAAATTGTGACTAAGCTCAGAAAAGCTGTCCATGCCCCCTTGAGAAACTGTCTCAGAAAGAGCAAGGGACAAGGACGCACACATCTATAGGACCAGTACAGAACGCTGCAGGAATCATGGGTAAGAACAGGCCATTGATTTGGAAGTGAGGGAGGGAAGATAGGGATGGGATAAAGGTTCTTGTCATGAAAACAATTACATAAACCAAAAATTGGCGAAAAATGATCTGAATCATGTCCCAGCCTCGTGCATTTTTTTTACTAATAATTTTAAAACAATGACACAGTGCTAATGACACCTAATATTTATTAAGGACTTACTAGGTATTAAAGATTATGCTAAAATTTGCATGAATTTCATTTAATCCTTACCATAAATTCTATGAAATTTGTACAATTATCTCCACCTTTTTTTCAGAAGAGAAAACTAAAGCTCAGAGCAGTCAGTTAGTTGTCCAGGACATCTCAGTTAGTACAAGAACTGGGATATAAATCCATGTTTATCCATCTAATTCCAATGCCTGCCGCCCACATCTTCATCTTTTTGTTTTGTTTTATTCTTAATTGCTTGTCTGTCTGTCTGTTCAGAGCCATGACTCTTAGTAGCTGGGGCCTGGGCTTCGCTGCATGAATGGGCATGGCTAGCTTCCCATTGCCAGTTTCTCGGGCAAGTTGTTCATTTACAGCTGAGGCATGGATGTCCATAGTTGTCTGCACAGGGCCTAGTCCTTCCACAGACTCTATGAAGTGAGTGACTTGAATGAGTTTTCCCCCTCTGTCCGGTGGCTTCCCTCACCCATCTGCCTTGCTGGCTCTTAGACAGCAAATAGGAAACAGAATTGGAAAAAGAGGAAAAAGGTGCTTTCAAGAAAAGGAAAAACATTTTCCTTTAGGCAGTAGATCTCTGAGAAGAGTCGTGATGACTAAGAGGTTTGTGAGATGCTGTTACCTGGTAATGAAGAGTGACGCAAGCCAGATACAGAGTAGGCTGTGCCATTTGTGCCTGTGAGTAGCTGATTCCAAGGCCTATTATTGGTTGAGGATGCAGTGCGAGTTGTCAGTCTCCAGCAGGATGCCCAGCAAGCCTGCAGCAACCTGAGGGCCAATAGTTGAAGAAAACATATGCTCAATGAGAATATTTGGCTTACAGATGTCACTGAACTGATCTTGTACATGATTAAACCTGTTATTCATTCGGTTATCAGCAACATCAATGCTGTGATTCTGAGATCCTCTCTCAGAGATGAGGTGCTAAGGTGAATGGAAGATCCCTGGCTCCCAGGTGGCCCAACTGTTCTCAGTGTCTCTGGAGTTAGCTTCCCTTCGCCATTGCCTGCAGCTGGTATCCCTACTCTGCTACCTCTGGGTCCCTGCTTCAAGGTCTGCCACCTGCCAAACACTCCCCTCTCTCCTCTCCACTTTTATCTTTCTGCCTCCTTGTCCCATCACCTCAGTGCTTCTCAGCTGTCACAGACAACTTGTTGTCTTTAAGAACATGAAGGGTACCACGTGTGCCGAATGGCAGACACAGGGAAGTCTCTGCATGGTCCTGTTCAATCCTGTTTCCTGTGGGGAGCACAGAGGCTCACCCAGAAGGCCATTTCTCACGTCATGGTCGCTGCCCTTCAGTGTGGAGCTGGTATTTGAACCCAAGTCTGTCTAATTTCAACCTGTTTCCTTAAGTACAACTAGCACCATCTGCACACCCTGGAAAGGAGTCTGCTCCTGGCCTTCCACATGACAAGTCAAGGCATGGCTTTTGGGTGCACTGCTTGTGGCTTGTTTTCACTACAGCTGCAATAAGCTCAGGGGTACTCTTAGGGAGGCAGTAGAGTATGGCAGTAACTGTTGGTGAAGAGCACAGGTTCTAGAGACAGCTAGGCTGAGCCCTTTATCTCCACACACTTGCTTCTTGACTTGGCAATAATACCAGTACTTAGCTTGTTGTGCTATAAGGAATAAGTGCCATCTTATAAATAATGGTAATAATGATAGTAGTAATAATAATACAAATGGCAGCCAAGGCTTTCTGAAAGCTTATTCAGAGTCAAATGTCAAGTGCTGCTCTGAGCTCCATATGTGCATTAACAATCATAACACTCACATTGACCCTCTGCGGTAAGTGCCATGATTTCCACCTCTCACGGGTTGAGGAAACCAAGCCACAAAATGGTTAGACAACCTACCTGAGGTCACACGTTTAGGAAGCAATGTCGTCGTCATGATGAGATATTGCTGCTCTTATTATTTGTCAAACAGTGTGACCATTTCTTTCTTTCTCTGCCCTCTTCCTTGCCCTCATGCTCTTTTGTGTGACTTAGATCTTTGTGGATGCTCTCTCATGCCTCCCGTTTCTTTTGTCTTCTTCTTGTCTCTCTTCTCTTTTTTCCTTCCTCTTTCTTCTTCCTCCACTCTTCCCCTTTCATCTCATTTTTTTTTATTATTTCCAGTCCTTGGGGGCCTCTGCCTCTAGAAGCTTGTATTGCTGACTCCAGGTAACGGAGCTGTTGTGGCTGATATTTCTTGTCCCTTGGCATGTGGGTGTTCCTTCCTAGTGGCCAGGTCTGCTCCTGAGCATACCACCTGCTGCAGAGCATAAGTTGCTACCTTTCCACCAATTACACCCATGTATCATAATTGTATTTTTTTTTCCAATGAAAGCCAAATGATGAAGCTGATAGGGTTCATGCTGGGAACAGATGTTCTTATTCTTGCCCAGATGCTATACATGGCAAAGATTTCCTGACTCTTTTGTACTTTCATTTGAAGTATTTCTGGTTATAGTATTCTCAGGAAGATATGAAAAATCATGCTGTCCTTCCAGCAAGGAACTGGGCACAGGTCTTGAGGGGGTGTGAAGTAGCCATCCTTGGCATTTTATTATCCATCTGTTTCCTGAGGACATAATCCTTCTTCTATGTGAAAACTGCCTTTGCTCGCATTTTATAATTAATCATTCAGATTTTCGCTTTTCTGGTTGTTTCAATTTCAAGCTAATACGGCAATTAACAATCATTCTATTTTCTGCCTTATTTCCTGTTCTCTTCTTACTTGGAATTCATGAAAGGTTTTTTTCTTTTTTCCCTTCCTCATTAAAGAATCTTAAAAAACTTATATCATTCATTCATTTAATATTATTGTCTTTTATGTGCAAAACACTGGGGTACAGAATGAACAAGCTTTCCACTTTTAAGAGGCTGATGAACTGGTCAGGAAAGACAGACAATAAACAAACAAATAAATAAATAAATCAGCTGATTTCAGATCGAAGAAGTGCTATAAAGGAATGAAACGAGTTGACAGGATAGAGGAACCTGGAAGTGAAGGCTGCTTTGTATAAGATTGTCACAGAATGTCTTTCTGAGAAGGTGACAGTTAAGCTGAGGTGAGGGTAGAGCATTCTAGGAAAAGAAACTGACAAGTGTAAAGGCCCTTAAGCAAGAAAGAGTTGGGGGGTTAGAAGGAGCAAGGCTGGCATGGCCGGGTGTGCTGAGTATGGGGAGGGGAGGCAAGATGAAGTCAGAGAAGTGGGCAGGGATCACATCTCATAAGACCCTCAGGATTTCTCTCTCTCCCTCAATACTTTTTTTTTTTTTTTTGTCAGTTAGCAAAGGATGACTAACTAAAATCTTCCCTAGGATTTATTTGGAGATTTGATCTTTCTGGATCACTAGGCACTAGTGTCCCCTTCACCTGATAGACTTGAGTGAAACTCTCTTGAGTTATACTTTGTCCTAAGAGCTATGATAGGGAAAAAAGACAATACAAGCCTTTGAACCAGGCCTCAAAACTGGTAAAATTTGACCACAGCCATGGTTAGCGTCTCAAAGAGCCATGCAAAGGCACCACAACTGTGCTCTAGTTAACAACACGTCATCTTGAGACAGAGAATGAATCTTGCAGCTTTGCTTATATTGAAACACATATACATACAGAGAGATGTCTGAGATTTCATGTGCTATTGAAGTCAGGGATGTGTGTGAGGATGTGTGATGACTCTAGACAATTCCTCCTGCTCCAGCAAAGCTAGTCCTCTCTGTCTCACTCAAGAAAAGCCCAGGGTTTCATCATGGAGGAACCTGAGGTCATCTGTGGCTACATCTGTGGTCAGCACTGTGCTGAAGGCACCTAAGCTCTCTTCATGGTCCTAGGCCAGAAGTAAAGGCTGAGATCTTGTCATGAAGCCATGCACCTCTTCCAGAGTATACTCAACTTTCCCAGATGCTGCTCATAAACTTAGCCTGCGCACAAAACCTGAGCTCAGCACATCTCCAAAGATGAGAGAGAGAGATGGTTAGCTCAGGCATGTATACAGTTTCATTAAGGAGAAAGTACATACAATCTTGATCTATAGGCAACCTAGAAACATGCTCAGAAGGAACAATTTGATAAGATTCTGTAAGGATGATCACAACTCCTCCAATTTGTAGGTTTCCACTGGCCACTCACTGAAGTCAGTTTCTGAGTGTCTGCCATAGTCCACACTACACTGCCCTTGGCTCTGCACCCATTGATAGCTACACATATATAATCAATTGAAAGGTGCCTCATTCTAACAGTAGAGGATGAACTGAGATGCGCTGGGAGAGAGAAACTCAGAGAAGAATGGAGTGGGTGCTGAAGAGGTGGGAAACAGACAGAAAATTTCCTAAGATTCACAGAAGAACTGGACCTCAGGCTGTTCTGCCCAAGACTGAGGTGGGCAGTATGGAATTGGAGAGAGCTCCTTGGAGCACAGAAACCTCTGGAAGGATTAAAAGTGAAAGAATTAAAAGTGAAAGACATGTGAATGCAACTGAAGGAATCAAGATATTAGACTTAGAGGCCTATAATAGCTGTCTTCAAATATTTAAAGTGGAAGAGAATATTGTATTTGTTCTTTGTCACCCTGAAAGGCAGAACTACATTCAATAATGGTGATGATGCACTAATGTGTGGCAGTAATTGAGTGGATCCTCCACACTAGGACCTGGTTATACATTATAAGGTATTTCTTAATCAGTCCTCACCACAGCCTTCTGAAGTAACATATGTATTCCTCTTTACCCATTAGAAAATGACACACCGAGGCCAACAGAGCTTAATTCTTTGCTCATGGTCATACTACTAGCAATACAAAGAGCTAGGATTAGGCCCTTTATCTTACCAACTCCAAAACCCAGGCTAGTAACCTCTGCATGTAGTCACATTATGATTTAACATTAGAAAGAACACTCCCGTATAGTGGAAGGGGAAGAAGTGAGCTCCTTGTTCCTGAGATAGTGTTATTGCTCAAGGTTGGTTTGTGGGCAGTTTTCACTGGAGATGAGGCTGGGACATGGTCGCATGACTTCTGAGTCTTCTAACGCTGAGATGTTGTGACTGTTGAGGAGCTAGGGGTCCTGGGCCAGCTTGCTCTTAGTTGAAGAGAGATGGAGAACACAGATCTGTTCTGTTCTACTCTGTGTATATGGACTGTATTCAAAAAATAGCATAAACATATATTGTTTACTCTGTTTCACAAACTTCAGACCTGTAGGAAATCAAATGAGAAACACTGAGATACCGGCCTCATAGGATGGGATTGTTGGTGGCTTACCTTGTATTTTCAACTGAAATTTAGCCTGAGCAACTTCTTAGAGTAAAAAGTGCCATGATTATTAGAGAAGGCTTCTCTGAGTAAAGAAACAACTCTTTTTATTCGTCAGAAACTACTTCAAGTGGATAAGCACACTGTTTGATTTCCTCATTCCTGCACTGGGTGATTGAAGTGGAGAAGTGGTGTAAAGATGAAATGGATGCAGATGGGAAAGTGTTCTGCAAAGAGAATACATTAGGCACAGACTTCTTGACCTCCCACTTCTGCCTGACACCCCACCTTCAGACATGGTTTGGTCTGGGTCAGAGAAAAAGATACCCCTTTTCTATATCTTGGTTGCATAAAAGTAGCAATTAATATCTATTAGTTTGAACTATTGGAAACTGCCATATTTACAGGTTAAAACAACCAAATGGAGCAGTAAAGAACAATAGTAACAACACTAACAATTGAGCAAGTAGTGGGCATTGAGGTACGCTCATTAGTACTTGGATCTGCAAAGATTTATAACTATTCTTATCTCCTTTCAAGACCTGATTTCTCACTTGGTAGGAGAAGGGGAGGCGAGGGAGGCAAAGCATGCTTTAATGTTCCAATTTAATGCAATTCTGGCTCTCTGATTTCAAACAGCTTTTTTCATGTTAGCATAGCTTATTTTTGGAAATTAGTGGTTCTTTGGGATTTCTTCATGCTCATCTTATTTTTTCTTTCAACTAACGGTGCCAGAGTCTAAGGGGAAGAGCATGTAACATTATGGTGGAGGTGAAGGAAGTTTCAAGGATGTCCCTGGGTTGTTGCTGGCCTCCAGAGCTATGTGTCCTCCTTACTGGCACTGGGCACCCTGTTGTGGTGTCTACTGAGGGCTTCTGTGCACCTCTGTAAACAGGCCCTCTACCTCTGCTTGGAGGTCTCTGTATCTGTAGCCTCCTTTTCCTGACTGCCTTCCTTCTGATCTTCTTGTCTTTTAAGCACTGCTGAGGTTCTGGGAGGCTGAGAGCCACACTCCACCTGCTTCCATTGTGTGAGGCCCTTGAGGGTGGCTCCTATACTATCCCTCAGTCTGTATTTTTCTACCTGCTCCCACACTACTCTGGATGCTCTGGATCCCAGTGCAGGCCTTCTATGAAAGGCTTTCAGGCTTTTCAGGCTGTGTCCAAGGAAAGAGGAAACTGACCTCAGTATTCTGGTAGTTTCTCAAACCTATAGAGAGTTTCTAACTATCTCCTCTCACTGCCCCTCCCAAGGTTCACCTGAAGGGTGGTGGACAAAGAGAAGTTGGGATTCTTCTTGGGCTGACCACTGCCTTGTTCTCCCCTCTGTTCCCACCTCCTCTACTTTCCTTCTGTGGGGGAGGAGCTCCCCTTAATGTCCCAGCATCCTCTTTTTCTACCTTCTGGAAGGTTCTTACTGATTTTTTTTATGCATTTCTAGTTTATGACCTTCTTTTGTCTAGATAGAATTAACTTTATCCTTGCTTGGGAAAATAGGCCTTGGGAATGCAATAGGATATATTTCAGAAATAGTATCCTTGATGTCAAGAAGAGGAGAGGTAGGTGCCAAATATTTTGCATATAGTCTTTGGTTTGATCCTCCAAGCGACCCTGTCAACAAAGTTCATTTACAGTTGATACAGCTCAGGCACGTAGATGGGATGATTTGTCCGAGGTCACACAGAATAGTTGTTTTCACAGAACTGGATTTAGACCCTGGCTTCCCAGACTCTAAAATGTGAGGCCTTCACACTAGCTGTAATTATCACACACCTAAAATATCACCAATACATCTATCACATACATATTATAAATAAGTACCTTTTTTTGTGGGACTACTGTATATTTATATATTTCACAGAATATAACTTCAAAGGAAAGAGGAAACTTGACTTTTGGGAATTTATGTAATATTTCAACTGTGAAGGTTTTTTTTTTTTTCTTTTACCTCAGTCTTAATCATCATTTGGCTTATTTTCTCTCCCATTCCCTCCTCTGAAAGGCTTCTTTGATGTATGAATCTTTGCTGACCTTCGGTTGGGTCCGTTGTTGATAATCCCAGATGAGAGTTGGCAGAGCTGGAGTCCCACAGAGTCAAGTTCCCCACATCCTGCCTTCCTGTTCAGCTCCACAAAACCTAGCACTGTGTTGTGCTCTACTCCCATGGTGAATGTTGACTAAAAGACTGGCTGGCTGAAAGAAGCCACAGAGCAAACAACATGTCTGGCAATCAGGACTGGAGAGTGTTGTTCTGGAGTCATGTGATGGTGAACCGTGAACCTGTGATGCAGGGAGGAAGAGCAGCAGATTCAGCCAACTGGCAGCTCCACAGAGCAGCTGATGGTCTGCGTGAGCCCAGAAATGAAAAAAACTGTCACATGTTGGGTGCCTGGCCTGGACCTTGCTTCGGGAAGTGAGTATTGTCCATCTTGACCATGAAGGTCAGTGACCAAGGCATGAGCATGGCATGGGTCTGACTGCTCTGGCTTCTGACTATGCCAATCTCTCTGTACAGAGTGTGAATTGGGGGACACAGGGCCTGGGCAAGCCCCTCTTGACTGCCCTCAGTCATGAGAACTTATTGATTGCTCAGAGACAAAAGAGATCCTTGAAGATATGCAAGTTGCTGAGCCAGACCTGGATATTGTGAGTGTGACTAGATATAAGGTATCCATGGGAAGTACAGCTGTGTGGGCTTACAATAGTGTTGACATTTGAGTTGGTTTCTAAATAGTGAATGAGAGTTTGCCAGTTAAAAAGTGGGAGAAGGTAATCCAAGGAACAGAAAACAGCAAATGCACAGGTGTAAGAGTAGGAAGGTGTGTGTGTGTGGAGGGGCAGAGGGCGTCTACATAATGCTTTGTCATGGGATTGAAGCCCATCACACCATGTGTTTTTGGGAGATAATATTTCCTACTCCCAAATGCACTTTTGAACATCATCATGATAACAAATGTCTGCTCTCCTCTTTTGGTCCCTGTTTTCTAGCCTTTCCTTATGTGGGGCTGCCCTCTCACCCAGACCTGTGCCCACAGGCTCTGTCCACCCCATCCTTTGCACCAAGCATTGACCTTTGCATCTGAGAGAGGAGGGGCCAAAAACAATGAAACTTTGATTTAATTCTGGAGTCTATTTGGTCTTTTACTCAAAAAATTTTTGCCTTGTTCCATAGACTCATTAATGGGCCCACAGACCAGGGTTCTGCCTAGTTTTGCTGAATTTTCTCCAAATGTTGAGTCCTTTTCTGAAACTCTAGCTCAATGGCTGAGGACTTGTCACAAACTGTAAGACGTCCCTACTGCAGGAAGCCTATAAATTAATCCATTATTTGTTTGTAGGGGCTACTTTATTCTTTAATCTTTTTTTAAAAAAAATTCTGATTTAATTAATTAATTAATTAATTATTTCCTAAAATTGCTTCTCTCTCTGTTTATTGGTCCTTAAGTTTTTTCTCATTTACCACTGCTTATACTCTATGCTCTAAGGTATTAGTTCTAATATAATTCCTTTATGTTCTTCATATGATGTCTATACTGGGGATAATTTTCATTCACTTATTCATCATTCATTTATTGAATATTTGTTGAACAACAATTGTGTGCTAGTCACTGGGGATATAGCGGTAAGCAAGACAAAGTCTCTGCTGTCACGAAGCTTTAAGTTTTGGTGAAGAAAGACTAATAATTTCCAAATAAAGAAATCAACAAACAAGATTTTTAAAGACTGTTAGATGTACTAGGAAAAAAAAATCAATGTGGTAGAGAGAATCTGACAGGAGATAGATGAGGTGTTAGTGGGATGACTTCTAGAGGAAGTACCATTCAAAAAGAGAAGCTAAATGATAAAAATATCTGGGGAAATAACATTCCAAAAAATAAGAACAGCAAGCACAAAAGCCAGGTGGTGGGAATAAAAACTTGGAGGCTGGCAAGAGGAAGTGAGGTATGAGTTAATGCAGGATAGTAGACAGGAGCCCAATCTTGGAGAGCAAGGCAAGTTATTTTCCTTTTATTCTACGAGGATACTATGTTTAAACATATTATGTGGAATCTATGTTAGTTAGGATGGATTAATGAAACTTATTGCATTAAAAGTTCCAATGTGTATGCTGTTAGGATGGAGGCTTGCTTCAATGAGGGCAGAAGCTCAGACAAGAGATGATGTGCCCTATGCTTTTCGTAGTGTTCAAGGGAACCACAGAGAAATGGTAATTTTTATCTTAAATGTTTATCATCAAGTCAAACCCATGAAACTATCCAGAAGATAGAAACTGCTACCAAACCTCAAACCTCTACAATATTCTCTTTTGAGAAGGTGTGTGTGTGTGTGTGTGTGTGTGTGTGTGTGTGTGTGTGTGTGTGTGTGTATGCCAGGCCGGACTCCTTATTTGTTTTAATTTTGAAGTTCATGTAACGCTTTGGGTTGGGCACCTTTGAGATGTCAGCTCTGGCTAAGAAGCAGCAAATTTGCAAACTGGAAAAAGCTATCAACAGGTCACTAAGACAAAGCACTTTCAGAACAAAATTTTTCAACATTTCTGCAGGTCTCTGCCATGGCTTGAACATATAACAACCATTTCATTTAAATATTACTTAAGAAATAAGGTTTTTTTTCTCTTAAAAAGTTATAATTAACAACCCTGGTGCGCACACACACACACACACACACACACACACACACACACACATATACACACACATATATATGCATATATACATATATACATATATACATATATACATGTATATCAAAAGTTCATTTACTGGAGACAATACTCGTTAAGTCTGTGCTGTCATATCTGTTTAAGTTATGCATACTTTGAGGTAAAGCTTCTCTTGTCATTTCAGTACAATAGGGCCATTTTTCTGAACCCATAAGGTGATCTAGTTATTTAAAAATTATTATTTGTAAATACTTATACGAATCAAAAATTTTTTAATTTAGAGCAACCAGAGTAATAATAGATTCTGAGGCTGGTATAAGATAGCAACTGCCCTCCACTACCCCAGCTTAAAATATTTAAGTAGCCTCATTCTCTTTATGAGTTGACTTTTTGCATTTTATAAGTACTGAGGTTCTAATATAGAACCATTGTCATGGAAAAATGTGGAGAAAAAGTAACTTCAAATAAAAAGCAAGTTAAAAAAGTAAAAAGACAGGGGTAAACAGTCATAAGAAGGTTTGAAGAGTGCTCTGTACTTGAGGGCCTCTTTTGGTCTTAAAGCATCAATATCTTCATGCTTGCCTTTGACAGTTGTCACAATTTCAATGATGTTTACATTTTTCTATATACATGTACACAAACAGACAAATACAAACATATACCTATATGTACACTATACATATATATAAACACTTCTGTAAACACACACACACACACACACACACATATAGACACATGTTTTTAACTGTTAATTGCAAAAATATTTCACAAACATTCACTTAATTGATATTTAAGTCTTTAAAAAGTGCCAGACACTATTCTAGGCAGTAGGAATGCTGAAATAAATAAAACAAACACAATCTCTGTCCTCAGAGAGTGTCCATTCTTGTAGGGGAGAGACAGATAATAAAAAAGACATATAAGTAAGATAAATAAAATGTTAGGTGATGATATGTGCTAAGGAAGAAAGAAAAGCTAGAAAGGATGATGGAGAATGTTGGGGTGAGTGATGGTGGTTGTTACTTTGAAAATGGCCAGATAAGCTGAGATTTAGGCCAAGTCCTGCAATATGAAGGCTCTGCAGGAAGGAGAAACAGCAAGGAGTGAAGGAATATAAGGTGGAATATATACATCTCATTAAAATATAAAGTATAGAGCATAGGTAGTAACAAGTCAAAGTTTCTGACACCCAATCTCAACCCTGTCTCCTTTTCAAAGGAAAAATACAGCTTATTGTGTCTTCTTCTGGACCATCTTTACAAACTAAATACTAAATATATTGTCTAATGAATTGCTTTTTTTTTTCAATTTATAGTATTGTATTCTATATCAATATGACTATAATTCATTAATTTACTAGTTCTATGGTATTCTGTTAGTACATTTACCATAATTTGCTTAGCTATTCTCCTATTTTGGAACTTTCAATTGTTTCACATAATTATTTTTTTAAAATATTGCACTAAAAGACCTTGTACTTTATTATGTATATGAGAATATATCTGTAGGATAGATTACTATCCAAAACTTTCACAAAAAGTTATTTCTCCCAATTAAAAGCTTTGAAATGAATTTCATTATAAATTATGTGTTTTGATTAATACCATTTTACCAAATTCAAAAAATTATTTTAATAAAATGTTAGAAAAAATAATCCTCTAGTGTTCATTTTCTATTTCCTTGCCTTTTTTCATATGCCAAAAAATTTTTTAAAAATGATTTTCTTGCCAGCAACTACTTTGGGCATAGTCAGAAGCTGAACATCACCATGGGTGCAGAAAGGAGCATTTTGCTCCAAATCGCATGATTTGGCAAACTTTCCTACAATGGTAGTCATGTTTTTGTACGATTCAGTGAGCTTTCTAAAGGCTTCCTCTCCATCAATAGTTTACTGTAGCAAAACCATGACAGTATGACTGCCTTTCTTCCCCTTGACTCCTTCCTGTGTCCCCTGCAATTCCAGATTCTGTGGAGGTCATTTGTTCAGGTACTTGGGTGTTCTCTTGTCCAGAGTAGCAGGCTTTGCTTCCTCTTTATTCTCTCTTGCAGATATGATAATAGAAGGCCAGTGAGAAATTCACCTCCCAAATGACAGTGGTGTGTGTGTGTATGTAGAGATCAAGAATGTGTGCTGCCTGGATGACTGATTAAATTTCATTCCATCTTTGTCTAGTGCAGTAATAATAATCAACATTAGTAAGTATTCTTCAGCATTTACTTTATGTGTTAAACCCTCATTTTATTTCATTCAGTAACAACACCACAACCATTTTTATTTCATCCCATTGGAACCATTCTTCTAGTTTTACATGTGGGAAAATCAAGAATGAGAAAGTAACTGCCCAAAGTACATACAACTAAAAGTTAAAATATTTGAGATTTTAAGCCAAATCTGTTGGACTGTGGAGTTTTACAGTCTTGATATTATGCATCCTGCCTTATTTCCTGTCTAGTCTACATCTGAGGGGTTTCATTTTGAAGGTATTTATTTTCTATTACTTCTCTGGTGCAAGTCAAAGCCACAGCCATGGACCAGCACTGGGTTTTAGAGAAACAGAAACATATCTTGAAGGTATTTATAATGATGCTGGTGATAAGTACAACTAATCTTCCAAGATAGATCTACTATGTGGGGTAGGAAGAGACATTGATTTAGACTCAGAGTCCTGAGTGAGAATACTGGTTCTATCATTAATGAGCACTATGACGTTTATTTGTTTTTTAACTTGGAAAATGATGACCATTGGATTCACCCTTATAGGGTTGTGAGGATGTTGTGAAGATGTTGCAAGGATGAAATGCTGTGCATAGGCACCCACTAAGGAATATTTTTATTATTATTTATTATTATTATCCCAAGAGAAGCAAAGATAATACAAAATTCAATGAGAAAAATTGTTATGAGTCTGAGTTCCTAACTAAAGAGATGCCAACACATTTCCTAGAACTACAATATAGATGAACCTTGAAAACATTATGCTAGGTGAAAGAAGTCAATCACAAAAGGCCGCATAGGGGATGATTCCATTTATATGAAGTGTATGGAATAGGAAAGTCTATACAGACAGAAAGTATTTCATTAGTTGCCTAGGCCTGAAGGTTTAGCAGAAATAAAGATCACTAATGGGTATAAAATTTTTTTTCAAGGTGATAAAAACATTCTAACATTGGTTGTGATGATGGTTGCACAACTCTGCGAACATACTAAAAAAACATTGCACTGTGTACTTTAAGTGACTGAATCGTAAGGTATTAGAATTATATCTCAATAAAAAGTTTCTCTTAAAAATACATTTCTAGCATATGTTTAGTTTTAAAAAAGTGGAGAAATACCATAGTCTACTATGAGTTTTTATATTGAATGCATTTTATCTGTAAAAAGCATGTGCCACTTCTTTCTTACCAAAGCCCTTACAAAAAAAGTATTTTAAAAAAGGTATAAAGTTAACCACAACAATAACAACAAAGTTAAAGGTTAAACAAACCCAGGAAGAAAAGCCAGATGAAAAAAAAGGAGAAAGCTGGAAATCAGACTGTCTATAAGTCTACCCTCAGTCTGACCCATATTCAGCAGGGCACATATTTTGAACTGTTTTTCACGGTGTGCTGGATCTACTGTGATTCATCTACACTCTCTTGGGGAGAATTCATGTGACAAAATGGCCTCCTTAAAAAAGAAATGACCTTGCCCCATATAGTCCACCCAGATTTACCTATGGCAAGATGCTGAGGCAAGATAAGGACAATTTGGTGCTTGTGGAATCAAACCATGGTTTCTGAATCCTACTTAACTAACCTATGCAGGTTCAGCTCTAGGTATTTAATTCATGGTAGGTGTAATACTTGCAAAATATGAGAAGATACAGAAGTAATTGGTCATAAATTTAGTCTTGTCTCTGAAAAGAGAAACTCTCTATAAAAGTGCCTGGCTCATGTTAGGGCCTTAATAGATATTTGTGGAAAGTATACTTGGAATGAACCCAGTTATAAAATATCTTGCCTCCTACACTGACTCTTAGCTAGTTAATAAATTCAGTGGAAAAAAAAAGAGTTAAACTTCTTTTTTTGATGTAATAATCATTTTTATTTTTTGTGGTGCCTTTCAGTTTACAAAGTACTCTTATGTCAATAGCTCATTTTATGTTTGAGCAGCACTGTAGAGGCATAGAATGCAGAGAGCAGACTCAGAGAGATGGCTAGTAATTTTCAGGGTCATACAAACAGGGAAATGAGACCCAAGTCTAGTTCTCTTCTTGGAACATGTAAGCTGAAATTACTCAGCCTAGTTGGCTAACTTAATTTTTCAATATTTCAAGGGGTTATATTGATGCTACATAGCATTGAAGAGAGTATTGTTGGTAAAAACATGACATACGACATTGGGAGATGGTCAACCAAACCACTGCTTCTTGAACCCAAACTGAAGGACTAAACTAAGTTAAAAGGCAGAGAATCCATGCCTGTGGGGAAGCTTGAGAAGGTGGTTAGGAGAACAGATTTGGAACCATGTTCTGGCTCTACGATAGTTTTGTCAGCTGTAAATTGGGGGAATATTACATTATATAAAATTGTTACAAGCATTAAGTATGCCACTGCCTCCTAAGTGTTTTCCAGAGTGAGTGCTCATTAAAAGCTACTTTTGATTACTCATTTCCTTCTACTTTTTATTTCATCCTCTTATTGCCACCCTCATTGTCATTAGCTTAGGAAAGTTCAGGGTCTTCTCACAATAACTGAGAATTCAGACCACTGGTGAGGAGGCATAAAATACCTGTGTGATTCAAGGTCAGCTGAATTGGGGAAGGAATGATAAGATCTTTTTAGCTTAATATTCGAAAGCCAAGGCCAGCATGCTAAGCTTCTTCTCCCCTTTCTCTAAATGCAGTTCATCCATCCATTCCATTCTTTACACATACATTTTTTTCTTACTATCATTTACTGAGCCAAGTGCAGATTTTACCATCTGCTCAGAGAGTGGGTGCCAGGTTACAGGAACTACAGATCAAAAATGACCAGGAAGAATTTGCACTGGAAGGCAGGCTGAGCTTGGAGCAGATCATGTAGAGAGCATGTGGGGTGATGGGCCAGATGGTGATCTGAGAAACAAGATTAAAGTTTGTGTTAGTCTCAAGACAGAACTGCAATCAGAGTCCAAAGGCCATGGTCTGGTCCCCCACAGCCTGGATAAAATTACAATTCAAAGGTCCATGCAGATAGCAACTACAGGCAAAGATGTGGTGATGGATGGGTGTTCAGTGGTCAAAGCTTCAGTCATGGAAGCTGGGGTGATAGGCACCTGTCTGTTTTCAACATTTTAATTTAAGCACCAAGTCACAGGGCTTGCATTGAGAGGTTGAGACATAGGTTCCGAACCTGGGATAGGTAGTAGCCTACCCAACCCTTCCACCACACACATTGGGGATGTTTATGTCCTAGCTCAGGGCCTTTACCCCCTATCCTCCATGCAGGCCAAGGCTAGCAGGTGGGTGCTTTTCCTCTAGGCAAAGCATCAGCCTTCAGATTCTAAATGTTATAGTAGATGGTCCTAAAGAAAATCCCATTAACTCTCAAGTGCCTAAATTTATTCTTGATCTTCCTAAGAAATAAGAGGTAAATATAAACTAATAAGAGGTTCAAGTTGAAAAGCTCTTGTTTTCTCAACTACGGCAGGAGTCACTGACCTAATAATCACCTCTGTCAATAACTATAGGCTCATTTGACCCCAGGAATCTTATCGCCATGGCTATAGGTAACCCCTTTGTATAGCCCAAACATCCATCCTTTTATCTTTTCTAAATCTTTTGGTGTATGCCTGTTTGACAAGGTAAAATATATTCTTTGCAGTTTGTCTGGCTCAAACTGGTATTTGCTGTAGGTGAATGCTGATTACAAATCCGGGCCCGGCATGAAATGTTAATGGTACACTACTGGGGAGAGTGGAAAATGCCATTGGAGAGATGAATTAAGAGTGTGGAAAATGCAGCTTAGGAAACAGCACTGAGTCAGGATTTAAGAGACCTGAATTCCAGTCTTTGTTCTACTACTAATTGAATAATTACCTGGATTGGTCTTAGTGGTGTTGACTGTTAAACAGGGAAAATACTTGAGCTTTTTATTTGATTGTAACAATGAGCTAATGAGATAATACAAATAGAAAAAATTTGGAAACCAAAAATGGCTTAATTCTTTTTCAAAAGTATTGGCCCCTAGCAACATATTGGTAGCTAAGTAAATGTAGCAAGTTGGGAGAGCACAAGGAGACATGAAGGGCAAACAGAGCTGATGTCACTCAGGGCCTAAGTGGCTTAGAGTGAGTCTGGGCCTCAGCTGTTATGAGAGAAGGAAGCAGGGTGGGGAGGGTCAGGTGGAAGAGTGGGGCTAGAGCCTGGGAGATAAACTGAACAGGAAGGAGCTGGCAGCAACCTCAGGTTCATCAGGCAAAGATTATTTCCAGGGAGCCAGACTGCAGGGATCAAGAATCACAGCCAGGACAACAGAGGCTAGGACATTCAGAAAGAACTGGCCTATCACCCCACAGCAGGCAGTCTCAGTGGGGAACAGGAGTTTTCAACATCTCCTCCCCTTATCAGACCAGGTGAAAAAGATGACTGAGGGGACACACAAGCAAGCTCTTAGTTAAGTATTAAATAGTGGTTCTCAAACTTATGTGTATGTGTGTCAGAATAGCTGGGGAAGTGGGAGGGGTTTCTAAGACACAGCTTACTGGGCCCCACCTCTGAAGTTTCTGTTTCAGCAGCTCTGGTTTGGGGCCCTCCCTTGGAGTATTTGCATGTCTAACGAGTTCCCAGGTGCAGCTCATCTGCAGGTCTGGGGATGACACTCAGAGAACCAAGCACAATGTGGCAGCTGTTATGAATTCTTGACCCATGAAAGAAATGATAAGCAGCAGAAGCATGTGGGGGCATCCTGGCTTCCTACTCACCACAGCAGGTGTTCTAACCTGGCTCCAACACAGACTCAGATCCACAGAGGGGCAGGCACCAGACTAGGGGCCCTGGTGTGGGTGGTGCTGCTGCTGTCTTCTTCATCTCTTGTTAATCTTGGACATGGACAGATTTTTGCCGGAGCACCTGGTGCCCTCTCTGCTTTACCTCCAAGATTTAGAGATGCTCAGGACTGGTTAAGAATTGCCACTTATGAACACAGTTTGGGGGTATTTTTCATTTTTGAATGTTTGCAAGGAAGAGAACATCTGTTGTGTCATGTTGAATCTCTTCCTTTGTGCTGTCTGCCTTTCTTTCAGGCTTGGGAGTGGTTATGATTACTGGCTTACATTGTCTCACTTTTTGTGACTCTTCTAAATTAGTTGTGCATCTTAAACTGGAGGAAGTTGGGGTGGCCAGTTTGCTATTCATTCTGTGTAAACGTTTCCTGGCATAGTCTTAGCAATATGACTGATAACGCATGGAGGTTCTTCTTTCTTCCTCACTGTCCTCACTCCTTCCCCCATTAACACACGCAGATGCTCTACACTTTTTATTTGATTTTTTCTAGATGCTCTGGTGGTAGGGAGAGAGACTACGTAAAACACAAGAAGTAAATTGTTAAGCATAGAGGATGGGGTGCGATTGGGCATGACTGGGGCAAGAAAGCTTCTCTAAGCTAATGTTCCCTAACTGGTTGCATGTTAGAATCACCTAGGGAGATTTTTTTATAACCACTTATACCTAGTACACAAGATTCTTGATTTAAACTCATCTAGGATGAGATACTGGGCATTAGACAATTTGAATCTCCTCAGGGGAGGCTAATATGTAGCCAAACCTAAGATTTGCTGTTCTAAAATAATTTTTCTTAATGGCACCTGGATCTGAGCACAGCTGCATTCTTGTGTAACTTCCTTTTAACTACCATGAGCAACGTTAAGGCAGATTGAAGGCTGCCACCTATGGGGTAGGTTAGAAGTCAACACAATTACCCTAAGTTTGACAGGTAGAGTAGAAAGTAAGTATCTTCAGACCAGGTGGATAGGATAAAAAATACAAATTCAGAAGGCAGCAAACATAATCCTCAGGATAGAAAAGACAGACCCTGGGACCAATTCATGATCATAAGCCAAAGGTTTCAGTGCTATGAGAGCAAACTCCTAGGGTCAGGTACAGGAATGAAGCTTGATCCTCAAACCAACTATAGCCCAAGTCGAGAACTCCATGTGCCCCATGTCCTAGGCCAGAACTGGATGAATGGGACTGACTTCACCTGGGATGTTCAAAGCCAGGAAGCATAGAAAACTAGGAGTCTTGAAAGAAGGAAGGTGAAAAGTAAAAAATGCAGAGGAAATTGTGGGGTTTACATAGTGCTCGACAACCAGTTTTTCACCTAACCGGCCAAATGTTTCTAATGTTGTACAGATACAGCTTGAGATAAAGGGAATCCAAACATAACATTCTCTTAGAGCAATAATCTTTAAATTTTAATCTCTCAAGTGAATTCCCTTGAGGGGGGCTTGAGGGGGTCCAAGACTCTGCATTTCTAAAAGTCCCTACATGCCTGAGAACTCCTCTTGAGAAGCAAAGACTTAGAGGGCAGCAATGGTGTCTACTTAAAAATGCACTGAAGAACACCTCACAGAAACCAGTTGAGTCGCTATTGATGTGGAGGTTGGCACTGCTTTTCCTAATTTCTCAGATCATTTAAGGTAGTCTGTGGTTTTTGAAGAAGGTTCCATCCCCTTTTGAAGAAAAGTAACTTTATTCAGATAAGTACAAGAACAGCATCATGCCATAAACAATTTCTACCTCCCATCACCCCCTCCCCACATGTCTCACAGGGAAGATTGATGTTCTATCGTGAGCCAGGCTTTGAGTTGACCTAATGAAGAAAGTACCACAAATAAGTAACCTGTTACCTGGGAACAGAACAGCAATTCTTTTGTAAATGAATGTCAATGAGGTGTAATTTTCTGCTGTAGCAGAATTTCTACACCTGACAGTATTCTTAATATACTTTAATTAAGAGGTTAATCTGTTGTAGAAATTGCTTTTCTCTGAAGCCACCTGAAATCAATTTAAACTCAATTATAAGTGGTTAGCTATTGTTTATGTGGTTAGAGATTAGAGAATACATTTTTGCTTGTCAGGAGCCATCAGAGCAAATTTTGAATGTCATGATCAATGGAGAGTCTGAATAGCTGAGTGCTCTGTAATAGGCATAGAGAAACCATTAGAAAATGTAATCAGTCATATTTGATGACTTGACCTTGGGACTTAGCTAGAAAAGGCTTTAATCATTTCTGTCCCATAAGTGCTACCAGGATTGCTCTGCTAAAATTAATTGATCATTATGTGCTTTCTGAGAGCCTAATATACCCTATTTGATATAATATAAATTGTAAAAATAATCTGTAAATTATATAACAAGCTTTGGAATACATTTACCCTCTGTCTCTTTAGCACAGATTAAATCTGACAGCTAGTTTCAAAATGATCAAAATTGGTTAACTCCAATAGTTTGGAATGCTTGAGTTATACAAAGAAAAAAGCTATTGCACAGCATATGCCCAGTCTATAAACTTGAATTACAACCCATTTTCCATCAGTAAAATGTAAAGATAGAAAGAGGTCTGAAAAGTTTTTCTGGGGCTTGAATGCATTATTTTATTCAATTGCTTAGTAGGGTGCATAGTTGCTATTAAAAATTTGGATGCATGTCAGAGACAAGGAAGCTGTTTTGAATCCTAACCATTTCTGTGCTCAGTATATAAAAAATTACATGCCTCTAATAGGCCAGCTGACTTTCGAATGTGATATCCCGTAGTCTGGTTGAGCAATACACAATGACAAAACACTTTGCTGATCATCGGAGGGTTAAAGGTTTCTTGTCATCTTCTCAGGTGTCAAAACGATGAATCCAATTACCTCCTCTGTTTATGGGTATTCCTCAGGGACAAGGCACTCTGCCATTGTAGTGTGGACATTCCATGACATCCAGTTAAAGTGCAGAAAGTCTT
The DNA here is from genome assembly GCA_004027375.1 of Macroglossus sobrinus. Lineage (NCBI taxonomy): Eukaryota > Metazoa > Chordata > Mammalia > Chiroptera > Pteropodidae > Macroglossus > Macroglossus sobrinus. The sequence goes on along the minus strand of PVKZ01000336.1, from coordinate 168,959 downwards.
CCTCTAGGACTCTGCCTCCACTTCCCATAACTATTTAAATTCCTTCCCTTTGGGCTGACACTTTCATACTTAAAATAAACCTTCCAAGGTTTTCTTCCATAAATGTTAAATGGTTAACTATTGACTAGAAGACCATCTGTTCCTGCCTAATTGGCATAATGAGAGAAGACCATGTTTTTGAAGCCTGAAAAAAAAGAAGTGTTATAAAGTGGGCTTAGAGTAATGTTTTGCATGAGGGACTGGAGCAACTTCCTAGATGCCAGGACAGTGGTCCCTTTTCTGGAAAATGGACCCTTGAAAGCTAATGCCTCTTGAGATTAGAGTCAGTGGGGAAGCTCAGCTATAGCTCAGTTAAGGCTCTGGTCAGACTATGGGGGTTCAAACCCTGGCTCTATCACTTTCTAATTGTGAACATCTGGGCAGACTTCTTAGCCTCACTACCCCCAACTGTTAAAGGGGGTTAATAATGTGGGTTAATGTGGCAGTGTGCATGAAATGAACATTTTATAGAGTGTCAGGCATGTACACTTGCAAAGCTCTTCATCATAATTAACACAGCATAAAATGATTAAGTGTCTCTCCTTTTTGAGCCTTACATAAAGTGCATAATTTGAGAAAAAAATTTTCCTGCCTTGCAAGAATTTTGAAATGAAAAGTTTTACAAAGATATCAAAATGAAGCTGTATTTGATTTTTTCATTTCACAAAAGCCCTTTATGACTTTTCCTGGGGTGAGGATGATGGTGAGGATTAGAGAAGGTTTTCAAGACAAGCTTTATACTGGACAGCAGAGGTCTGAGTTGTCTCAACTTGGCCATAAACCAGTTGAATGAGGTTGAGAGCAAGAAGCCTCTCATTTTCTGGGCTCAGTTGATCTGTGTAAGATGACAGGGTTGAACAGATGACTGCTAAGGTTGTTTAGAGCATTTTTGGCACCAAGGACAGGTGCTCCTATGAGAATCTAATGCCTGGTGATCTGAGGAGGAGCTGAGGCAGTTTTACTAGTGCTGGGGAGTGGCTGCAAAAAAAGATGAAGCTTTGCTTGCTTGCCTGCTGCTCACCTCCTGCTATGTGGCCTGGTTCCTAACAGGCCCACAGCCTGGGTTTTGGGGACCCCTGGTTTAAAGGGCTGAGATTCCACAATTCTATATTGCTGGCCACCTTTGCAAGAGCATTTTCTGCTCCATGCCCAGGAAATAGTCAGGGGGTGGTGTGGACAGGGCAGCATGGGCAGTGTGGTGACCCTCACATTTGTGGTTTTCAGCCTCATGCAGCCTGACTTTTCTGCTCATGGCGTACAGAGTCTCACATGGGTGGCCACATGTGGGTGGCCACTTACTAAGGTAGGGTTACATAGCTTTTAAAAATCATATCTCCTTCCTTAATTTGCTCCATCCTGGGAAATGCTAACAAGCCTCCTCATAACCCCCAACACTCCCCTCCCTGACTTTGGGGGAATACCTGCTCCGTTGCACCTTGTCTCAGTCTTCTCCAAATGTTCACCCTCAGCAAAGGTTAAAAAAGGGCATCCTGAGGGCCATTTTCAGCCCATAGATGACATTATTTGTCCCTCCAAAAATAATTTCTATAATTGAAGTTAATTCCCAGCATTTAACAATGAGAAGATTTTACATAAAACATAGATTTCCAGGTTCTTTATAAAAAAATAACAAGGAGGAAAACATGGCCAGAATTTCCCTGGGAAGCATAACTTGGTTTTTATACCAGAAGTTGAAGAGTCTGGCCAGTATGTAAAAAGGGCGCCACCCTGACTTCCCATTCTAGAGTGTCTTGGTTGAGTGCTGTTCTCTCAAATCTCTTTAAATTGGCATAGCACCATCATGTCAACCAAACACCTTGAGAACCTGGTTGCAAAAGAGCCTCGTTGGAGAACCCCACTCCTGGCCCTGGCTTGCTTCACTCCTTCAAATTGCCTGTAAGGCCCTCATAGCCATTTGATTCTGTGCTCCTCCCATGGGTTCATATATGAAGTCTAACCTTTTAGAATTTCAATTCATTACAAGATTCAATCCTTGTGAACATGAAAATCAGGATTCACACTTTGAGATTTAAATAAATTATACATCACTGTGCAAAAGGCTCTGAGTGAATGTTTTGCTAGAAACAGAGAGGAGAGGGTTTGTGGACACATAGATCTTAGGCTAGGCTAGAGGATTAAACCAAGAATTTGGGAAGGGTGAGAGAGGGGTCAGAGCTAGACACAAAGGACTGACAGCTTTCACAAAATTCCCTGAGCTAGTAGTCCTGGAAGTAAGCAGGAGGCAGGATGAGGTGGGGAGCGACATGGCCCTCTCTCAGTAGAGTGATTCTCCTCTTGCCTACACTAGCACCACAGTTTCTCTTGGAAGCATTGGTGTTCCTGCCCTCTGCAGTCTGTAGGAGGACAAAGAATCCTCAGGGTCAACAGAACAACAGGAAAGGTTTGGAGCAACCTCAGTGCAACTAATTTTAGGACAGAAACATATACGAATAGCATGTTGCCCCTGGACCTGAGTTTCTTCAGATGCTGAATTGCCTTCCAGCTCTGAATGTCATTAATTCTTTTTCATCAGAACTGTGCCTTTTGGCCACATATGAAAATTCATCACTAGTGCAAACCTGCATTTGACTTCCCATGAAACATCATGGTTTGTTTGCCAATCAGGCAACAAGTGAGTCCTTTTTAAAGCAGTCCTGAAAAAATTGTTCACCAGAGGTTTGTGTTAGAACCACAGCATCACTAAATCAAAACCAGTGAGGACAATACCACTGGTGGCTAACGTCAGCCCATGAGATTGAGTTCAATGTACCGGTCAATGACTGACCTCAGCAAGAGTCAAAGGCCATGAAATCAATATCTACATAGCAACTTCAATACAATATTCAGCATTACCTTGAACTGAGTCATTCACTTGAGAACTCAGCTACTGAACCAAATGTAAGAACAGATGCCTGCAGAGTACACGTGCAGACAAAAGGAAATTCCAACTGGAGAGATAATCTCCACTGATTTAGTCATACAATGAAAGGTTTCACTCCTGTGCAAAATACTTTAACAGGCAAAGACTCTGTTTTGTACTCTAAAAGCTCTCTCTAACTCCATTTCCCTAGAAATAGCAAGCACACTATGTCACATTAAATTCCCTCTGTCAGCTGAATTGTCTGGCATGGAATTTTTTAGTTGAATCATTTTATCTAAAAAGGAAAAAAAGGTCATTTGCTTTTCCTCTCTGTAATTCTTTTGTTCATTCACTGGGTACTTCAGTCAAATCTGATTGAGAGGGTAAAATTGGCCTATACTGCATCCAGATGTGATATCAAGTTTGGATTCTCCACTTAACCTGTCAGAATATGTATTTTTAAATAGGTAAAAACACAAATTCTACCATTCTTATGCAACTATCATTATCTGTGTATCCTCCTCTAATCTTTCATATACACATTTATATGGTTGTAATAAAAGTTAAAACATAATTTTTCTTTTATTTTGTTAACTTTCTAGACTTACAACTTGGGCTGTATTTTTAATGACTGGATAATAATTCAAAACATGAAATATACCTTTATGGTAGATTGCAAAATTACTTCTAATTCTTCACCTCTCTCTGTTTCTACATCCTTTGCAATGTAATTTTGTAACTCCTCTCATCAGAGTATAAATTTTATTTTTCAGTTCTTAGAATATGGGCTGATCTTGTGATTTGCTTTGGCCAAGAGAATGTAGAAGAAGTGATGATGTGCAGATTCTAAGCTGTGCCTCTAGAAAACTTGCATACTTCTGTTTGCCTTCTTGGAACCCTGCTGTATGTAGAATATCATCATGAGAAAAATTCCAAGCTAGTTTACTAGAGACTAAGAAACCATATGGAAAGGGGACCAATCAACCCAGCCATCAAAGCTAAGCCTTCTTAGACTAGCTGGCTCCCTGTTGACCTGTCAGCTGACCACAGTTGCATGAAGGAGTCCAACTGAGACCAGAAGAAACCCCCAGATAATCTGTTAACATGTGCAAAAATGAATACTTACTGTTTCAAGCCAAAGAGTTTCACGGTGGTTTGTTATGCAACAACACCTAACTGATACAGCTATAATTCTCTTAACTATTTTTTGTTGTTTATATAGGTGCTTACAATTTTTTTTATTATAAAACAATGTTGTGATGAACATTTTGGTACAAGTGGAAGATATGTTTTTATGAGGATTTTCATTTTGTTTAGGAAAATTGGCAATTAGATTTTGTCTCCTATAGCACTTATTAAAAATACTATATGATTGAAATTCTGGAGCCATCTCTAGAATTATCATTGTCAAACAAAATCTAAGTGTTTATATTGCATAATTGTTTTATATGTCCATACGTGAAGCAGTAAAGGTGCATTTTCCCTATGAGAACATATGGCACTTGACCCTATTCAATCTCAAACCAGGCAAGTCTCAAGAAAACCTCAGAAGCTCATAGAAACTTCTGTTTCAGCTACAAAAACTCTGAGCATATTGACTCCTTTCAGATGGTTCTAAACAATAAGCCATATTTATTTTCTTTTACCATCATTTCTCTTCCAGAGAAATCATGATTACCCCAAAGTTTGGCTACCTTCTGAAAAATGCCATATCACTTGCTAAATAAGCTGTGACCACTCAGATAGTATATTGTTTTTGTTGCTGCTGGTGGTGGGGTGTCTGAGAAATCATTTGTTTAAATGTAAAGTCATTCTAATTAATAACTGCTTTATATAAACTAAAAAGGCCCAATAATAAGAGCACCAGTCATTTATTGTGTTTCTTCATTGAATGTGCATAGGCTTTGCCCAATAATGGTATATATTATATCAAAGTCAATCTGAGATGATTAATATTTGAGAATAGTTATGTAAGGAAAATACTAGTCATCAAATAGACATTCTTTTATTCTTTTATTAAATTAGATCATCAGAAAGTAATATATTTACATTATTTATTTTAGTTCCCTTGGTTCATTATTATTATTGTCATTATTGGTGCTGTTATTGAGATCTCTTTAAAGAAAAGAAAAGCTCATGAAAGACAATTTCAGAGCTTTGAAAATTGTCTTAGATAATTTTGTCATTTGTGTATTTTACCATTTCCTACATATCAAACTGGATAATAGATTCTTTTTAGATTTTGAAGTTATAATATCTCTCCTTTGGTAAACTGTTATGCTTCTTTTTGTTCGCTATTGAAAATTAGAATCCTGTGTCCTTTTTCTGTGAGTAGCAGAAAACTCAATTGCAGTCTGTGCCTTTATCTTTTTCTACAGCTTTTCTTCTTACCTCCTTCCTCATTTTCTCTATGGCTTACTTTCTATTTTTATCTTTATTATAATGGTTCTATTATATATATATTATATATATATTATATGTGTGTGTTCTATTATATATATATATATTATATATATATATGATATATATTATATGCAAGTTCCTTTGCATTTTTTTGGTAATATTCCTGCCCTATCCAGACCACATAGGCTCAAGTAAAGTCTTAGTAGTTCTGATCATTTGCCTTAGTGAGAAAACTAAAACCATCATCTTGCAGTATTAAAACCACCTGGTCCTTCATTCATTTTGCAGAGAAATAAGTAGAAGCCTGGAAAATCTGCTGACTTGAAGGGTGTTCAGTGCAGTGGTGACAGAGCCACCTTTGGACAGAGGCCTTGACGCATGCTGCATGTAAACTATATACATTATGTCCTATACTCATTTACTAAAAATGTAAAAAAACAACCCCTGATTCATGTTACTCAGCATAAGGGTCTTCATGATTAGAAGTAGAAGTTGTATTTTTCAAGTATTTTTGATATTTACCCCTTCTTACCCAAATCTAAATAAAGTTCAAGAGGTTGGTGAGATAATTCTCAATTTAAGTCCTGAACTTTATAATATTTTTATCTATTTATATAATTCCAGTTTCTTGAGTCACTAAAAAACCAAGAGCCTGGATTATCTGGCCTAAAACTCTCTTTACTCAGTCATCTTGAGATTTTGGACTGAAATACTTACAAATTCTCTATATTCCCCCAGGGTCACTTGTCACTTTTATATACAGAAAGATAGGGAGAGAAAGAGAGAGAGAGAGAGAGAGAACGAGAACACTCTGAGTGCCTGCCCCCATCTCCCCAAGCAGTGAGTTTCAGATTAGGATTTTGTGCTGTAAAGGTCATGAGGGCAAAAGGACTCATGTATCCCTTTGATTCCAGTATGATACCCCCACTCCCATCAATCCTTGCCTTTCTCAGGACCCTTCATATATAAAACATAGAACCATTATCATGCACCTGAGGCTTGCTTAAACCAGCCTCATTCAAGTGATCATGTAAAATTAGATCCAGCTTGGATCATTTGGATCATTTGTATATGAGCTACCATCATATAATAAAATTCCATTCCCCTAAAGAAATGTTTTTTAAATTATCATTTTATTTGTTTTTATTAAATACAAGAAGTTAGCTGAACCAAAGAACCCTGTAATAAGCATTAATAATTACCTGAACACTGAAAAACTTTCAAATATTTTTTGAAACCCATTTTTTAAGAAATACCCAGTGAACCATCTCAAACTAGATAGATATATAATGTGTTTTATTTAAAGAAATCAAAATTTCTAAATGTTCTCTGAAACAAATTGATTAACCAGTCCCCACTTTTCTGTTGACTACTAACTAGATCCTGCTGTTAATAAAGCTTCTATTTTCTTATCACTGCCTTTACTTGCCCATTCAATAGATTTTTCCTTTATTGTCTAAATAATAAAAAAAGAATGTGTATATAGTCTGGGTAGGAGAGAGTGAAAGTCAGGATTTTGTCCCATAGCCACGGAGAAGCTTCAGGATATTGTTTCTGGGATCAGCGGTCATCTCAAATCATGATCAAGTAATTTAAGTAATAATAAAAACAATGATGATATTGTTGGTTTACATTTATTGATGTCCTATTATAGGTGGTCAGTTAATCTGCCTCTTTCCTTCTTTTTAGACTTAATTATCCTTTTACTTACTAATTGACATAACAAACATTCAGTGAATGACCTCATGTAGGTGTTTGATTAGGTTAATTCATGAAATGATACTTTCTGTGAGCTAAGCAGCAATCCATATGTTGTGAACATAAAAAACAAAAACACAAAAAACACTGTTCTCGAAAAGCTTACATTCTAGTGGTACTGAGGACAGATAATAGGCAAATCTATGGCATGTCAGGAGGTAATAAGTGCCATAAGAAAAAAAAAATAAAGCAGGAAAGAGTGATAGTGATAGAAGCAGAGTGGAAAGAGTAAAAGAATGTTTAAAGGTGGTCAGGACGTAGAAATATAAATTTTTGTTTTGAAATTTTGAAATCGTTAACTTCCCCTTCCCACCCCCGCTTAGAATAAATTTAGATAATCTAAACCACCTTAGTGCAGCAGTCCTGAAATTTGGATCCTAACTTGCTAAAAGCCCCCTTGCAGTGCATTTGTACATCTTTAGAGGTGGCACCTGGAAAAGGAAAATAATCTAAAGAAGCATGAGCATATGACCCTGGAGGTCACTTTGTCCTTACTTGTAAAATACCATTTGCAGCCAGTCTGACGTCAATCAGGAAGGGTTGACAGATGATTCATCTATGTTCATACCATTGTTGGTTCCTGTTATTGTTTTTCTCCTCACATATTAGTTAATCATTTGTTTGAGTTAGGTTAAACACTCATGTGCCTTATTAGGCCTTTTCCTACAGTTTCATCAGGGCCAAACTCTTGGTGAAATATGGATGTGGGTTGAGTCTCTATTTGTGGTTTCAAGCTCCTTTCTTTTTTTGAGCAAGCCACATGTTGGTGTGAGAGCCAGAATGAGTGAATCTAGTTTGTTAAACAAAATCATAAATATACATACTTAGTTTGGAGGATAGAATGTGTCAGTCTTCACACAAGCAAACTCACTGAAGGTCCTATTTCTACTCTGAAACTACTGTAAAGTTTAAAATAATTCCATATTCAGCCATCGACCTGAATCCACAGTATTAAATAACAAGAGAGGGGAGGGCAATGAGGGTTTAAGGATAAGCTCAGAAGGACAGAGACCAGACTTCAATAGGATTCAAAAACCCAGATCTGTTTATGAAGTACATTCTAATCTGAAGTTTCTAAGCAGAAAATCACTCCTAAGATATGCAGACATGAAGGGAATAGCTTAATAAAACTCTCCTATTTCTTAGCCAGGGTGAGGCACAGTCAAACAGGAGGTCTTTAGCAGGTCATGCTTTCTTATTTTTCTAAAATTCCTCCTTGTTAGCTTTACAACAAACAGGAGGCAGTCTGGACCTGACATATTCTGTCTGGATTGGGAGGCCTTCTTCTTACCCTGTTTATCAGAAGGCTCTTTGTCCTCAAACACAGAAAAAGAGGTAAATCGCACTCCTATCAACAGTGTACTTCTGACCAGGCTCTAAAGGAAACTTGGGACCAGACTGGAGTCTTTCAAAGCCAGGCCAAGCCTAGGCCGGGCCCTGCTTGCAGAAGCGACTAATGACTTACTGGTAATCACCCAACTCAGGAAGCCTGCAAACACTTGAAACATGGCTTTGGAAATGAGAAGGAAGTTTCTTCTCTTAGTTCAGCTCATCACCATCTGGCTAGCTTTTAAAATCCTTATTGCAATATGATTAATCTTTATGCCATAGATTTCTGCTAATTAATTATAATTGTCAAGAAGAGGAAATTTCAGTGTGACCAGATCATGTTTACCCAGAATAGCGAAGTTGGAGAATTGTTCTTTAAGAGATGTTCTTGGGATCGTCAAATTTTAAAAGCTGGGTGGAGCCTTTGAAAGAGACTGGTTCAAATAGTTCACTAAGAGATGAGGAAATATGTGGGAGTAAGCCCAGGTCTCTCAGCTAGCTAGTAGCAGAGCAGGGAGGAAATCACCGGCTTCTACATCCCCCGTCTAGGGATGTTTGTAGTATGTTCTGCTGCCTCTAAGCTAGTTCAAACCAGAATTAGCCGCTCCTCTTGGTTTGGGTGGATTCATCAAATCCAGGATGGAATTTGGTCAAAATATCTCATTGCATCACCACCTTGCTTTGAAACTCTAAGTTCTCTGGACATAGAGTTCTTGTCTACGTGATGTGAACCAATAAATCCTCTGGAAAAAAAAAAATCAGTCCAAACACTTGGCGGGTCTCTTAGAAGGAAAAAGAAAATCTGGGTGATGGAATTTTCAAAATTGAATTAAGCAGCTGTTTTTTGCATCCTGCAGACACTCACTTTAGGTCTAGACAAACTTGTGCAAAGCTGAGGGTGGGTCATAGAATAGTATGGAAATTTTGTGGAGGCTATGTCATAGCAGCAAGTGACATGCCCATGTCCAGGGTGATGGGGGAAACTTTGTGTTTTAGTTTAGTCATTTTTAAATTGTCAGGCTACATTTTCACTTTTAAACAGCAATTTTTTTAAAATAAAATATTTATGTGTAATCACTACACATAAAATAGATATGTTTAAATGTTTATGTTTAAAATGATAAATTTCCCCTTTCTGGAAATAAGTGAGGAAAATAAAATTGCCTCAATGAGCTAACATTTTAAATTGTGAGTTTAGGAATCAGTTTTCGTCTTAGAGCACTGTCAGCACCAAATTCATTTCTGTATGTGGATTTACTGGCACTGAACGTTATTCATCTGGTGTATCAAATGCCCAACACATGATCTAACTTATGGGAAAGATGAATGCATCAATGACTTTTAGCTTGTAAGCTTCATAAATGTAGGAGCTACATTTTAATTCAGCATTTAATCCACCCCTCCCTGAAATGACACCTATTGCCAAGATTTTGTTAAAGCAGGCATCCAACAAATATTTGTTGCATTAAGAGGTAATGAGTTTGTATTTGATGAGGTTAACTAATGATGGTCCACTGTGGACACACAGAGCAGCTTAGGGCTGTGGCTAAGTCAGTGCATTTAATGGAATACCCTAACTGCAATGTGAGGGGTGATTAAGCCAAATATGTCAGATTGCCTCATACAGACTCTTCCTCTTGGTGGCATATTTCATTAATGACACTCTCATCCATGCAATCATCAGGACAAGGATGCTTTCAATACCCCCTCTAGCTTTATTCTCTTTTTCTTTCAGCCAGTGACAAGCCTTATGGATTTTATCTCCTACGTGGCCCTCTTCAGACTATTCCCTTTGTCAGTGCTTTCACTCACATCTTTATCATCTTACATCTGGACTATTATAATAACGCTTTAACTAATAAACCTGTTTCAAGAGCCTACATTTCTTAGTTAAAGCTGTGCTTTGTTATAAAGTTTCTTCTCTTCCATCTTGTTTTTTCTTCCTCTAAACTTTATTAGGTTAATTCAGTATAAAGTTTATTTTTTAAAACCCAGATCTTGTCCATCAACTCATCTGCTTAAAGGCCTTCAATAGCTCCCAAGTACCTGTAGGTTAAAATTTAAACTCCTTTGAGGGACATTCAGGCTACATTTTTCTTTCACACCCACTGTTCCATCTCATCTCATGTGATGCTTGCCTTACTTACAGAGGACACAGTTCTCTTTGGGGCCTCCGCTCCTTTGCTTGTGTTATTCTTCTGCCTGAAATGCTCTTGTATACTCTGCCTTTTGTGTCTGTCTCTATTGCAGCAGGCACCATTTCTCTTTTGCTTATCACTCTATTCCCAGTGTTTAGTCAGTGTCTAACACAAAATATGTAGCCAATAAATATTTGTTGGGTGAATAAAAATATAAAAAGGCTGATAATATTATTTTTACTGAATTAAACATCAAATATATTTTTATTACTAGGGGATGGTATAGTTAGACTGAGATTGCTCAGTTTCGCTCAGTACCATGCATAGTAGCTAACACAATGATTGAGAAGACATAGTCTCTACAATTTAGAAATAATCAGTGCTGGTAAGAAATGTGAAAGCTGTCAAGAGAAAAGGACAGATTATAACAGGTAAACCCTAGCAGTGGTCTCTTTACTGGATTCCCTGCCTCTGATTTCTGCTATCTCCAATCCAATCTGAGTATGTTTCTCAGATTTATCTCCTCAAGTGCCTTTTTGGATATATCAGCCCTTATCTTAAAAACCAAATGTTCTGTAATCCTTGTCACCTAAAGATAGAAGTCCAAAAGCAACTTATTAAATCCATATATTCTTCCCAAAAGATCCAGTCTTTGGCTACTATGACCTTCCTACCTGTCTTTGTAGAGTTCTGTCTTGCTTCTGGGAGCTTCTTACATACCGCCAGCCTATGTTGATGCATTGCTGGAAGGATGATAAGAGCCATGGCAAACCTAAGTCAGCAACACTGTCCTGGCAGCAGTCACTAGTTGTGTTGATGTATGACATCTTGCTTGTCTGAATCCTAGGAGGTAAATCTGAGTGTTCCAGACCATAACTCTGTTCTCTATTTCTTATGATCCCTTTGCTGTGTAAATTATAGCACATATTCAGGGCTCTTTTGATTTCAGAAACCTCAGGAAAATAATTGGGGCTCTCTCTCCTGGCCTCTCCCCACCCCACAATCAGGATCTTCTATAGATACTTAGCTTAACTTCCATGTCTTCCAAAGTTGGCTTCCTCTCTAATTCACAGCAAAGATTCTAGCATTTAGAGTGATGAGAATAACCCAGGAATTTGTTAAAATGAAGATTTTTGAGCTTCACCTTTGAGAACCATGCATTTTACATCAGCATTCTGTCTGATTCTGATGTAGGAGGTTTACTGCCTACACCTTGAGTAACATCTTGAGTGTGGTCACCAACATTTCTGCAAGTATTCATTCATTCATTCATTCATACACTCATTCATTCATTTAGGTATTCATTCACAAACACAGGCATTTCTATAGCAGAGCTTTTATAACAAGAATTGCATATATTGGGATCAATTTATTAAGAACAATGAGTTACATCTGGGGTTAATAGTTATAAACTTTGTCTTCTAAAACAATATAATAATCATACCTCCTAAAGAAAAAAATATACTTGAGTCCACTCCACATAGCTTCTTGGAGAAGTTGTGTAATTTACTTGGTCCATCAGTGAATGATAAAAAAAATATATAAGAAGTCTGCTATTACATAGTGAGAGGAAAATGAATACCTGACTGAAGCTAGATGGATGGAATTGCTCAATGATGTTTAGTTTTTCAAGGTATATTCTTATGATTTGTCTTAAACTCTAAAAGAAAAAATAACTTTGTAATTGTACATCTGAAAATTTAGCTTCTAAGTCCCGAATAATATTTTTGATAACTAAATGTTCATTAGGAACACAACTCTCAAAGTATAGAGGACAAATGTATGGGTTCATTTAGCCTACTAAGTTCCCAATACTAAGGAATCATAAATAAGACTCACTTTTTTGGCTTTGAGGAGTTTATCAGAATTTAGTGAGTGGGACATATGATGATCATATTTTCTCAAATTAAAGTTTAGGGGCTAAGATATGTGTATGATCTTATAAATCCGAATGTGATATTATTCTTAAAATTCTTGAATGTATTCTTTCCACATGAATTCACAACTTCATCCCCTAGCTTTGCCCAACAGCTTTGTGCTGGCTCTCTTTAGCTCACATAATTTTCCATTCATAAAATACTCTCCTTTCTATTGTTCTACCATCTGAGCCTAACATTTACCCAAGATCTGGTTAATGTTCTACCTTCTTTGTGAAGTCAACCTAAACAATATCAGGCCACAATGGACTTCAGAACACCTCTATCCCTTATTGTTTATACTCTTACTTGGCATTTAACTGATGCCAAGACAGAATTACAAGCTTTCTTACGTAGAGGCCTCATTTCCCCAATTATATTACTACACAGTCTTTTGGAAACCAGTAATCATGACATATGGACCTTTGTACTCACTAGATTGAGCATAGTATCTGACCCATGATGGATGGTCCTTAAATTTAAGATATGAATGAAAACATGGACAGGGTCTTTATTCTTTATGTGTCAATTTTTCTCTGTTGATCCATTTCATTGTGTAGGCTCTGAATTCCACTTATGTCTATTACATCTAAAATTTCAATGATGGGTGTTTTCAGGTTTAAAAGTTATCTCCTGGAGCAATGTCCATTTAAAACCAGGAGCCTTACACTCATATGCTTTCCAGGGCCAGTCAAGTGAGTAAGACTACACCCACCCAACTCCATATTCTTGCCACAAGAGAATACAAGAAAACTAAGCCAAGCCTGTATGTTCTATTGAGAGCCAGCATTGCTGAGCATATTTATCCTGACAGTGTTCACCACTAGGGCTCTAACTCCATCAGCTCTTCTTGTTCCTCTAACTCACAGCTATGGCAGTTCATTCTCTGGTTAAGACCCTTTTGCCATGCCGACCAAAATGCAAATACCTGGCTGGGCCCAAGTGCAAAGACCTGTCTTCAGGTCTATTCTAACCTAGGCTACCATTTTACACAGAGCCTGATTCTCAAATGTCAACACAATCTTGCCAGGCAAGACTTTTTATTGGCTTTCATCTCTGCCCGGAGTTCTATAGCCAAAAATGCTCATCAAGTCCCAAAGCTGCTGCCCTCAACAGGTGTTTTCCATTTAGCTTGGTTAATTCTGTGGGTTCTGGATGAGATAAATAAGGTCTTGCAGTCTGAGATTGAGCATGTGTTTTCTGTTAAGTGATTTCATATGTTTGGTCATTAATTTTTGTTCTGGTTATGTGTGAAGGTGTGCTTTTTTCTTGACTTACTTGCAATTATTGTAGGTATGAAATGTTTTCCCCTCCCCCCATATACTCACCACCTATAATTTCTTTTACTTAAAATAGCAGTGCTGTGAAAAAAAAGTTATTATTTTGGTAAACACAGTATAGCTAGCTAAAAGCATGTGACATTTGAAGTAAGACCTAAATTTTAATCCTGACTCTATCAATCATTGACTCTATGGATTTGGGTAATATTTTTCTGTTTCTTTGTTTCTTCTATAAAAAAAAAGGCATTAGGTAATAATATGCAATAAAAATGGACTCGTAGATGGTGCTTAATACTGTGGGGTTTTTTCCCTTTCCTCATGAAGTATTTTCAGTTTGAGTAAGGTAGCCAGTCATCAGCGTTTTTGCTAAAAAAATTGGCAGTCACTGTGTGGGAGACTTTTGTAATCTACTTCTTCCCTCGCCTCCCTTTTCTTCATCCTCTTCTGTGTCTGTATAAATCTAAGTGTCTGTGTTCTTAGATTCAGGAAAAAGAATACATATCAGCAGATGTTTAGTCAGCAAGCCCAGCACTTTCTCCCAGCACTGACTAAAGGATCTGACTTGACCTGTAAGCTCAGAAACTATCCTTAGACTGTGAGCCACAACCCTTGTGAAATGTTGGTTATATGAAAACTAGGCAGCCAGCTATGTTCTGTTAAACAAAACTGGATCTGGAAGGACTCATTAGAAGGCTAGGTGCTAGTTTCTAAGTACAACAACCAAATATGATTCTACTAGCAACATCTGTTAAAGGCAAGACCTCATCTATATTACTACTTGTTAAATTTTTACTATGTCAGAAATTTTAGGGACTATACCGTTTAATCATCAGTAGAGTCTTGTGCGTTAGGCTCTCATTCTCATTTTAAAGAGGAGGCAACTGAGGCTCAGAGAGTTAGAAATAACTTGCTCATAGTCCTATAACTTGTAAAGGTCAAAGCTGGGATTTAAACCAAGGTCTGACTGGACACAAATCTGTGCTTATATTTGTTTTGGTCAACTGCTTGTATGAAACAAGAGATTCTGAAAGATAGAGGGCAGCCTGCAGGGATGTGGATCTTTATTTGGCTCTACATGGAGCATCTAATTGCCCTATGGGGGCTCTTAAAAGGTAATTTGAAGGCCAGATATCACAAAATAATAATGTCAGATCGTAGCCTTTCGTTTGTTGCTGTTCCAGTGTTGATTGATAAGGGTTACATTTTTTTAAAGATTGCATTGATAATTCATGCTTTATTACTCCTGAATTAGTGTAATGCTTCAAATGATCTTGTTGCAATTCAGCATAATTATCCATAATTAAATTCCTATATGGTGAGAATATTAATTCCCATCCAAATCTCTTTTTTTTTGTTGTTGTTGTTGTGCCTACCAACCATTACCCAGCTCTTACCCAAACAACTCTGAGCTCCTACTGTGGAACTAATTGTGGTCTATACATTGAGTTTATACTTTCTATATCATAGTGTGTTCTCTTTGAGATCAGCATTCCTTTAGATATTATGCCATAGTGAATATTTTTTAAATTATTGGCTTTTTTGTCATTGTTGGTATATTAATTTACTTTGATATTCTAATGAAAACGATGAAGTGCACTCCAGGAAAAAACCACACAGGCACATATTCCACAGATTGTGCGTGGACTTTTGGGAGAATCAAGGATCCCCTAGGACCCAGTTTCTCTAATTGAGGTCCCCAGACCAGCAGCATAGGCATTTCTGAGAACTTGTTAGAGAAGCAAATCCTTTGCTCTACTGAATCAGAGTCTCTAGAAATATAGACCAGTAATCTAGCTTTCCAGATGCTTTTGATGCCTGGAAGTTTGAGAACCATGGCACTAAGAGGAGTAAAGAATCTTGCCCTGTCAGGATGTTATTCAACATAGTGCAATAAATATCAGCACATTTGAGAGCAGAAAAGGTAATGAATTCTTTCAAGCTGTGAACCTGTTACTTTACCTGGGTGTTAACAACTTCTTCATGTTTCAAACTAAGAATCTATTTGCTCACTAGGATGAAGGAGGAGACTAGTGGCACTATCACTGAACCATCTGGAGACATCCCAAGGAAATGCTCTCAGGTGCCTGGAAACATTAAAGAAAATTCAGGTGGTGATAGAAACAGGCAGGTCCTCTCATTGGGTTAATACCTATCCTTAGATGGCTCTTCAGCCCCACCTGTCCTGTCTAGGAATCATCCTTCCCCTTGAGGCAAAGACTCTCTTGAAACTATCATACTTTAAAGCAGAGCCTAAGTTTTATTAGAGAGAACACAATTTGGTTCTCAGAGTTTTAAGAAGTCATCTTTTGGAGTCATTCTCTAAGTAACTCAGTCTTTAGAGCTCTCTCATGTTTAACTTTTATTATGTGGGGAAAATTACTTAGATTCATAAACAAGTCTCACCTAAGGCTTGAATCTTTCTTGAGTAAATGCTTTGACACATGGAGTATATTGCTCTAATTAATTACAGCCATCTGTCCTCACCTTATCAATTCCTCCCCCAACTCTTGTTCCTTCACTGCCTAAACCCACCCACTGTCCTAAACAGTGCAAAGAATTTTAAAACAAAGAAGGAAAGTAAAGTTCCTTTTAGATAATTTAGATACTTATTGTGTTAAGTATATACATTTGTGTTTTACTTTTTACAATGTGAGAACCTTAGAGGAAGGTCATGTGTTTAAAATTTTATATTTTACAATTTCAGAGTATTAGAATTTACCTTGAGCATTACAAGTAGGGTGCTTATAAGAGTATGGAAAGGATTATTTATGTTGATTAATTGGCTTCTTTGTGTTCAATGGTCAAATCTCTTACAAATTCCTGTTGTTAGTTTCAAGGAAGGACTTGAAAGAATTGGAGGAAGGATTGAAGAATGTAAAAGAAAAAGGGGGCAAAGTTGAGATAACTTAAAAGATTATTATACCTTTTATACAAGTTCCTCTGTCCTGAATGAATGGTTTTTCACCCTTCAGGAGACTCAAGCTTCTGTTTATTTTTTAAGACCCAGATTAAATATAATATCATGGTCTCCCCACTAACACTGTCTTTTGGTTATACTTTTATTACACACTTACTATATTATTTTATATCTGTTTTCAGGTCTGTTTCCTGGCCTTGTGTGAGTTCCTTAAATTCAAGTACTATATTTATTAATTGTTATGCTTTCAGAACATATCATAAGCTAGCATGTCATAGAAGCTTGATAAGTACTCTTTGAGTTCAGAAATGTTAGCACACAAACTATTGGACTATAGTGTAAGGGGCATCAAGGGATGAAAACAAAGCATAATTTTTCTGAATGAGCAGCTTAGTTGATCCAGATGAAGGCTAAAACTACTTCTCTTAGCTCTATTGGCAACAAGGAAACCAAGAGCCCTTTGGATAGAGACTTTACTCCATTTCTATGTCAGGAAATTTTACTATCTTAAAAAAGAAAACAAGAAAATAGGTTATTTTATTGAATATTTGAATGGACCTCAAATTACTAAGCACTTTACATGAATCTAAAACTAAAACCCCTGATTTTACGTCTCCCTCCAGCTAACACTCCATCTCTCTTCTCTGCTGAGCAGCTGCTTTTGTTTCTTCATCTTCATCTGGCTCCAGCCCTATCCAATCTGTTGAAATGGTTTTTGACAAGATGACCAGTGGTGTGACCTTGTCTCTACATCTAGTATTATGCAAGTCTCAACTTAGTTGACTTCTCAGCATATTTAGTGCTATTGATCACCCCACTAGTCCTTTTTGAAATTCTTCCCTTCTTATATCGAAACATTTATTTTTGTTTTTTGACACTTTTTTCTTATTGTTTGTGGGTCCTAGGCTTGGCTGGTCCCAGGTCTGGCTGTGATCTAGGCTTGTGGCTAGGAATAGGACTCTGGATTTAGAATGTTACATTAGTGTAGTAGGGCACTTGCACCTAACATATGTAAACATGATTCAGCTTATGTATGTGTGGCTGAATGCCACTATTGTTCTCTGACATATAAAAAAGTTCATGCAGTCCCCTAGAGAGCAGAAGAAGAAAAGCAGCAGAAGCACGCTCCCTGCAATAAAGTTGGTGCCTGCCATTTTATTTTCATGCATTCATCTTTTGTATTCTTTCAACCTTGAGTCTCACCACCGAAACCTTTCCTTCTCCATTAGCTTGGCACTGACATTGTTGTTTCTTGAATGCTAGCCTGACTGAATATCTTAAAATCCCTGTTGGTTACAGTGTTCCCTTCTGTGTGAATTTCCCCAATGGTTTTGGGTGGAAAGAGGACATTTCAGTGCCTGCATTAGCAGCACATTCCCACTGTTCTCATGCCATCCCCCGTTAACTGGTTCCATTTTGTTCTTGGAAATGCTAGACTCTTTTCCACCCAGAAACTACACACTTCACTCTGCCTAGAGACCTCTCTCCCCACCTTTGCCTTCAGAACTGAGCACAAGCATCTTTTCTCATGGGAACCTTTCCTGACAACCTGACTCCCTCTATGCTAGGTGAGTCATTCTATCCTCATAGCACCAGGTGCTTTTCCTTCAAAGCACATATCCACATTTCTAAGTGTACATCTATTTTGGGGTGATATGATTAATATATCTGCTTTCCTATAAACTGTAAGCTTTATGAGGTTATGGAGCTGGTCAGTCTCTTTATAGTGAGTGCTCAAACATTTTTGGCTAAATAGGTAAGTTTATTTCATTGAAATTTTAAAACGATGCACAGAACTCTGACCTGACAGTTATTATGGGGCACCAATTCTCTTTCTCTCTGCACTCCTATCTTAACCATAAAGTAAAAACATCTGTTTTTTGTTGTTGTTGTTTCACTTTTCATAAAAGGATGAAGTGTATGAATTTATTTGGCAAGTTTGAGGAAAGCAAATCTTGTTATACACATCTGCCTGGAAACAGGACATGCTCTGCTCATGGCCTGATTGTTTGAGGGCTTGGTGGGGTGAGTGGGTACAGATGATTCCAGTAGGCTTAGAACAAGGTATGATAAATCTGCCTGTTTCCAAGGTGAGGCCCATGTGGTGACTGATTTGAGCTACTTCCCCTGTCTAGATTTATCAATCAGTCTGATATTTTCATATTTTGATTTCCATTTCCCTGACCTCTTCATTTTCTCAATAGGTAGTACTCTGGATACTAAGAGTTGAGTGTTACTTAGTACCCTAACAAAATAGCAGCCTTCTTAGATTTTTTCTTTCCCTGTTGTAATTCATGCCCTGTTCTCTTAGCTGACCAGGTATGAACACTTTTTTTCAGTTATCTAAAATTTCTGGTGTAAATCTTATTGAAGTTTCTTTTTTCCTCTACAATTCCATCTTCTTTCAAGTACTAACTATTCTAAAAGTTTCAATAACTTCCTAATGTCATTCTCAGAGTCTCTGATGAGAGAAGAATCTCTTGTATCTCATAAAAGAGACTCTCTGGCCTGCCTCACCCCAGCTGCTGGTAAGCGAGCTGTGTCAGGTGGATCATGATATGCACCTACCACACAATCTCCCCACTCATGGCAACCAAGCAGATCTGTAAGTCAGGGGCACTGGATCCATGGGCAAAGAGACTTGAGGGAATCAAATGTCCCCCTGGCTTGCAGCCTAAGGTAGGCTGGCACAAATGCAGTGTTCAAACACGTTCAGGAAACAGAAATCTTCTCTGAGAGAGTTGAATTGGAAATTTGGGCAATATATGGACAAGACTTATAAAAAACTTCCACTCATTGAGAAGGAAAACCCAAGGAGCAAAGTGCACAAGAGGCCAGAATCCGATAATAACCAGGCTTGTTGAAGGAGGAACACCACAGAAAGATAGCTGAGATCCTGGTGCTGGTTGCTAGATGGATAATCGGGTTGCTAGAACTGCCTTGAGCTCCAAGTGTGCCCATACTCCACTTGCAATTCTATGGGGAAACTAGGTGTGCCTTTTTCCTTTGCAGCCAACAAAGCCCAATGAAGACTCTCTAAGGGTTCAGAATTTTTCTATTTGTCTTTCCTAAATTTCCTTTCTGTTTTGCTAGCCCCATCAAGGAAACTTTTATATGGTATTCCTCAGCACAAAACAAAAGCATACCTCCATTCTATACCAAACAGCTCTGTTCGTATCTTGTTTGACTCCCAACTTCACACATGACCTTTTTGTCCACAGTGTTCCACATTATTGGTGTGATGAAACAGAGGAAGCGGTGTGGGACAGAGGTGGCAGATACAGCTTTCAGGTTGATCCCAGCCCTCAGTGTGGCTAGTTTGGCTCACAGATGCTTGTAAGAATTTTTTAAAAATTAATTTCTAACATTTAAAAAGAAGGAGATTTCCCATGAAAACTCAGATTTATAGATTTGTGAACACTTGGTGGCACTGAGCCTTTTTTTCCCCGAGTGTATTCATTGGTCAGAGTTTAGTAATGGCCACTCTCCTTCAGTTAGAAAAGACCCTTCCTTCCCCAGGGTGTGTGTGTGTGTGTGTGTGTGTGTGTGTGTGTGTGTGTGTGTGTGTGTGTGCCTAAAGAATGATTCCTAAACATGTCAGAATCATCAGAATTATCTAAGATGCCTTTAAAAAAAGACTGTAGCATGGATCCCCATCAGATATCCTGAAACAATCTCTGAGGGTATGCCTAAAACCTCAAAATCTGGACTGGGAGATGCTGCTTTATATAATTCTCTTGTCTTCCTCTCCTTTCTGTCACATCATGCACTGCATTTTCTAAGATGCCCCAGTTTTCATAATGTTATTACTAATGTGAAAGGAACTTTAAGTAGATTCACTATGCTATATTGTCATGGCAAAAACTAGAAATCCAGAAGAGAGAGGTATGTGTGTAGAAGAAGCCTGTGGCCCTGAACACAAGGCCCTTTATTTTTAAGTAGAGCTCAGCAAGCCTAGAGACTGGCTTGGTTTGTGGGTCTACATGGAGACTGCCACCACCTTGTGAGGAGTACTGGAGCTGTGTGCCTTCTCTGGGGAAGCTGCCACCTGAGTCATGCCTGCAGAGAGTTGTGGAGTAGAGCACTGATGTGCTCAGCAATAACTCAGGGGCACAGCTGAGACCTCAGCATGCCAGGCCAACTGAATAACTGACTCTTTGTGGCCCAGAGTTGGTCCTGTATGGACTGTAGGGAGTTGTCCTGACTTGGACAACTGCATAATTACTACCACCAGTAAAAGAGATGGAGATGAAACCATTTTCCTGGAATCTGCCATGGAGTGTGAGCAAAGAAGAATGGTGAAATTGTGAGGTCAAATGGTTCAAGATGACCAGCTCCCAGGGATTAAAGATATTCACTAAGACATTAGCTTGAGAAAAACTACAAATTAATTGAGTGTACCCATAGGCAGTGGTTCATCAGTCAGATATACAAGTTCATATGTGTAGGGATTGGACAAGTCCCCTCTGTGGTGAAAGACTTGAAGCAGTCTTCTATGAGAACAGTGAGAATGATCCAGTCTTTGTTGCTGCATGCACATCTGCATTCAGTTCATGCAGTCTTTATTCTTGACCCTCTGGAGGTGAAAGTTGGCCTCTTTTTCCCTGAAAGTGGTCAGGATGGGTCAGAGCTCATAAATATTTGCCCTTTTCTCATTTTAGGGCTCTCATTGTACCTAAAGCCTTACTGTCTTACAGGACAACCAGAGGCTGAGGAATAAAAGAAGGAACATTATATTACTTTTTTTTTTTTTTGCATCACTCTCAGAGTTGGGAGAATACCTTTGCCGCCTCATACCTGTGAATCACTTAGAAACCAGAAATCACCAAGCAGAGGGTGATTTTGTTATTCATACATAACGAAAAGATCCACACAGAGATTAGAGCTGGAGACAATATAATTCTTGGAACCTTGGTACTTGGGGGTGGTGGATCTTCATGCTCTACCATCAAAGCAACTTGGCCAACTTTTGATTTTTGCTGCTCTCTGTATGTATACTTTAGCTTCTGACCTAATACAACCCTTCTATTTCATGTCTTTTGTCTCATCATAGTTTATATTTCCTTACAATTTTGGCTTGCTCTTAACTTCAACTAGCTCAAGTCTACTCATGGCCTTGTCCAGTATACCTCAGTCTTGATGGCAAACAGTCCGAGTCCCTGCATATTTCCCAATTCAAAGTCCTATAAATGAAGATCCAGTTGGCCCAGCAGATCCCTGTTTGAGCTCAGCTTTTTATAATAGGTCATGTGATAAGCCTGGTTAGGCAGCACTTGAAACAGGTATCTACTTCCAGTCCAACCAGATGAGGGCTAGACATATCTAGGGCTGACATTTATGTAAGGGTATGGACAGTGTCTTTTAGAAAAAGTCATGAATGTGATCTAACCACGTTTTACTATAAGCATCAAAGAGTTAAAAAGTTCCAAATTTAAGGAAAAAGCAACATCTCTAATCTCAAATGTCATAAATTTGAATATTGTCACTAGTCCCTTAAAATATTGAGAAAAGCTTGAAGTAGCCTTGATAAACTATACGCAGAATAAAATATGTTGCTAGAACCAAAACTAGATAGTAAATTTAGGAATAAAACAAATTATACACACATACAAAAGTGGTGAGGAAGGTGAGCGATAGGGAGAAGGGAGGCTTGGAAATCCAAGCAAGCATGCAATATGAAGATCTGGGGGTCATGGTATGACACAAGCACTGCTCAATATGTGTAAGCAAGTTATGTATGATAATGTTGAGTTAGAATATAATATATAGAGGCAATAGAATTTTTGTATTCTCAACATTGACTATATTCTTATTACACTTAGTATTGTTACCTTTTTTAGTAAAAGAAGAAGGGAACAGAAAAAAATATTGAAGATGATTGGAGAATGCAAGGTAGAAGAGAATAAATAAAAAGAATCTAAAATAATAGTTGGGCTCCTTTAGCCTAGAAAGTAAAACAAGCAAACAAATAAACTGAGGATTAATTTTTAAAATTATGCCTCAAAATCCAAGGCAGCAGATGGGTGAACTATTCTTTTATTGCAATGCTACAATTAAACTCAGAGAGAAAAATGGAGAGGCTAAAACTATTGGCAAGTTGACTGCCAGGCAACAGATCAACTTGCAAAAGACCAAGCCAATTCACTTAAAAAACAACAACAACAACAACAACAACAACAAAATAATTGGGCTATGTCTGAACTATGTGAAATTATCTCCATTTTAAAGACACCAGATGAGTTTGATTATTCATTAATCAATTCATCATTAGCACTAACATGTTAGATCAGCAAAATAGCTGATTTGACTCCAAAAATGTCAATTCAGTGGCACCATGTAAACACACTCTCAGGCTTTGCATAAGAATGGGTTC
Organism: Macroglossus sobrinus; assembly: GCA_004027375.1. Lineage (NCBI taxonomy): Eukaryota > Metazoa > Chordata > Mammalia > Chiroptera > Pteropodidae > Macroglossus > Macroglossus sobrinus. Next base: position 145,946 of record PVKZ01000336.1, on the reverse strand, counting down.
CAGAACTAAAATGTTGGTCACCTCTCTACTCAAAGAGATGGCTAACATGAAAGCTGAATCATTGCATCCTCTTGGAGAGTATAGTAACAAGGAGACAGAATATACTTTTCTTTCACCTCCCTAATTAGGCTATTGGGAAGTCATCCATTCATTCAAAAATATGCTATATGCAACTCTGACACTTATCATCCAGAGTTAGCACAAATCTCACAGGTAAAGAGCACTCTCCTCCAAACACAGCCTCCATTCCAAAATGATCCTCATTAGCATAAACCTGGGTGTGGTCCCAGAAGCCACTATCTTCTGGTGAGGCTTGGAGGCTCCCAAACTGCTGAGGCTGCTGCCACTTCCCATGGAGAAAAAAAATAAAGTTTAGGTGGTATTTCTTCTTTCTAATCTTCCAACTCAGATGGGAAGTGGCTTTTTCCTCCTGTCCTAATTACTTTTTGATTTAGATTATCTATGTTCCAGGATAAATGACAGTAGAATATTTATCTTAAGCCCAAACAAAAATAAGTAGGTGGTCATTGGTACGTTTCCTAAGGTCTAGGGTGGGCTGCTTGGTTTGTGCTTACCTTTATCACCATTCTCTTCCTCCTCCCTCACAGTCACCCAAGAACAATGGCCTACAAGAACCTGCAAGAAGTTGCCTTTTGTGTTTGTACCTAGAGAAAACTGAGCTTTGGATGGGGGCATGTGGAAAATAGACAGGAGAGTGCTTGGGCTCCAGGGATCTGGGAGGTGGGAGGAGGAGAGAGCAAGCAGGAAATACACGAAACATTGTCTTCCTGTAGATAACTGGCGAGGCCAGGCTGGCTATTGGCCAGAACAGTGTAGAACATGGCCTCCCAGGGAGAGAGGTCTGCTGAGGCAGTAAAAGCCAATTGTTTGAAAACAGAATTATAAAGGAAGGATAGCAGTAAGAGTAACAGTGTTAGCCCCTGCCCTCTTGGATTCCCAGACACAGGGACCAGGAAGAGCACATAGCCAGGAGGAGGGCTGTTCCAGGGACCACCTACATTCACAGGGTAAAGGGTCACATAGGACACATGCATCAGAGTTATTGTGTCCTCTGGGGTTGGTTTGGTCATCATGGAGACAGAGGATGACTCTCAGTCAACTTGGTTTGAATCTTGGCTCTGCTGATCTCTAGCTGTGTGACACTGGGCATGTCATCTGGCCTACACTGATCTTTGTTTAATTGTGTACAACAGAGCTAATAATATTCTCTTATTATTGTTGTGAAGGCTGAGACCATGTATGTTAAAGTTCTTATGTCACCTGGCACATTTAGACCATTTTTCTTTCTCCTTCCTCTTTTCCTCAGGTCCCTGGTGGCACCATCCTGTACATTAGAGTCCTGCACCAACACATTTGGCCCAAGGTCCTGTTTTGTTTCTCACTGGGCCATGACAATTCAGAATCTCCCATTGTCCACTAGAGTCAGCTTCTGAGCATGACCAGAGCTGAAACAGAGCTTATCATTTTCCCCTTTCTCTACTTTGTAGACTTTCTGGAATAGAAGGGGGTTAGCATTTATGTGCCATCTTTCAGGAACAACACCGCCCCCCCCCAAAAAAAAAGCCTTTTCTTTGCTTCCTCTCTCCAAAAAAGAAAAGCAAAAAAGAAAAATAAAACCAAGAAAACAAACACAAAAGACAAAAATACAATCTCTGTCTACTTTTCCTGCTATAATTCAACTACTGGCATTTTTTCTTTTGATTTAAGGCTTTTCAGTAGTGAAGATGCAAATTTTCTATGAAGTCATTATATTTAAAGCCTGAGTTTTGTCTAGTCCTTGGGATGAATTAGTCTTCTCTCCTTTGAGGTCCAAGTGTAAGGGAGGGCCTAAGGCCATTGGCTAAGGAGGAAAATATCTAAACTCTACTGACACCTACTTCACAGTTTTGCTTTGAACCTATTTCAACAGAAAGTGCAAAACCAATTTCTTATCAAATCCACAAAACTCATTTTCTCCACCCACCCCATTTGGTCTCCCAATCTATATATACTTCACTACTGCAAGAAGGAAAGGTAACATTTGTTGAGGACCTACTGCATGGCTTCTTGAGGAATGACACATGTCATGTCTTGTAAACTTTGCAGCAAGCCTGGCAGCAGGTATTATTCATGTCACTTTGTGAAGAGAAGAAAACAAATAACAGAAGAGTTAGTAAATTGCCCCAAAACACAAACTCGTGGGAGGTCCTGCTGGGATTTGGACCTATGCTGGTCTTGCTTTAAAGAGTTTTTGTAAGGCAGTATGAAAGATTCAAACTTTCTTATTGATCCTATTTTTTTTCTCATTTCCAATTTATCAATCTTAAGACATTAATTTAAAAAAATATAATGTTTCTAGAAAGAGGATAATACATTTTAAACAAAAAATAACTCAGAATAAAATCCTAGTATTTTAAAGACATTTTATTGTGAAAATACTTAAACAGGTGAAGAATAGTATTATAACCCCTCCTATAATTATAGCCTGTTCTTGTGAGTTTCTAGGTAAACACAGGTTAACAACCAGGCAATATGGAAGCGTTGGGAGAGGCACTGGAACAGGTGAGCAAAGCTTACATTTTCTCTAGAGCCTTTCACTAATTCCTTTTCTACAACTACCTGTGGGGGCACGTGTTCCTGTTATGTTATTCATAGGTAACAGTGATTACTAATCCTTACTGAGAGTTTACTATGCAGCAGACATGCTTGGTGCTTTACCAATGATAACTAACCTAATTCTCCCAGCTTCCTTGAGGAGAGAGCCAATTACCAGTGGTTCATTTTACAGAACTGGATGCCAAGAATGAAAATGTTCATTCCTGCTCAAGGCCACATGGCTGGGGGTTAGTGGTAGAGCTGAGGCAGCAGCGGAGACAACCAGGCTCCGGAAGCTATGCTTTACACCCTAAACTTGACTCCCTCAGTTCTTTCTCTAACTAAATTTATATTGAAAAACATAATCTGAAAGCACCATATTCCCCATATTCCATCTGTTCACAGTGTTATGTTGGCCTATTCTTTTTTCTTAAAGCAAATGCAACACATCTAGAATTATCATTTGGAAATTCTGCAATGTTTGACTCAAGAGCTGGGGTCAGACTTTGTGCTTTCAGGCCAAACGCCATTCACCCTTCTCTCCACTACCTTTCAGCTAAGCTTCCTTAGACCATCTGTAAAAAAGGGGCATCTGCAGCCCCCCATCTACCCGCAACCTCACTACCCCTCAGTTTTGAAACAGAACTGAACTTTTGCTTGTGAAGTGGCCTGATCAACTCCATTTTATTAATTGAAAACAAGTGAACAGACAAGTAAACAGAGTCAGAAATGCCAAGCCCAAAAGAGAGGTTAACAGACAATATTAAAAGGATAGAAATAGGCACTAGAAAAGGCAAGGCTGGCTGCTCAGTCCTCACAGACTCAGATGAAGTGATGAGGACACGTGAGAACTTTAGCCCTGCTGAGTCCCTTTCTAACAAAACCACATGTCTGAGCCTTTGGATAATAGTTCAGCTTACATGGTGTGTGGGAGACAACACCTGGCTCCAAGAAGCTGCCACCTGATCTGCCCCAGGACAGCAGCCAGAGAAAAGGTCACCAGGACACCTTGTACCAGAGAAGAGGGAGAGAAAGAGCCAAGGAGATGTGAAAGTCTTCAGAGGGGCATGAGCGCATGTGTGTGGGGTGGGACACAACCATGGGCCAGCTCTGTGCTAATAACTTATACTCCAGGAAGCCCTGATTGGTTGCCCCTCCTTTGTTACTTGTGATTGCTGAGGGGGCTCCTACATCACAGTGCTCAAGAGCATGGCTTTAGGTCCAGAGGGCCTGCATTTCCATCTGAGCCTTAACCCTCTCCAGCCATGTGGCCTTGGGCAAGTCATGTAATCTGCCTGGATTTCAGTTTTTTCATCCATATATCAGGGACAAAACTAGTTCTTATTTCATAGGGTGGTTGTGAGGTTTGAGAGTTAGTGTATACAAATCTCTTAGAACAGTACCTAGAATCTAGAAAGCACTATATGAGTTGTAGGGCACCAGAAAAAAAAAGCCATGGGGTTGTCATGCTTCTAGGATCCAAGTCCTAGTGCTGTTAATTGTTGCTATGTGACCTTAAGCTAGAAACTCAAACCCTCTTGGCCTGTTTCAATATTTATTTAGGGGGATAATAACAATATCAGGGGGTTGTTGAGAGGTTTAAATGAGTTAATGTTACAAAGTTCTTAAGACAAACAGCACCTGGCTCCTGGTGAGCACACAGTATAATTTTTCTTATAGCAGATTGACATTATGCAACGTGATCATCTGTAAAGGAGGTAATGGGTATGATTCCTGTGATTTTGTTCCATGATGAGATGATATAAAATTTTGGCCAAGAAATGACCACTTCTATTTATCACTTCACGTGATAGCCAGAATTTCAAAATGATTACATTCAAATTCCATAACTTTCTTCTAGAGCTCCTTATCCAAGATGTGTCTCCAGCTACCTCTTCTACCTCAGTCTCACATCCCCTGACTTCTACATATAGGTGATCCACCCATGTGAAAGCCTTCTGTAACCAACTCATGGGTTTCTGCCTCCAGCCTGAGTCTAGATGTTAGCTATAATTGCTTTACAAAGTTATATGGCTCATAAAACAGAACAGTATATTGAATGGAAAATTAAACTACGAATAAGTTGGTTTTATCACTCCTCAAAAGAATCCTTGAATTATTCCATGTGAGTTGATTTCAGCTCAAAAATTACAACAGGGTTTTAGTAGAGGCAGCTACTATTTATATCTCACATTGTTTGTGGGTTTTCTGATTATTTCAGGGTCATGGGCATTTTGTAAATAGATTGGCTGTTACTTCCTCCCCGTGCAGTGCTACTAAAAGTACACGAGGAACATGAGATTTGAGGATTTGCTTAACCAGTACATAGGTGATTTTGGAGCACTGGAGGAGGAGGGGTCTGGATGCTTCCATTTGATGCTCTCTGTGTAGCATTGGATCGAGTAGATGAGTTGGTCCAGGGCTGCAAGGCTACAGATTGAGAAGCAGTGTAGTCAGATGTCATTAGAAAAAGATCATGTAGATTTGGTGACAGCCTGGATCTAGCGTAAGATTAGAAATTAAAAGAAGCCCCCTCTTTGAACTTGGAATAAAAAGAGATTATTAGGATGAACTGGTTGGGAAGAATCAGGGGTTTAGAGAAAAGAAAAATTATTATTCCCCTATTTATTGAAAATTGTGAGAGAAAAGTATAAAACATGTTCTTGCTTCAAAGAACTTATATTTTCCTTGGAGAAAAAAGGCACAGATATACACAGATATACTTGATTTAAAAATAGGTCCAGGCCTTGAAAAAGAATGTTTCATGGCAGTATAGCATTAATTTTGGTGTATGATTAGCTTTCAAATAATTTATATAGAGAAAACTATTGGAAGGTTACTTTCAGTTGAGAGGAGACAGATTAGATTATGAAAAAAAAAAAAGGGACTATCTCAGCTGCTTTTGAAACTTTGGCAGGAATTGCAAAAGTGGAGAAGACATTTAAGATGGCACAAGCCACAAATATGGAGGCTGAAAAGCCAGAGGCAGGGCAAGTGTTGGAAAGTGGAGTCTTGGGAGGTGATAGCTGCATATAAGGCTAGAAAGGTAGATTAATGTGATGGGCATTAAATACACATGAGAGAGTTAATTGCAGTATAAAGTAATAAATTTTATGTAAAAATATGCAAGTATGTTGAGTTTCCCAGTGGCCATGTGACTTATCTCCACTGCCTTTGTCTCGTTCTTTCAACAATTACTTTCAGGGCAGAAGTTTAGGTTGGTTAAGGAAGGTATACTCATGGCGTGAGATTATGCACGGTTCAACACAGTGATGCTCTTAACTGCAAAAAAGAATCCTTCAAATCACAGCTCTCACTTTATTTTTCAGGAGAAGAGATTGCTAATGGTCAGAATTTCACTACGTATGCCTTTAACATGTACAAAACAATTTGTATGTCAGGCACTGTGCTAGGTGCTGGGATATAAAGATGAATAAGACACAGTCTGATAGGGAGACACATAGTTAAGAGACAATTACAGCAAAATATGAAAGTGAAGAGATGGCTGAATATGCATGGAGGGATAGGGGGTGTTGGTGGGGAGATGCCAACTTGGGCACCAGATCCAGCCCTAGAGTTTGGGGAAGGTTTCTTAGAACTGCTTTTGTCTAAGCTAAGTCATAAAGTACAGTCCAAAGATGACAGGCAAAGGCAAGGAAGGGAGGGAGAGGATATTCCAGGCAGAAGGGAGAATGTAAGCAAAGCCACGAAATGTGATACAATTAAGAGAGTTCTGAAATCCAATTACCTAGGTTGAAATTCTGTCTCTGCCACTTACTAGGCGTGCGTGTTTTAGAAAGTCACTTATCCTCTTTCTGACTCAGTTTCCTTGTGAATAAATGAGAAAATAATAGTATCTACCAGATAGGGTTACTGTGAAGCCTACATAATATGACACATAGAAAGAAATTGGCATAGTGCCTAATAATAGCACTGAATAAATGGCAATGATGATTATAAAGATGAGACTACCATTGGTTCAATGTTATTGGCAATATAGTGAAGGACAAAAGACATGGTAAGTAATGAGGCCAGAGACATGGGTGATGATAAAAAAAAAAAAAAAACCATTGATCTTTATTCAACAGGCAATTGGGAATTTTTAAAGGGGTTAAGCATGGGAATAACATGAACAGATTTGTGATTTAGATTATTGTAGTGAACTGATTTGAGAAAAAAAATTAAAAGTGGACAGTCCTGTTAGAGATATTACAATAGTCCAGATGAGAGACGATAAGAGCCTACATAACCCAAGGAAATTGAGTGGAGGTAAAAAGAAAGGGACATATTTGAGATCTTTAGGTGGTAAATGTGACAGGAGTTGGTGAAGGTAAAGAACGAACTGAGGACATTCCCAGGGCTTCTAATCTGGGAGACTAGATGAATAGTGATTCCTGTACTGAGGTGGGGAACGTATAAAAGAAGCCTGTGTAGGAAAGACAAAGGTAAGACTATTTGGAAGAGCTGAGTGTGAGTAATCTGTGGGTAGCTAGGTGGAGAGGTTCAGTAGACTATTGTTTATACGACAGTTCAACTAAATGGAAAATCTCAGCTAGAAATACAGATTTGGAAGTTGCCAGCATAGTGGTCATTATGAAACCATGAGAGAGAATAAGATTGCTCACAGAAAAAATGTAGGATAAGAAAAGAAGGGATCAAGGACAAAATCCTGGGAAATACCACTATGTAAGAAGCATGAGAGAAAGAACAGCCTATAAAGCCAAGAAAGACTAATCAAGAGGTTGAAGGAGAAACAAGAAAGAGTAATGTGAAGAAAACTAAGAGAGTAGAGAGTGTGAAAAAGAAGGGAGAGATTGACCATCTTACATGTCATATAGGTGTCCACCAAGACAGGACAGAGAAGGAGCCAACTGATTTGGCAAGTGGGATGGCAAGGAGGGGAGAAAAGAATGTGAGCTGAAAAGTAGACACATAAAATGTTGACTGTGAGATATTTTGTTGAGAAAAAAAAGTAGCTAGAAGAAGGAAGGGACAATAGAGAGTATGCTTCATTTCTTTTTTTTTTTTTTTTAGTAGCAGAGATTAAAATCTGTTTATAACTAATAGGAAAGAACTTATAGAGAAAAGAAGTTGTAAAGTTGTAAAAGAAAAAGATGTTTAATGGATCAAAGTCTGAAAGGAGTTAGATGAATAATACCCAAAGTTCAAGAGGAAATGGTTGGTCTAAAATGGAATAGTAACAAAAGAAACAAATCAAAACATCATCTTTTCTATCTTTTGTGAGACATTAGGCAAGAAGGTGAGGGGATAAAAGTTTTGTAGGTGGGGTGAAGCTTAAAGTTTATGCATAACTATCTCAAGTTTTTAAAACATGTAGAAGTGGAGGCCATATGGTATAAGCAAAGGGTACAGGAGATTATGAAACCTATCTGGAGAGTTGTGAAGTAGTGGAATTTCCACTAAAAGAGTGTTGAGCAAGGAAAGTAGAAAGATTGACAGTCCTCAGTCTTAAAGCTCAGCTGAGGAATACCATAAATTGTAGCAGCACTCATCAAACTTTGTGTGCAATATTTTTCCTCTCTTGTTTAATGAGTCAAGTATCAGAGAAAAGCAGGTAGCAATATTTACTCAGGGTTGGATTTTGCCACTTAGGCTCATTGTAGTCCAGGGATGCAAGGCCACTGGGGGTGCTGGTGAGATGGTAGTTTCAAGGAATAAGCCTGAAACAAACTTAGGAAGTGAACAATAGGTCTGTCTTGTTTATCCTGATAAAACTCAAGAGAAAGAAATTACCTCAGAAAAAATTATGCATGTCTTATAATCATTATTAACAAATGAGATCCTATTTTAATTTTTGCTCCTATTCACAATCATAAAAAACAATATATTTGACTTCAAATGTCTCCTCACTCTTGTTCTGGGATTATGGATGAGTTTAAAGTTTTGGAAATTCCATAATCATTGAATGACCTCCCATGGAAAGCGGGCATTTCCCTAGCAATCTGGGGGCCAGTATAGTCTTTATGAAATTTTTGCAAGGGATGAGGAAACATTCACCTAGACCTACTGAGAGGAGGCCACCCAGCTCTATGACAGAAGAAAGACTGAAGAAACTTAACAAGCATCTGGAACCTAGTTTACCACTTCTCATCCTCCCAACTCATCCCCCCCCACACACAAATAAGAGTAGGGCAAGAGATATGAAATTATTTCTTTTTAAAAAGGCTGCACTGTGGTCTAATATAGTCAATTGATTGGATGGAAACAAATTTTAATTTGGATTCCCTCTTTATTGCCTAGAAAAAGTATGAGGAACATTTTTTATATTCACATATTTTCTTGTCTATGTAAATATATTATATACATAGATATACACAAACACAGCATTATACATGCATTTAACATAATTCTATATTGTCCTTTTCCTCTAATATCCTGTTCCAAATACTCAAACTGATTTGGGAACTTATTTAAAGTGACAGTATGGTAAATCACTCTATATTGGAACCAGACCAATTTATATTTAAATATTATTTCTACAAAATATTAAATGAGATTTTAGAAAAGTTACACATTTCTTAGAGCTACAAATTCATCATTTGTGAAAGACATAAAATGTCTGAATTCAGGTATGTTATAGAGATGAATGAGACAAAATACATATTATTATACATGTATTTGTTATATACGGTACGTAAATGTGTGATTATGTTTATATATTTTATACATGCCAGTTATCATTTTTTTAATTAAAAAAATTTAGTTATAGTTGACATTAAATATTATTACTTTTAGGTATACAATATAGCAGTTAGACATTTACTTAACTTACAAAGTGATCCCTCAATAAATCTTGTACCTACCTGACACCATACATAGTTATTGCAATATCACAGAATGACTATATTCTCTATGCTATGCTTTAAATCTTCATTGCTATTTTGTAAGTGCCAATTTGTACTTAATTCTTTCACTTCTTTCACTCTATCCCCTGACCACTTGCCCATCTGGCAACCATCACTTTGTTCTCTATTATCTGTGAGTTTGTTTTGGTATTTTGTTTTTTGTATTTTTTGGTCTTTTATTTTGTTCTTTAGATTCCACAAAAAAAGTGAAATTATATGGCATTTGTCTTTCTCTGACTTGCTTCCTTCAGCACAATACCCTTTAGGTCCATCCACATTGTTGCATATGGAAATATTTCATTATTTTTTATGGTTAAGTAATATTCAATTGCACATATGTACCACCCCTTTATTCATTTCTCTGTTCATGAACATTCAGACTGCCTCTATATCTTGTTATTATAAGTAACGTTGCAAAAACATATGAATAAACATGTCCCTTCAAAGTAGTATTTTGGGTTTCTTCAGATAAATACCCAGAAGTGGGATTACTGGGTCCTTCTTTGTCTCTTGTTATAGCCTTTGTTTTAAAGTATATTTTGTTTGGTATAAGTATTGCTACCCTAGGTTTTTTGTTTGTTTGTTTTCATTTTCATGAAATATTTTTTTCATCTCTTTACTTTCAGTCTATGTGTGTCTTTTGATCTGAAATAAGTTTCTTTTGGGTAGCATATATAAGGGGCTTGTTTTCTTATTCTCAGCTACCCTATGTCTTTTGACTGGAGCATTTAACTCATTTACATTTAAAGTAATTGTTGATAGATATGTATTGATTGACATTTTTTAATTCATATTTTTTATCTTTTTTTTCCTTCTTCTTAAACAAGTCTCTTTAACATTTCTTATAATACTGGTTTAGTGGTGATAAACGCCTTTAGCTTTTTCTTTATGGAAAACTCTTTATCCTTTGATTCTAAATAATAGTTTTGCTGGGTAATCTTGGTTGTAGGTCTTTGCTTTGCATCATTTTGAATATTTTGTACCAATCCTTTTTGGCCTGAAAAGTTTATGTTGAGAAATTAGCTGAGTCTTATGGGACTGGCTGTGAGGACTGGCCGTGACTACAGCAGACAAGCTATTGTATGGGAACTGACACCATGGAGTGAGATTCAGTGTGGATTTGCTGTATTGGGGCTCTGGTGCCTGCTGAGTCCATCCTTTGGGTATACCATTTGTGGAACTAATGGGTGGTGCTTTTGTATGGTCTGAAGTTGGATACTGGATATGTTGATTCTGGAACCTCTTGGGAGGGGCCCCAGTACAGGCCCAAGTCAATCACTGTGTCTGGCATGGGATCACCTGGTAGAAGCTACAAAGTGATTTGCAGTTGGTAGTTGCCTATGCTGAGCTTGGAATTGCCTGGGAGTGGATAGGCTACAAACCAAGACTAGCTGCCACTAGTGACAGGCTGGGGGTCACCTAACAAGAGAGTACAGGGCATGCTGAGGGTGGCCTCTGCTTGTTTGGTAATTGTAGACCTTTCAGAGACCAAAACATGGGCCAAAGCCAGCTGCTTTTGAGGAACAGCCACTAAAAGAGGTTTGGGCCTGTGTGCAAGTTTGGTGTGGGGAGGAGTGTTAGCCTGTTTGATGGAGACTCAGATTTATTGCATAGCTGAATCTGCAGGCTTGGTGGAGAAAGGGCTCAGCAGAGGAATAACAGAGCCTGCTAGCACTTCTGTCCTGGCCAGAGCTGCCCCTCCAGCCCTCACTCTGAAGCTAGACAATTCAGTTTCTCCCTATATGTTCCTGGCACTTTTTGAGCTGCTGCCCCAGCACCGAAGCTCAGAGTCAGTGAGTCCATTAGTGGGTAAGTTCATGTACGGGCCCTTTAAGAGGAACACCTGGGCCTCCACCAGCCCTCAGTCTCACCCAGACAGAATCCCTATTGATTTTCACAGCCAGATGTTGTTGGGACTACTCATCTTGGCACTGGTGGTCTGGGCTGGGGAGCCCAGTGTGGGGCTAGGGCCTCTCACTCCTCAGGTGGAAGCACCATAGCCAAGCTAGCTCTCTTAATTCTTAACTGCCACATGTGGATGTGGGACTGTTTTGCATTTCTGACCCTCTTACCGATATATTTGGTATTTCTTGACATGGCTTCTTTTTTGTATCCTTGGTTTTAGGACTTCTGTTCAGCTAGTTTTTAGGTGTTTTTTTAAGGGTGGTTGTTTTTTAATTTAGTTGTAATTTGATGTGGTTGTGGGAGGTGTGCACAGCATTTTTCTACTGTGCCATCTTGATTGGAAGTCTGGATGGAAAAATTAAAACATAGTAAATGAGGTTGTGGTGATACTTTAACAAGAAGAATCATCTTTTTTGGTTGATGTTGGTGTCAGTGCAAGAGCAATAATTATTTCTCCTCCTTGATTTGGGACCACTCTCTCAGTGAACTCTATAGAGAAAGAATCCACAAAACTCTGGTGTATCACCGCAGGTTTCTCATGTGGCCAAGATGCTCTGAGCTCACATTCTGATTTATTCCTCTGGAAGATATTTTAGAAAGGCCTCTCAAATATTTTAGAAAGATCACTCCTTGAGGTGGAGTGGTCTTTCGTTTATTAGCCACGGAGACATGCAGATAGGTGAGGCACAATTCTAATTTGGGACAGAAGAGAAATAAATTAAGATTATATAAATATATTGTAAAAAATAAAAATGGTGTTTGTACAACACATTATGGTTTACAAAGCAATTCTTGTTAGCATGTTTAAACTTCAAAAAAACTCTTTGTAGTAAGTTATTATTTATAATTAAACCAAAACAACCCCTTCCATTTTCTAACTTGAAAGTATACTTTTTTATTACATTAATTTGATTATATTTCTCTTTCTTTGCTTGGTATTTCAAAGTCATTTTTTTTTATTTTGCTTCCTTCTCATCTAAAACCTTCGATAGATTTCTAGAGTTAAACAAATTCTCTCAGCTGGCACCCTCTATACTTATGTTCAAATCATTCTTTCCACATTATCTCCTCATCTCACCTCCTTGGAACATATTTATCTTTGTTCTTTTCCATTCTTCCCTTCTCCTCCTGATGTCTCTGCTTTTAACAATGCTGGATATTAAATTTTAACTAGCTCTTAAAGGCTTCACTTAGATACTACCTCCTCAATAAAATCATTTTTGCCAGCACTCTCATATCCAAATGTTATCTCTTCCTTTTTAAGGTTCCCAATGTTTTTGATATTTTTGTTTTAAAAACCATGTCATACCTGTTGACATAAGAAATGTCCAATCTTGTTTTGGGCCCTGGCCTGGGTAGTCCCAGGTCTGGCTGTGATCCAGGCTCTCGGCTAGAAATAGGACCCCGGATTTTGAATGTTACATTAATGTGGTAGGGCACCTGTGCCTAGCTCACATAAGCATGATTCAGCTTATTGTATCACACATGTGTTGCAGAATGCCACTATTTTTTTCTGATATATGTGGAGCCTATGCTCTCCCCTAACAATGAATCGTGCTCCCCACAATAAAGTTGGTGCTTGCCATTTCATTTTCTCATTTAGGCCCCTCATGTGTTCTTTCAACTGGGCATCTCACCATCAAAACCTTCCCTTCTCGATCAGCTCAGTGTTGACACCTGTAGAGAATTTCTATAAAAGTTTACTTGAGCCAAAACGGATGACAGTTGCCGGGAAGCAAGATCTCAAACGCTCCAGAGAATGACAGTTTTGCAGTTTCTTTTATGCATTTGAAATTAAGGAAGGAACATAAGGAAGATTATATAAAGGTGGGAGAAAGCAAGGTGGGGATTGGATTACAGGATAGTTAAGATCATGTGCTCTCCTGGGGGTGGTTATGCATGTTTCAAAACCTTGATGAACAAGAACAATGAACAGGGCTTGCTTAAGGCAAAAAAAAAAAAAAAAAAAAAAAAGCATTTTACTAAAGCAATTATGTGTCTGGACTTGATGACACACTATGACTTGCCCCATTAGAAGTTTATGATCAGATCACCTTGTGAGGCTGCTTTCCATAGAATTCCCTTCTCATCTACACAATGGTATTGAAAGCATTTAGTAAAGTATCTTAGATTATAACTTCTTGAAAGCTGTGGTTCTTTTTAATTCAAAACCCAGATTAAGCATCATTTCCACTATGAATTATTTTCCAGAGGCACTTAATAATTCCCTTCTCTCTCTGCCATGTGCTTTTTATATACTTTACAAAAATGTACTCATCACATTGTATTGAAATATTTTTGGTGTCTATCTTTTCTGTTAAGCTGTAAAAAACTCAAAAGGACATAGCATAGTGGTTAAGCAGCCAAACTGCCTGGGTTTAAATCCCAGCTCAGAATTTGCTAGCAGCAAGACCTTGGGAAACTTACTTAACCTCTCTATGCTTTAGTTTTCTTATCTCTAAAATGGAGATAATAATAGTACCTACTTCATAGGATTACTACAAGGGTTAAATGATTTAATATATGTGAAATGCTTACCAGATAGTAAGCAATTATACTCACAGTTTACCCTTGAACAATGCATGGATTATGAGTGCTGCTCCCCTGTGCAGTCAGAAATCTAGGCATAACTTTTGGATCCCCCAAAACTTGACTATTAATAACCTACTGTTGTTAGGAAATCTTACTGATAACATAAACTGTCGATTAACACATATTTTGTATGTTCTATGTACTATATACTGTATTCTTATAACAAAGTAAACTAAAAATGTTATTAAGAAAATCATAAGAAAGAGAAAATAATTTACAGTACTGTACTGTATTTATTGACACTGTAGGTTTACATCATTTGTTTATAAGATGAATTGTCCATCATTACCTGTGTCAATATTGTCAATACAAAACACTTTGGATGCTGTACATATTAGTAATACTAGATAACCAAAAATGAAAAGCTAATGTGAAAAAATTTATATTTATTTACAGGTATAACAATTCATGCATTGATAATGAAGAAGCAGCAATATGATTGCTTTTTGGTACCTAATGAAATCAATATGATATGATAGCTTCATAGTAATAAGAACATCTCCAAAAATTTTTTCAATATATTTATTGAAAAAATAATTAATGTGTAAGTGGATCCACACAGTTCAAACCCATGTTGTTGATGGGTCAATTGTATTGTATTTTATTGTCCTTTGTATTTTTTTTTTTGACAAGAACAGTGCTTAATTAAGCTAAGCAGGCAAACAGCAGGTGTTTGTTGAATAAATCAATAAGTGTATATTTTTTTTCCTAAAATATTCTAAAGTCAAAGGTAGATTATCCTCTCACCCATAACTGTTTCCCAGAAATTAATATGAGGTCTCTGGTAGGTAATCAATAAATATTTGTGGAGCATGCTCTATAAATATTGAATTGGCATATAGAGTATAATAAAAATAATAAATTATGCAATGTATTAGGCTTATATAAAATAAATGGTCCCACAGGATTTTACATTTAGGTTGTGAGACTACTTCTCTTTTGTTTTAAAGCTCCCAGTTGGGAAGATTATCTAACTTGCATAGTTAGTTTTAGCCAGCTTCTAGCCTCTAATAACATGGGGGACATCTACAAGGTAAGTATTAACCCAGATCACTGAGGAAGCCAGGCCTATGAAACAGAAGCATAATGTTGACACTGAAATTGATTTCATGGTTCCCAAAGGGTGGTTGTAGACACCAGATTCACCATTAAGGAAGGTTATGGAGCCTCGCAGTCATTCTGCATGAGATCTGATCCTATAGGACTCTGCACCCCAGAGGAAGGCTCCCATCACACTGAGGCTTTGGCTGCTAAGAATGAATCAACTGATGATTTTGAAAAAGCAAATTTTAAAAAGCTCTTTTTGGCAAATTAATCAGGTAGGTATGGGGCTATTTTACAGTCCAGCAAACATGCTCATTCCTGATAGTGACCACACTGAAAAAAAGGCAGGGGACCTGTTTGTTCAGCTAGAAATGCTTACACTGGCTTCATCCCCTCCCTTCCCGCTTTGTCACTCAACTTTCCTAATTCTGTGTTGGAGAGGTTCCCCTCCCCCATCCATCCCCCCCTTGGCTTTTTAAAGTAACATCAATGGAGCAGCTAATGAGGCGGTGGAAAGCAAGCTGGTCCGTTCTGGGTTGCTAATGACTCCATTCCCAGGAGCCTAATCAAAGATTTGTACATTTAATTGCTGTCAAGTCAGCTCTAGCCACCTGCCATTTCTGCAGCACCTGAGCTCCCAGCTCAGTGGCCCCCTATTCTAAATGAATTCATCACCATTTCTAAAGGCCAGAAAGCCAGGCTGCTGGGCAACCCTGAATGGCGTTTATCTGGGAGGGCAGAGACCAACAGGCCTTGTGAAGAAGTGTTGCTGACCTAATGGGTCAGCTCTGAAGAGACCCACCCTTTCCTAGGATCAGATTTTCCTGCTTCTGGGGGTGGGGGTGGGAGTGGGGCAGGTGAGTGTGGTGAGAATGAGAATGAGAATGTGAAGAGGGAGGGAAGGTCACACCTGATCACATTCTTTCAGATGGCTTAATTTCCATCCTCCGCATATGGTTGTGCCATGGATCAATATTTGCTGCAGGATCTTCCCAATTAAAATGATAATTATTTTATTGTTTTTTCCCAAATTCAGATTGTAGTTGTCCTTTATGTTTTTTTGTTGTTGTTGTTGTTGTTGTTTAGATTTTTAGAATGTTAGGACAGTTCATCTGGACCTGAATTTAACCTAATGGCAAAACTGGCTACCTCATGGGGATATAAATTAGCTAAGAAAAAAAATTTTGTTTAGCCTCTGTTTTATTTGCAATAAAAAATTCTTTAAACTTATTTACTACACTCTAACTTTATTCTTTTCACCTGAAATAGGTACATCAGGTATATCACTTATATCTGATTTTTTTTAGATCAGTTTCTAGAGCAATGGTGGTGGTTCTCAAATCTGACTGTGCATTTGAATCACCTGGAGGACTTATTAAAACAAAGCTGTCTGGGCCCCTACCCCAGTTTCTGATTCCATCTGACCATGAGTGGGGCTTGAATATTTGCATGTCTAACAGATTCCCAGGTGATGCTTTTCTCACTAGACCACTAGGAGAACTATCTAAAGCGTCTTTGAAATGATAATCTCACTCTCTACAGATGGATGAAATTGTCCTTTACAAAGAATTTGATTATCTGTATCTGTCTGCTAGAAACTGAATTGGCCATGGGAAAGAGGCACTGATCCTAAGAACTTATGTGGAAAAAGAAGAGATTGTTTTTTTCTATTCCTTGCCATCATAGACCCAAATATGTGTAAAGGAAAGATAAATAATAAGCCAAGTGAGTGATTGGGCAGGTATGTAAAGATAAATACCCTCCTGTCCTAAATTCTTTCAGTCGAAATAAAGCTACTTGTATTTGGAAATTTATTCTCCCTTAGGGTGACCAGCTACCCTGGTCTATCCAGGACTGAAGAGTTTCTCAGTTTGAAAACTTAGAGTTGTGGGCAAACAAGATACTGTTCACTGTACCTCTTATTTGGTTTAGCAGAATCTACATCAAGAAGGGCATATTGCTGATTCAGATTTACAAATAAAATGAAGGTAAATATTATCAGGTTATGCACATCTTTTTCCATACTCCTGCCAAAAAAAAAAAAAAGAGGGAACTAAGGTATTTAGGTACATAAATCTTTATTTATGATCTTCAACTTGCTATCAGCAAGCTCTAGGCAACTTTGGAACTGGACCCATTTTTCATTATTAACTAACAGTGGGGAGGTTTTTTTTTTTCTTTATGGAAAAAACTTGCTAAATTTGAACTGATTTTTAAAAATATATCAGAAGAGCCAAATACTTCCATCATTTCACTGCAACCTATGGCTTCTTCTTGCCCTTGTCCTTGAATTTCTAGCTTAGACTTTTATGAACAACCAAATATCTGATGAAGATATCTTAGTGACTATGTTCTAAAGTCTTCTGTTAATTGTTATTTTCTTGTATTTCTCTGTCTTCCTCCACTCTGCATCAAGTTGTCACTATGTTCCAGACAAATGCACAGTTGTTTTGATTTTCTCCTTACTGCTTAGTCTATTTATATCAGGGGACCCTGAAAGTGTGCAAGATAACCTTACTAGAAAGCTAAATTAATTCTAAAGAGCAAACATCATATGATCTGCCAATCAGATAAGAAAATATTGTTAATTGTTATTCACTTAGTACAGTAAATCTTTCCCCAGAGTGCTTAAAATCACAGAGATGAGATATACTTGCTCTTTATTCACTTTTGGAATTTAGATCTAAATGCATCTGTGACCTGGGAAGATAGAACAAAAACATAATTGCTAATAAAAAAAATAATTGTTATCTATCTGACATGACCAAGTGAACAAGTGTGTGTGTGTGGGTATGAGTATATATTTTCATGGGAAAATCAAATTGGCAACCCTCTTGATGGAAAATTCAATACCTTTTAGGTTGAGAATTTCCCAGGAGCAAAAACACCCTGACTAAGGGACTCCTGGTTCTGTCACTTTCTGCTCACCTTGAAAGGCTGAACCAAGCACCATTCTCTGGGAATATCCTTTTCTAACCAGAACACCTCTGCACTACAAGGGTTCCTTTGATTACTCCTTCTTCCAAGTCCCTTTATTTTGCACTCCTGTTTTAGCCCTTATTACATAGACTTGGGATAATTTGCATATGCATTTGTCTCCCAATTTGGCTGCAAACCCTTGAAGCCAGGATCCAGGATATATATGTAGTGGGTACATTGATGCCTCACGCAGAGCTTGGCACCCAGCGTGTACTCAATAAGTATTTGTTGACTGAATGACTGGCTGTTACACGTGAAGCAGTTTTAGTGATTCGGAGCACAACTCCTGGCTGATCATGTGTACAGAATTTGTTGTATTTATTTTGATACTGTAAATAGGATTTGGGCCAAGTCAAGAGATTCTTAATCTGCCCTTATAACATACATCTGGGCACAGGTATACTTAAAGGTTAAATTGGCCACTACTTGAGAGGCAGAATTTAAAGCATAAGGTTGAAAAGGCAATTGGTTTGCTTTATTTCACTTATAGTGCATGTGCTTGCTTCATTCCCACTGGTCCTGTAAAATCCAGAGCTATGGAAAGTAAAATGATCAGGAAGCTCATCGCTCTTGCCAACTATTTTTCCCTCTCTCTTTTCCATGGATGTTGGAAAGCTGCTCTACTCTGCTATGGGAGAGACAGACTGACTCTGACCCAGAGCAGCATTTATTATCACCCTATAAACCTAGGCAGGGATAATGTTCAAAATGGTACTCTTGTGCCCTAAGATAGAGGTCGTTGCTTAACTCAGCCTAACTCTCATATTCACTGCTTTTGCGTCAATCTCACCCATCTGTGACGATAAATGGTGGAAGAAATGGATAATGTTCTCTGGAAACCTTGACTTTATTGCAGGTGTGACTCATTTAACCAATAGAGCTATGTGAAAAACCACATTTTGAGAAATCTAGTCATATTTAAATTGAACTAGAAAAAGTGCATTTAAAGTTGACCATTTAATGGAGGTATTTATGAATACTTTCAAAGTCATATTTTTGCCAATGGAATAGCAATCCATAATTTTTCTGTGCTTTTCTTCTATGAAAATGCAGATTTTCACAAATTGACTTTGCTTCAAGTGAGATGCACAAGAACTATTCAAGGTTGGTTGCAGGTAACATGGAGATGTATAATTATTAGTACATTAGAAGTCCTAAGACACTTCGGCTTTCACTTTCCTTTTCCCTCTGTTGTCTGCCTCTAGAGGGCCCACTTTCCACCGCACCTCTCTCCCTCCTTCCTTGGCTTCTCCCCCATCTGGATGAACAAAGAAAAAAAAACCAAAAGAACAAAAGAGAGACCTTTCTAATGTTCTTTACTTCTGAAGGTGTGGGATTGTTGCCAGAGCGTGATGAGGAAAGTTGATACTGAAAACAGAGAAAGAGAGGAGAAGAAGTACTTGGAAGCAACAGGGTGAAATTAAGCCACTTTTAAACTCTTTGCTCTTTCTGACGGAGAAGCGGATTCAGTGTGATCTGTAATAGTACACACACAGCACTTGTCACATCCTGTTCCTGTTTTCCCTCCACACTCACTAACCCTGCATTCAATGTTTTTGGACCTCAGTTTCTCCTATAGGCCCTATGGGACCTCGAAAGGTCTTAAAGCAGGGGTGCGATATAAGGACACCATCCTTTTTGTGTGAAATTACAGAACTATACAGAATTCTATTTGTTCATTTAGGTGGTATGCCAGAAAGAGAGGAGAGTCTAGTCAGGATATTTAGCTTATCAGCTGCCACTGCAAGAATTTTCATTACAAACTTTCTAACATTCTGACCCCCCACCAGTTTGAAAATTTCCAAGGCTGTTCCTATACCAACCAAAAACATTATATGCTCTGTTTCTTGTGCAATGTAGCAGCAGGATCTACGTTACAAGGAAGATGTGTGACAGGTGTGATTTATTTCCCATTATTTTGTATGGGCAGGTCAAGTGATTTCAGATATAGCAACAGAACTCCACAAGACGCTAAAATGCACCTGTAGCTACATATTCAACTGCCATGTGCCTCCACTGGTTTCCTTAGGAGGTATGTAAATCGAACATTCCTGGACACCTGGCCAGCATGGAAAATATCAGACAGTTCATCTCAAAGTTCCAAATATCCAGGTGTTTTCAAATGTGTAGCCAAAATACCTGAACACTATCCTGAACTACACAATCATAAATCAGATGCTTGGTTTCATGCAGCTGCAGACCGACCATTCAGGGCAAAATCCTGACATGTGCCTTATGTCTCTTTTTCAGAAATGCATCCTAATTTTTATCTTTGCAGTGAGAGAAAAGCTTTTATCTGTCCCCATCAGTATTATTTTCTTATTTTGATGATTGCTTCATCTCAAAGATTTGAGTTAAATACTGTCTAAATCACTACCAACAACAACAACAAAAAGTGTGAAGTTAGAAGCCTTATGGGCTAGTCCTACAGTTCACTATCTTGCTGTGATCTGGCTAAGTCATGTTCCCCCAACCTCAGCTTATTCGCCTACACAACAGGAATGATAACCCCTGTCTTAGAAACTTCTTAGGAAGATTCAATGAGATGCTGTGTGGAAACACTTGGAAGCTATGTGTACATCACATCATATTTTTGCCCATTGATCATTTGGGCATCTGCCTTTGAGGAGGATCACTGAAGGACATATCCCACAGGCACTAAGCTTGGCTTTAACTCTAGCCACCTCTTTGCCACTTCAACCTAAACTATCAATAAGTTCTAGAAATCAATGAGTTTGAAATGCTATTGCCATAAGGCTACTCTGTCGCTTCACAGAACAGCAATCAGCCTGCCCTGTTGGGTGGATATTTCCCAATCCTGACCCTGTTTATCTATCAATTTATTCATTATCAATTAAAAATGTCTACCTGAAGTGTTAAATATAGTATAATCACATCTAGCCATTTAGGTTTTTTTTTTTAATTTTTAGAAAAAAATATTTAAAATTATTTTTGGTCAAGTTTATTGAAGTATAACCTTCACATACTAAAATTCACTTTTTTAAGTGTACAGTCCTATGAATTTTGACAAACTCATATTCATCATCACCATGATGAATATATAGAATAGTTCTATCATCTTTTGAAATGGCCCTGTTCCTGTTTGTGGTGAATCTCTTCCTCTTACTCCATACCCTGGCAACTGTTGATAGATTTTCTGTCTCTATAGTTTTGCCTTTTCCAGAATGCTATGCAAATGCAATCATGCAGTATGTAGCCTTTTGGATCTGGCTTCTTTCACATGATGCATTTGAGATTTGTCCATATTGTTGCTTGTATTAATATTGTTGAGTAGAAAGTAGTCCAATGCATGAATGTGCTATAGTTTCTATATGTTTTTGGTGATTACAAATATAGCCCTAAGCATTTGTGTTTTGTATCTATATACATTTTCATTAGCTATTTGGTTTGAGATGTATTTAAACTTAGTTCCAGATAAACAGAGACTGAGAGACTTGAGGAATCCCTGGGAGAGGAGAGACTATTTTTTCTTCATCAGTTGATCAGGCCCAGGCCTGTCAGTTCAACATGGGCTAGTTGGAGCAAGAGGGTGTTATTATTTTCACTGAGGACATTTATTGAAAAGAAATTAAAGTTAATTCTATTTTTCTGAGCTTCTGGGAAAGAGCATAAGTACATGACAACAATCACCAGTGTAGTGAGCCTAAGGTTATCTAGTCGTTAAAGTAATATTTCCATGGAGTCTGCCAATTCCCAATGTAGGTTCTCTGTGTGTACCTGATGAATTCTTTTTCAGTTCAAAGGTAACTATCGTTAATAGATAAAGAAGAATATAGAGCCTGTGGGTAGACTGCTTGCTAACAAACTCTTCAGGGTCACTCAGATTGAATAAACTTTCTTTCTGGCTAACTTAGGGAAAAAAAAATCTATGTTTCTTAGTTGAAATAGAATCTACTGGAATCTCTACTGTGCTCAGCATACCACAGTAATTATCAACTTCTACTGAGGATTTCAGGCTTAGCATCAGTCCTACCTGTTTTCTCCTTGTATCCATCAAAAATGGGAGTTTAGGAAGAGTTACAGCCATGTCAAAGAAAGTTCAGCTAACCCTGAGATCTCTTTGACTCTCTACCACCATTGCACCTTATCACCCTAGAGCCACTGTGTTCTCTAACCCCTCAGGACTAAATGTTTCCATCTACCCAAGAAATAGTTCCTGTGTGCTCACCTGGTATCAAGCCCTTGGATGAGGGTGGAGCTCACAGAAGATTGTGCTAAAGAGTAATCTGACCTTTATCATCTAGACTTCAATGTAAATAAGTCTCAATGGTGATAGTGCTTCAATTACCTCAGGGCAATTTTTCAGGAGCAGCAAAGACTATAGAAGAATTTGTAGCTAAAATACAGTGTTATACATGTATAATAGTCTTATGTTCTACTCTTTTAATTATATGTAGAGTATGGGGCCGACCCTATCTGAAACATTATTTGTATGGGCTAACCCTATCTGAAACATTATTTTAATGAGGAAAAGTGTTTGGCGTTCTGAACTAACTTAGAAACACAACTTTGAATATAGCTCATGAATAATTTCAAGAGTTAGATCTATCAAGGGCTGATTTGCCCAATTGCTGGGTTTGGGATTATTAGCATCCATGTTAAGAGGCATTTAGTCATCTGAGGTTCAAGTTTCACTAACTAGCAGTAAGACATTAACAGTATTAATAATAGTATTAACAATAATAATATTAGTGATAAGAGTTAACTTTTTATGAGCCAAATAGCTAAGAGAATTGATGCTAAATTTAGTACCAGTTCTAACTTCCTTCTCCCTGTACTTATTAGAATAGGAGTAGGGCAGGAAGTAAATCATGACTAGACTCAAATTGCAGCTCTATCATTTGTTTCCTGTGTGTCATTTAGCAAGTCATATAATCTCTCTCAGCTGTGGATCTTTAACTGAAAAATCGTAATGATTAATAAGGCTACTTTATAATACCCTTATGAGAATTACATGAAATGATGCAGATATTTAACTCAGTGCACAGTATATAGCAAATACAAAATAAATATTTACTGCTGTTATTATTATATTTTGTGTGTGTATATAGAAGGACTGAATAAATTTGAAAAAGGTAAGTGAAGAATTACACTCTTATATTTCAAGATAATAGACTCAGTGGTTGGTAGAGATAATCATAATTTCCTCTGGTTTGAAAAAGAAAGAGATCCAGACCAAATACCTTAGTCTAGAGAACAAAGGGGGTGATCTCACACGTGGGCTGATTAGAGAGATGTTGCCTCAAACAAAACAAACATTCCTATTCCTGTTTGAATTCCACTTTTTCAATAACAAAAACTGGTTTTTCAGACAAGAAAGGGTCAAACCAACATGAGAATCTAAAAAGATAATGCAATGTTATGGGGCGGCAGGGAAATATCTAGAGAATCATGGAGAACGGAAAAGGTGTGGAACACCAGAAATGAGAAAATGCTTTACTTTAAAAAAATTCTATGTTGGATAATCACATTGATGAACTGTAAATGTTTAGAAGAGACAAGATCATTTTAAGAAACCATCATTAATATGAAAACTGGGCCATATGAGCGTTATTTTCTTCACATGGTTGCTAGCCTGAAAGATCTAGGGAGTATATTTTCTAAATGTATGATGAAAGAGTTTATGAAATTTTAAAATACTAAAATAATGAACAAATAAAAAATTTAAATTGAATAGGATTAAACATAATGTTTGGTTTCTGTGATACAAAAATCAGTAGTCCAAGAGTTCTAGTGATGTTTCTTTCATTTCCAGGAAACAAACTCTGTGTTTTTTCTGCATTTGTGTATGAGTCTGTCTAGTGGTTAGTGAAAGAGTCAGTGTCTAGTGGTTAGGGAAAGGATAGAGTCACCTCACAGGAGCAAAGCCCAAGCAAACTTATAAAATCAAACTAGGGATTGAGACAACTCCCACACTACCTTCTTTCTCTTGCTTCCCTTATTTTCTCGCTCCTCTTATTTGTTCTTCTCGAGTGTCTGTCCCATTAACCCACTTCTTTCTGCCTCCTGACTTTCTCTGCTTGCTCCACAGTATGCAAATTGATCAGAAAGCTTTCTTCCTTCCTTTCTTCCTCTCTTCTTTTCTTTCTTTCTCCCTCCCTCACTTCCTTCCTTCCTTCCTTCCTTCCTGCCTGCCTTCCCTCCTTCCTTCCTTTCTTCCTTCCTGACTTCCTTCCTACCTTCCTTCCTTCCTGTCTTTCTCCTTGCCTGCAAAAAGGCAGGGACCAGTTGAGCTATGCTATAAGCATTTAGAGAGCTCTTGCTTCCTAAGAGTCAGACACCATGCTATTTCTCTAGGTCCCCAAGCATGAATGACTTCATGGGTTTCACATGCTAGAGCATTTAAATAAGTGTCACTAAAAGCAATAGTTATTGTGATTGAGATGAACAGAAGTTTTCGTGGAGGCACTAGGAGAGCAGAGACCAGTTCATCCTGAGGAGGTCAGAAAAGGATGGGATACTAGCGTGATCCCCGAAGGATCAGTGGAACTTCACTATGTAGTCCAAAAGGAAAAATAAGAAAAATTAGCAAAATTCATGAATGCATAGGTGTATCAATACTGCAAGTTCAGGGAATTAATCATAAGTGTTCCACAGGGCTAGAACTTGCAGTGTGGAGGGTGTTTGGTGAAGAACTGAGACATACAGCTGAGGAGCTAGGCCAGACCCTGGTCATGGAGGAGATGGGAGCTTCATCCTCTTGTGTTATAGGGCTTCAGGATTTCATAGAGTGAAGACTTGATTCCATTTTGGTGGTAAATCATAATGGGTGAGATTAGAGGCAGAGTGATAAGCTATTAAGTATTACAATAATCCAAAAAAAAAAAAAAAAGCTGATAAAATCCTTGGGAAAGAGAAAAGCACCAGACGAAGAGACTGTTTTAGAAAAACATGGGTTCGGAAACCAACTGGGAAAAAGAGGTATGTATGAGGCCTGGTTTCTAAATAGTTGATCAGTAGTTCTATTCATTACAATGGAAAACATAAAAGAAGTAGCTAGTTTGAATATGATGAAAGACCAGTTTAGGTTTCAATTTGACATGGAAATTACCAGAGGCCTATTTCAGCTTGATATAAGGAAGATCCTTCTGATATGTAGACTCAAACAGAAGAAATGAGCTCTCTATCACCAGGAGTATTCAAGCAGAGGGTCACATAACCACCTGTCAAGGTGTAAAAGAAGTGATTCCTGTATTGGATTGGAAGCCACCATAAACAACCTTTCAAATCCTTTCCAACTTTAAGATTCTA
The DNA here is from genome assembly GCA_004027375.1 of Macroglossus sobrinus. NCBI lineage: Eukaryota > Metazoa > Chordata > Mammalia > Chiroptera > Pteropodidae > Macroglossus > Macroglossus sobrinus. Next base: position 120,693 of record PVKZ01000336.1, on the reverse strand, counting down.
TGAAGCTATAAAAGTAGAAAAAAAGGCTATTTATTTCACACATTGTCGATGTCCTCTGACAAATTTTAAATACTATTGTGATATATACCATGAAATAAAAACAAGAAGAAAAGAGAGTGATAAGTTAAAGGTACACTTTTTATGTGTGTCTTTAGAGCTGTTTATTTACTTTATATACATTTTTTTTCTTGAAGTTGTTTATATCCAGAAATTTAGTAGCTGTTAAAAAATCAGCATTCAGTATTTAGCATACTTGTCAATGTCAGGGGCTCTGATATAGTCAACTCTTCATGTATGTGTGTAAATATGTGGTTATGTGTGCATAAATTAGAAGAAAGGGACTATAATTTGTAACTAAATGATTTCTAGTTTCCATTTAATGCAATATCTATTCTATTACTGCAAAGCAGTCATTTGTGTTTTTTACAAAGCATAGATTCTGAGCAGAGTTAAATATCAATCTAAGTATAACATCAGTATGTAAACAGATTGATGAATTGCTAAATTGCTAGGATCTGAACCATATGGAACTGAGCATAACGCTCTGAGGAGCGGAGGATAATTTTAGCATTCCATGAAAACCAAGGACAAGACTCAGCTATACTACCAGTTGATTAAACTTTCCAACATTATTCTGTTTTCCTTTCAAGGCTGTATGGAACAATTAGCATTTGAACATTAAAAATATAACTTGCTAGATTATTTCTCTCCTAATGTAGAATTAATAGACTATATGGGTGTTAGTGCCAGAAAAGTCTAGACAAAGACTGCATACAGGTTGCTACCCTGAGGGCCAGGCTCTGTTATCTGCTCCCTCAAATTTTGTATATATATAATTAAAGTTCCAAAGCATTTAGATCTTCAAAGGGGTCTATGATTTAAAAAAAAAAGAAAAAAGTTTAAAATTATTACTTTTTAAAAAATTTTATTTTATTAGTTTCAAGTATATAGTACATTGATTAGACATTTATATAGTCTATAAATTGATCTCCTAATTGCTCTTTCTCTCCTCTGGCAATCTACCTAGCCAATATATTAATGCTAACTGCCATGCTCCCTATCCCTGTGACCATCTATCAACTATTTTGTACTTCTTTAACCCTTTATTCCATTCTCCCATTCTCCCATTCTCCCAGCCCTACCAACCCTCCTCTACTCTGTCCATCACCAAATTGTCCTCTATATTTGTGAGTCTGTTTTTGATTAGTTTTGTTTTGTTTTTTTGTTCCCTAGATTCTGCATATAAGTGAAATCATCACTTTTTAAGTGGTAGGAACAAAGCTAGAATCCAGATCCTGTCTCTCAATTCTGAGCTCTTTCTCTGAAATTACTCTAGTCTCATATATTAACTCCAGTGACAGTATGACATATTTATACCTTGCTACTATCAAGACAGGTTCTTTCTCTTTCCCCGGTCATATAAGTAGATCCTTCTTCCTCTCTAGTTGCAAATGTAGCACTGCTATTAACAGGTAGGGGAAGGGAAGTTAGAATTGAGTTGAGGGGGTCCTGAAGATTTTTTTGATTTAAAGAATTTTAGGCTAAATCTACGCAGTCAGAGTAGAGCTGATAATTAAACAATTTTCAGCTGAATTTAAGCACAAAAGGCAGACAGTGTGGAAAATTGCTTAATCCTTCACTGAATTTGGGTTTTGCAAATCTGACCTGAAGAGAAAATTTTCTGTGAAGTACTCAGAGATACACCACAGAGAGGATTAGTAAAGAAGGCTTTCAGAAAAGGCTCTAAGAACTGCAATCATTTAGCCAAGGAGGCTGAGGGTGAATGTGATAGGGCTACCACGTTTATACAACACTCTTACATGAGGCTTTCCAGCATGTGGCACGTGACCTCTGAGCAGAGGGAGATGAGGCTAAACCTACACTCCAGGCCTTCACCTTAGCTTCTGCGGACCTGTTGACAAAACTACAGAGCTAGCAGCATTTGGACAATCAGGTGGCCTTCCTCTCAGACACTCAGAATAACAAGGGGAGGACAGCACTGGGGAAATGCTGGAGCTGCCACTACCTGAGGGCAGGAGCAGGGCCCCTGAGTACCTAGCTGGGCTTAGCAGTAGCTGGGCTTGGAGCAGACCCTACACAAATTGGCCTCCTTTGTCTCAGGAGAGGCTCTAGGAGGAAGACAGGAAAGTGACTAGAACAAGAGCCTTCATTTTGCTGCATTTTCTATTTCATTCTGGGGGAATGTGGACTCTTCATGTGTTTTAAAGAAATAAACAAGAGTGATGTAATCTAGAGTATTGTTATGATTTTCCTTTTGGGACTATAATAACTGGCTCTTGCCATGAGATATGGTAACTTATTCTAACTTTATTAGGTATGTCTCTTGAAATCTTCTGTGCTGCCCTTCCAATTAATTTGCTTCACTACCTGGTTAGTAAGGTGGCACTCCACATCAGCATCTTACTGGGACAGGTGCAAAGAACAGGACCTAAAAGAAATACCATTTCCAGGAATGAGTATATAAAACAGAGGCCAAAAAACGTATGCATGCACATCACCTTATGTGATACCTGGTAGAGTTTGGTGTGAGGCATGTCTTATGAGGTTTTATTGAAATAAAAATTATAAACATATAGAATAGAATAGACTATGAGTTAAATGGATTGAGTTAAATGGTGTCACTGCTGTGCTGTGAAAGATGGGTGAGTACAGGAAGGAAGAGGAGGAGCAGTAGCAGCATAAGTGTGTCCTGAACTTTAAAGCATTAAACCCCACCATGCTTCCTAAAGGAAGTTTATCACTTTCACTCACTACCTAGACATTGGTGTTACTTCTTTATTACACGTGCCTGCCATAATTAGAAGCAATCCCAGTTATGTCAGCTGCACTCTTGGGTGTATGACCCTTGGCAAAATAGTGTGTATTTGCACATGTCTGACTCCCAGTGGCAAGTTCTCTTAGATAAAGACCTTCTCTCAAGGCCATCTCTCCACTGATGACCCTTGGGGCACTCATGCTCAGCTTTCCTGCTTTGAGAACTTCCTAGTTAAATCTCCCTTATCACTGGGAAAACTTGACCTTTAGCAGCAAATCATGTCATGGAGCAGGGAGAATGGAACTTTCTGACTTTAAAGTCATTTTGGCTTTGCTTACCTTTGAAGTAGAACATTTGTATTTTGAAACTGTTTATGAGAAGTTCTCCAAGTACTGACCTGAAAACACAGATACCAAGAAATTCTGGGGCCAGAGTGTCCAAACAACTAGGATAAGAACAATTGAGTTGAATGATAATAAAGTCTGGCACCAACTGCTTAGGCTTTTGAATTTTCCAGCAGCAATCTTTCCTTGTCCTGGGCCTTTGGTCTAGGGAAAAGAGCTCAGGCTTTTGAAATAAAGTATATTTGAGTCTTCATCTTGCTGTTGATCAGCTGTGAGAACTTAGGCTGGGAAGCTAAGCTTCAGTTTCATTAGGTGTAATAGGGGACAACAATAACTATTACACAGGATTTTTGAAAACTTAGAAGTAATAAATGCTTTCTAAGTTCTTCACAAGTATCTTATTCCCTCTCCCCATTTTATAGATAAATAAACTGAGGTTCAGAAGAGTTAAGTAACTTGTCCAATATAATACAGCTGGTCAGTATTATATTCTGGAACTTTGAGATCACAGTAAGTGGTCAAGAAATGACATTTAGAATCAGATTAATGTCATTTTACTATGATCCTATCTCCCTGAGAAATTTGCCTGCGGGGCTAAAAGAACTATGGTGCTTTTTAATATTTTCACAAATTGTATTAGGTTTAATTTTCTTCTATAAGACGTTCTTGGAGATAAAAGGGAGAATGAGGCTGTTGTATTTGTTTTGTAACCTTGTAATATGAAAATTATAACAGAACTAATTCAAAACTGTAGACCTAAATTGAGGAAAGCATGAACAAATACAGTCCTTAGTATAGTGTTTTGCAAATAGAACATGTTCAATAAATGCATGTTGATTGGGTGTTTAGAAAGATTAGTCCTGGAAAAGAAAACAAATATTTTATGTCACCTTAAATGTCTTACTCTGGAGGAAAATAAACAATCCAAGAGTTATGACAACAGGGCTGGAGTCAACATGACACTCTAGGAACTACAAAATCAAATCAGTTATTTTGGCAAATGGAGCTCTAGACACTTGTCACAGCACCAGATGATGTTTATTCCAACAAAAAGGTTATTATAATGTATCTCTTGGATTAAGATTTTCCTATTACAAGGGCATTGAGTCAGATTCAACTAAAATAAACTAATGCTAACTCTACCTTCCAAATATTTCACTTTAAAATGCACACCTAAATATTTATACATTGTCTTTCTGACTTGAACACTAAAACAACCATGGGTAATAAATAGAGCAGGTTTATTATTTGTGGCATTTGTGGAGTGAGACTGGGGAGCTTGTGTATCTTGCATGTATTTATCAAAGTGGCTGGTCCGTATGGGTCCTCAATAAAAAATAAATAATAACTATCATTGAAGGCTTACTGAGTGGCAGGTATCACTCTAAATATTTCACATACTTTGACACATTTCTTTAAGAGGAGTTAGGCACAATTGTGATGAGTGTGTGAGAGTGCAACTCATTAGCTGAGTGACCTGTGGCAAGTTACTAAAGCATTTTGGCCTTAGTTTCATCATCTGGAATAGGGAATCATAACTGGGATAATTTCATAGGGTTATTATGAAGATCACCTGAGCTGATACACATCAAGCTTTTGGAGCAATGCTGGCCTACCTGAATGCTCAATAAATACTGGCTAGTATTTTTCTTTATCCCAAAGAAACTTCTCGAGTCATTGGTAAATCTGGGATTTGAACCCAAACAGTATGACTCAAAAGCCTGTGTCACAAATCACAGACTTTATGAGTTTATTTTGGATGAGTAACCAAATAAGTGAATAAAAAACTTAAGAGTTTTATGGCAAGATAGTGGCCTGAATCCAAATCTCCTGTCACCCCACAGTTCCAGCACTAGATCAAGGCTGGGCTACGAAAAATGTACAGATCCGCTTTCCCAAGAGGAGACAGGAAGTTGCTAGTGTACATGGGTCTTATGCTCCACCCCCTTTGACCTCAGATCACACCTCCTTCCAGGCTGCTGGGCGGATGGTGCCTGTGCACACAGACGTGCCCTCCTGCTCTATGGGATTGGATTCTTTAGCATACTGAGGGAGAAATGAACTGAGTGAGCACAGATGATAATAAATAGTGGCATATGAATAGCACTCTGCAGTTTACAGAACACTTTCATGTCTATAGTCTCTCCTGATCAATGGAACAATCCTATGATGTAGATTATTATCTTTATTCTTGAGCACAGAGACATCATGTGACTTGCCCAAGTCACAGTACTGACAAACTCCAGAGCCCAGACTTTCACAAGGTCTCCCAACCATGGATCCCATGTTCCTTCCTTGACAAAATATTTGATGCTTTACACTGAGAAATCTTTGTCCTTGTCCTCAGAAGAAAAATTTTATATTTCCATGTAGATTTTGATCTTCTTGGGAAAGTTTCAGTTTGAACCTTCCTGAGGACAGAAGAATGAGACAAGATGAACTCTCAGATCACATCTACAGCCATGGAATCTGAGATTCTTTTTCAAGATTTGTAAAAAAATAAAAATAAAATAAAATTATTCATTGGAATGCTTGGTACAGGAAACGTCAGAGCCTCTGTAAAGAGCTATTTATTTGGGACCAGTGAAATGTGCTTCGTTTGGCTTTGGCAAGGCTCCATGTTGTCCTAAATAGGAGCATAAAAACAAATACAAACTATATTTCCTCTTTAACTAAAAGCGTATGCAATAGTTTACATTAAAAGCAATGTAGGAGATTGAGAGGTGGAAATTGGCCCTAAGTAGGGCGCCTTTTACAAAGTTTATATAAGAATAGAGATAAAGGAAGTGTGTTGTGCTGCCACCATGTGGTGAGTCTTGTAAGACTGATGACTACCAGGATTCCTCACTTACCTGGAACCCAGCCTCGACTATCTGGAAGATGGACAAGAGACAGGCAGAAAGCAAAGAAAGTCTCAGTTCTGCCAAAGTAACTGCTAGAAAACACATTCTAAAGCTTCTGTGCCATATCAGAACAGTGTTTATTGCCCGTCTTAGGCATAATTTAACAACCTTGGTTTTCAAGTCCTACAGCACATTAATGTAATCAAATAATTACAATGGAAAGGAGAAAGAAAAGTGAAGCTAGGTATTTCGTATATACTTATTTTATTCTAACAATGACCAACATCAACCAATGTTACACGGGTATAACGATTTCATTTTAAAGATAAAACAGATTTAGAGAAGGTCAATCAGCTAGTAAATGGTAGGCTCGGTCCTCACATTTAGGATTATGTGACCCCAAAGCTCATGTCTCTTTCTCTCTTTCCCCTGCACTTTCCAAGCACAGGCACACTGAGAAGCAGGCTCTGATTACCAGGGCAATGACAGGAGAAAAAGCTGGAGTTAGTTCTTAAAATTTACCACACTCTTGGACCCTCAGTGCAGAAGAAAGTAGCCCCACTAGTTCCCAATGCATCTATTTTAAAGGAAGAATCATGACTGTCATTAAGAAGATGTTTGGTTGCACATAGATTTCTCTGTGTAAGTAGCAGGGATGTCCTGAGGAGGATACATACATTAGAGCTTGAGATCCAAAGTCAGCTATTCTTTTCACTAGCTGTAAGAATTAGATCATGTTACAACCCCTCATTGTGCCTCAGTTTCCTCATATGAAAAAATAACATAATAATTGTAATACCTACTTAATGGAGCTGATTTGGAGAATTAAGTGAGACAATTCATGTGACTTGATGCTTCGTAGGCATTACAAATTAAACATGGCTGTTTTAGAAATTTAAAAGCTCAAATTTTTTAAGAACTAAATTTGAGTTCTTTTATTCATTTATTCATTCAACACACATTTGTTAAGTATATTTTAGGAGCCAGCAGTAGGTAACCACTAAGTAAATAATTATAAATAAGCTACAGCTCTTCCCAACTAGGAACTTAGACATGTAAACAAAAAACTACAGTGATGAAGGATGTGTTGGGGAAGACTTTCTGTGAGAACACAGATATAGGAACACACATCCTATCTCAATCTGCAGAAGTCAGGATGACTTCCCAGAGGTGATGTTTAAGGGAAGGTGAGGGGAGAAAGGATATTCCAGTGGAGGACATGGTATGTATAAGGAAAGATTCATGGAGGGAGAGAAGTGATTTTGCATGTTGGGTTGCAGGGTGTACATAAGGGAGCAGAAGGATGTGAAGCTAAGAATGCAGGCAGGACTTGCCCAGGACCGACCTCTGTGTTTTTCAAACTTCTTTGGCATTAGGTATTTTTTCACCAAACAAAATCTCATGGAGAACCTCAGTACATAAAACAAATAGAGCATCATTTTATTAGGGAAGGTTTAGTTTGTAAGTTCAAATTTATAAGTTATAAATCAGTGAGAATAATAAAGAGGTATTAATACAACAATTTGGGGTTATGTGTGACAAGCTCAACTTACAATGTGTGTGTATATATACACATATATATATTCTAATTATATGATATAGAGAAAAATGATTTACTCAGAGAACTAGTTACAAAAGTTAGTGTTCCTACAAAGAACTCAACTTGCAATCTTAGGATACTTAACTGATCTGGAAGCTTAAACGTGGTAAGACATTTTTTACTTCAGATTTGAATTATTATCCACCAATATCCTACATTTCTTATCATAAATATAAAAGTTGGATGAGAACCACCACAATACTAGGACTGATACTAAAATAATCTATAACACATTATCAAGATGTGACCTGGTCCATGTCTACTTATCATTGCCTGGCTGTCAGGCTGGGATGAGAATGTGTACTGAGGTGATGCACCTGAGCCTTGCCTAGCTTGTGAGTGTGCTCTGGGCTCTGGTGGGCCAGAGAACATGGTGTATTAAGCAGCTAGCACAAAGTTGATTGGCAGGTTCTTAGCAAATGATAGCAGATTTAAAAAAAAAAAATCATGCTATTATGATTACTATAAATTTGAGTGAAAAATTCAGTAAGTAGCTGGATATAAAATTATATGTGATCTATGACAGCTGACACTGTGTTTTATTCATTTCCCAATGCACAGCGCCCAGGCCAGGTCTTGCCACACAATATGTTCTCCACTGATGTTCATTGAGTAAACTGAAATTTAGGGAAGAGTGTTGACCTAAACATATGGACTTGGGCATTTCCAGAATTTACATATGGTAACTGAAGTCCTCCACAGCTGTTAATAAACCCTTGTGGGGAGCATGTTCAGAGTGAGAAAAGAAAATGTCATAGACAGCACCTGTGGAACATCATCAGGAATAAGAGACACACAGGAAGGGAAGCAGGTAAAGGAAACCAAGAAAACACAAAGATGGTACTGAATTTCCACAGTCAGGTTAAGAGATTTATTGTGCTTTGCCAGTTTGCATTGTGAGAATTCCTTGACCACATTATATACTACTTGACTTAGCACTACATTTAACATACATTTATATACTTTAATTGCCTATAGGAACAAATAGAAACAAATGAGCAATATTCATATAATTAGAAACAACCCTTAAGGGTTTGAGGATTCTAGTATATAGACTGTACTAGTATTACAAAACCACATATAGAAGATAATTAGACCAGAGTGCTTTGGTGTGCTTTTCTAATCCTTGCTTTCATTTAGATTTTAATCTTAAACTTTTAGCTGGTTCCATATAGTGCAGCAAGACTTACTACTCCCTTTGCTGTATCAATAGTCTAATGGCGATTCATCAAATCTCTTGGGAGGACCTCTCACTGGAAAGGAGTTGGTTGAACTCTAGAGAATTAGTGGGTTGGAAACTAAGTTGGCACATATTGAAGTCATCAGGCTCTCTTACCAGGCTGAATCATACGGCCCAATGGAAACTTTCCTCATCTTAGAGTCATTAATGTGTCATAACCTATAATTTAAAAATTATTGGGTGTTTAGGACTTCCTTTTTCATCCAGCCCATAGATTTCTATCCTTACACTCATACTGAATCTTCTGAATAAACAAATGCAGAAGTCCTCCCATCACCTCTTTATGAAGCAGTAATACGAGATCAGAAACTATGAAGGACCATCTACTCTGGGCTTCTTAGGAGGACAATATTTATCCTCTCATGTCCTCGTGTCTAACTGTTGCTTATTATTCTCAAGATCCCAGCATTGTTTTTCCTTGTGACTAGTCAAAATGAAGTACTCTTCCCAGCATGGCAACCTGACTACTTGGTTCGCCAAGAGCCAAACAACAAGGGGAACCTCCACAGTGAAGTGACAGAGGTTGTGCCTCTAAAGATAAAGTCAGTTTTGTCAGCATTTTACAAGTAGAGCTGAATTTCCAGGTGCCATCAACATATGAGCATCTTTTCATTTCCCTGTTTGCCTTAAGAGGTTAAAAAATGTAGATTGAGACAAATGGGGTCAGTTGTTTACAAAGGTCACTCAGGTTTTTTGTCTGAAAGATGAGCACTGATTCCATGACCAGTGAAGACAAGGGGAAGGATGATAGAGACTTCTTCCTCTTTTCCCCTCCTGGAGTCTCATTGTGCATCCTGCTGATAAGCTTAGATAATGATGTCTATATTTAATTTTGGCTGCAGAAAGTCGGGAAAATAGAGCTAGTTAGATATGTAAAGACAATAGTCTGTGTTTCTTATTTACTTTTAAACAAGGAAAATACCCACATAATTTACTCTTGATAAAGACTACTGAGGCTGCTCATTTGCCAAAGAGAAGTGACTTTTAAACCATGCACACTCTAAGATATCAGAGCAAAACTCTTAATTCCTACTAGCTGATCCCTGTTCAACATGTGTCACACATGCGTACACAGTATTTTTTGAGCCCTGTTTAAACATCTGTATGTCCATATGTTGTGACATCAGTCAAACCTTGCTCTTGCCAACTTTACTGTGTTCCCCACATGCCTGGAGACTCTATTGGTTCATTCTACAGCCCAAGGAGTCCTACTGTCCTCCAGAGGGTTCCACATGGAGGAAGAGGGTCTCTGGTATTCATGGTAATAAAAACATGATGGCCAGGCCTGAGGGACAAGGACATCTGTCTGCTGCTCTGCTCATTCCTGCCAGTGACCTCACAGAGGCCTCAATTGGATAAGGCAATTAGTATGGTCAGGATCAAATGCTGCCCAATTTAATTCAATTACTCTTCACCTCAAGAGAAAATAGGGTTATTGTAGTGACATGATCCAAGTGAGGAATACAGGCTCTTGGCCAACAACCTGCCAACACATTGCCAAGCTGTGAAGAGCAGGAAGGGTGCAGATGAGGATGATTGGAGGGGGTAGGGCAGAACACTCAGAGACATGGTTGAATGAATATCTTGTCACAGGGCCCAGAGGCACCTTTCCATAATGGGGGCATATCTGTTATCAAGGCTGGAGAAGCCAAGTTTAACTGTTACATGACAACTAAATTATTTACCAAATCCCAAGAAGAAAGGGATGAAATGGAACAAGTGACAGCAATCAGTACAGAAAAAGGAGCTGTTTCCCAAAATTACTGTTGAAAGGTAATTTGCTATTTATGGTTTATAATTCTCTATGGCAAATTTGACCAGAAAGAAGACAATGTGGACATTGAGTCTTTTTTTTTGTTTTATCTTTTTCTAACTGTCATTTACTTTGCCATATTTAGTAATACTCAACACCACCATTTATTCTGCTGTTACCATTGGCCAGCCACTGTTCAATGCTATTTATGTAGGTCAGCTCTTTTTAACCTCTCAAGAACCCTATGAACTAGGAGCCCTCATTACCTGAATTTTATACATGTGAAAAATGAGGCTCAGAGAGGCTGAATTACTTGCTCAAGTCACATAGCTGGTAAGCAACAGAGTGGACTCCAGCTAGATTTGTTGATCGCAAACCCCTGTTCTTGATCATTATGCCAAACTTCCTGTTGGCCTCATTTTCCCAAATCTTCTCTGCCTTTTGAGGTATGTCATTGTGTCACTAAAGAGAGAGTTACTCCCAAACACTCAGAAGCCCTTTGGATACACAGGAACCCATGTCCACATGGAATCATATTATCATTTCTTAACCAGCATAGTGGTCAAAGACACAAGGTTCTGTGTTCTAACTCTGGCTCTGCCACTTCCTAGCTGTGTGAATGGAAATTCTCTGCATATCAGCTCCCTCATCTATAAATGAGGAAAATATTTTCTCATAGGGGTTGTGGGGAGGACTAACAGCGTCAACACACTTAAATTGGTGCCTAGGAAATGTGTGCAAAAGTTGTCGACTATTGCTATCACTTCCCTTCTGAAACCAAATAATGCAAAACTTGAAGGTGAGGGATGTTTTCCTTGATATGCACATATGCATACTTTCAGAGGTAGACTGGCACATATTTGCTGTGCACACAACAGTCAGGCTTAAATTGGGCACCATGATTAACAAATAGTCATACTGCCTGAATAGCCAGGTTTGTGAGGGTAGGGAGCCTATAAGAGACTCAGGTGACACCTAAGCAAATACCTTTTGGTGTCAGGTGAGGTATTCCTTTAACTTTATCTTTTGTCTTATGCACTATCTCTTTTTTTACTTAGAGCACAGAAAATGGAAGAGATTGGAGGACTCCCACAGGGAAGGGGCTGCAGATCTTCCCGCCTCCTCCAGGGTGCTGGCTGTGCCCCTTTCCATTGCCTCTGGCCCACTGTCACCTTCTCAAGAGGAAAGGGAATGCACAGTACTGAGGGCCCATTGTGGTCAATATCTTTCACACATTATCCCTGAGTTTGCCAACATCCGTCAGATGAAGTACTGTCTAGCAGCTTCACAGGGAGTTTCGGGAACTCTAGAAACTGACAAGAATTTCCTGAGGGCTTCGCCACACTTGCCTGGGTCATCATGGCAACACCTCCATGAAGCCAGGGTGGGGCGTCTCAAGCCTAAAGAAATGGAGTGAGAGTGCTTTGAGTCATACTTAACATTGTTAATGATGGTTTATCATCATTTGAATTTCTTCTAGGGCCACGGTCACTTTTTGTATGTACCATCGATCTAAGCTAATGCACATATCAGTGAATGCCAAATAACACAGGATCTAGAATCAGGCTATAGAGTGACTTTGGCAGGGGGGATGCCAGACCTCCTCCCTGAGCTATTTCCTCTCACTCAGGGCCCATCAGGGTTCCACCTTACCCCAAGGTATGGGATGACAATCCACTGTGTTTTATGTCCCTCGTGATCACTTCTGATGTCATCGCCTCATGCCCTCTGCTTTCATATCCCCAGTGGAGGGTACAGAGCTTGCTAACAGAAGTCAGATCTGTTTGGTTAGTTTTGACTGAGCTTTATGAAGTTATGATTCTGAGAGTGGTGTTTTCACAAAGCGGGGAATGGCTTACTGTCCTAACAAGAAATGGCATCTTAGGGATCATAGCTCAAACGCTTCAAATGAAAGTGAACAAAAAAGTAAAGTCCAGTCTTCTCCTTCTTGCTTTATACTTTTGAACAAGTTCTTTTGCCTCCCAGCCTCAGTTTCCCAATTTCTATAGGAATTAAAGTCAATGATTCCTACAGCACACCCTGTCTCCTGCCAATGAATTGGATTAGTCTTCAATGCCTTGAGCCCTCCAATGGCCAGTACTATAAATTTAAGTTATAATTGTTGGTATTACTCAGACAAGGAAATGAAACATTTCTAGTTCCAGAAAGAGCAGGGCTCACAGCTGTAGCTAAATATGAGAGGAAAGAAGCTGCAGAACCACAGCTGTGCCCAGCTCTTGGATTTACCAAAGAAAACCTGGGAAAAAAATGGTGGCCCCAGTCAGGTAACTGTTTCGGTGTAGGATAAAGAGATGTCACCTTGATTTCAATGCCAGCTGAGCTTCTGAATAATTACATTTTAAGCAAAACAGAGCATAAAACAGATTCACTTAGCATTTGGGAAGCTAGTTGCACTTAGGCTTGCCTCAACTGGCCTTTCTCATTGCAGGGTGTGGGAGAACGCAGGGCTTTGTGGGTCCTTGGGGACCTGCCAGGCCCAGAGCTGTTGCTCAGCTGTGGGAGGCATGCCAGTTCTCAGGTCTGCTAATGAGTGGTGTGGTGTCTGGCAAGAACCTGGCCTGCGAGTGAGTGTGACTAATCATGAATCTTTTCAATAACGCTGACGATTCATTCCCTTTTCTCTCCTTCGCCTGATCTCTATGCTGGAGCCAGCTGAAATAGGAGCAAATTAGCCTCATTCTGGAAAAGGCAGGGCATGATAAAGGACCCCCTAAAAGGCTTCCAGGGCTCCATGCCTGGATATTTTGCAGTTAGCGTAATTATCTGACTTGAGTTGGCAGACAGGGAATTTTTTGTTGTTGTTTCTGCCACTCAATAGCAGGCAACATCTAAAGAGAGTGCCCTGTTACTATTCCATGAGCTCTTTAATAAGTTTAGGTTTGACACCAGCAAAAGCTGTGACATTATTATTCTACATACGCTCCATCCCAAACTGATGGCCCTTCCATTTCCTGTTCAAAGGCTATGTTTTATCAAATAATGTTTCCATCCTCACATGGAACATTTGAAAGGAGGTAAAAGAGGGGATGGACCTTTCCTCAGATGCATCTCCCTCCCTGCCACCCACTTGGTTGCTTGATTAAGTTCACTACGCTTCTAGTACCGGAGCTGAACTGTGTGTTTTCTCACAGAGAAGGGGTGTGTGTGTGTGTGTGTGTGTCTCAGGAAAGTCGGTAATGCCATCTGTTGGTTAGTGGGTTGGAAGAATTTTAGCCTGCAAGGCAGGTTTTGCTGATTTTGGACCAAAACTTCTAAGAAAGAGTAGTAATTGTCTAATGGACATGGTCTCCTCATCATGGACTAGACCTCCAAGGATGACTCAAATACAATTTTTGTAACGGAGCTAAAGCATTTAAATTTTGAGAGGTATGAGCAGGAGAGATGCAGCAAGGAAACAGGCAGTTTTTAACATTTCCTATTCTCCAAAATAAACATACTGTCTAGCTCAATCTTTTTTTCATCCTTTTAATATTTAGACCCTGTTTCTCCTCTCTTTCTCAGCCTTGCAGGACTACTACTAACTTGAAATATTAAAGTTATGTTTTCCAAGTGAAAAATTGAGACACGTGTTCCAACACGTGTCAGAATAGTTTCAGGAATAAGGAAAACTATTTACAATCAGAGTTTTTCTCGACCATGGAACTCCCTTTCAATTCCTGGGTTCCTTGTGTTCAGAAAGTGTCATGAATTATGGTTTCATGTAGGAGTTGAAACTAGTGACCGACTGAAGAGCAGATCTGGCCTTCAGCCATATTTTGTATAATACATACAGTGCTTCAAAAACCAGGAAATTTTTTATAAACATTCAAATTTTTAGCTTTTCTTTAAAAGTCCTAAAATCTGACAGCATTGACTTCATAGACCAACAAGGTAACACCTTATTGGAACTGAGTGGCTTTTTACAGAATACTTTGCCAAACTGCTCTCTACTGCTTCACATTTAGCCTCCTCTTTCTATTTACATCTGCTTGGGCTCTCTAGGCATTCAAATATGTGCTCACTGATTCAGTCGTACAACCCACTGGTGGTCAAGGTTCCTGCCACTCAACATCATTTTTTATATAAAAAGTGAGACATAAACATCTCATATATGTTATTTGTTCTATGAGTCTTCATCACATTTGGAGCTAATTTTGTAATCATATAATCAGTTTTAGAAGAATAGATGGCTGGGTCAGGAGGTGAGTCTGTGAAATAGAAAAAATTATTTGGCTTCCAGATAATATAATAATTAATGATCATGTTTAAGAAAATTAGAACTTCTTCTAGTGTTTCAAGCTATGGGAAGAAATGGTGATGAGTATGTATAAATTAAGGACCAAAAATGGGATAAGTCCATTCCAAACTGAGTATATGAGTACAGATGAAAATGTGTATGTGTGTGTATATGTGTGTGTGTGAATTATTTTAAACAACTCAAATCTTCTGTTTCCCTGGGAATAATATTATGAATATCATCTCTGTCATTTTACTGTAAAAATATAACTCACAGATATAATTTATATTTTCAACAAAATTCTACTGGGAAAAAAAGGGATTAATGTGAATAAAGGAGGTAGGAGTCAACATTCAAACCTAAGAGAAGAATGAACAGACAGAAAGCCATTCTGTGAGATTCATGGATTGTGAGTTTGAGCATGGAGTCAAAACACTGCAATTGTAAAGCTAGACCGGTAGGCTTGGGGCCTTATAGTCCATCTCAGGAGCTTGTAATGATTGTGTTAGAGAAGAAGAACCTTTGGAGCATTTCCAGCAGGGGGTGGAGGGATGATCAAACTTGTCCCTTAGGGAGGGCTTTTTCTATGTGGCATGTAGCAGGAGCCAGGTTGTAGACTAGGAGACCTACAGGTACCATTGAACTAACCTGGACAAAAACTCGAGAGGTAGATAAGTAAACATTATCCCTCTTTTCTGGCAGAGGAAGCCCTGATAGAGATTTGTAGACTATTCAACATGGTAGAGAGTTTAGAGGTATTTTGTGATAAACATAATAACCACCCTGGTAGACAATGAAATCTTCTTTTTATAATTATTAGTAGTATTAGCTGATATAAATTGAAGGTTACTGTTATAGCACTGTGTTTAGGATTTTATATTTGTCTGATATTATCATCACAAACCCTTATGAAGTAGGTATCATTAGAGTTTTCATATTTTGGAAGAGGAAACTGAGGAACAGAGAGGTTATGTGCTATGCCCAAAGTCATACAGCTGGTAAGTGTTGGAGCCAGGATCCACACTGAGGCAATGTAGACAGAGCATTATTCTACTTGTGAAATAGCAGTGACAGGAATAAAGACTTCTGACTTTTTATGTCAAAGTCTTCTAGAGATCTCTAACTCAGTTTGAGTCCTCGAAATGCAGTTTTCAGGTACCAGTCAAGACCATTGCTACTGAAGTAAATAGGGACACACATGCATACACTCACACTCATGTACATATTTACACATGTGTTCACACGCACACTTTGGCATGCACTTACCCCATTTTGACTCCTGAACTTGTACACAATTAGGAACATAACAAAAGGCAATAATATGTAGTTTGTTTCTCAGATAAATTTTCTGTTAATTAAATGAAACTAGAATATTGCCATGACCTAAATTCCAGGGATATTACAAAAAAGGAGTCAGCTATCATTTTGTACAGTGATTGATTCTCCTTGGGAAACAGAAATAATAATTATGCATTGACATAGCCTCAGGGAACATTAGGGGAATAAAAGAAAAAAGAAAATTGCAAGTTAGACCCCTTGACATCCTTTGTCAATCACTACTTTATCATCAGCACAACGGGATTTGGTTTCCTAGGTGTTCTCAAGGCTGTTATACATCAAGCCCCTGGTTACGTACTTTCTAGAAAACAGTCCACTCTTGCAACAGACCTCTCTCCTGACCTCTTCCTTCTCCTACTTCCTTTACCCCTGAATCAGTCCTCAGCAGCAGTAGCTTGTGTAAGAAAACCAGGACTTGATCTTTAATGGATTGATAGGAGCTTTGAAAAGATGTTACAAGAAAAAATGTTAAAGAGACAATGTGAAGAACAAAGAAATGGAGGAAGAGTCATGAAAACAACTTTCTTGTCAATTAATGTTAGTGAAAGGAAATCACAGTGGTGAGAGGAGGGATGGGCAAGCTGTGGCTGATGCACCACAGCCTGCCATGTTAATGGACCCAGAGCTAATTTTGATAACAAGTAAGTCCACAAATATTATTGGTTAAGCATAAAATTTATCTTTTGCTTAAAGATTAGTCTAAAGTTACTCCTTCACCAACAGCTTTCCACACAGTGTTCCAGGGACCCAGGATCTTTCTATATTGTGGTGCCACTCCCTGGTGCTTCAGATCCTTCACTTCCAGCCAGAGGATAAAAAAAATCTTGAAAAATCACTCCTTTTTTGATTTTCATGAGCCAGGCCTGAGTGACATATGTCACTTTCACGTACTTTCCTATACCCAGAACTGAGCCAGCATGGACCTATGTAGATACAAGGGAAGTCATTGCTTGGCTACAGCTCTATACTGTAGAATGGAAGCCTGCATCTTTGGTAGGTAGCCGGTGTCTTTGCTACACCTGCATACATATTACAATATAGCTAATGAGCTTCAAAAGACTGTTTCAGAGGATCCCATTTTTCAATCACCCACCTATTTCAAGTGATCACAAACATGTCATGCAATTTACAGAAGGCCTCTAGTTTATTCCATGGGTCAAACTGAGAAGGAAATATGTAATTTTATCATTATTTGTGAGGTAAATAAAAACCATTCTTTTTATGCTACTAGAATTATGAAACATTTTTTGTTAGATTCTAGATGCCTGGAAATATTATTGTATTAACTACTTTCATTATTAGCATTTTCACTATAAACTAAAGTTTACAATATCACTTATACTTTTTTGATTTATGTTTTGATTACAGAAACATTAAAAAGATAGGCTTGTGTCTTTGTCTATGTAGTATCTGTATTTTTAAGACAGTTTAAGTTAAAAATATTTGTATTTAATGAATCTTTAAATGATTTCCTTTATGTCTTAAGATGTCACCTCAATAACTTGCCCAGTTGTCCTTGTTAAGCAGGAGGTAAACTCCTCAGGCATAGAATAGAGAAACAGTTTTCTGTCTGCCAAGCATCTGTCAGTATGTGGTTAATGAGGGGCCCTGACTAAGAAGATAGTGTGAGCAAAGTAGCAACAATTCTTTATAGCTCAGAAGGGTGAAGGGCCTTTCTTTCTCTCATTCTTTCTGAGTATTTCAGTTATGAACACACAAGTTTCAGCTGTACTGAAACTCTGAGTGTAAAGGGAAAGAAAGTGATAATTTACAATTTAGGGTAAGAAAGTTATCCTGAAACTAGATTAAAATATATCTATATCATATCTTCATGTCTATATATGTCAGTGTATCTATATGTTATGTTATTCCTACCAAGTTAGTCTTATCCTCATCATATACTTCTTCATGCAGGAATTATTTCTTCTATTATTTTTATAACCCACCTCTACTACCAAAGTGCACACACTAATGCACATGACACTGCTTGAAAAAGCATTCTATGACTTTAAGTTGCTTTTGTTGTATTCTCATTAAAGAAACAAAGTATAAAGGCAACCCTTCACCTCCCATTCAAAATAATATATAAGAATCAGGTAATACAGTAAGCAAGTGATATGAGAGTTCTGACATTTTAGGCAGCAAGTTGGAGTAAGATTAAGGAGGGTGAAAGAGTACACTCCAAGTAGAGTTATCTGATATTAAAGAGCTATTTTGGAAGTCACACACAGTACTTCAGCTTACATCCTACTTGTCAGATCCCAGTTACAGGTACATATCTACAGCAAGGGAATCTGGGACGCATAAATTTTATCTGGGTGTTTTGTAACTGTGGCAAAATTGGAATATTTTTAGTTAGAAAGTAGGGGAGAAAAAACTTGAGTTATGCCACTCACAGTCTGTAGCAAAGTCATGCCCTGGGGGCCAATATTGAGAATGGAATCCTAGAACAAAGAGAATCAGTTATAGGAAAAAAAATAAATTCTAAACTGTGTTTTTCCAAATCTTAGTTGTATTATGGAAATTTCAACTCTGCTATGACTTTTTGCTACAGCTAAGGATCCATGCTGTTGTGGTGATGATGGTCAATTGGAAAACATCACACTGGCAGGCAGAGGAAAGATAGAAACCAAGGACAATTTTCTGTTTATTGAAACATGCAAGAGCTTTGCCTCAGAATGACACATAGGTAATGACAGGGTAGCAGAATGCCTACAACAGTAACCAGGCTCAAAGGTACCACCAGAAGTTTTAGTGCTTGGAAGGGTATTGGGAACATACACACAGGGTTAGAAACCAATGACATGAGGTGGTGAAAAATGCTCCCTTCTTGACCCCACTCCACCAGAAGAGATTGCTCTGTATCACTGAGGAAGAAATGACTGGGATCAGGTTAAACTCAGTCACAGGGCAGTATGAGCTAAGGAAACTCTTTAAACTGTCTATGGAACATTTTTAAAGTACCTAAATTGTTTAGGCTGATGTCCTAATGCAGCCTAGCACAAGAAAGGTTGGGCATTTTCTCTCTCTCTCTCATGTCTTTCTCCCTTTTCCTAATTCCTTCTGACTGACCATGAGGAGTGAGTAAGTTCATTGCTTGATTAGAATTAGGTCAGACTCAAGCTGAATGTTAAGCTGACAGAGTGGAGTTTGATACCAATGTTGATTAAATGAGAAGTGAAAAAAAGACTTACTTTAAATCCAAATATGGGAATTTAGAAGGAAAAAGGTTAATATTAGACTGCTTAAGAACTAGTACAGGAAGATAAATTTATTATTAGAGAATCAGGGAGTTTCCATTTATGTCAATACTTTATTTTATTGATATATTGATACATTATATATATGTATATATATTTATATTTATCTATAGTATATGTTTTTATATGTCATATATATTTTTGTATATATTGCCAGATGTTTTAAATTACTATTAGGATAACAATTATTAATTTGTTATATAGAAAGTCTTAAAAACTATACATATTACTACTCTTTAAATACATATCATTGCATACCATTATTGCAGAAGCCTTTTAAAAGAGTTTCTAATTGCCACCACTCTATCTCAGAACTGCAAGAACAACTCTCTGTTACAAAGGAGACAGCTTCTGACAGACAGTCTTGCTTCCACACAGAAATGACAATCTTATTAATGATGCTAAGTTTATATTGTAAATATATTATCACCACTCTCACACCAACTGCTTATGTTAAAAAATTACTAATTAGTTTCAGCAAATGCATAACAAGAAGATGGCAAATTTTAACTATATTCCTCATCCCTAATTTTAGGGGGAAAAAAAAGCTGAGTGATTCAGAGATATCTGCTACAATATCTGGAACAATTTAGAATTGTTTAATGATCTTTGATCAGAGTTTCAAAGAATCTCATAAAAATGATGGCTTAGGTAAGAACAAAAACCTTGTACCTTTCTCCAAATTTAATGATAAAATAAATCTATGTAACTGACTTTACCTTTGCTACTAATTTATCTCTTAGATGCCTTAGAAAATGTCTGGACACCCATCTTACTCTCTCTGACAGAAGCTCAAACCCTTCTACATTTATCTCTCTCTTCTTCCCAAGCTACGTATTCTTTAGCCTCATATAGACATCTGGCCCCTTACACACCATTTTTGCTGTCTTCAGATGCACTATTCTCTGACTTTGCAGCCTCCCTATTCTGCCTAGACTCCAAGATGGAATTTTTTAACCAGTCTCTCCTTCAGATCCTATTCTTCCTTGTCCATCTTGTCTTCTGCTACTTTCCAGCAAAACATAAACCCCCAATCAATCAACCATCATTTTTTTTCTACTTTTAACTAGAACTGCCAGATACTGTTGCAGAAAATGACACATTTTTGTATATTGACTCTACTACAGTTTTGTGGTTTCTAATGTCAGTTTTTACCCCAGCACTGCCCAGAAATTCTAATTGTTTCCAAAGAGCTTTTTTCCTCGATATGTTGGGGCTATACTTTGCCATTCACCATTCCCATCTGCAACCTAGCTCTGGTTCTAGAATTGCATGGATACAGCTCTTGCCAAGCTCATTATTACCTTCTCTTTGCTGAGTTCATATTAAATGGTCGTGAGTGAGGATTCTGGGGATGGACAACTGGGCTTCAACTCTGACTCTGCCATTGGTTAGCAGCAGTGTTATTTTGGTAAGTCCCTTCATTCTCTGAAGTCTTCATTTTAACCTACAAGAACAGATATACAAAGGAAAGAATAAAAAGATTTAAGGGAATAATATGGATATAATTTAAAATTCTAGTTTAATAAACTTTCTTTTAATTGGAGTAGTCTATTTTCTAAATATTAAATTTAACCACTAATATGCTTAGTTTAAAATTTCCATCTTAGTATTTGTTTTAAATTTGTCCCAACTGTTCTGTTTTTTTTTCTGTTTTATCTTCTTTTGGATTAATAAAATATTTATTATTTTTTTCCTTTCATCATAATTAATATTATTTTGTTTGGATTAGGGTATTATCATGAACTGTGGGATTAAGAATCTCCTTCAGGGAAATTGACAGTATGACAATTATGACCTTGGCAGCATGCCACCATTTTTTTACTTAGGGAGCACCTAGTCTATACCACATTTTGTTCAAGTCTCTGGGAATTGAGCAGGAAATAAAAATAGGCAAATGCTTCACCCTTATGTAGTTTATTGTTTAAAGGAAAAAGTGTATGAGCTCTGAAGTCAGACAGGCCTGGGTTCAGAAACTTGTGTTGTCACTAACTAGTTATGTGACTTTGGACAACTGTCTACATACAATTTCTTCAACTGTAAAGGTTGGAATGATACTTCCTTAGGAGGGTTACTATTAGGACTAGAAATAATGTATAGAAAGCTACAGTATAGCTAGGGCACATAGGAGGTTATAAATGTTGCTATAATTTATTATTATTGTTATTGTTGTTGTTGTTGTTATTATTATTGTATTCACTGAACTCTAACCATCTGAATGCCTTGATACAAGCTAGTATTATCAAATAAATGCCAAATGGAGACCATTTTAGTATTATTAATGCGCTCTCTCTCTCTGCCTACACAATAAAACTGTTATATATGTGTCATAAATGTTTGTATTTTTCTGCAGTCTGATTCTCAATTTGGTACATGAGTTTGCAATAATAATAGGATTTGGAATAATAAGAACCATGTGCCAGATACGGTGACATTTGCCATTTTCCTTGTGAAGGCAGATGTTCAAGTTAGTGTCGTATTACTTCTGGTGATTACTGTTAACTACTAAGTTTAATGTTCATGCAAAAAGATATATTAGGAATCAGAATCATAACTTTGAAATAGTACTTTCTACAAATATATCCACATGGAAGTGCATAATTAATTAACACAAAATCACTTTTTAAATTCTCTGGTTTATGACTACAATTTTTCAGATTGGAACTACTAGCAATTCAAACTCTTTATAATTATCCTCATGTCAAAGTTATTATTGGCGATTTAAAATATCTATTACTTATTTGATTTCACCTAGACACCATGGACTGAATATTTCACACTGTTCAATAAAACGTGCTTTTGATTTTTACTTCTCAGAAAAGCACAATTTAAGTGGGAAAATGTGACTATTATATTCCTAGGGGAGATTATTAGCAGTAGTTCTGGAACTTAATTGTACAGAAGTATCACCTGGGATGGAGCAGAAAGTGAGGGAAGATGTGTTTGTGGGGTAAGGTTGGAGATTTTTATGAATGCAGATTCTTTAGTTCCAGTTCCTGAGACTCCAATTGTCAGGTTGGCCTTAAATAATTTCTTAATCTAAAGAGGGACATTCAGTAGGGATCTCTTGCCCTTTGTGCTAGTACACAGAAATTGAATCTGTAAGTTGGATATCTGGTGAATTAATATACTTCAGAGTTCTTGCTATAGTTTTTCCTGTGGTTATTTCACTCTAGTAACGTTTATGGCTTTACCTTGACACCACTCAATCTTTTATAAGTATTTATTTATAAATAAATTATATGAGCCAAATTTCTTGAACTGAAAATTAAGCTATACAAACTGAAAATTTTAACTATAATTTAAAGAAAAAATGTGAAATTAGAAATAGCAAATCAGTGATTGGCAAAACTAGAGTTCAGATTAATTCAGTTACAAAAATATTTAGTAAAGTTCAATTGAGGGCCAGCCAATTCACTAGGCCTAGTATAGAGAAATATATAAGATGTCAAGGAGTTCAATATCAGACAAGAAAAATGCATAAATGAAAATTAATAGTATAATATTTTAAGCATTGAGGCATAGAGAAATATAACATGGGAACAATGATGAAGAAATATTTAATTTTATCTGATGTCTAAGAAATAAGTGATATTTAAGTGGACTTTGAAAAATAGGTAGAAGTTGATTGAGTAGTAAGAATGGGGAAGGGCTAAGCAGCAGGAAAAGCATGTGCTAGCATGAGGCCAGGCACTTAGGTTATTCAGTATGGCTGGAGTAGTTGAAACAGACTGGGCAAATGAGCTAAGCCAGTTATGAAGAGCTTTGCATAAGTGCCAAGGAGTTGGGACATTTTTCTGTAGAGAGCAGGGCACATTTAGAGGTTTTAAAATAAAAGAATGACATGACCAAATGTGTGTTTTAGAAATACAGCTCTTGCTATATACAAAACCAAAATGCACCATGCTCTGTCTTGACCCTAGACCTTTGTATGTGTGGTCCCCTCTGCTAGCATGCTGCTCTCCCACCAGTGGCCCTGGTTTGTACTTTCCAACCTATTTTATGCCATGTTCTAAAGCACCTGGTTGGCTGTTCTGGTCTATTTAACTCCTGCATATTTCCAGTTTTCAACATTAGACATTTGTTTTCCCAAGAATTTTTCCTTTCGAAAACCTCACCCTACTCCCTAAATGAGTCAAGTGTACTTGACGTATGTTCCTCAAATGCCCTGTGATTACTCCTGAATAATTTTAAGCTAATATCTTTCAACATTTTTTAAAAGACTAAGAAAAAATATAAATTTCTAGCAAGACTAATTAAGAATAATTAAGAGAGGGCATAAATTATTCTTATGAAGGAGTGAATAAGGGTGCTTTGCTACAGGTTTTACAGACCTTAAGAAGAGGATATATAAACATCTCATGCAAACCAATGAAAAACTTATATGAAATATATAAATTCCTAGAAAAACACAACTTGCCCAAACTGTTAGAAATAGAAGTTTTTAAATCTCTGAAAAATCAAAAACCTATTGAAGAAATTGAATCTTAACAAATATGATAATAATGAATGAGAATGATATTTGGAGAATCTCTTACATACTGGTTTCAATTTTTCATATTGTGAGATTTTTTTTTATCAGCCTAATGTCTGGATTCTCTCCCCATCTCTTATTTACTCCTCCTGACAGGAGAAGAAATTACCTGGTGGAGGAGTTGAGGGCAGAAACCAGAGATGCCTAGTTGTCTTTCTTTCCTCTCAATCAGGTCTGATTTCCTGGAAGAGGAAGACTTCTGGTCTACTCTCTTTGCAGGTAATAATCTCTTTGCTTTATCTAATGAGGCCTACAGTTGTCCAGTGATGTCTCTAAGGGGGAGGGCAAATTGTATCCTGAGACAAAATATTAGCAAGGCTGCAGAACCAAAAACATTTTCTATGACTGAGTCTATCAATAATAAAAGTAATATTTATAGCTTCATCTGCCTTACTCCTGCGTCTATCTCTCAACTTTTTTCCAACTTGGAAAAGGGAAAAAGTGACATTATTTAGTATTATATAACATATAAGTTTTTAGTATTATATATAATATAATAATATTATATCATATAAATAATATAATAAGTTAATATATATAAAATATTTAGAAACTTGCCTGGAAAATAATAAGCACTTAATGTTAGTTATTAGGTTTTTTAAATTAAATTCTTACTGTATACCAGAACAGGGCTAAATGCTTTACATTGCATTAAATTGTGTAGAATTTAGACAAAATTGATGAGGTAGGCATTATGATTAATTATTTTTATGTTACAGATGAGAAATCTGAAATTTGGGAAAGTTAAATGATGTTGCTGAAGGTCACACACTTTAGGTCTAACTTCAAAGTGCATAGCTCTCTCTTGCAAATGCAAAACATTGGTAAATGATAGTTGAAATAAGAGAGAACAAAATATTCATGATGAATTTGTCACTATTTCTTGAGAAGAAATTAAGAGTTCAGGTTCTACTGACGATCAACCAACAGCATCAAGTCCTGAGAAAATAACAAATTTGTTATGATATCTTAAAGGATTCAGTTTAACAGGAGTAAAATTTAAAGCAATATACATATTCATGGAATTCCAAGCATATTCAAGAATATTCTTGAATAATTTAAATATCTCACCAATAAAATTGAAAATATTTGAATTTTTTCCAGTATCATATCTGACCTTTGGACCTTCAATTTCAGTTCCCTTTGGTGTTTTATCTCCTTCATGAGAAAGTCTGCAATAACACTATTCCCTATCATTGCCATGAGGATTAAGTTAGATCAATCCACTCTTACAAGTGGTTCAAAATCACTCCACCTTTTCACTTCTCTCCCACTGAACTGGGCTAGCCAATATCTTCTTTATTTTCAGCATTAACTGCCTTGCAACCAAGCTCACCACATAAGCTTTTTCTAATCATTACTGAAAAGAAGAAGGAAAGACTTTCTTAGAGAGAATATATGATATCTGAAACAGATCTTACATCAGTGTTTGGTGAAGAAAATGTGATTTTTTTTAGACAAAAACATATGAGCCTCATAAGCAGATGTGGATCTTCCAGATATCCATACAGGTATGTTTGGAAAATTTTTACAGTCTGAATCTGGGCCAGGTATTAAAGGAAACAATATGCTTCATACACTTTAGTGAGAGAGCATATATGATGAAGGATTTTCAAGACTATATTCATTTCTGGAGCCAAAACTGTATAATACTAAGAAGGGAAGTCTTGTTTTTAATGACTGATTTGTTATGTCTTTGGGCAAGTACAAATCTATTTTTGAGAACTTTGGTTTCCCCATCTGCAATTAGAACTCAATAAAACACATTGGAATGTAAAGAGGATTCTTATATAATGCCAGTTTTTCACTTTGACTTCCTCAGATATGGCAGCTATAAAACCCCAAATATCTGAGACATATTTTTCTTATTTCTGAGCTATACACATGGGACTAAGTAAAAACACTTTTCAGAAGTACCATTAGCTCTAATGAATTGCTACTTTCTTATATTATATAGTACCTAGGTGTCTTTTCAGTGTTAACACAACTTTCTCAAAACTGCCTCACTGAGTTCCAAGGATTAACAAAGGCACATGGAAGGTTAGATCTGCTCATTATTTTAACATTCTCTATATTTTATTTATGGGGTATATTTATTTAGGCCACTCCAGACTTTCCATTTTGTGAGAATGCCCCTTCCCAATAAGAAAGGATATTTACAAAGCTTATTCCAACATCTCCCAATTTAAAGTAATTTAAAAAATTGTTTAAATAGCCAATTTGAAATTAATTTTCCTTTTTCAATAAGAAATAATGTTTTTATGAAGCTAGTCCAGCCACTTCTAATATTAAAACACTTTTAAGCCTGCCCTTCTGAAATTAAGGGATAATGATTAAAGTTTTCTTTGTGTGCCTGTATATGACATCTCTATGTGAGGTCTTGGAAGAGCACATACTCTTTTGGTCCTTTGGTTGCCTTTGTTGTTTTCTTTTTCTTGTATCCTTGTTTACACAGAAATGTTACCCAAAGTTCAAGACTTGTGTTCTTTTCTTCTTTCTCCACAAACTCTTTTAGCTTCATGCATTGATACAGGGTTTTCATAGAGTAAGGATCCATGAAATCATAGGAATTTGCAGTCTCGAATTACCCCCAAAAAACTAAGCAAAAACTTGTGCATTACACTGGCAAACACTGTAAGCCCAGGAGAAGAAGAAAACTGAAGGTATGGAAGAAGAGAAGACAAATACAAAGAAGTGAATTAAAAAGCAGATGAAAGCACGAGAGGTTTATTCTCCTGTTTGCAGAGAAACTGCTCAGTTACCAAGAATACTTATGCCTACTTGGAAATATCTCATCAGAGAAGACTCTCGATCAAAAACTACAGGGGAAGTATTCATTTCAAAACTGAGAAAAACATTGTTTTGCTCAAGTTTATAAGAACAAATAAATAGGAATCTATAAAGGCCTTTTCTAATTACATTTATGTAAAATATATTTCATTATTGTTGATTCAGACTACTTTTATTTTTATATATTTTTAAATTTTTAATTGTTTATTGGGATAACATTAGTTAATACAATTATATGATTTTCACGTGTATATTATCATTTGACATTCGTATATCCAAATGTGTGTTTACCACCCGAAGGCAAGTTTCCTTCAGCTACCATATATTTGGTCCCTTTTACCCACTTCACTCTCCCCCTAAACCCTATATTTAACCCCCTTTACCTCATCTACCTCCCCCACCCCACTATTAACCACTAGTCTATAGTCTTCTGGTAACCACTAGTCTATATTCAATGTCCATGAGTCTCTATTTGTTTCTCCTGCTCATTTGTTGCTTTTAGGTTTATATCCCACATATAAGTAATATCATGTGATTTTCAATTTTTTCTGTCTGGCTTATTTCACTTAGCATGATTATCTTGAGGTCAATTTATGTTGTTGCAAATGGCAGTGTTTCATCTCTTCTCATGGCTCAGTAATATTCCATTGTACATATGTACCACAGCTTCTTTAGCCAATCGTCTATCGTAGGACACTTCAGTAACTCCCATTTCCTAGACACTGTGAATAGTGCTGCTATAAACATTAGTGTGCAAATATCATTTTGGATATACATTTTCAAGTCTTTGGGATAAATGCCCAGTAGAGGGATTGCTGGATCATATGATAGATCAACTCTTAGTTTTTTGATGAAACTCTATGCTGTTTTCCATAGTGGCTGTACCAATTTGCAGTTCTACCAGCAGCGTATAAGGGTTCCTTTTTCTCCACATCTTCTCCAACATTTGTTATTACATGTCCTGTTAATTATAGCTATTCTAACACGTGTGAGATGGTAGCTCATTGTGGTTTTGATTTTAATTTCCCTAATAGCTGGAGATATTGAGCATCTTTTCATATATTTGTTGGCCATTTTTATGTCCTCTAGGGAGAAGTGTCTGTTCAAGTCTTCTGCCCATTTTTTGATTGGATCATTTTTTGTTGTTGTTATTGATGATCCATACAGCTTTTAAATCAAATTTATTTCCAGAATGGTAACCTGAACAAAGCCTTAATCTTTTGTGTTTATGGGTGGGTTGGTGAAGACAGTGACCATAAATGATAAATGATACGTAATAATTGTGTAGAAAAGAAAAGGTTTTTACCTTTTTATGCCTTTGTATTTGCAATTATTAAAACCCAGACTTAAGAGGGAAAAAAACAATTCATCAGATCACAGGTTCAGTAATGAAAACTATGGTTTCTGCCCAAATTTTGTGTAAATAGAATCTGTGTGTGTTAAGGGATTTTGATAGATGATACAACATCTTAAATTTTACTTTTGAGGCTTTATTATGTTTCCAGGATCATGGCTGAAATTATAGCTTTGAAATGTTCAGAAATATACACTTGATTCCCAGAAAGATATACTTTAAGCATTTTCTAAATTTATGGCTGCTTTAAATTGTACCGAATCCCAGTGTCTGAGCCTCAAAAGAGAAAAAAGGACTGCTGACTTTTAAAACAATATTCTCTTTTTATTAAAACATACACATACATTATAGAAAATTTAGGAGATGCATATAAGTAAAAAGAAAAAAAAATCATGCAGAATTTTAGCATTTAGAAATCAAGTCCATCTTATTATATATTTTTTTCTCCATAATTTATATAGGCCAAATCATATAAAATTGTATGGATCTACCATAATTTATTTAACCAATTTTTATTGTTAGAAACTTAGGTGTGCTTTTTTTCTGCCAAAATATATAAAATGGCAATTAATATCACTGTAATATAAATCTTTGTACAGATCCCTTTATACAGGTCTCCTGCAATTAACTTTGGACAGAAACAGAACTTACCTAAAAAGAAAATACAAAAGATAGAGGCAGCAGAGAATCTCTGCTCTTCAAGCCATCTGCTTTGGCTCTACAGGCCATCTGGGCTAGAGTCAGACACCTGCTGCCTTCGGGTGTTTGGGAGGCACCCTCCTTATTCAAAGATTGTTTGGTATTTATCTGAAGAAACCCAAAACACTACTTTGAAGGGACATGTGCATCCATATGTTCATTGCAGCATTATTTAATTAAGATATGGAGGCAACCTGCATGTTCATCAATGGATGAATGGATAAAGAAAAGATGGTACAGATTTCTGGTCAAGATGACAGAGTAGGTAAATACCGTGCTTGCCTCCTCTTATGACCACATCAAAATTACAACTAAATTAGAGAACAGCCATAACATGGAATCACCTGAAGTCTAGTTGAACATTCTCCAACTAAGGACATAGAGAAAAAGCCACCTTTAGGTTGGTAGGAGGGGCAGAGACATGGAAACAGGCTGATTCTGCACCTGCGTGAGAAGGTTAAAAATTGGGAGGGATAACTCAGTTGTGGAATTTCCCCAGGAGAGCAAGGGTTCCAGTGCTAGGGAAAAAAATCCCACAACTTCTGGCTGTGAAAACCAGTGGATATTGTGCCTGAGTGAGATGGAGGGTGGCTGAAGTCCCAGGCCTTCCTGTGAAGCAGCCCATGCATGGATGTACTCACTGACAGACTCATTCACTCTGAGCTTCAGTACTGGGGCAGCAGCTTGAAAGGCACCAGGGACTTATAAGGAGGATCTAAATTATCTGGCTTCAGGGTGAGGGCTGCAAGGCAGCTTTCTTTCAAACAGAAGTACTGGTAAAATCCATTGTTTCTTTTGCATCCTACTCCCTCCAGCATGCAGACCTAGGTAGGGGAAGCAGCGTATCTGAGTCTCCATCAACTTAGGTGGCATCATTTACTCCACTCTGGTGATTCCTCAAGATCTTGCCCTACCCAATTTATAGACCCACACAAGGTGCTTCCAAGTGGCTTTTCCATACAAATGGCCTGTCTTGGCTCATGTTGTAGACTTTACTAAAATCTCTCAAAGGTTTACAAAACCCGAACAAGCAACATTTGGTCTCAGCATGCCCTGTACCTCTTGCTGAGCAGCCCCAAGCTCAGCACTAGTGGCAGCTGGCTTCTGTTCACAGCTTGGCCTTTTGAGGCACATCCAAGCCCAATACAGGTGGGTGGCTATCTGTAGATTACTTGATGACTCATACCAGGTGGCCCTGGGCAGGGCACAGACTTAACTGACATTGGCCTCTGGTAAGGTCCCTCCCAGGAGGCCCTGATGACACGCCTGGTGGTCCACTTCACACAGAGCAAGAGTACCACCTGGGGCCACACTCAAGAA
This sequence comes from Macroglossus sobrinus, assembly GCA_004027375.1. NCBI lineage: Eukaryota > Metazoa > Chordata > Mammalia > Chiroptera > Pteropodidae > Macroglossus > Macroglossus sobrinus. The sequence goes on along the minus strand of PVKZ01000336.1, from coordinate 90,605 downwards.
CAAAACACCCAGAGGGAAGATAGGGCAGGTACGAGAGTGCTTCTAAAGTGAATTCTGTTCCATAAGATCAGACCTTGCACAACAGCTCTTCCACTGGAGTCACCAACCAGTTTTCACAATGAAGGGTACTAATGTACAAACAGCAACCAAGGCTCAACTACAACAGGAGGGCACATACAAAGGATAAGGATAAAACGAAGACAAAGAAGGACCCAGTAATCCCACTTGTGAGTATTTATCTAAATAAACCCCAAACACTACTACAAAGGGCCATGTACATTTGTATGTTTATTACTGATGCATTATTTTCAATAGCCAAGATATAGAGTCAACATGAGTGTTCATCAATAGATGAATAGATAAAGAAGAGGTGATACATATATACAATGAAATATTACTCAGCCATGAAAAGAATGAAATCTTGCCATCTGCAACAAAGTGGATGGATCTAGAGGGTATTGGGTTGAGTGGGGTAAATCAGACAAAGACATGCCATATAATATCAGTTACATGTGGAAGCCAAGAAATAAAATAAATAAACAAACATAAAAGAAACAAACTCATAGATACATAGAACATTTTGATGTTTGCTGAATGGGAGAGAAGTTGTGGATGGATGAAAAATGGGAAGGAATTAAGAAGTACAAACTGATAATTACATAATAGTCATGGGGATGTAAAGTACAGCATAGGAAATATAGTTAGTAATATTGCAATAATTATGTACAGTGTAGGGTGATCAGGCGGTCACTTTGTAAGTTATATAATGTTCAACCATTATGTTGTACTCCTGAAACTAATATTGAGTGTCAATTGTAATTAAAAAATCAAAAATATTTTTTAAAAAGACTGTTTTCTCTGTACAACTTTATAGTTAGAGATTGATAAGACTTCTGGGAAGCTGTTAGGAACATCTGTCTTCTAGTTCCAGGAAGAAGGACTGCTATCCTGGGGATAACAGTTGTGACTAAGTCAGGGAAGAGGAAAAGCTGCAAACTGCTGTGAGAATGGGTGGACAGGGATGAATGGAGAGTTCTCTCAGTATATATCTAATTAGTACATGCTATGAATTTGAGAAATACATCTTCTAGGTTGCTGTGTGCCCTTAGGTGGGTGCAGAGGAGGTAATAACAGTTTGCTTCCTTAATTTTTCCCTTACAGGGACAGGGCTGGCTTTGTGCTTTTCTACTAAAAAATCTTCAGTAAGTCCTGCAAGGCCTTGCAGCATAATTTTTTATCTGGCTTATAGTAAATAAACTCTTCTTTTCCTCTCTGCTACAGCTTCAGCTGGCCACTCATTACCAAAGCAGAATAAGGCCTCCATAACTTTAAGTTGAATGTCTTTCCTTACCTCCAAAGAATTTTCTCTATAGACATTTCCCAAGATCCCATATGGAGCTCATTTCTTCTCACTCTTATTCCAGTAACAACTGTAGCATCAGGTTGTTTGTTCATGTGTTGCCTCACCATGTGAACCTCTCTATGGCAAGAATTGTGGTCCCACATACCTATATTCCTGGTGCTGAAAACAAAGTGTGACATGCAAAGAGCACAGCTTTTCAGTTTTATTTATTTTTGAATAAACGAATTTAAACATTAAAACCACTAATTCAGATATTTATACATGAATATTTTTAAATAGCAATAATTAGCCAATATCCACCCTTACAATAAAATCATTCATGCAATCCATCTGAGCTAGTTATTAAAATGGAGGGGGAAAATCACAAAACAATTTTTGTCACGAAACAATTTTTGAAAAATTTGTTGCTTTTCATTATATTTTGTTTTTAAAAGAAATATTAAAAGAAGTAAACCAATGGAAAAGTTGTAGCATTATGATATATTGTTTCAGAAGCATGGATTGCCTTAGTCTACTTAAATATTTACAGAAACAGCAGAGAATCTCAGAATTTATGATAAACCAGGAACTGAATTCTATTAGAAGGGTTAGTATAGCGGAACCTCAGTGCCTTAAAAACAACCAGGAGAGCAATAAAAAGATAAACATTTTATCAAATGGTTATAAATCAGTAATAGAAACATATAATAAATGTTTTAAAAGTAAATATAAACTAAGATGTGACTTTAAGTGGTTTTTAATTCTTTCTCATTTAGTTCTCAGGGAGGGACAACAAAATTCAGGATGTGTGAAAGGCAGAAAACTTTGTGTGTTGCCATCATTTTAAAGAAATAATGTAACAGTTTTAAAAGTATCCTCCAAACACTTGAACTCTGTTTTAATGGTCAAAATTTTTGTAAGGGGAGTTTGTTTTGAATATCACCCTAAGAGTTAAGATTAATTTAATACCACAAGGTCTTGGTATAAGGTGTGTTTACCCGCAAAGGGTGTCATGGCACAGAATCAAAGAACAGCCATAGGGAGCTCCAAAACCAAATAAGTTTTTCTTATTTATTTTGAGGTAGCCCTATGTCCCTGTAAGTGTAAAAAGTATGGGCACAAGAAATGTATGCATTGTCCATAAAGGACAGTGAGGTCCCTGGACAGAGGTGATGAAGGGTTTTGTGTGGGAATGCCATTCTTGAGGGTGACATACAATGAGAGCTCTTAAAGGAGAACAAGCCTGCACTTCACCTATGTTTCAATTTTTACCATCGCATTTTATTTCAATGCAGAAATTGTTAGCATTTTGGAGCTTTCTTCTGCTTAAAAATTATTTAAATAATAACCTAGATAATATAATATCTGGAAGCATGTATGAGAGGAACCCAAGATGTGTTACTTCTGGTGAGGATCTTAGGAAATTGGAGATTAACGTAACAGAGGGGTATATGCGAAAAAAAAAAAATCACAGTTTCTGAAAGAGACAGCTCATAGAAAATATAAGATGAGACCTAGAGAAATATAAGTATTGAAACTGTTAGCAGTCTGTGCCTTCTGAGTAATGGGTACTTAAACTTTTTACTTTGGGCTCTTCTGTCTGAATTTTTAAAAATTACTCTAATGGGCATTCCTTGCCTTTAATTAAGGAAAAAAAATTTACTATAACTATAATAGATATACCTTTTAAAAATAAATAGCTTAGATTTCAGGTCCTCAGGCAATGGCTCAATACATTGAATCTTTTAAAGAAGCTGCCTTTTTAGACTGTGTAGCATTAAATTGTTACTGTTGTTTTGATTTAACACCTATTAACTTTAACAAAATGATCTATAAAGTAAAAAATTAGACATCATCTATAGCAATTTATTTAAAATCTAAATATCAATGGAAGATAGAGAAAACCTGTGGGTTTATAACAGAGTCTTCTATCTTTTCCCACCTCATCTTATTCTCAAATCCATCTAATTCCATGAAGCTAAATATTTTCAAATTAAATTTAATATGACAATAATACAGAATGACAATGCCAAATAAAAGTACTATTGAAGAAATGTCCCATAAGAATCATTGGTGTTTCAATTCCATTTCATGAAAATGTAATTTTCTCCTTCATTCTCCACCCCAAGTGAAATGAGATTGAGTCTTAGCAAAGCATTTTGTTTATTGTTTTTTGTTTATTAATAGAGGACCAATAGGACCTTTTAAATAAAATGTGATTCAATAGAATTAGTTTGAAAATAAATAGAGTGCATGTGGTTAACTTTGCTTTTGAAATTAACCTATCAGGTGCACATCTCTGTAATTAACAAATCCTAATTCATGATTCTTTGAATCACTGCATTTGGCAGGCAATTGCCAGTAATTTTCATTTCACAACACAGTGCCTCAGACAGTAATAAGCCAGAACAAAACACATGCAGGTTTAATCAGGTAACAAAGCATGTCAAATACTTATCCTGAAACAAGAGAGTCTGGCACATGAAGTGTGAACCTCCGAGAAGTCCCTGAGGGGATGTTATATTCTCTGATCTGTACCTTTTCACAGCTTCTACTGACACTTTTAAGAGAAAGAACAGGCGTCAGTATTCAAAACAAATCATTCTCAATGGAACTTCTGGGAGCCAGAGATACAACACAGGCACACACGCACATACACACACATGTGTATGCACAGATGCATAAATGTACATTTGCACACACATACACACTCATATGCAAATACATAACAATGTAAATATAGATGCAGATATATTAAATAAAGGGTACTTAAGGGGTGGTCTTTGTTTATTGTCAAGTAATTTTGGCCCAAAAACTATAAGTAGAAAAAATGCTATATTTAATGCTTAGAAAACTGTGTAAAAGCTTGACTTTGATCTATAGGATTCCTAGCTAACTGACATAGAGCCCAGAAATAAGCCATCAAGTTATCACTCCTAGAGAACCAAGAGGCAGGAAGACTTTCCATGGCTCTCTTCCAGGAATCCTGAGTAAGGACCTGACGCTTAAGATCTGTGATGTATGGAGCCACCAAAGAGCTAGTTAGGAGAAAATTTTGAAAAATATATTTTGCACAGCCCAGAGCTATGTTCCACCCACCAGTGGACATAGTTGCCCACAATAATGCCTCCTTTAAATCTGGACAACCTGGTTGGCCAGTCTGCCACCCTCCTTAGGCTATGCCTCTCCCTCTGTGATGAAGAGACCACAAAGCCATGGGACGTGCCTATCTGAAGGCTCGCTCAGCAAGATCCAGGTGTGTGGTCCCCATAATATACCCTTTGCCCCAAACAACTTGAGCCCATTTTCTTGATGGCTTTTTCTGGGGTCCATTATCCTGCGGGCAGAGTCTGTTGCTGGGGCACACACTCTAGGCCTGTGGTGGTGGCCAAAGGCTGATTGTTGGAGTGACTAGGTGGGCAGGGATACCCATGGGTATGTGTTCGATGGCTTTGGTGAGGGAGACAGAGCCCAAGCAGGAACTACTGGGAGTGAGCATTCCCTAGTCTACCTTATATCCTTTATTAGTTGGGTACTAACTATCTTCTTGGTATATAGCAGAACTCTACCCCTCCATCTCTTGGAGCGGAGAATACTAGAATTGTGACTGAGCAGAGAAAAAAAGTCATCTAAAAAGCCGTTAAAATGATGTTTAAAGAGTTGTTAGCACCAGAAAAAGTATGACAACTGGACTTCTAAAGGGAAATGATGCCTGACACATATGGGAGCTCAGTAATAGCTATTGAACAAGAGGTTATCATTTCCTTAGGAGAAAGCAATGAACCACCTTATTTTAATTTTTTAAAAATGCACAAATATGTTTATATTTTACTACATATTAGCAAACTCAGTGACTGAAAATGAACCAAAGAAAGAGGAAGAAATGGGGCTGGGTGGGCAGCAGTGTCCATGAATTGCAATAACAAAATTAGCATTAGGAAGAGAAGTCCAGGAGTCAAAATCTCTGGCCTGAACCAGACTGTTGAGATGTGTGATAGGAAGAACAATCCCTCAGCAAAATTCAGGTCACAGGTGATAGCAGATAATAGTCTTCTTCTTGACAGCTAGACATGGTGACATACGGCACAGAAAAAAAAAAAGCCTTTAAAGAGGGCCATTGGAAGTGCTGGCCACAGATGTTTGGACAGCTAAAGGACTTGCAGACTATTGACTTTTCTTCAGCCTCATCTTGCACTCTCCTGTTGAAATAAAATAATAAATAAATAAGGTTTTCTAGAATGACAAGACCTAAAAATGAAAGATGGCCTAACATTCTGACCAATGGTCTAACCAAACCATCAACATAAAATGTCTGAGGTCAGAAAAGTCAGCATCTATGGCCAAAAAATCTAGATTTCTAAGAGGTGACAGGATCCTACTAAGTATGTTGCATCCTCCTGAGGTCAGTGATATCTGTAATCAGAATCTCTTGTCTTATTCACTATTTTCTATGAGTAAACACCAAGTAGCAGCTTAGCAGAGATATCATAGAATAATTTCAACTGAAAATAACTGGGTAGAATAGAAATGCTTTAAAGTCCTTTCCTAAGCTGAGATTATATGATTGTGTGATTGCCTTACATTTTCACTTTACTTTCCTATATCCCACTCACATTAATTGATGCTGGGATCAAGGAAGTATAAATGAATGATATTCAATTAAGACATGGAAGAAAGATTCATTTATCTACATCCTCTCCAGTTTATCTCCTCCTTCTGGTACAAAAATCACATCGGTAACTAAAGTTCAAGGTAAAGGTCTAATACAGTGTCACTTACTCGAGCTTTGTTTCTAGTGACGTATGCTCTAGAAGAGTGTAATCCAGAACTAAACACATTGTGTTATCTGAAGCTCTTCTTTAGATACAGGATATCATCAAATTGCCATTTTTCACTCATCTGTATGGGCCAGAGACCTTGGAGCAGAGGACACAAAAAGGGTCTCCTAATCATGTGACCTTGTAGGAAGCACAGTGCCTGCTTTGCTCCCTAATGAGTAAAGAAACAATAGAATCCATTATGCAGATTGTTTCCAGCACGAAAGTCCTCAAATGGTAAATGTTTTTTCTCTTACAAAGATTTTGAAAAAGAAATCATTGATAGGGCCTAAAAAAAAAAATCTTTAAACTTTGAAGTGTAGATTAAGTGCCTATTTCCTCTGACCCTGACCATGGCCATTATGCTCCATCCAAATAAATCCTGGGTTACTGGAGAAGATGCATGAACATGAGGTGAAATAACAGCAGAAAGAAACAGGTGCTTGATAAAAACAGTGACGAGAATAAGATGTGGAAAATAGCAATGAACTGCAGCAAAACGGAATGTTCCACTCAAAGGAAAAATCTTCATGGTTTTTGGACTTTTTTTTTAAATCCACTATTTTGGACTTTAAAAAGTAGTGAAGGCTAAAAGAAATAAATAAATAGTAGTGAAGGCAACATGCTCTAAAATACTTGGACTTGACTCAAAAGATTGTCAGTTCAACTCAACTGATATGTCTTCCAAAAAAGACTCCCTGAACTACTCCCAATATGAATTAAATTCCTTCTATTGGATCTCAATTTATAAATGTTCGAGAGAAAACTCAAGTTGACCAAGAATGCACTGTTGCTTAGATAGTGTTCTTTCTGTAGAGTGCATTGTTATTAATAAGTATTTAATGTTTACTTTTCAATTACTAATTGCTTATTAGAGAAAAAAATGATATCAGTTAAAAAGAAAAGCACTACAAATTAAGTTGTTTTTGTTTGTTTGTTCTTGTCCATTAAACTTTAAACTTTAATTTTTCATACTTTTTTTCTTGCATTGTAATACATGGTTCTGTATTGGTAAAGTTACTTATTTATTTAACAGTTTTTTATTATATATCTGATATGTACTAATTGCTAAGTATCAATAATTTAAGAATAAAGGAAGGATGTTCTTTTATTTCAAGGAATCCATGGCCTGTTGAGGGATATGCACTTAGAAGCTAGTGATGGCAATCAGAGAAATAACTGCCTCAGTAAAAGGAATGTACAAGAGTGGGAGACAAGTGACTCTATACCCTAATGGTAATAGAGCTATCTGAGACTGCCATGAAAATGCTATTTTTTCCATAAAATTGCTCAAAATTGTAATAAAAAAATGATCCAAAGGCACATATTAAAACACCTTATGAAGGTACACTATTACATAAATTTTCTATGAGTAAGACTATAGATAGTTTTTAAAAGTTGAAAACACATTCTTTTATTTGCTCCTAGTGGGTTTAATTTATTTTACTCTTAATAAAATAGAAGGAAAAAAGAAAATATTTATATTTATACAAAGTCACTTCAGTTCAAAATAACACTCATCAACTAACAGTTTCTATTGCCATAGAGTAGCCTGCACAAGTCACTGCAGTTTATGTCATATTTGGTCATTTTATACACTCATTTTTCAGAGAGCTCTCTTGTTAAATTTCAAAGTGTAGGTTTTCTTGTCTTAAAAGTTTCACTGATCCTCTGAGATGGATGAAAATATATATAAATAATTAAATAATTATTTATATATTATATAAATTTATATATGAATTTATATATAAATAATTAATGTTAAACAGTTAACAGTTGGTTAACTGTTTTGCATCAAGTGAGAAATTTGATTCATGATGCACTATTTATAACAGCTCAGCCTCAAATGGGTGGAAAGGTTATCAAGGGGTTCTGGAAACACCAGAGTAAACAAAAATAGATGCATCAGCCCTGAGAATCAAAATGCCTGGATGTTCATTACATGAATGTCTCCTTATTGTTTCACAAGAGACTACTGGTGATATTTCTAGAAGAGGCACATGTTTTGACACTTTTCTTACCCTCTGCTTGCTAGGTGGGGAGCTCCTCCTGTCCTACTAAGAAGACAGGAGACCGCAAAACAGACCAGGAAGCCAGAGACCTGTCCTCTCTGTTGCCACTTTGTGGGGTGGCTATGCCCTGATGTCAGGAGATTCTCAACTAGAGCCATTGGGAAAAGTGGCAAGGTGAATCCCCTAGATTTACCCATAAGTTCCACTGAAGAGGAGTTAAAATACATTTTATTTCCCTACTAACTCCACTTCTGTGGGGGAAATGTGAGTAGTCATCAGCATTTACAGAACATTTACAGAGCTTATGGATATCAATTTGGAAGCCTCATCTCTTTTAAGAAGTTGGAGGTTGGAACATAATTTTGATAATAATCTCTCTTTGTAATGGAGTCATTGACAGAAGGAGAGACTTTATTGTTGGGCGGATATGTGGTTTAAGTGCTGAAGTTCATGACGCATAATTGTGTCAATTTTAGAGGAAGACTGATTAACTCCTCAATTTTCATAAGGCATTCACCCACATTTAAGAAATCAGTCACTCTGGAGGGAATAGGAGTGGAAAATAGGATCCTTGCTCCAAAAAGTTCCTACTATATTGAAAAAAGTCATTTATTTTTAGACCTTGAAGGAACCTTTGATGTAATTCAGTAAAATACTTACACTTTAAACATAAGTAAATTAAGGCTCAGAGAAGCCAATAATTGGCTTGAGAACACATGGCTGTTGTTAAGAACACTATTTCAGCTCTTCATCTAGTGATTTCAATACAGTGCATTGGCCCTTCTTTGAAAGAGAGAAAGAAAGAAACATATACTCTGATGATGTGATGAGCCAAGTATCAGAAAGGAAAGCTCTCCACCTACAGGTCTGGGACTACTTATGAGTAAATGTTATACTTTGCTTCCCACCAGTTGGGCAAATCTTGCTGGTTAAATAAGGTTTCACTTTCAACCTCAGGCTGACAGAAATGTTCATGATTCACCCAAATTCCCTGTGAACAGAAACGACTTGGCTTCTCACACCTCTAGTGAAGGCTGGACAGTGGTGATGGACTGCTTCTGGTCTCAGTTCCAAATTCTTCTGGTCTATTTGATGCCATCAAGAGCATATTTTAGATTGGTCATCTGTGCTATAAATTATATTCACATTACATCTACTGACATGGAACAGCCATGGCTGGTTAGTGAAGCCAGAGTTCCACCTGTGTGTGGACAAATTCACTGTGCATTGTTTAAGAGTCAAAAGCCATCTTAGTTGTGGAGTAGTTTGAAATTGGTCATTATTCAGAGCTCCAATAAAAATAAAACTTTACTAATGGATGAGTTTGCCTCTTCTTTAGAACTCTGTTTAATTGCATGTTAAAATTGAGCAAATCAACTCACCCTTAACAGACAAGAATGCCCAGGAAGAAACAAGGAACTAGTGGTTTTTTGTTGTTGTTTTCTTTTTTCTTTTTTCTGAAGAAATTTTTAGGAAATCTGCTTATCTTACAAAAAAGTTTTGTTGAGAATTATTATATATCAAGGATATTGGCATATTTTCTGAGACAAGAAACTCAGATTAAAAGATTTCAGGCTTTGGGATCATTTTGTTGCAAGTAACAGGGACCACTCCAAGTAGCATATGCTAAAAAGTGAAATTTGTTGGAGTGATATGAGGTCATCCATTGAAGACCATGAGCAGGAAGAGAAGCCAGGGTTCATGAAGGCCTGGAAGGAGAAATTGAAGTAGTCAGGAATAGCATCTTCTCTGTAGACAAGCAGTTTCTCATCTCTGCTTCTTTCTGCATATTGGCATCTCTCTTTTTTTCATGGCTTCTCCTGCTTTATGGAACCTTGGCTCTATATCACTTCTCAATTTTAGGGTTCCAAACCAACTCACACAATTTATAGGTCCCACTTCCAAATTTCAGAGAGATCGAGAGAGAGAGAGAAAGAGAGAGAGAAAGAAAAAGAGACTGATGGATTCGACTTAACCAGAAATTGGCTTGTCTACCGTCCCTTGTCTACTGTCAATTCAACTAACCTGGACAGGAGCTCAGCAGCATGTTAAATGACTGCTGAGGCCAAGACCTGTGAGGTGAGAAAGGTAGTTCTCAGATGATGGAAGTCTGGGTTAGGCACCCAGCCTTAGAGAAGCCCCAACAGCTGTAATTCTAGGAAGGAGCTCAGAATGATTCATACACATTACAGAATTTATTCTCTCAATGTCTTCTTAAGTTTAGCAGGATGACAAAAATTGTTTTACGGAAAGGAAAATGAAGGCAAAGACTTGTCAGTAAGTCAATTTGAAACCTAAGTTTCTGGCTCCTGACTAAGACTCTGCAGTGTTAAATATATATCTTTTGCATTGTGAGGGCTGGCCAGCTTTGGATGCTCGGTGGTCTTCAGAGAGGTAGTGAAGTTTGTTCAGATTATCTGTAGTGAAGCGAGGCAGAAAATCAAATATATCCATGGTTTACACCAAATCATTTCACATACACACATATGCAAAAAAAAATCTCTTCCCCAAATTTCAGCTTGGCTTGCCAGGAAGTGTCCTGGTCTCTCGAGAAAGAATTAGCCCCAGATCAAATGGTAGTGGCTCAGCTCAGTTTGGTTGAGCCTGGCATTTTTTTTTTAATAAAGAAAGACTTGTTAAAATTCGTGTTGAAATATTCTTCCATCATTCTGAAAATATGCACTTCACTCATCTGACAAATATAACCAACTTGCCAGTTTCTAAGATGAAATTTGTGTGTACTGCCTAGAATAACATTAACTCAGTAGTCCCTTTAACATCATATTTTGGTAATGTTGCCCCTTTCAGTTTTTTAATTCTATATTCTTTTTACAGTCTTCTACATGTAGAAGCATACCCCCACACACACATGTGCTCATGTGTGCAGGTGTGCACATGCTTTTTCTCTCCTGTGTGTTACAAAATACCAGGACTAATGAATATGGAGTATTTTGGGCTGAAAAAGCTCTGTAGCTTAACTTCTTTACATCAGAGGTTACTGAGTCAGTGTTCTGATGTGTTGGTGCCTTCTTATACTGGACACCTCATTCCACTCCTGCAGAATTTTAGTACCACTGATAGATTATTGCATTTTAGTTTGTTGTTTAAAGTATTTGGAAGCACATTCAAGTTATATTTCAGCCAGAGGAGGTACAGTGCACTTTTGCTAAGAAAAGAAACATTGAGTTTTAATGGAATTAGTGCAATGATCTCCTATTTAAGAATACGGTTTAGGAAAGACTCTTGGATGGACTATAGAGAATTCTGAGGCCAGAAACCAGGTCCTATTCTTTATTATTTTCTGATTCAAAACACCTGAGGAGTGATTATTCTTTATGAGAATCATTGTCTCTCAAGTACATGTAACAAAAATGAAAACAGCGAGAAAACACAGGACCTTCAGGTGTGGAGACATTACTTTAGTAAAAATCTCCTCTAACAGAAGATCTACCATTCACAGCTGTTATTTATTCCTTTGCTCCAGGGCCTTACTGGACCCCTTATTCATCTCTATTCCTACCCTTACCCCATGCCACTGAGATAGCAAATGCATTTCTATCTGGCATGCTTACCTGGTACATGAATAATGGATGAAATAGAAATTGCTACAATTAAGATTTCTGAACCTGTTCTACATGGTAGTGGCAATGCTGAGGCCGTGACAGATGTGATTACATTTTAGCCTTGCTCAGCCCTGGGGCATAAGTGATTCCCAGGCGAAAAGTGAAAAAGTGAAATCTGCCTGACTCCAAGTCCCATGATTTTAACCATTAAACTGACTTTTTCATTCATAACAATATATTTAATACTTATTTAGACTATTTGAAGGAATTCTATAGTGTTCTATTTTAAAGACATTCAGGTGAGATAGGACATCAACAAGCACTCTATGAGTAGCACTCCCAGTCTTCAGCTCTAGCTTTGGCCTCCATCCCAGTCCCAGACCCATACAGCAGCTGACACACCTGGGCTCAGATAAAATGCCTGAAATGGAATGTGTGAGAGAATGTCAGCCTTGGATGTATAAATAACCATGAGGCCTAGGATTTGCACAACTTTTCTCTCATGGTGAATAATTTTTGGTTTCATTTTTCTAACCCAAGCAAAACCAAATGTGCCTTCCTGAAGAGAGAAAGTGAATCTTGGAACATGTGAATTAAAATGAGAATACTTTTAAGTGAATATTAATGTCCTCTAGATTCATAGTAAAAAAAATAGGAGATCATTACCATATAATCAGAGTATTTAAGTTGAAATAATTTTAAACTTTGTTTTGTCTAATTGCTTTTATTTTATAGGCAAGGAAACCTAAGAGAAAAGTAAAATATCTTATTTAGCCAACTCTGCTCTATTCCATGAGATTGTATATAATCAAAACACATTTAGAAATGCAATACAGCTTGACAACCAGCTTTTAAATAAAAACTATAGTTTTTGTAAATTTTGATAAAATGATAGTAAAATGCAGAATTTCATTGGTACTCAAAATATTAATAATATCACTATATAATTCTAAATATTAATAACTATCAAATAAATTGTTTAAAAAGACAGTTTATTTAAAAAGCACTCTATAAGGGCATGATCTATTTAACTTTGGTTTCACAAATATTTGCTGAGCACCTATTATGTGTCAGGTACAAAGCAAGAAGCTATGTTTTAAGAAATAAAGACATAGTTATTTCCTGTTAATAAACTAGTGTATAATCATTAGCTCTAAAATGTAACAGTGGTGGGAACAGCTTTTTAAATAATTTTGTTAGTTTTCAAAAGTTTCAAACCATTTTATTAACATTGAAGGTTGCACACACACACACACACACACACACACACACACACACACACACGCTATAAATACCTTTCCAATACATATCAATGTGACTATCAAAACTGTGAAGGGTCTAAGATTTTACCCTATCTGTAAACTTAGAAGTTAACCTGTCATAGTCTCAGGCATGTGGTAGAACACGTGAGATTCCTGAATCAGAGGATATTATTATACATAGCAGTAGCAGTAGTAGTAGTAGTAGCATTTTCTTGTGCTTATTCTCAAGCCTCAGTTCCCCTATAGAGAAACAAGGAGGTCACCTGCACATACAGAAGGGAGGAAGGGTAAGCATGCCTTCCCTTTGTTTCAAAGGGGGACGCTACCTATATTATACTGCTTGGTTTTTATTCTGGAGGGAGACATTATCTCCATCTTCCAATGCTATAATCAAATCTGCTCTTTGCTCTGGGAAGAGACACTATATCTTCCAAGATAGTGTGAAACAAGACAGTGTCTCTACTCACAAGACATGCAGAAATCCAAGAGATCCATGAAGTATTCTCTGCTAAGAGTTTTAGTTGTTTCATTGCCATTATTTTAGATATTTTAATGACTACAGTTCACATAAATGGTTAAAGCTTCGTGTAAAGTAAAGGCTCCTGATATCTGCTCAATTGTGTAGATTCTTGTTCAAATGACCACCAAATCAATAAGTTGCAGTTGTCATTCCTCTTCGCAACCTGATGACTAGTTAATGTGTGAAGGGAAATTAGCATACTAGAAATTTGCAATTGATAAACTACTTGTCATTCCCATAAACAAGCACCAAGGTAAGTCATATATCCTCCACGGCTAATGTAGCAAGATGTTAGCTTTTGTCCCCCAGTTGTGAGTGACTCAGAAAAAGCCTATTAGTTTTTAGAGCACTACCATCAGCACAAAAGTTTCCTCATGCCTGAAAGCCTATTCGTTTTTAGACAAAATTAGTTAATTTGTGAAGTTCCCAAGTTTCAAATGATCTTAAGTACATGTCTATCCAAAATTTTATCTAGAATTCATCTATACACATTTTATCATATAAAAGTTGACATCGATTGACTATTGGTGTGATATATAGACTTTAAAAAAGCATCTTAAAGGAAAAGAAAACATCAAAGTTAACGAGGCAAGAAAAACTACTTTGCTTAAGAACACAGTCTCAGCCATCATTACTGATTATGGCATTAATGATTGTGGCTTTCTTCTCTGGAGTCATTTTTAAAAAACAAAATAGATGATTATTTTTCTAAGATAATTTAAATTATGAATGAGAAGGCTGACTTTCAGGGTCCTATTCATCCTTGATCTCCTATGATGTAAACATTCGAGAAAGCCCCAGCCTCACAATTCAGAGAGATGCTAAATTCCTGCACCTTTTTCAATTGCCCTCAGGATGTGTTATTGCCAATTCCTATTAATGATCTATAATTGTGGTGGTCTCTGAGAGCACTCAAATCCATCCTTTTTCTCAGCTAAGAAATCTACTAGCTATAACTTAAATGGAGCAATCATTCTCTGGAGCATGGAAAGTGAGGAAACATCTAGTTCTTTCATGGCAAAAAATACTAATAAGAAATTTCTTTAATGGTGAAGACTGATATAGGTCCTCTCATTAAACATACAGCTTTGTTTCATAAGAGCAACATTGTCTTATAACCTATAAAGAAAGATGCCAATCTGCTAAATTATTAGATTTTGGGTTATTTCATCTCTATTGTTTTCAGACCACGAAGATTTTGTCCCATTTTTCAGAGACATGAGAAAGAGCAGGACTTCTTTAAATTACTGCCATTTAAAAATCTTTTAAATTACATAGATTCTAAAAAGCACCTTTGGAAGATTGTGGTAACTTTGAAACTTAAAAGATGAATAGAGTAGTGTGGGGAAATTGACTTCTATTACTAAGAAAAAAAGTGCATGAGTGCCTCCTACATGTTTGAACTTTGATATAAACCCTTTTACTTCCTTATATTAATCCTTTAAGGTAGAAATTTTAATATACATTCTATAGGCCAGGAAACTCAGACTTGGATGGATTAAACAGCATACCCAAAGACAAATAGCTAGAAAGATTTTGGTATTTTTTGGTCTTTTTTCTGTGCCACAACTGCTTCTCTTTTCATTGATAAATAGCTACACCCACAAAGATGAATCATATCTTCTAGAGAACTATGGAATTACAAGTTAAACTCAAACGGTCTCTCTGTGTATAAGTATATAAAATAACCATAACATGTATATTTATATGGAAAATTATATTTATATAATTTTCAGCAAATATTGTCTAAATATATCATTTGAAACATCTTTAAAAGTACTTCATATGTATCATTTCACTTAACCTTCATAACAAAACTATTAGGCAGTTTTATTATCCCATTTAAAATCCAAAACTAAGACTTGGGAGATATCCTGAAATAATTTTCTAGAATAATAATGCTCTAATCTTGCTTGCACCATCAATTTTCTTTTTCTATTAGATTCTCCCCATTAGCAAATAAATCTGCTGTGGTTCCCCAACATTACCTCTTCATTCATTGTCTCCTGTCTCTCCTTTCCTTTACAACAAGCACTCCTGATAGTCTATACTTACTGGTCCAACATTCTCAGCTTCTCCTAACCCATTTCAGTCAAGATTTTGTTCCTTTTTTCCCATCAAAACCCTCAAGAAGATCACCAATGACCCCCATGTTGCCTGACCCAATGGTCAGCTCTCGGTTCTCATATTACTTGGCCTCCTAGAAGTACTTAACTGCATGTATCTCTTGAATAATTTTATTTTTTTTCACTTCCAGGATGCTACACACCTCCAGTTTTCTTATTTTTTTTTCTAGCTGCTACTTCTCAGTCTCCTTTGCTGTTTTCTTTTTATATTTTTAAAGCTCAAATAAAGAAACCAGAGGCTTAGCTCTTGACTCTCTTCTCTAGTCACAAGCATCTCGGCTTGGAGGCCCATCTGTCTGCTGAGGATAGACCTTGGCATCTCCTCTTGGATCTGTAGTAGGCATCTAAAATTTAAGGTGTCCTAAATTTCTTGTTATTTCCCTCTAAACTTACTCTTCTTGCTGGTATCTCTAACCCTAAAAAAGTGACTTGGAGTTACTCTTGACTTTTTTTCTCACCCTCTAAACCTAATCTACCAGAAAAGCCTATTGGCTCACTTTCAGATTATATTCAGAATCTAACTGCTTTCATTACCTGCTTCCATTGCTATCACTATTATTTCTCACCTGGATTATTACAAGAGCTTCCTGTTTGATATCCTGGTTTCTAGTCTCAGCAGTGAAGCCAGATAATAGAGTTAGGTCATATACTTCTGTATTCAAAACCTCTAATGGCTTCTTTATGGATTGAACTTTGTCCTGCCCCCCGTCATTTGTATGTTGAAGTCCTAACCTGTACTACCTCAGAATAGGGCCTTATTTGGAGAGAGTGGCTTTACCAATTTAAAATGGGGTGATTAGAGTGAACCATAATTTAATATGACTGCTGTCCTTATTCAAAGGGAAAATTTGGAGAGAAACTAGCGTACAAGGAGAATGTCATATAAACATGACGACAGTCATCTATAAGCCAAGATGAGAGGCTTGCAGCAGAGTCCCCCTCATAGGCCTCAGAACCTTGCCAACACCTTGATTTTGGTTGTCTAGACTCCAGATTGTGAGATAATAAATTTCTGTTGCTTAAATCATCAAGTTTGTGGTACTTTGTTACAGCAATCCTAGCGAACTGAAGTAGATTTCCTTCTGAGATTAAAAGTGAGGCCCTCTCGATGACCTACAAGGCCCTTCACTATAGGGCCTATTACATTTATGAGCTCTTCTATTCCTTCTCCAGCTGCTCACTTTTCTGTAGCCCTACTGGGCTCTTTGTTTTTCCTTAAACAAACTAGTCTTGCTCTTGCCTTAGACCTTTGTACTTGCTCTCCCTTACAGGGAACATCTTCCTTCCAGATTGTTTCATGGTTTTCTCATTTATTTTCTTGTTTTCTATTCAGGTTCTAACTTTTAGGTGCTTAATTTTCCTTGGTACTTAGTATTAGCTTACTTAATATTTTTTACAATTTATTTTGTTTACTATCTGTTCTGCCTTCATTAAATTGCAAGACACACGAGGTCAGGATTTTTTGTCTGTTTATTGTTCAGTCAAAAACAGCTTTTGGCATATAGCAGGAGATCAACAATTTAATTGAAAGAATAAATCAATCATGAGCACAAGCTCTATGCTGCCATCTAAATGGCACTGTGTCTGGGAGGCTCAACGTGTCTTCTGAAAAGTGGTGACCTACAAAAAAGTTGGCCGTAACCACAATGGTTAAGAAGTGCTTCCACTGAGAAATAGCAAAGGAAGCAACAAGTACAGCTCCTGTCCTTGAGTGATTACAAACTAAATGCAGAGACTAAACATGAAATGCATGAAAAAAATAGACTAAATTCAGCGACCAATATTTCAACATGAGCAATTAAATCCAGCAAAGGCTTATTTTTGAAAATGATGAGTCAAGGAGTTTTATCAGAAAAGCATTTGTTATATAGAAACAAATCAATACATACCTGAACACTATCAGGCATTTTTAAAGATATGCTCATATATACCTTATAGAATAAGTACATTTGGAGACTACTTATGAGAAGATCTCAAGCACATGTATTGGGATTGTTTAGTCTACTACATGAACACACAAAATATATTTCTCAGCAAATACTTTGTCCTTTGAATAAACACAATCCACTGAGAAGTAGCACTAGCAACTTAAAAATAATAGAGAAAATTATTGACACTACTAGGAACTCTGAACAGAAAGAAGGTAATCGCCAAACTGGGATCTGGACTCCATCTGATGAAAACCAATTAAATTTAGTAGAGGTGGCAAGTGACAGAAGGAAATACAGTTAACTGGAAAATAACTTGTGATGTTTGCTTTTGATCTTTCTGCTGTTTTCTTTCTTTTCTTTTCTTTTTTATTTCCTCTTCTCATTAAAACTTTCCTTCTCATTTCTTAGATGAGTAATTAAACCCTGACTTCAAGTACAAGTCCCCAAAACAGTTATCAATAAAAACTAATCAGAAAGTAACTTCTGGTCTACATTTTGATGCTGATTCACCAGGTGATCTTAAGTTGTCCATAAAGTATTCTAAATTCTTTGGAAGAAAAGCATGATGTAAAGCGGAGGATTATTATGGCAAGAGGTATGACTATTTGCCTAAAAATAACCCCGGTTTCACTTCTGTTGTCTAGAAACTTCTATTTTTCTCTCTTTATTTTCCATATTTTCCTCTTCTCACTTATTAAACCTTCCAGTACAAGATTAAAGAGTTCATGTGGGTAGAATAAATTCAAAATTCAAAATAGCAAAACATATTTGTGTGAATCTACATGGTTGTTGACATCAAAGGACCTTTTATGAAGTGTTCAGAACATTGAGGGACTATGCAAAAATATTTCAAAAAGATGTTTTTCTTGACATTAGAAAGCACTAAATATTCATTTAAATACAATATACATTAATTATATCTAATCAAGTTCTAGAAGCATAGTTACAAGATGAAGCAGTTTCTTAAGCTCAAACCATATATGTCATTAGAATGTAGTAAACTTGATCCTATGGTTGAAATATTTCCCTAAGCCTATTGCTGTTCATTTTGCAATTTAGAGATAAAAATATACTTCATAATGAAGAGTACACACAAAAATAACTTAACATTGCATTACACTAAATTGTTCACCACTACAGTAAAATGCTCAAATACCTCAAATATATTTGCTTATTTTAAATCACTTAATATCTGAAATACTATGTAAATTAAAATATACAAAATTAGAACAGAAATAGAACCTTTTAAAGGATGAATCAAGGATAAAATAGGCAATGATTTTAAATGTGTTGAAAGTCTTTATTTCAAATAGCCTTATTGATAATGCAAATATTTTATACCCACTTCTTAGTTGTGATGAGACCTTAAATGTATTCAGCTTATAATATGGCTGACAAAGAGCCATAGAGAGGGCCAGCTCTGCCATCTTCTTTTCCTGCACTTATTTCACTGTTTTCCTACATTGTGGGCTCTTTGAAGAATTAATTATAAGCCATTATTTTGTGATGGTTGATTTAATAAAATGAGACCATAAAATTTGTAAATTCTTTCAGCAAGAGCACCTTTAAATGCCATCTACTGTAATTGCTAAAAACAATGGAAACCTGAGAACAAGGGTGTTTCTGGATGGGGGACTTCTTTTTCTCTCACCTGACTTCTGACTGTGGATTCAAGGGACCATGACAAACAACATCATGCATGATAGTAAAGTTTAAGATCTTTCTTATTTTTAAGATAAGTATAAAAGAGCTAGTATATTGATTTCCAAACTTTCACTTGGGGCATGCACACTGGCACCACTGTTCTAGAGACTTTTTCAAATGTGGGTGCCTCCTAATTTTGCAAACATACTTAAGTCAATTTATGACTCCGGTAGTATCAAATTTTAATTTTCAGATATCTGCATGAAAATATCAGACTGGAATAAAGCTACCAAGCCATAGCTGATCTCTCTATTCCCCAATGAGGTGACAAAATAGTCAAATGTCAGATTTTACTGTCATATTTTACTCTTATTCCTGCTACCAGCTAACAATGATTCTTCATCAGCAATGTAGTGTCTATAATTACTATCATTTCTTT
Organism: Macroglossus sobrinus; assembly: GCA_004027375.1. Lineage (NCBI taxonomy): Eukaryota > Metazoa > Chordata > Mammalia > Chiroptera > Pteropodidae > Macroglossus > Macroglossus sobrinus. The sequence continues at coordinate 70,949 of PVKZ01000336.1, read as the reverse complement.
TTAAATGGTTGGTAATGTAAGTCATATTTGGCATATGAGTTATAGAACTAGTGCAGTCAGTAAAGTAATCTCTTAACTAAATGATTAAAAGTGTATTAAGAAACAAATTACCAGTACAAGCACCGACATGGTTGAATTTCAAAAACATGCTGAGTGAAAGAAATCATCTGCAAAAGAGCACACACTAAATAATTCCATTCATATGAAATTCTGAAGAGGTAAACTACCACAATATGATAGAAATCAGGATGGTGCTTGTTCCTTCAGGCACATAGTGGTGGGACTGACTATGAAAGGACATGTGGGAGCTTTCTGGAGCGATGGGAATATTCCATATCTTGATAAAGAAGTGACTTAAATGAGTGTATACACTTTCAAGACATTTATTGGTACAGTTAATACTATGCATTCAGTCGTATAGCAATTATGTCAATAAAAATTAGGTACATAGTAAAATAGTTTCTAATGATGGATTTATGCAGTCTTACAATGTCTTACTCAGCACCTGAATAGCTATTTCCATTTAGTCATAATAAAGAGGTTTCAACTGGTAAAATCTGCATACTAGATGCCAGAATAGAGTGGTAGTGATAATAATGATACAAATAATAATAATGACAATTATTATTATTAATATTTTATTGTATATTGATTACATGTCAAGCATTATATCATTGCTGTCCCATGGGGCAGAAAACACTAAGGCATAGAAATTCTGAGTAATTTTTGCAATGACACATAAGTAATAAATGGCAGAGTTGGACTTAAAGCTGAGGTTTCTCTGATCATGGAATCCATGCCTTCAATTACTAAGGCAAATGTGATCTCTTTTTAGAGATGAATGTGAAAATTTCTAGTCTTTTAAAGGACGCAATATAAAAAGAAAAAAATTATTGAGCATGCACTCTGTGACAAAAACCATGCTAAGTGTTTTATGTCAGGATTACTGTAGAATTACTATTATTATCTCATTTTTTTACAGATGAGAAATCTGAAGCTCAGAGAGATTGAACAACTGGGTCAAGATCACACAATAAGTAGAAGATATCAGATTCCATATCCAGAGCAATTGAAATTACAGTCCAGGCATCTGTATTTTTCGCAGTTCTTAACTAGGGGATACACCAGAACCAATGGTAGAGATTTTTTTCTTCAATTACACATTTAAACTGTAGATTGAAGAGAGACTTGGGAATCTGAATTTTTCACAAAGTCCTCTGTTGATGCCAAAGAAAATCCTCCCTGAGAACCACTGTACCAAGTTGTTATTGGTCCCTTATTCCTCTTAAATATTTATGTGTTAATTTTATTGTAAAAATTAAATAGAGAGGAGGCCTTAGGTCATGATAAGCAAATAGGAGTAAATATCAGTAGATCTTGGTTTAAGCCTCACTTCTGTCAAAAACTGGGTTTTAGGCAAAGTCAGGGAAATCTTCTGGACCACAGCTTTCTCATTTGTAATTTGTTCAGGGAGTGCCAAAGTTTGAGATTATTGCCATTGGGCCACAAGTCATCTGATTTGGCACAGGAAATAAAGGTTAGAACTTTTAACTTGCTATGTAAGGAGTTCGAGGCCAACCATAGGCCAGGAAGGACTGAACTTGTGAAGAAAAAAGGTATCAGTTGATTTATAAAACTGGAAGAACTAATGCATATAGGAAAAAGCTGAAATGATGAAGAAAGAATGCAAACCATGGTATATAGATATGTGGGGAATAGAGAAAAGCACAGGAAATATCTCAGCGATTGCTGCCCTGGCATGCCCCACCAAAAGATGGGTGTTAGGCAGTATGAAATGTAACTCTAGTATCCATAATGCTTCAACAGTCCACCAATCTCAGGCTCAACCTCCTTTTCTCCTCTGATGACCTACTCTGAGTCTCTCTTAATTCTTCACTCTACTACATGAGCCTTCTCAAGTCATCAGCTACTGCCTTCACTCCCATGACTTCTGTCTCCCCTGCTCAGTTTTCTTCAGAGCTGAGGTGAAGCCAACTTCTTCCATAGGGGAGAAACCTGAATAAGGAGCAGATTTTAGCGAGGAAAGTCAGGGTCTGTGTTACTGACTGGAGCAGAGGTAAACCCAAATAAAATATTCCACCTTTGACGCCTTTATCTTTCATTTTTTAAAAATACCATTTCCTCTAATTTTTATTATCATGGTCTCAACAGCCTTGATAAAAAGTTCAAAAGGTTCACCTTTAGGAGAATGAATTCAAGGGTGCATTTTTAGAAAGAGAATGCATCTCTTCCTATGTACTTCTGCTTTTTCTACATACTTTGTACTTTCCAAGGAAGTGGTTTTGTTCCTTTTAAAAATATATATATATAGAACAGTGATTTTAGGAAGAGTTCTTATGTCAAATACAACTTCATGGGCCACAGGCTTTCTTCAGGCCCAACCCACAGATTTCTGTCATCAACTGTGACCTTGATTTCATATCTATCAGTTGTGTTCAGGATTGTAGTTACATCATCTCAAAAGGTGGACAGAATAATCAATTAGAATTTTATGAGCTTTTCATTTGTGCACTGAGAAATACCTAGATTCCTCATAGTCCTAGTTAACTGAAACAATGAAAATAGCATGTTTCTCTTCAATTAAGCCTTTTCATTTTAAAACACTAAGCTTAAGATTTAAGAACATACAGTACAAATACAAAGCCAGGTTAAAACAGTGTTTACAGAAATATGCACAATAAGATCCCTAAAGCACTGGATTTTCACTGAAATACAATTTGTGTACAATAAAATTAACTGATTTTAAGAGTACAATTACCCATGTTGTTACTGAAAATAACTTCAGTGTTGTACACAGCCTTAGCTCTGGAATTCAAGGGGAATATGACACCAACATTATTTGTAAGTTTTGTTTGATGATACAGATTACTTTTTTATCAACAAAGTTTTGGGGGATGTAAACAAGGGAGAAATATTTAAATAATTTTTAATTAAAAAATAAATAAAAACAAATAAAGATAAAAATTAAAGAAAAACACAGTTTTAAGTGCCTCCAAGTCATTAGATAACAGATTTTTGCCCTGTCCTCATTCAGTTGCTTTTTCTACTAACAAGAAGTAATAAAGAAAAAGGCTGTGAGTGATGATTTACCCACATACCAAGTCTTCTCTCCTACTGGGCAATATGCAGCCTCCTTTGAAGTTAAGCATGGTCACATGACTTTTTTGGCTAATAAACTGTGAGAAGCAATGTTTGCTCCTTCCAAAGAGAAGCTTTAAGATTTTCTTTCCTCGTTTCCTACCCTAGTGATTAGAGGAGCATGTGTAGAGAGAGATCCTGGGTCCATGAGTGACTACATGCAGCAGAAACCTCTGCCAACTGTGTTGGGCATGAAACATGAGACAGAAATAACAAACCTTAGCCACTGAATAATTTTAGAGTTGACTGTTACTGAATCATATTAGCATTACTTCTTGATCCTGACTGAAAGAGAAAGAAAGTGACCTGGCTATATGAATAACACACAATTATTGATTGTCGTATTTCAATTAGAGAACTATTATTTTTTTCCTTTATATCTGTAGGACCAAAATAAACTCTTTTCTTTAAGATCGCATACTTGAAATTTGCAATGAAACAGTAAATGTATTTATTAAACATTCAGTGCAGCTGGTTCAACTTAGTTTCTGACATAGATTATCATTTCTCATAGAGATCATGTCTTTTCTACATGGTATTAGATTTTTAAACAGTGTAACAGTGAAATAATTCCTTCATGGAGGAACACAGTAATTGGCAATGTCTGGCTTTGTAGCAAAGACTTCTAGTACTCACCAATATCTGTGAGGTCCTCTTCTTCATGGGCACAGCAAGAGTACATCTTCTAACCCCTTTGCATGTGAGTCACTTTCAAGCCAAGATTGTTAAGAGTAGATGTGTTTCTCCATAATCTCTTGCTTTCCTTGTTTGAATGTGAGAAAAGGACCTAGAAGAAGGTAAATTAACATGAGGGAAGGAACCTGGGCTTCCTATTGACAGCATGGATCAAAGTCTACCCACTCACTCCCATTCCACCAATCTGTATTGAGCACTATTATGAGCCAGAAATAGACGTTTGCTTTCATAAGCCCCTGAGGTTCAGGATTTATTTGTTATATTAGCTAATGTTATTTATCCTGGTTAATACAGTAGTTGATTCTTTAACAGTTCTACAACACTATATTTTGAAAGCATAAATTTCTCTACTCAGTTTAATCCAGTTTAATACGACCCTGTTAGCCTCATTTCATTTATGGAAAAATGGAACTTATGTGGTTTGTCAAAGCCACATGCATGATAAATAGCAAGTATCAACATTCATCTGTTATCCTAGATCTAGTGCTCCTACCACACCACTCAGTGGCAACCAAAAACTGCAATTTCTTGGCAATTTACTGTCTCAGCTTTAGCAAAATGTGTGTGTGTGTGTGTGTGTGTGTGTGTGTGTGTGTGTGTGTGTGTGTACATACATATTTCAGGGAATTGGTTTTCACTATTATGGGGTTTGGTTGTGTTCTCTCAAGGCTTTGTCTTTGCATCTGATGTGGAAGTTGAGATACACAAGGAGGAGTCTGTCAGGAGGGGCAGATCATGAACAAGCAAGAAACGACAAGCAAAATTGGGAGCTTGCAAGAACAGACTGACACAATGGCTGTTCTTGCTGCCTCTGACGTTAACGACAAGGATATTCTGCAGAAATTGGCCCTTCATCACAGAACTGAACATACACAGGAGTAAGAGAAACTGAAAGAAGATGCAGGGTCAAGTGGAGCAGCTGCAGGCCTAGCTGCTGCTTCACATCAACAGGTAAGTCAGCAAATCTGTAACAATGTGTACAAGCTTCAAGATGGCAACTGATTCCTCTTTTCCCTCCCCAGCTTCCAAGAATCCACTTTAGCCAGAAATTTTCAAGAACAAGATTTAAGGAATATATCTCAGCCTAGTCAAATTATCACATTACAAAGCCACCACAGCAGCTTTTAAGATTTTACTTTCTCTTGACATTGAACAGTTTGCAAGTACCGATTAGCCAGTGAAACTGAAGATTCCTGCTTTGTGCACTCTGACCCAGGTAAAATTGATAAACTACTCCATTTTCAGGTGACCTTACTGTCTTGCTGGTGCCCAAGCACTGGCTGGCAGTTATTTCACTTTTTCAAAAACTTTTCTCAGGGAATGTGCTATTCATAAATACTTTCCAATAGCGTTAAGCCAAAACTACCTGCTGGGGGCACTCACATTGTAAGCCTTTTTTCCATTTGAAGACCAAAGCTATCTGTAGAGGACCACAGAGGTGTGGTTTTTGGGAACTATGCCTGCTGATATTATTTCCCAAAGAATAAGATGGGTAGCCCTGGTGGTATGTGAAACAATTTTGGGCAATACAGGAACATGTTCATTTTAATAGGCATGTAATTTTAATGTGTAATGAAAAATAGATCAAGAGATATAAAAAAGCAAGGGTAGTGCTTTTTAAAAAAATAAATACATTGTTTTTACATCATAAAAAATGAGCAACTTTACAATTACTAAGTAAATAACAATGAGTCAATGTTTAAAAATATTAAATAAATATCATCACAAATGGATAAATAAATAAACTTGACAAAAGGGATGTCAAAGTTTATTAAGGTGGAATTCAAACTATTAAATTTTGAGAAACACGCCCACATGAGTGAGTGAAAGTCATGCTATTTAGGCCACTAATGAGAATCCTTAATTTTATGAACCAGCCAGTAGAACCCTCTCCTCTGAACCCCCAGCCCAATCTCCATAGTTGTCTCCTAAGTGGAGTTCAAGTTCTCAGAATCCTATGCGTTCATCTCCTGAAGGCACTGATTGTGACACATATTTTCATTTGCACTGAACTAAACAGATGGTTGTGCAGATGCCAGCTCAGGAAGAGCCCATTCTTTGGAGCAGCTGCACCTGGCTGTTTCGGAATGCCTTGGGATCAGTGACTACATGGTGTCTTCCAAGAAATCAGGGAGTAAAAGTAGAATGTGCCTACACACTTGTACCCCACCCTTTGTACGTGCAAAACTCAAGATGATTTCTCCTTCCCAAAAATTCTTAGCCAGGTATGAAAAATGAAATGCCTTTGTTCTAAGACTATGGGTGCCAGAGGTATAAAATGCCAAAAAGGAGGCCTTCCAAAAAGGGAGTGGGGTGTGCTTTTTGAGATAAGCCAATGTAGCCAAAAGGCAACCTTTGTTGGTTGGCTTTAAAGAATACAGAAAATGGGCTCCCAGTAACATTTATCCTTACAACTCAGTAATTCTGTTATTGTTCATAGGTTTACAGTCTTTTGTCTCTGTAGTCCTGCCTTTATAAAGAGTTTTGGGGTATAGAGTATATATGTGCACCAGGGGTTTTCTACAGCTGGTTACCCCAGTCGGGTTAGTCACACCTCAGAATTAATCAGCTCAGCCTCCCTCCCACCCTGGTGAAGAGTTTTTCTGATAGATCAGCTATGTCTTAACACAGTTCTTGATGCTACTCTTGATGCTAACACAACAGTCCCCAGAGTCTGACTTCCTTGATTAATGGCAGGAAAAAATGGAGACAAGAAGCAATCAGTCAAAATGGTACAGACTGGTTTCTTGAATGTGTCCTGGTGTGCATGTGTGTGTGTGTGTGTGTGTGTGAGTGTGTGTGTGTGTGTGTGTGCATGCATGTGTGTGTGAGGGAATGGGTAAGTAGAAAGGAGAGTGATGGGGGCTTGAGGGTAACCTACTGGCACACAGAACTTGTGGTGGATCTGGAAAGGCAAGGGCTGAGAAAGAAAAAAAAATAGTGTTGTATGATTTATTGTGTATCCTAAACGTGATCAATTAGATCTTATCTAAGATTTAGAATTTTCAGAGGTCTGACAGTTACTAGCATCAGAAACTTGCTGCTATATGTGCAACTTCTTACCATCTAGTTTCATATTTTTTCCAGCTCTAGGCCCATCTAGGAACCTGCTGTCATTGCTCCCTGTGTCTTTGCCCCATTTCACTCACCACTCAGCCCCCTCCAAACAAGGGAAGGAGGCAGACAGTGAACTGTGCCTAAATACACCTGGTCCAGGTTCATCTCCCTGCCCAGTTTAAAAGTTCTTGTTGCCGATGAGCATTTGGCAACCACAAATTATGAGAAATATTAAATGGAATAGCAAGAGATATTTGGTGCCAGATTTCTACATTTTAGTCCCCAACTTTTAAAAAGGGCTTACCTTTCGGTTCACAGTTTATTGGAATGGTTAAGTGGTGGTCAGAACCTGGGGTAAACAAACTCCCAACATATAAAATTTAGAATAGGCTTTGACATCAATCTCAGGACATATAATTCAACTCTTTACTAAATTCATATTTAGATCATTTGAAATAACATACACATGCTTCAAAGGGAGTTTTATCTTTTTGATAAAAATTTCTAATTTTTACCACTAACAAGTTGTTGTAAGAGACGCCTGTGGTCCTGGCAGTATGTCTGGTGCTTGGAGTAACAAGAACAATGGAAGCAAATGTGGACTTGTACACAAGGACACATTGCAGGGAGGGCACATATGCCTGACCGATTCCCAGACTTCTTGCTCTAGGGACTAGAAAAAGATACTTGAGATGATAAGAAAAAGATACTTGAAATTGCTGAGAACACAAAGGTGGCTTTAAAGGCTGAATCTGGGAGATGGATGTAGCTTGTATCTACTAACCTGACAATAACTATTGTTAAATTACAAAGCTAACATTGTTGTGAAACTTAATAAAAAGCCATGGAGATAGGGGTTGGGTGGCTAGCCTGGTCCATCCTCCTCTCCTTTGTCCATGTAAGTTACTCATTTCCAGACTCCGACTCTTCTTCCAAACCATCTCTACAACAATAAGTCTCTCCAAATAATTGGTCTTGGGAAAAGACCCACAAGATCCAATATCCAAGCAGCATTATTAACCGTAAAAAAATTGCTGACAATATTTTAAAACAAGCCCCTTATTCCTGTTCCCACTGTGGTTTGCTGAAGAGCTGCTTCCTTTTTGTTTAAAGTCAAGGCCAAATATCTGTGTGCATTTTATAATTGGAAGCATTTAAGCTTTATATGATTATTCTAATGATATTTGGAATTGATAGAACTCATTAAAGTAGTTCATTCTTGTGGACCATTTTAAATGAAAACATGAGGTCAAACTGACTTTTGTATAGCAGGACATTTGAAAACGAAAGCTGTAAAGGAAGTTATTTGATACACATAAACAATTCCATAGCATCACCCCTCCCCCAAGAGTTACTTATTTGCAGAGGGAAATATCCATATTTGTGTGAAATTCTGAAGTACAACTGGGCAAAAATTGTCTAACTGGTTGGCTATTTCCATTTTTATTTGACTCATTATTATCACAGTGACATAATGCCTGGCAAAAATTACATAGAAAATTAGAAATTAGAAATTAGTTTTGATCAATTATCTTTAATGAACATGGTATTATACGCCCCTGCTTAACATGTGCTTTCCTACCTAATGTTTCGGTACGAGTTTTCACCAACTTTCCAGATCAGTTTTGTTATGAAAGCTATTAACTCTATAGATATTGTTCATTTTAAGAGGTAAGATTCACATATAACACATTTTTTTTCAAAATATTAAAAGACAACAGATTTCTAGTATTTTCTTGAGACTCTCCCATTAGAAAAAGAATCATTTTTTGCCACCTCTCACAGCTCTTCATCATGTGTGTCATGAGGTCACTGCTTCACAAAGGAAGAGCTCAGGATAGGTTTTATTTACCTTTCCTAATAAATTATTTGCTAGTCAAATCTCAATTGAGCCCAAACAAGGTGTCTTAGCTTTGGATTTTTTCATCATCCAGCAGTGTCCAATACATCATACAATGCAGACAGAGTAAGGAGAAACTGAGGAGCTGGGGAATGTTTAAGTGTTTGAGTCTCTCTAAGTTTTGTACTCTGTGTTATAATTATCTGTTTACGTATATCCTCACCAGAAGGAACAATTTGCAAGCTGGAGTCACATCTCTTTCATCTTTTCATCTCTACATACAAGCACAGTTTATCCAATTTATGGCTCAAATCTGTATAGATTAATTAAAAAAAATTTTTTTTCCTTTTGAATTTCTAAGACTTTCTCTTGAGTTAGCCCAAAATAGATGGAGAATGCAAAGGGAAAAAAGTCAATGCTTATTTTTTTTTTCAATTACCAAAATAAGAGTTTACATCAAGTCTTGGGAGCTAGGCTTTGTCAGAGAGTGAAAAGGATTTCCTAAAAAGTTTTTTTTTGTGCCCTGCATGCTGCATGGGGTTCACTGTGGTGACCTCATTAGCCTCCCAGTTACAGAGCAGACCACTTGTGCCAGGGATTAGTTGCATCCACATTTTGGGGTATTTTCAGCAGCTAAGTTGAGATGGGCTGAGATGAAAGGGAGGGTCATGTAAAGGGTGTCATTCATGAAAAGAAATGTCTATATCTATATAGCTCTATCGGTATAGGTAACTACATAGATATCAATATCTATCAATTTATGTTTTATTTCCTTATCCAAATACGATATGAGCACTTGAAGTAATGACAGCTGTAAACTAAAAACATCTCCCCTTATCTCTTCATTGATGACATAAGATACAATATGACTAAGGATAAGGATTGACCTGTGGTTACAGATATAGATATACATACAGATACAGATATAAACAATATGTCGAGGAGTGCTGGGTGGATTCGGTAAGAATAAGAGATGATCATTCATGGTCTACTTACTATTCTCAAAATGTGTTTAATAACAACTACAAAATACCTGCCTTCTTAATGTCTTTATTTGCTGTTGGTCAGAGATATGTGAGTGGGGGGGTCTCTTTATTTTTATTTTTTCAAAATAAAAGTGCTTATTCATTCTTTTTTTTTTTTTTTAATTTGTGCTTATTACATGCCAGGAGTTACATTTGGAAGACACTGAGGGATTTTAAGCAGACAGGTGACATGATATTTTTGACTTCGGAATATGAGACATAACTTTTTCTCTCAGCACTACTTTCAAATATGTTCTGCCAGATTGTTCTTCCTCAACTTTTGACAACATGTACAGAATATCCTGTAGGCTTTCAATCACATTCAGTTGTAAGAACTGCCTTCTTGTTTTGACAATGGACTCATTTACTCGTTGTAAACTCCAGTAGAATCTAAATCAAAATATAAATCTTACTTTCAATACTTAGCTGTTTCTGTTCCCTCACCTCAGTCTTCATCTGGGGTTTGGAGCCTGCAACAGAATCTACTCTGCCAATTCTGTTTCTGGCTCTTCTAGAACAAGACTTAAAGGAAGAAAGATTAAAGGAAAAGGAAAAGATTCTTTTGTGAGTGCATTTTCAGACTTTTTTTGGAAGGCTTTGTAAGATCTCCATACTGTGTACCTCTCTAACATGGCTGATGTATTCTAGAGATCACCTCTTATGATACTTCCCCAGCTCCTGTCTCCAAAAGTCTACCTCCAGGTTCCTTACTTCTGGTGGGTCAGGATACCTTCAAGATAGCCGCAGTTCAGCCTTTTTCTGTGGCGTGCATTTTTCCATGAATATTTGTGTATCTTTGCTGGAAGCTCAGGCTAATCCATTGTTTCTTCTTTCTTCCAATTTGAGCTGTTTTCGGACTACTCCAAGATAAAGCATGCACCTGCCTCTATCTTCACAGGTGTTGGCAAACTCCAGGGGATTTTGTTCTCTCAAGAACTCTCTACTATGCTCTGCTTTGGGTTATTGTCTCCAAGTTAATGTCAATTGGTAAACACTAAGTTGCAGAGTGAGGTTCCAGTATCCTTCTTTGCATGCACCTTCATTCTTCTTCATGACAAATTCTCTTATATTCTATACCCCTTGGCTTGAGGGACAGTGTCCCACTTCTCCTATTAGAAAGAGAGGAGAAAAATCAAAGCATTCTTCCCCTTCACCCCAGGCCTCAATGACTCTCTCTTCCCTAATGGCTTAATGAACTCCGGTGTTCTGTAGATACATGTTCAATTCAGTGGTAGGAGTAGGAGATCTTCACCTCATTTGGCCATTTTTCATTTAGCCCTGGAAGAGAGTGACTGGTGGCTCTATGGCTCTTTAGAGTGGCTTACTGTTCTCAGTGATGGGACTCCAGACAAAGTTCCAAGACAAGAACAAAATCTCTATTATGCAGTATGTTTCATCTTGTATAAAGAGTGCCATGATAACACTATGAAGAATTGACTAGAAGTTAAAACCAGAAATAGAGATTTCTGATAGCAATTTGGGTGAAAAATGAATGGAGTCTGAACTGAAGTAGTAATGAGAATGGAAAAAAGGAGTCATATTTCTGAGATATTCATTTGGATTTTTGGCTTAGATGGGTGATTATGCAGTTTGTTTGCAAAGACATAACATAGAGAAAGAAAAATAGGCTTTGAGGAGAAGTCTGACAAAATTGATGAGTTAACGATGTTGAGCTGATGTCTCTGGGGGGATTTGGGAAGAGAAACCCAGTAAACATTTAGATGTATAGTATGAGGCTCAAGTGAAGGGTCTGACTTTGAGCTATAGTTTGAGGAGTTCTCAGAATTCAGGTAGCTACCGACATCATAGGGGTATTTTGGCTTACCAGAGGGAGTATATAACATGAGAAGGAATGAATGGGACCCAGTGGAGCCCCAAGAAGCACCTTATTGAGGGCTAGGCTAGTTTGCATGAGAGACTGAGGAGGGACCAGCAAGGTGGATAGTAAAAGTTTCTGAAGGATACTGCAAAGAAGATTCACCCCTCCTTTCTTAAGCCCTTTAGTATGTCACCAGTAACCCTAAATTATGTCACTTGTACTTCTTTCCTTTATTTTTTTTTCTCCTCTTTATCTGTCTAGTAAAGCTGACCTCTTCCTTGATGAGCTCTTTCACAGGTCCTCAAAATGAAAGACTTAATCACTTTATTCTGGGGCTTTGACAACTATCCCAAACCACAGTCTCCCTAATGAAGGCTTCTAAGATGATAGATAACCAATTGGAGGAATGTCGTTTCCACTTTTAAGCGTTCTGCCACTTCTGCTGATAGGCAGGGTGCCGTGACGCTGCTATGGTTCTCTGCCTTTCTTCCCCTCACTGTTGCTAGCTGTCCCTTCATACTGGGAGCATGTGCTTCCTCTACCTTAGCATCCTAAGAAGCTGCAAAAGGCTGTGCCTTCTGTGTCCCTTAGTTTTGACAAGCAAATGAAATACAGTGGGCCTGGCTAATTCTTCTTACTGAAAAAAGGAAGACAATCATCAGAGATTGTTAGTGATACTTTTTTATGGCGATCTTTATGCTCTTATTTAAAAAGGATTTTACAAGCCCCTTATAAATCTTCAAATAAAAGCTTCCCACCAGTGAAATTCTGTTTGGTGGGATAGAGAAAGGGATAAGTGAATCATAAGAATGACAAAGAGAAAAAAATGTTTTTCAAGACATCCTTAAACCAAATCAAAACATTTTGGAGGAAAGAATCCAGTATGTAATGTCTGGTTCACTTATAAAAGCTTCAGTTGAGCAAACCACCTACTTTTGCTTGCTTAAAACAAAATAAGTATTTCCACTTTTTCTACATGGTTGCTTTGCCCAGCTCTTAGAGCATATGTCATAACTCACATCTGCTTTTGTTTTCCAGTTCTTTTCAAGTAGCATGCCAGTTTGCAACATGCACTTTCATGCCAGGACAACCATGCTGTCATGTGGGTGAGCTTTTGCTTCCACACCCTGTGTAGCTTTGCCAAAGTCATGAAGGAGGCTGGTAGGGAAGCCAGAAGGAGCTCACACATCTTCAGACTTTCAGGCTCCTCCAGTGAGCTGCAAACACACTGCTTCTTTTTTTCCTTTCTCTATGAGTTCTCTGGCTCTAGGGGAGAGTAATTTTTCTCCTTCAGATAAAACATGTAGACTATGCCTTAAAAATGCCTTACAAATATGTGTTTATGTGAGCATATACATAGATTTAGGGGCACTGTATGCAAATTCCTAATAGTTCCCTCAAGATAGGAGCCTGCACTACTTTCATAAATACATACATAATTCAGGTATTGGGAAAATAACCCACAATTTATGACAAAGATTTATGATGATAAAGATCATGGACTGATGAGAATTTTTAGGGCAAGAAAGTATTTTCCATATGTAAGTTGAGTGCTCTGAAAAATTCAGTTTATAACACAGGCTGTATGCTCATAACTACAGCGTGTGTGGAATAGGAAACATACAAACTACTGTGTATCACTGTAACACCCCCTTTGGACAATTGTATTAGACTAATAGCAAATACCAATACTTGCTGTATATTACACACTCTGGATTGTCTCACTTAGTTCTTATGATAGCTGTGAGGTAAAACTATTATTACCACCATTTTAAAGATGATAAAGTGAGTTAGGTTTAACAACTTGAACAAAGTCATCCAACTCGTAAGACAATAGTGGGGATAAAAGAGGATGCTATTAACTAAATCAGCAGAATCTGATTGTCTTTAGTGCATTTTTTCCCTCACTGGTGGCAGACATGACAGCCAAATTTTTTCACATGCTCCCTTTTACCTGAGAGCTTGCCAGGTATAAAGCATAATTAATACTTATAAAATAAAATTTCTTCATAAAGCATGATGGCAGTTAACTTTAGACCTATAAAAGTTATAATAAATTTTACATTTTGTAGAACAAAAATTGCCTATTGATGACATTATCATTACTTTCTAATCTTAATAAATATGATACAATAAAAACATTAAAATTTGACAATATTTTGCAGTGTTTTGAGTAATTTTTCTGGGCAAAGAATTGCTGGAACATACACTAGAAAATAAGCTCTGATTGTTTTCTTGCAATTTATCTCTTTCTTCTATAAATGTAGCTGAAATCAAAACAAAACAAAAAATAATTTGTTAAAATTTTACTCTAGATATTTTGGCAGAGCAATAACATATATCCACCACACATTCTTGATAGAAATTGTTTTAATGTGTTCCATTTTTAAGTGTAGCTCAATTCAGTGGTCTGAAGCCCCATCACTTTATTGACAGAACTTCCTCTGCCTGCCTATTGATTCTGCAGAGTCCTCAGGTTACAGACTCCAGACACTTCATTCCTCCACTCCTACCTTGTCTCCAGGCTACCAGGCTGCTGCCTCTGCTGCTGACCATCATCCGGTGATTACCGCTCCAGCAAACACAAATATCTCCGGTGGCAGCATGGTTTCCACCACTCCTTCTTCCCTTTGATACTCAATGTTAAGCCGGGGACAAGTTGTTTCTCAGAGATTCCTTACTCACAATGAAGCTTGACCATAACTTTTGACAAAATCCTCAGATGATACTGAGGCTCAGAGGTAACAAAAGAAAAGTGCAGTAGAGATACTATTGTTAATGTAAATAATAATATGTAGATTATAATACAGGTATTTGCTATAGGAGCCCTACTAATCCTTACAGTTGCTTACCTCCCTGTTTAGACCCCGGCTCATTCTCACACAATAGAGGCAATGTCTCTTCTCCCACTGGAAGCATTTTGTTGAGAGTGTTGGCCAAAACTAGCTCAGAGAAAGGAGAAAGCTGTTTCTTGACCTAGTCTAAGGCCATCTTCCTCATTTCTTTTCTATAATCATTTTCACCCAGATGATTGACTATAGAAATATCCTTTTCCTTTAGGAAATATTTCACCCTTTCACAGGTATGATCTGGCCATAAGGCCTCAAGAAAATTTTTATAAGGAGTTCAAAAACATTTAAAGCTTACACTTAATCAGGTACAGCCTGTGGCATAAGCAAACTTCTCTCTTGTGTCTGTAGGTCTTTTCCTGAAAAACACAAGTAAAGTTAGGTGCATCTAAAAAGCAGTGTGGCTCATTTATGCCCTAGGTCATCTATGAGTATATGTCACTTGCTCCCTAGTCTTTGGCCACCATGCTGCAAGGATCCCACCCAACAGACTGGACAAACCAGATAGCCAAAGGAGAGAGTAGAAGCTCCTTCTGGTCCAGATGACCATTTCATGCTTCTATCCGACTCTTGCACAAGCCACAGAAAGGGCTCAATGGAACGCTTACTTTGATGCCTAATTTCACCAATATTCCTATAATAGAAAGTGAATAGTGTCTGCAGCTTGTTGTTTGATTTACTGCAAATAGAACTAGTAATATTACCTACCCCAGACATTTACTGTAAAAAATAAATGGCACGATTTACCAGAACACGTTTTGTTTTGGTTTTTACAAAATGCTATACAAATGTTAATTATCATCTTTTATAATAAGAAATTGTGGGTTTATTCTAGTCCATGCTTTTAAGTACTAAACTGCTGTATCTTTCAAAGCATTATGAAATTCTATCTTCTATCATGATTTCTTAGGCTATTACTTATATTTCCTCCATGTTCTTTCTTCTGAGTTTTGTATGCACTTACGATGGGAAACCTGCTGATCTAACATCAGTGCTGTTGGCAGGAGTTGCTTTATTTTTCCAAGTACAAAGGATTATGGTACCTGAAGATTATCTCTAAAATGTCTTGATTCTATAATGATTTTGTTGTTTTTGAAACATTCTCTGAGACTGTACCGTATCCAGGACTCACATCTCCAGTTGCTTTGAAACTCTATAGTTGATCAAAATATTTGGGGGAACAACTGAGAAGTAAGTATAATTTTGAAATCAGCATGGTGTCTGAGTGTTCTGGCCCCCAATCTGATACTTAAACTGAAATTTGCCTGTGGGAACTCATTCTACACAATCATATTATTATTGTCGAACACAATGAATACGATGACCTTGCAAATTCAAACACTCCTTAAAAAAAAATGTGAACACTCTTCCCAGAGTGATCTGTAGACCACCGCCTTATTTTTCTAACTGAAACGTTTAAGTTTTTTTTTTTTTTTGCTCTTTATGAAATCTGAGAATATCAAAAGGTAAATCTCCAAGGCTTTCTTCAACTCATTTTTACATTCATTGCCCCTATAAACCTCTAAGTTAGGTCCTCTGAGGAGAGTGAGACATGGTCTCTGTTTTTAGGGTTTTATCTAATTGCAGAGATCCAGCAGACATACATCAGAGGAAACCATGGGTGCTTCCTACAAATGAACACTAACATCAGTTGGACTCTGAGTGTGGTTCTAGTGGGATTAGGCAAACAAACCTCAAGATGTGAGAACAGAAGTCCATATCTCAGTTATGCGATAGCCAAGACCTCTCGGCTAGGATCTCCTTCATACAATAATTTCAGATCCATCTTTCCATCTAGTGATGCCACCATCTCACCATGTGGTTCCCAGGGTTACTATGGCAGGGGAAAAGAAGGCCGAAGTTGACACCCAGCTCTCATGGAAACAACACAAATCATGATGCTCATATATCATGGACCAGGACTAGCCATGTGGTCTCACCTAATTGCTAGTTAACTAGAAATTATAAAAAAGAACCTAGAGTGTGCAGAGAGCACCACAATAGTCACCACTGTTGGATAATTCTTTTGCTTCCAATTCAATCTGAATCCCATGGTTGGCACATAATCTTGCTTCCACTTCACTGAAAAAAATTAAATTGTTACAATAATCATTTCCTCCTTTCTCATGCCAGTCTTCCTTTATATATATATATATATATATATATATATATATATATATATATATATATATATATATAATGTGTGTGTGTGTGTGTGTATACACTCAAGAATGCAAGAATGTAAAATTACTTGATATTTTTAAAGTCACTTTCTTTCTGAATCCCCATTCTGTCAGGTTTGTAGAAAACTTTGCCTTTTTAAGCAAATTAAGCTAAAGTTGCCTTTAATGTTTGGTAAATTATGTTTTGGTCCATTTTTTGGAGAAACAGCTTTCTTTTGAGATGCTCCCTTCCCTATGTGTATATTTGAAGAAAGGATGTGCACAGGCTAGGGGAAGTAGGCAGCTCGTCTTCACCCCTTATTCTGCTGTGCATGTAGCTCTGGTCAGCATTTATAGTCTGAGTCAGATGCAGCCTCCACTACAAAGCTTTCTCTCAGTTCTCTTAGCTGAAGTTCTCAACCCCTACTCTGAACTCCTACATTTTATCTGTGCCTCTATCACAACATTTAGCCCATCATATCATGAATTGGGGTTTTTATGTTTTGTCTTAGCTCTCTTACTAAACTAAGCTCCTCCTTTCAAGCAAGATCCATATCTGACCTATTTCTATGCTTACCTCCTACAACATTTGCCTCACAAGTAGGCACTCCACAAATCTTTAAAGAAGAATGCCTAAAACATTGGGATACTTAAAAATTAAGTGACTGAGCTGGGAGTTGCTTTATTTATTCCAGGGAAATAATAGGAGGGTAGACTGGATAAATAAAACCAACTTGTGATTTTGATAACTAATTAAGCTGGTTAATGGACATATAGGAGTTTATTATAATGTTCTATTTACTTGTGTGTGTGTGTGTGTTGGAAATTTTTTACAAAAATGGTAAAAAAAATTTAAAGTCTCATTTCAAAAAAAACTTAAATAAAATAGTTATTTTTAGAGATAGACTTTCCATTTTAAACAACTGAGTAAAATAGTCCATTTCAATAGGTTAATTTTAGGATCCTGAAAGAATAGAGTCCCAGAATAGTTTCTGGCTTCCAGCCCATGGCTCTTTAAAAACTGGGAATTATATACATTTTTATCCATGAAAAGGGTTATTAATTAGTGAGCAAGGCCTTGGTGGTGTTGCTGAGCTCTGTACCATTGCTATCCCCACTTGAAATGCTCTATTTCCACTGTGCTATTTCTAGATAAACATGATTTACTCACACAATTTTTGTAAATCTGCATAGAATATTAATAAGTGAAATCTTTTATTGTACCACTTCCCTTTGCTTTTCAACATCTTCATGCATATGAAATCATTTTTTAAAATAAAATTTTTATTTTGGAATAGTTTTAAATTTACAGAGTAGTTGCGAAGATAATGCAGAAAGTTCCCATATATCCTGCAATCAGTTTCCCTTGTTATTAACATTTTAAATTAGGATGGTACCTTTATCGTAACTAATGAACCTAAATAGATATATCATTATTACATGAAACTTCATTCTGATTTCTTTAGTTTTACCCAATGTCTTTTTGTTGTTGTTGTTCCAGATTCCATTACATTTAGTCATTATATATAAAATAATTTTTAATATGATATTTTGTTTTTCTAATCCATGGTATCAACTCAGTGGTTTTTGAGAATATTCATTTTGCCTGGGAAGTGTCTTTGCTCTGAGCATCCATTATGAATAATGACACTTTGAAACTTTAGCATAGAGAAATAGTAGCCCCCACCAAAATTCTCTCTACTTCAAAGGGCTGTTTGAGTTGGTCAGTGCTTCAGGCTTTGAGCCCAAGGCCTTCTTTTAGCTCCACACAACGAGAGTAACTGCAGTGAGATAAAGTCTAATCCATTAATTTGACTACCTTTCCTTATCAGTATAAAATAGTTCAGAATTCCCTAAGCAGATTTTGTTAATAAAGAGGAGAGAAATTATAATGAAGAAATCTGGAGAATGAAGGCATGGTGCCTAAAAGCAGAAAATTTTGTTCTAGGGGCAAAGCAAGTGGCACAAAAAATACCCTAGATAAGAAAGAGGAAAGAAGAGGAGCAACCCACAGACTGGAGGCCTTCCACCCTTTGACCTTAGATATCTAACCACATTCACTCCTACAAGTGGCCATGCTGGACTCAACAACAGGAGCAAGAGTATCATTGTCACCAGTGAAGCAGTGATGGGAAATTTGTTGATAGAGAAGGGTAATTAAAGGTAGAAAAAATATTTTTTAAATCATTACATTAAAATTTTGCTTCTTTACACTATTATGCCCAGCCAAATTTCAGTCCCGGGCCAGTTATAGACAGCCTCTCCGTAGATTTTACTGATGTTTCCCTAAAGGAAAGGTTAATGTGTAGGAAGTGACCATTGCGAACTTCTCATCATTCAGAGAGATCTCCCTATCTCAGTCCCAGGCCAAACATCACTGCCAAGGTTTCTGAGGTCTAGCCACTGAGAAGTCTGGCCAACCACGCTTTCTCTATGCTGATTTCACCACACCAGCTTTATTCTCTCCACTTGTGTTGTTGCTTCCCATCAACCACTTCCATAGCTGTTATAATCCTGGGAAAGCACCACTGTTGCTAGAGTTTCCCAAAAGGAAGTCAACCCTATCCAAACCTTGATTTTAACCTAGAGAAACATATGTCAGACTTCTGACATACAGAACTGTAAGATAGTAAATTGTGTTGTGTCAAGCCACTAATTTTGTGGCAATTTGTTTTTGTAGCAATAGAAAACAATAGAGTAGCAATAAGGCTATCCTTGGAAGGAAAGTAACTCAGAAATAAACAGAGTCTTACTAAAGCTGCAAACCATCTTCTAATAATCTTGGAGCATATATGGATTGAGATATTATCTGCCAAACAGAGAGGTGGATCTCTGGAGGAAGATAGCATCATCTGGAAACTCTAAAAAGTTTTATGATCAATGTACAGCATTAAATAAGAAAATTACTAGGCAGAACTATATGACTGAATGTGAGGAAAAATCTAAAATTAAAAACTGTCTCCTGATTGAACCAAATGTTGGAATGAGCAGGCAAGGACTTTATAGTTATAATGGATATAATTAATTAGAAGAGTTAAATGTGGTGAAAATAGACTTTAAAATAAAGAATCTCATAAAAATAAAATCTTTCAAAAAGAATAAATATTTTTAAACTGAAATAAACAAAAAAATACAATAACTGAAGTTGCATAATGAATAGATGAACCTAATATCGATTTATACACAGAACAGAGATTTAGTGAACTCAAAGACAAGTCAATAAAACTATCCAAATAGAACCATGTGGAAAATTAAAAGAAGCTGCAAAAATACTTGGAACATTATAAAAAGTTCTGACATTTATGCAATTAAAATTCCAGAAAGGTAGGAGAGAGAGAATGGGATAGTAGTAATATTTTAAGAGATAATAGTCAAGAATTTTCTAAAATGATGGGAAACATAAGGCCACAGATCTGACAAACTCAGCCAAATCTAAGCAGACTAATACAAGATCTATGAAATAAAAATTTCTAAACGCCATTGAAAGATAAACAAGGACTATTGTACAAATCAAAGACAACTTTTTTTTTCTTTTAGATAAAAAAAATTCAACCTTATAGAGATGTCAATTCTGCCTAGATTAATTTATAACTTTAATGTTATCTCAATTTTAAAAATGTAAGCTTTTTAAACTGAAGCTAGATAAATTTTAAAATTTTTTTGAAAGAATAAAAAAAAACAGTAATAGCAACAGAAAATGATAAAAAAGTTAATGAGAGAGATATAACTCTATTAAATACTAAAAGATATATAAACTATAACTGAAAGAACATGGCATTTGCATGGGAATAAATAGACAATAGACCAAAACAGAAAATTTAAAAATAAATTTAATACAACTACAAATTTAGTATATGGTAGAGGTGGTATCTTGAATCTATGGAAAAATGGCAGACTTCTTATTAAGTAGTGTTAGATTAACTATATAAAAATATAAAACTGGATTCACATCTCATAGCATAAACCAGGATTAATTTAAAATCAATCAAGGATCTACATGTAACTCCATCTCTACAAGTTCTAGACAAAAGCCTAAATAAATTGCCCTTAACCTGTGATGAGAAAAACTTTACAAATTATCACTCAATATCCTGAAACAATAAAGGAAACAATAGACATACTGGATTACTTTATATAAAGCTTTTGTATAACAAACCCACCAAAATCAAGTAAAAAACTCAATGACTAAAATATCTGCAACTTATATCATAAAGTGTACATATCCCTAAAATTTGAAGAACTTCTAAAAGTAAATAAAATGACTAACAACATATCTATAGTTTATAAATATGTTACAAAATTATAAAGCAAAATTAAATTTATAAAGCAGTTTTAAAAATAAAATCAAAATTAATAAATGAATCCAAATAGAGAGATTTTTACTTGATAAAGAAAATAATATTTTACATGACATTAAAACAGTATAAAGTGACAGGACGTCTATAGTTGGAGGTCAGTAAGAATTACAAATTTAAAAGTATTTTTAGGAAGCATATCAATAATAAAAGATTGAGATGTTATTATGAAACTATTATATTTAGCAAACAAAAATATTTCAGCTTATAAGAAATAAGATACAAACAAAAAATCAAAGTTAAAACCACAGAATCATGAATTTGATTTGGAAATATTTGAATAAACTCATATTTTTTTCTCTAAACATAAAGCACATTTTTTGCTTCTGTCTATTAGAAATGCCAAGAAACAATGATCGATCGGGTTATATTAACCACCTCTCACATCCAGGCTGTGGTCTCTAAATGTCATTTCCCAGTAAAATAAGACAGGGCTGTTTGATGTAATGGCTGTTTCCAAAAATGGGGCAGAAGAGACTCAAGATGAATTGGGAACATTTTGTTGTATTCAGATAACAAGGAAGTAATTTAAGGTTACTGAAGTCATGTTAAAAAGATTTAGAAGCCAACTTATAGGCAGTTCCATTGGCCAAGGATGATATATTTTGAATGTTAAAAGGAAGAGTAACCATAATGGGTTGAAACATTAAATATATTAAAATTCATGCATTCATAAGTATACTAAGAAATAAAAACTACATTAACATCACTAGTCACTTTTGAAGAATGTTAGAAAACCAACGCATTATTCTGAAAACTGGTAAGTCAAAATGTAAACATTTATATTGTTTTTCTTACCTATGTTATATTTAAGAGTAATAAAATATTTGATGAGTATGTTTTTAATCATAAAAATGCAGTTAATAAATAAAAAATAAATGATAGAATCAGAATATTAGTATTTTGCAAACCCTAATGAAATAATGGATCAAGTAGCAATGACTAGTGGATAGTAAAACCATTAGATAAATTTTATAAAGAATGAATCAGGCTGACCATGCTCCAACTCACTGATCAATTTTAACATCACCCAAAAGAGAAATAACCACAAAATATAATCCTCTTGAAGATACAGTGAAAAGCACACAATATCAGCTGTCAAGTATTCTTTTTTTAAAAAAAGTTGTTTATTTTAATTAGTTTTAAGTATAGAGTACATTGGTTAGACATCTATATAGTTCATAAAATGATCCCCTCAGTTACTTCCTCCCTCACCTGATCCTCCACCTAACCAACATATTAATGCTAACTGCACTCCCTATGCCATACTCCCCATACCTGCGACCGTCTATCAGTTACTAATTTGTACTTTTTTAAACCTTCACCCCATTCTACCAGTCCCCCAACCATCTCTTCCTTGTTTATCACCGAAATGTCTTTTTTATTTGTGTGTCTGTTTTTGGTTAGTTTGTTCTTTTTATTCCTTAGATTCTGCATATAAGTAAAATCATATAGTGTTTGTCATTCTCTGTCTGACTTAAATACCTTCTAGATCTATCAAAGCAATAACTGTTTTCATTCCCTTGCTTTTAGTCTGTGTGTGTCTTTTAATCTGAAATGAGTCTCTTATAGGCAACATGTAGGGGTCTTGTTTTCCTATCCATTCATCCACTCTATCCTTTAGTTGGAGCACTTAATTCTTCTCTATTTGAGGTACTTATTGATAGAAATGTAGTTGTTGCCATTTTTTATTCCTGTTTTTGATACTTTTTTTTTCTTAAAGAAGTTCCTCCAACATATCCTGTAATAATGGCTTGGTGGTGATAAATTCCTTTAGCTTATTTTTTGTCTGGGAAGCTCTTTATCTGTCCTTCAACTCCAAATGATAGCTTTTCTGAATAAAGTATTCTTGGTTGTAGATCCTGGGTCTTCATGTTGAATATTTTTTTGCCAAGTCTTTTTGAGAAATCAGCTGCCATTCTTATGGGTGTTCACTTGTAGGTAATTATCTGCTTTTCTCTTGCAACTTTTAATGTTTTTTCTTTGTCTTTAATCCTTGGCATTTTAATTATGATATGTCTTGGTGGGGGCCTCTTTGAGTTTATCTTTCTTGAGATTCTCTGAGCTTCCTGCAGTATTATGTCTACTTCCTTCACCAGGTTAGGAAAGTTTTCCATCATTATTTCTTCAAACAGTTGTTCAACATCTTGTTTTTCTTAAGGTACACCTACAAGACGAATATCTTTACCCTTAATAGTGTCTCATATGCTCTATAATTATTTTTACAGTCTTGGCATCTTTTTTCTTACCATTCTGATTGAGTGTCCTTGGCTTTCCCATCCTCTGGATAGGGCATTTGATCCTTTTCTTTATACACTTTGTTTATTCTTTTATTTATTCCATTTAATATACTTCTATACTTAGATTGTATTTTTCATTTCTGACTAGTTCCTTTTTATAATTTTCATTTTCATTTTTATGTTTTTTATCTCTTTGTTGAAGTTATCACTGAATTTATCTACACTTGCCAAAAGTTCATTGAACATCCTTATAACCAGTGTTTTGAACTCTGCATATGTTAGATTATTTGACTCCATTATATCTGGATCTTTGTTCTGTTCTCTCACATATTTTTTGCTTCTTTGTCTTATCATTTTAACTGCTTTTCTGTGTCTGTTTTTCTATGTACTAAACAAAACTCCTAAGTTTCTCAGTCTTATTAGTGTAGATTTGTGTAGTAGGTGTCCAGTGGCACAGCCCTGAGATGGGCTCAGCTGCAGGCCAATTTTAGCAAAAAATTCTACTCCTCTGGGGCCACCAGTTAAGATTCAGCAAGCAATCCACAGGCACTGTGCTTATAGTTGCCTCAAAAGGCCATACCAGAAACTGAGGCCAGCTGGTTCCAGTGTGAGTGTAGGCACTGCTCAGCAAGGACCATCTGTCTTGCTGAAGATATGCCTGGATGTGGCTTGAGTGGAGCCACGAGTTGGGGCAGCTGGAGTTTCAGGGAATCCGCCGGGCAGAGCGACCTCTGTTATTTAGTTTCATGATGTCACCACACTGGGATGGGGGAGGGATCAACAGGGAACAATGGATATTGCCAGCACTTTTGTATAGAGCAAGTCTTGCCTTGGTCCCCACTCTGACAATATCTCCGTGTAGGTCTCTGGTGCCCCCTGAGCACAGATGAATTGGCACTGGTGTTCAGAGCAAGCAGGACCAACACCACAAAAATCTGCTCCCAGATGCAGCCCCTTTAAGAGGAGTCTGTCTCTGCCACTGCCGCAGCCTCTGTCTCACTCAGGTACTCAAAACTGGGCAGTCCCATATCTTTGCCTCATCCTACCTTCTGTCATTGCAAGGTGATTTCTTAAATTTCTCCCTAGTTGTATGGATTGCTCATCTATATCCCAGGAGATATTTCCTTGCTGCTTGCTCCTTATTTTCGTCACAACTTTGACTTGGTCACCAGAGGGATGAATAGAACTTCTATTATCTATGCCATTTTTTTCCCTCTCTGTCAAGTATTCTTAACAAAACATCTAATCTGAATCTAATAAGCCTCTGGATCTAGCTACTGCTTTACATGAAATACACAAGATAAAGAAAAAGGTTAAAAACATGGAGATACAAGTAACAAACAAGTTACCTGATTTCTTTAACAAATATATTGTGATAGGAGAGACATGTTGAGAGAGAACCTATAGATATATAAGAAACATATCAACTGAGCACATACAGCAAGAGCTCTTGGGAGCAGAAACATCTTGACACAGATTTTCTAAGGTATTTATAATTTAGGAGAGCCTGTGTCATCTGCAAGCAAATGCTGTGGGAGCTCACTGCTGCAGGAGTGGGAGGCCTCAAAGAGGAAAGCACACAAAGTGGGTGAGTGTAGGCTCTCATGCCAAGTCTTCCCTCCACTCATGCTCAAGGCATTCCTGCTCGGCTTGAGAAATGTACACACACATTTGGGGCATATAATAGGATGAAGGACTCAATGAATATTACTCCTTTCTAGGGATTGCCTCTCACCTCAATGGTAGCCCAAGGTTAAGCTCCCCTTATTGCAGACATTAAACTGTCTTTATTTACTTCAAATATTATTGTCTACCCATATAAGTCAGAACTGCAGGAAGCATTTTCACATACGTTACATTATTTAATATCTATATTATCCTTATTTAGTTACTATCTCTACTTTATAAATTAAAAAAAAAGATTCTCAGATGTTAAAGACATGTGCATGATCACATGGATAACATGGGACAGATACTGAATAAAACTTCCCACTACAGTTCCAAAGTTCTTTATCTTAATGTTTTTGTAATTGGTAAGAAATTAGCCTCCATTGAACTGGCCTGACAAATCCTTCTCTTATAAATGATGACAAATGCCATACCCTCTCCCCTACCTTGAAATTATCTCCATTAATAGGATGCTCTTATAAGACTCTGCACCAAAAGTAGATCTCTTGGAGAAACACTTTTTTTTTTTTCTTCTCAGATCATTTTTATTTTGGAGTTGAAGGCAAAAAGGAACTTTTTTCTCCTCAAATCATTTTAAGATATTCAGATTAAAATGACACCTTTGTCAAAGTATTCTTAATGCTGTGCTCTGAGCTACACAAATGCAGACAGATGATGGCAGGGAGAGGAGGGGTGAAGAGGAGGTATCCCTGAATTGATTAGAGATTGCTCAAAATGGATCATGTTCAACTGAATGATCTTCATTCTCTCCATTGTCTTTCATTCTGATAGAGCAGTATCTGACAGTAGGTGGAGACTATTTTGTGTCTTTTTTATGTGGTTGCCAATTCTCCCCAATTATGTCTTGTCATTTGCAGGCATAAGCCTCCTATGAAGAGATTACATGTGTCTGTGTGGGAGTGAGGCTGCTCAGAAGGGCGGACTCCCAACATGGAACATAAGCCTGTCAAGGTAAGAACTAAGACTTCAAAAAAAGAATCTGGAGAAAAATTATTTGTTGCTCATTCTAATAATGATTCAACAGGAAACTGAAAAGGGACTTTAATAGGATGCACTGAACTGTGTTTCAGAGAAAATATCCTGACCCTCTCTACCACCAAAACTTTAATTTAAAAAGGAAGTAAAAAAGAAGATGTCTTGTGCTACAGAGATTCAAGCTGCATTTTTATAAAATTGAAATCACAAGCCCATCTTTGCTGAAGAGCAAATCATTGAAGTGGATAGATATTTCACATATGCTTTTCATGTTCAGCTACCAAATGCATTAGGATAGGCAGGTAAACTCTGTTATTTAATCTATAGTATTCCTGATATTCCACATTGTTCATAGGGAAGGTATCACAGCACTGGCACTCTGAATTTAACCAGGATTCAGTCCCCTCATTTTCACTTCAATTTTTTTTCCTACCACATTGCCACTCAAGGTTCCAGAATAAATTATGTAGAGAATATTTTCTTTCCTTCACTTATGACCACATTAATTAATATTTTATAAATTTGGTGAACTTAAAAATGATATAAAATATCAAAACCAGGAACTAAATTATTAATGTATTAGCTTATTTATAACCATAATAGTGACAACACATGCACAAGAGCATTACTGATGAGTTCAAAATAATGGTGCAAAACTCAAGGGACCTCTTGATTTTAGTCATTTATGCCTTAATGATTATTGCTTCAAGTTTGCTATGAAAACTATGAACATATAAGTCTGAATACAGAGGGAATTATGTGGTTTCAAAGAGAGCCTTTTCATAGCTAGATTACCATTCTACCAGGAATTAGCTAAAGATGCTTTGGTAGACTGCTTCAAGTTGTATAATAGAAACACTAGCAAAGACAAATCTAATAACATAGAGACAGTATCTACCATTGGTTGCCTGAATGAGATTCCTCTAGTCTCATATCACTGATTAGTTATCAAAAAGTTAGCAGGTAATCATCCTTGTTCACGTAAGTTCTTAGTCATTCAGAGGTATGATAAACATGATTGAGTATGCATTGCACTACATACTCAAATTCATAGTTTCAATTTCAGACTCACTGTTTGAGTCAGTTGACACTGGCAGCATCTTTTTGTAATATTTGCTTTAAGGAGTATAACACTTACTTAGGAAGCTATTATAAGTTAAGCAAAAGAAAAAGTTCTCAAAATCTGTCCAAAAACTTGTCAGTTATGCTAACCCAACTTAGAAACCAAACCAATGACAAACAAACTTATTCAGCATCTTTGGCACAAAGGATATCCATTCTTATATTATGGTTTTAAGATCTTCCAAGTTTTTTATTTGACAGAATACTTAACACTCTATTTTGCTGAATGTGTCCACTCAAACACTTTATGAAGACTTGCTAATTTAGAAGAAATGAATTATCATCACAATGATCTTGGAAATGGAGCTGAGAGGGAGAAAGGAGATAAGTAGAAAAGGCATTTGCTCTTTATCAAGATGCAAATAGGCAGGCTATTTTTAAACACTCTGTGAATGGATCTAACTGTCATCCAATCTCAATTAAAAATCATTTTTTACTGTGAGGAAACCTAAATCAGGAAGTTCACAATAGTAAGCCACTGTTTAGGGGTCGACTGCTTTCTTCACATTAATTTTCTTACCACAATTTCAGATATGTCATGGGTGCTTGATGACTATTTGTTGTTTGAATTAATTAACAAGTTCTAGTCAAGATGGTGGAGCAGGTAAATGCTATGCTTGCTTCCTACCATGACTGCATTAAAATTACAACTAAATAATAGACAGTTAACCTGATGAACCATCTGAAGACTAGGTGAACAAAACACATAACTAAGGATATAAAGAAGAAGCCACACTGAAACTGGTAGGAGGGATGGAGACACAAAACATGCTGGTCTCATACCCATGTGTGGTGTTTGAGCATCAGGAAAGATATCTCAGCTGTGTAGTTTTCCCTGGAGGAGTGAGGGGCTTCAGACTCACAATGGGGCTTCCCAGACCAGAGTTTCAATACTTGGAAAAGGAGTCCCCACAAAATATGGCTGTGAAAATTAAGAGGAAGTCTGACAGTTCAGGTAAAATAGAAGACAGCTGGAAACACGGGCATCCCCTGAAAAGCCCACATACAGACTCATTAACTTACAGGCATTCACCCTGAGCTCCAGAGAGATGCCAGAGATATATAGGGAAATACTGAATTGTACAGTTTCAAAGCAAGAGCTGGAGGGACAGCCACAATTATCTCTTTGTTGTGCCTTCCTCCCTCCTATGCAGCCTACAGGTAGGCACCATCATCCTGGTGATATCTGCTTGCTCCATCCTGGTGACTTCCTGAGACCCAGTCCTACCTAACTCACAAATTGTAGGTGATAATTTGGTGGCTAGGTAAGCAGCCTCACACCATGCTCTTGGCAGTAGGCTCCTTCAGCAGCAATCAACAGACCTCCACTTGCACACCTCAGGAGACATTTTAAGTGCCAGGCAATCAGCCCTTGCTTGAGTTGCACTGTAGACCCAAGGCAGGCAGCAGCTGGCATCAGTGTAATCTGAGACTTTTGCAAGTAGCCACAGGCTCAGCACTGACACCAGATCTGAACCTGCACTAACTTTAGAAATCCCTAATTAACTAGGACCTTGTCTCATCAAACTTGCATATTACCCAAGGCTCTTTCAGCTGTTGAGCCTAAAAGATAGTCAGCAGGCAACCTCAGGCTTTGGGCTACCCTGAGACTTTTGCTGATCTGCCCCAGTACCAGTACTGGTGGTAGCTGACCTTGGTTCACCACACGGCCTCTCTCATGTTACCCCAGGCCCAGCACAGGAAGCAACCAACTATAGATAGACTTGTAGCTCCTACTATGTAGCTTTGGAGTGCTCACAGGCAGTGACTGACTTGCATTACGCAAGAATCTATTCCCAAAAGATCCAGAATCAATACACCTGAAGGCTGGCATCAGGCCCTAAAAGAGCACCACCTGATTAGCACCAATAGCAGCACACCCAAAGGGTGGTCTCAGCAGGAACATGAGCCCATTGGGGCAAATTACTCTGTGGGATCAGCTCCCACATAGTGGCTCATATACTGTGGATGTGGCCAAGCCTCACAGGCAGTCAGCCCAAGAGTCAATTCTACCTACTGAGGTGACAACAACAATCAAGGCCCAACTACAATAGTAAGGCACACAAAGCTCACACAGGAAACACACCTAGAGCACCTAAGACAGGTGATCAGGGAGATCCACTGGGACACACAGGGCACCTACTACATAAGGCCACCCAGTGAAGACTGGGAGATGTAGTAGATCTACCTAATACATAGAAATAAACACAGAGAGGCAGCCAAAATGAGAAGACCAAGAAACATATTCCAAATGAAAGAACAGGAGAAAACTCTTGAATAAAAACTAAATAAAATAGAGGCATATTTAATAGTTTAAGGGACCTCTGGGACAACACCAAGCATACCAACATTCACATTATAGGGGTACCAGAAAGAGAAGAGAGACAGCAAGGGATTTAAACCTATTTGAAAAAATAATGACTGAAAACTTTTCTAAACTAACGAAAGAAATAGGCCTACATGTCCAAGAAGTGCATTGAGTTCCAAACAAAGTGAATCCAAACAGATCAACACCAAGACAAAATATAAACAAAATAGCAAAGGTTACAGACAAAGAGAGGATCCTAAAAGCAACAAGAGAAAGGCAGCTAGTAACTTACAACAGTACTCCCATAAGACTGTCAGGGATGCTCAACAGAAACTTTGTAGGCCAGAAAGGATTGGAACAAATATTCAAAGGGATGAAAGGCAAGGACCTACAACTAAAATTACTCCATCCAGCAAGGCTATCATTTAGAATCTAAAAATACATAAAAAACTTGTCAGATAGAAAAAAAACTAAAGAAATTCATCATTACCAAGCCAGTATTACAAGAAATGTTAAAGGGACCTCTTTAAGAAGAAGAAAGTGTGGGGGCAAGGGGGGACAACATAAATATGAATAATAAAGTGGCAATAACTATGTACCTATTAACATTTACTTTAAATGTAAGTGGATTAAATGCTCCAATCAAAAGATATAGGGTAGCTGAATGGATAAGAAAACAAGACCTGTATATTTGCTGTCTACAAGAGAGCTACTTCATATCAAAAGACACATACAGACTGAACATAAAGAGATAGAAAACAATATGTCATATAAATGGAAAAAAAAGCTGTGGTAGCAATACTTATATCAGACAAAATAGACTAAAAGAGAGGCTCTAATAAGAGACAAATAAAAGTATTACATAATGATAAAGGGTTCAATACAAGAAGATATAACCCTAGAAAACATTTATGCACTCAAATTAGGATCATCTAAATATATAAAGCAAATCTTGACCAATATAGAGGGAGAGACTGACAGCAATACAGTCATACTAGGGGTCTTTAACACTCCATTGACACCGATGGACAGATCTTATACTTAGAAAATCAATAACGAAATAATGGCCTTAAGTGACACACTAGACGAGATCTTTTTAATTGACATTTTTAGAGCATTTAATCCCAAAGCAGCAGAATATACATGCTTCTCAAGGCCACATGGTACATTTTCCAAGATAGATCACATGCTTGACCACAAAACAAGTCTCAGTAAATTTAAGATTGACATTGTGTTGTGTCTTCTCTGACCACAATGGTATGAAACTGGAAATCAATTATAAAGAAAAAAAATCACTGAAAAATACACAAATACATGGAGGCTAAATAACATGCTACTAAACAATAAATATGTTAATATGAAGTCAAAAAAAGAAATCAAAATATACCTTGAGACAGACGGAAATGAAAACAAAATGACCTCAATCTATGGGACACGACAAAAGCAGTCCTAAGAGGAAAATTTGTAATAATACAAGTCTACCTCAAGAAACAATAAAAATATCAAATAAACAATTTAATCTTATATCTAAAATAACTAAAAAAAAGATTGAATAAAGTTCAAATTAGCAGAAAGAAGGGAATAATAAAAATCAGAGTGGAAATAAAATGAAGTGTAAAAAAATACAAAAGATCAATAAAAATGAGAGCTGATCCTTTGAAAAGTAACCACAATTGATAAACCTTTAATCAGTCCCATCAAGAAAAAAAGAGAGAAAACCCAAATAAATAAAGTCAGAATTAAAAGAAGAGTGGCAACTGATTCCACAGAAGTTCAAAAGATTATAAGAAAATACTATCTGCAATTATATGCCAATAAACTGGACAATCTGGAAGAATTGGATACATTTCTAGACTTTCAAGACTGAATCAAGAAGAAAAAAGAAAATCTGAACTGACTGATTACTACTAATAAAATCGAATCAATAATCAAAAAACTCCCTCAAACAAACAAAAGTCCTGGATCAAATGGCTTCACAGGTATATTTTACCAGACATTCAAAGAATTAACACCCATTCTTCTCAAACTATTCTAAAATATTCAAGAGAAAGGAAGGCTCCCAAGCTCATTTTATGAAATCACAATTACCCTGATTCCAAAACCAAGCAAAGATATTATTTAAAAAGATTATGGGCCAATATCTATGATAAGCATATACACAAAGATCCTCAACAAAATATTAGCAGTCAGAATTCAGCAAGACAATAAAAAGATCACACACCATGATCAAGTTGGATTTATCCTTGTGATGCAAGTTTTGTTCAGTATCCACAAATCAGTTAATGTGGTATACCACATTTACAAATTGAAAGATACAAATCATATGATCATATAGATAGATGCAGAAAAAGTGTTTAACAAAACCTATGATAAAAACTCAACAAAATGGGAATAAAGATAACATACTTCAACATAATAAAGTCCATATGTGACAAAACCACAGCTAGCACAATCCTCAATGGAAAAAAAGCTAAAAAGCATTTTCCTTAAGATGAGGAACTAGGCAAGGATGTTTACTTTTACCATTTTTATTCAACATAGTATTGAAAGTCCTAGCCATAGCAGACAAGAAAAATAAATAAAAGGCATCCAGATTAGAAATGATGAAGTAAAACTGTCATTATTTGCAGATGACATGATACTATATAAAGAGAACCCTAAAGATTCCACCAAATTAATGCAAATTAGAGCCACAATGAAATATCACCTCACACTTGTCAAATTAGCTATCATCAATAAATCAAAAACAACAAATGCTGGTGAAGATATGGAGAAAAGTGAACCCTTGTACAATGCTGGTGGAATTGCAAATTGGTACAGTCACTATGGAAAACAGTTTAAAGGTTCCTCAAAAAATTAAAAAGAGAACTAGCTTTTGACCAAGAATTTCCACTCCTGAATATTTATCAAAACAAAGAAGGAAAAACACTAGTTCACAAAGATCCATGCAGCCCTATGTTCACAGCAGTGCTATTCACAATAGCCAAGATATGGAAGCAACCTAAATGCCTGTCAACAGACAATTGGATAAAGTTATGATACAGATATACAATGAGATATTACTCAGCCATTAAAAAAATGAAATCTTACACTATGCAATGATAT
Source organism: Macroglossus sobrinus (assembly GCA_004027375.1). Classification (NCBI taxonomy): domain Eukaryota; kingdom Metazoa; phylum Chordata; class Mammalia; order Chiroptera; family Pteropodidae; genus Macroglossus; species Macroglossus sobrinus. The sequence goes on along the minus strand of PVKZ01000336.1, from coordinate 38,548 downwards.
GGATGGACCTATAGAGAGCATTATGATGAATCAAATAAGTCAGACAGAGAAATATAAATATATAGTTTCACTTATATGTTGAATCTAAGGAACAAAAGAAATGGGCAACCTACATGAAATCAGATTCACATATACAGAGAACAAACTGGTGGTTGCCAGAGGTGAGTGAGTTTGGGAAGCTGGGTGAAAAAGGTTAAAGGGATTAAAATGTACAAATTGATAGTTACAAAACAGTCACGGAGATTTAGAGTATAGCATAGGGTATGCCTATGCGATCTATTGATTCAATGCAATTTCTATCAAAATACCAATGGAATTTTTTATAGAACTTGAACAAATAATTCTAAAATTTATAAAAGACCCTTAATAGCCATGGTGAGCTTGAGAAAGAAGAAAAAAGTTGAAGTTATTACGCTACCTGCTATCAAAACATACTATAAGGCCACAGCTTTCTCTGATTCTTCAAACCAAGTCAGGTAACTCTGTCATTCACTTTCATTGTAAACTTTTATATAATTTATTATACTTGTAATTAAACTACTTTATGAAATTATTTGTTTGAAGTTTGCCTCCTGCCACATTGTAAGTTTTATAACAATGGATCACATCTGTTGTGGTCACTGATGTGTCACCAGCCACCATCCAAATAACTAATTTTTGAAAGAAGAGAGAGAGAGAGAGAGAGAGAGAGAGAGAGAGAGAGAGAGAAGCAAGAATTATTTTAGTAGGATAGTTCATGTAAATGCTTAGTTGGCAAACACCACATTTTTATTATTTTATCTAAGCCCGACAATCAGGCCAGATGTCATTGTTCTCTGGCAAGTTCTTTGAGTTCAGACCTCTATCCTTGTAGACTCATCTCAACCTGTTAACTTAATGCTTCTTGTATTTCAGGTTGATACCTTCTGTTGCCCCTGTTAAGTTCTATAGTCTCAAATAGTCAGAAAAATGATTCTCTATTAAGATTTTACCAGTATAAAGGAAAGAGGTCTAGGAGGGAAACGAAGAGCTTCAGTAAGTGGAAACTAAGAGCCCCAATAAGAGGAAAATAACCAAGCAAAGAGAACTGAATGACCCAGGTGGTTGGTGTATAATTTATTGCCCAATAATAGCAGTTCTTTATCATCTGTCCAATTTCTTTGTTCTTTTTATCTGGCTTTTTTTGGAGATATAATTGACATATAACATTAGGTAAGCTTAGGGTACACAATGTGTTGACTCGATACATTTATATATTGCAATTTGATTACCACCATAGAGTTAGCTAACACCTCCATCACTTCACATAATTATAACTTCATTTTGTGATAAGGATATTTAAGATATAGTCTCTTAACAACTCTGAAGTTTATAATATAGTATCACAATGTCATTCATTAGATCTCCAGAACTTATCCATTTTTAACTGCATTGTTGTACCTTTTGACCAATACCTCCGCACTCTCAGCCCCTGGTAACCACCATTATACTCTGTTTCTATGAGTTTGTTGTTCTTTTTAGATTCTACCTGTGAAATTATATAGTATTTGTCTTTCTTCGTTTGACTTATCTCATTTAGCATAGTGCTGTCCAGGTCCTTCCATTGTGTAACAAATAGCTGGATTTTTTTTCTTTCTCGTGTGTGTGTGTGTGTGTGTGTGTGTGTGTGTGTGTGTGTGTGTTGTGTGTAAAACCTCACATTTTCTTTATCCATTCATCTATCGACAGACACCACTTAGGTTATTTCTACACCTTGGTTATTGTGAATAATGCTGCAATAAATACAGGAGTGCAGATACTGTTTCAATGTTCTGTTTTTATGTCCTTTGGATACATACCCAGAATTAGGATTGCAAGATTATATAGTAGTTATATTGTTAATTTTTTGAAAAACCTCTATTTTCCATAGTGGCTGCACCAATTTACATTCCCACCAACACTGTACAAGGGTTCCCTTTTCTCCACAATCTCACCTATACTATCTCTTGTTTTCTTGATGATAACAATTATAATAGGTTTGAGGTGATATTTCTTTGTGGTTTTGATTTGAACTTCTGTAATGTTTAGTGGTGTTAAACATTTGTTCTTGTACCAGGGTGTCTTCTTTAGAGAAATGTTTATTAAGATTCTCTGTTCATTTTTAAATCAAATTATTTTTTCATTATTGAGTTATATCAGTTTTTCACATAGTTTGAACATTAACCCCTTATCATCATATGAATAGAAAACATTTCCTCGAATTTAATAGATTGTCTTTTCATTTTATTATATGTTTCTTTAATGTGCAGAAGCTTTTGGTTCTGTGTGGTCATGTTTATTGGTTTTTGCTTTTGTTACTTATGCTTTTGTGTTAAATCAAAAAAAGAAATCATTGCTAAGATCAAGGTCAAAGAGCTTAATTCTCTCAAGGAGCTTGTTCTTCTTGAAGACTTTGATAACATATTTCAAAGAATGTGGACATGACTTGGATAATAAAAATCCCTTTCACCATGAGAAAATATCTGTCCCTGTTGGTTCAAGAACAGATGCCAACATTTTCCAGGGTAAAGAAGTTTTATTAATCATTTTGAGCTCATGATGATGAGCTTTGGAGTGCACCCCTAGCATTGCTCTTGCTCAGTTGCAGCTTTTCTGTGGAAAACTGGAATCTGACACAGAAGCAACTGGATACCCATTTGTTTCTATTTCTCTTGGCAGTTTTACTTTTTCTGTTAAAATATTAAAAGGAATTGTTCTCTCATTTATCTGTTCTATAACATTTTTACTGCACTATGTAAGGTTTGGCATTACAGTAGTGAGCAAAATATATATAGTCCATGTCCTTGTGGATCTTCTAATTCAAAGAAGTTTTAATTAATCAAATAAGTAGAGAGGAAATCCAATTTAGATGAAAGGGGAACTAGGGACATCTTCTTTGAAGAAATAAAGTTGGAGCTGAGAGATATGATATATATGGTTGGTCAGGCAGTTAGGTTGTGCTGGGGAGAAGGTGGAGCATTCTAGGCTAGGGAGAAGTGGAGGAAAGAACTTGACCTCTTGAAAGAAGGGCACTAGACAAGGGAAATAGTGTCAAGAATTCATGCTGGACTGATAAGCAGTTACCCGCTAATGCTCAATCTTGTAAGCATTGTAAAGGATTTCAGTTTCCAGTCTATGTGCAATGGGAAGTTATTGAAGCCTTTTGAGAATGGGAATCATAAGATATTACTGTGTGTGAAATATATTAGAGAATGCACAGAATAAAGATAAGGTTGTTGTTAAACTAGTCAGACAAGGTATGTAATGATGACTTGTACAAAGTTGTCATCGAAGAGAGAATAGGGAAAGAATTTGAAGTGTATCGAGAAGAAAAAAGTGGCAAATCTACTTGATGGAATCATACGCAGGTATGATGGTAATGCAGAATCAAGATGCCTTTCAAGTTTCTATTTAAAGAACTATAGTGACATTTATGAGTTTATGTGAAAAGAGCAGGTTTGCAGATGGAGAAGGCTTGAGATCTCTTTTTTATCTTTTCTTCTTAAAGAAGTCGCTCCAACATTTCCTGTAATACTGGCTTGGTGGTAATGAATGCCTTTAGCTTTTTCTTGTCTGAAAAGCTCTTTATCTGTCCTATTCTAAATGATAACTTTACTAGGTAGAGTAATCTATGTTGTAGGTTCTTGCTTTTCATTGCTTTGAATATTTCCTGCCAATCCCTTCTGGTCTGGAAATTTTCTGTTGAGAAGTTAGCTGATAACCTTATGAGGGTTCCCTTGTAGGTAGCTAACCGCATTTTTTCTGTCACTTTTAAGATTCTCTCTTTGTCTTTAACCTTTGGCATTTTAATTATGATATATCTTGTTGTGGGCCTTCTTAGTTCATCTTGTTTAGGACTCTTTGTGCTTCCTGGGCTTGTATGTACATTTTCTTCATCAGATTAAGGAAGTTTTTCATCATTATTTCTTCAAATAGGTTTTCAATTTCTTGCTCTCTCTCTTTTCCTTCTGGTACCGCTATGATGAATATGTTGGTATGTTTGATGTTGTCCTAGAGGCCCCTAAAACTTCTAATTTTTATGGATTTTTTCGTCGTTGTTCTGATTCGATGTTTTCTGCTACATTATCTTCTAAATCACTGATTCAGTCCTCTGCTTCATCTAATCTACTGTGGATTCCCTCTAATGTATTCTTTATTTCAATTTTTGTGTTCTTTATTTCTGACTGGTTGTCAGAAATGTTGTCTATTTCTATTTTATGTTGTCTATTTCTATTTTATGTTTTTTATCTCTTTGTTGAAGATTTCACTGAGTTAATCTACTCTTCTCCTAAGTTCACTGAGCATTCTTATAACAGGTGTTTTAAACTTTGCATCTGGTAGATTGCTATTTCCAAAATTCCAAAATTCTGGAATTTTGTTTTATTCTTTTATTTAGACATGTTTCTTTGTCTCCCCATTTTGTCTGCCTCCCTGTGTTTGTTTTTACTAGGCAGGGAATCTATGTCTCTCAGTCTTTTCAAAAAAAATTTTATTAAGTTGAGTGGGGTAACATTGGTTACTACAATTATATAATTTTCAAGTGTACATTACAATTTCACATCTGTATACTCTACATGTGTTTACCACCCAAAGTCTAGTTTTCTTCAACGATGATATATTTGATCTCCTTTACCCCATCTATCTCCCTGCTCCTCCCACACCCCTTACCCTCTGGTAACTACTAGTCTATAGTCCATGTTCATGAGTCTCTGTTTGTTTGTCCTGTTCATTTGTTGCTTTTAGGTTTCTATCCCATTATATAAGTGATATCATGTGATTTTCAACTTTTTCTGTCTGACTTATTTCACTTAGTATGACTATTTCAAGATCCATCCATGTTGTCACGTATAGCAGTATTTCATCACTTCTTATGGCTGAGTAATATTCCATTGTACATATGTACCACAGCTTTTTAAGCCAATCATCTATCGTAGAACACTTCAGTTGCTTCCATGTCCTGGCCACTGTGAATAATGTTTCTATGAACATCGGTGTGCAAATATTTTATGAATATGGATTTTCAAGTCTTTGGGGGTAAATACGCAGTAGAGAAATTGCTAGATCATATGGTAGATCAATTCTTAGTTTTTGAGAAACCTCAAAAAAACTGTTTTCCATAGTGGCTGTACCAATTTGCAGTCCCACCAGCAGAGTATAAGAGTTCCATTTTCTCCACATCCTCTCCAACATTTGTTATTATTTATCCTGTTGATTATCACCATTCTAACAGTTGTGAGTTGGTATCTCATTGTGGTTTTGATTTACATTTCCCTGATAGCTAGTGAAGTTGAGCATCTTTTCATATATTTGCTGGCCATTTGTATGTCCTCTAGGGAGAAGTGTCTGTTCAGGTCCTCTGCGCATTTTTTTTATTGAATCATTTGATTTTTATTATTGAGTCATATGAGTTCTTTGTATAATTTGGATATTAGGCCCTTATTGGAGGTGTTACTTGCAAATATATTTTCCCATTTAGATGATAGTCTCTTTACTTGATGGTTTCTTTTGCTGAGCAGAAGCTTTTGAGTTTGGTGTAGTCCAACTCATTTATTTTAGCTTTTACTTTCCTTGTGTTTGAAGTCAAATTCATAAAATCTTCATTAAGTCCAAGATCCTTGAGTTTCATTCCTATGTTTTCTTCTATGCATTGTATTGTTTCAGGTCATATATTGAGGTCCTTAATCCATTTTTTTAGTTAATTTTGGTGTGTGGTGATAGAAAACAGTCTAGTTTCATTCTCTTCTCGTTTTCCCAGAACCATTTATTGAAGAGGATTTCCTTTCTCGACTATATTTTTTTGGCTTTTTTATTGAATGTTATTTGCCTAATAAATATGGGTTTGCTTCTGGACTCTCAATTCTGTTCCACTGGTTTATGTGTCTGTTTCACTGCCACTACCATGCCGTTTTGATTACTGTCACTTTATAGTATAATTTGAAGTTGGGCAGAGTGATGCCTCCAGACTCATTTTTTTTCTCAAGATGCTAATGGAATTTTGATGGGGATTGCATTAAATCTGTATACTGCTTTAGGTAATATGGTTATTTTAACTGTGCTGATTCTTTCAATTCAAGAACACAGAATATCTTTCCATTTCTTTGTATCTTTTTTTATTTCTTTTAATAGGACCTTGTAGTTTTCTTTATATAGGTCCTTCACATGTTTTATTAAATTTATTCCTAGGTATTTTATTCTTTTTGTTGCAATTGCAAATGAAATTATTTTTTCCATATCTCTTTCTGACACTTCATTATTAGAGTACAGGAATGCTATGGATTTTTGAATGTTGATTTTGTATTTAGAGACTTTAGTAATGTTCTTCTGGAGTCTTTAGGGTTTTCTATTTGAAAAACATGTCATCCACAAATAGTGACAGTTTGATTTCTTGATTTCGTATTTGGATATTTTTTATATATTCTTTTGTCTGATGGCACTCACTAGGACCTCCAATGTTATATTAAATAATGTGATGATAGTGGACAGCCTTGCCTTGTTCCTGATCTTACAGGGAAGGTATTTAGTTTTTCACTATTAAGTATAATGTTGGCTGAGGGTTTGTCATAGATAGCCTTTATTATGTTAAGGTACTTTACTTCTATACCTATTTTCTTAATTGTTTTGGTCATAAATGGATGTTGTATCTTGTCAAAGGCTTTTCTGCATCGATTGATAAGATCATATGATTTGTATTTTTTACTTTGTTTATGTTGTGTATCATATTAATCGATTTGCATATTTTGAACCATCCCTGTGCCTCTGGGATGAAACCCACTTGATCATGGTGTATAATCTTTTTAATATGTTGCTGTATTTGCTTCGCTAGTATCTTATTTAGGATTTTTGCATCTGTGTTTATGAGAGATATTGGTCTGTAGTTTTCTTTTTTTGTGTTATCTTTACCAAGTTTTAGTATCAAAATAATATGGCTTCATAAAATGAGTTGCAAAGTATTGCCTCCACTTCATTTTTTTGGAAGAATTTGAGGGTAATAGATATTAAATCTTCTTTGAATATTTGGTAGAATTCACTGGTGAAGCCATTTGGTCCTGGACTTTTACTTTTTGGTAGGTTTTTGATGATTGTTTCAATTTTCATACTGCTGATTGATTTATTTAGATTTTCCATATCTTCTTGATTCAGTCTAGGCAGACTGTATTTTTTTACATGCTGGTCCATTTCTCCTATGGTATTAAATTAGAAATTATATACTTTTTCATAGCACTCCTGTATGATCCCTTGTATTTCTGTGATGTCAATTGTAATTTCTCATCTTCTATCCTTGATTTTGTTTATTTCTGTCCTTTTTATTTTTACTTTACTGAGTCTAGCCAGGGGTTTGTCAATTTTATTAACCTTCTTAAAAAACTAGCTCTTTGTTTCATTTAGTTTTTCTATTTTTTTTCAATTTTATTTATTTCTGCTCATATTTTGATTATATCTTTCTGTCTGACGACTTTAGACTTCATTTGTTCTTCTTTTTCTATTTTTTTTTTTAGGATGAAGTGTTAGGTTGTTTATTTGGACTCATTCCTGTATTTGGAGATAGGCCTTTAATGATATGAACTTTCCTCTTATGACCGCTTTTGCTGTGTCCCAAAAGTTTTGATATGTTGTATTATCATTATAATTCATTTCTATGTATCTCTTGATCTCTATTTTTATTCTCTGACCCAGTTATTCTTCAGTAGCATGTTGTTTAATCTCCATGTATTTGAGGATCTTCCTCCTTTCTTTTTGCAGTTGATCTCTAGTTTCAAAGCATTATGATCAGAGAATATGATTGGTATGATTTCAACTCTCTTAGATTTGTTGAGGCTATCTCTGTATCCCAGTATGTGGTCAATTCTTAAAAATGTTCCATGTGCACTAAAGCAGCTATTTTGGGATAGAAGGCTCTGTAAATGTCAATTATGTCCAGTTGGTCTAATGTGTCATTTAGGGATGTTATTTTCCTATTGTTTGCATGATCTGTTCATATCCAACATGGGCTATTTAGGTCCCCTACTACGATGGTGTTTTGGTCTATTTCTCTCTTTAGTTCTGTTAGTAATTGCTTTACATATTTTGGGGCTCCCTGATTGGAAGCATAGATATTAATAAGTGTTATATCTTCTTGGTGCATGATTCCTTTTATCATTATGAAATGTCCCTCAGTATCTTTATTTTTTTTTTAGTTTGAAGTCTATTTTATCTATATTTACAATGCTACTCTCGCTTTGTTTTAACGCCATTTGTTTCAAATATCATTTTCTACCCTTTCACTTTAATTCTATGTTTGTCTTTTGAAGCTGAGATGTGTCTCCTGGAGGCAGCATATGGTTGCATACTGCTATTTGATCCATTCTGCAACTCTGTGCCTTTTTATTGGTGAGTTCAGTCCACTTACATTTAGGATGATTATTGAAATATGAGGTCTTGTAGCCATTTTATCTTTTGCTTTCTGGTAGCTCGGTATTTCCTTTGCTTCCTTGTCCTTGTGTTTCTGTTTTCTTGTTTTATGTTATATACTTCAATTCTGAATCTTTGATGTGTGATTACCATTATGAAAATGAAAAGGATAGTTATATACATACAGTCATCCATTTTCTTCTGCACATGATTTATCTCCATTCCTCTTTGCAAATTTGGATCTTTGAGTCCTCCTCTTTTCAGTCATTGTTATCTCAATTTGTCCCTATGTATGCTGAACATTCTTTACTATCCTGCTATAGCAATTCTCTTCTTATTATTTAAGCTTATAATGCCCTGTACTCAGTAAGGATTGCACTCTTCTGCTTCAATTTGCCTAATAGTCACTTTACTCCTAATTATGTATATATATTTTTTGGTCATTTTATTTTAGATGAGCTGACCTCTTGTAGTATTTCCTGTAGTACAGGCCTCATAATGGAAATTCCCTTAATTTTTGTATGTCTGGAGAGGTCTTTATTTCTTCTTCATATTTAAAAGAGAGCTTAGCTGGACACATTATTCTAGGCTGGTAGTTCCTTTCACTTAATAGTTTAAATATTTGATTCCATTCCTTTCTGGCTTGTAAAGTTTGCTCTGAGAAGTCCGAGGATAATCTAATGAGTTTTCCTTTATAAGTTACCATTTTCTTCTCCCTGGTTGCCCTGAGAATTCGATCTTTGTATTGATTTTTGATCATTTTAATAAAATGTGTCTTGGTGAAGGCCTTTTTGTGTCGAGATAACTGGGTGTTCTATTGACCTCTTGAATTCCAAGCTCCAGCTCATTCCTTAGATTTAGGATATTGTCGTTCACTATTTGTCTGAAAATGGTTTCTTGTCCCTGCTCCTTTTCCCCACCTTTAATAATGCCCATTATTCTTATGTTTCCTCTCCTCATGGTATCAGCTAGTTCTTATATTTCTCTTTCATTAATTTTTATTATTTGGTTTCTCTCTTCTTCCTTCTGATTTATTTCTAGATTTCTTTCTTCAGTATCACTGATCTTTTCTTCCATTTGGTCAGCTCTGTTTCCCAAGCTTACTATTTTATTGTTCAACTCTTGCAGTGTGTTCTTCATTTCTAGAAGTTCTATTTTGTTCTTTTTGAGGATTTCAATCTCCTTGCTCTACTCATCTAGTTGTTTTTTCAGTTCCTGAAATTGTTGATATGACTCATTTCAGAGTTCACTGAGTTTTTTCAGAAGTATCATCCTGAATTCTCTGTCATTTAAGTTGCTTATTTCTATGTCTATAAGCTTATTTTCTGGAGACTTTTCTTTCTGAGATGCCTTCTCACCTTGGTTGTTCATGGTATTTAATGGACTATTTCTCTGCCTGGGCACTAATGGAAATGTATTCTATTTTTCCGGAAGGAAGATTTATTATATAAAGGTGTCTCTTTAGCCTGCTGCAAAGAAGGTGCTTTTCTTTTAGTTTCCAGTGGGTGGCGTCTAAGCCTCTTGGATCCCTGCTTTATATAAAGCCTTAAAAATGCCTTTTTTATTTCCTTATAGCTATTTAATCACCCTTGCTACCCTCAGTTTCAGTCCCTATCAGTATCAGCAACAGCCTCAGCAGCATTTACTCAGATTTCCCTGGGGTTTCGTGGTGTGGTCTTGGAGCGTGTGGGGGAAAGGATCCATGGGTTGGGAGTTGGGACTGTGGCTCATCCCCCGTTTTGCAGCCAGGGCCAGTATAAAAATCAACTGTTGTTTTTCTGCAATCCCATCTCACTTCTCTACTTTCTGCCTTGATGACTGGGCCCTGTCCCTAGAAGCGTGGAAGTCACAGCACTCCCAGGCAGGCTAATCAGGGAAGTCACTGCACCTTTCCCCTCCCCCTTCTCTGCAGGAAGCTCTGCAGGCTGTGAGAGGAAGCTTCTTTATTTCTCCCAGTCCACCACCCAACACCAGGGTTCTGACCTGTGGTAACTCTAAAGTGCAGATCCCAGGTTCAGAAGTGCTAGTGTGTAGTTTTGGTGTGTTTGTTGAATTTTAGATATTCAGCTTATTATTGTTTCAAGGGGAGAGATCTGAAGACGTCTCTCACACTGTCATGTTTTTCCGACTTCCCAGTCTTACCAGACTGGTTTTTCTGTAATAGGTGTTCGTTGGGGACCAGTGGCACAGTCTTCCTGGTTACCTGCACCACATTCTCCAGGTGTGTCTGTTGTATAGGTTGTGTCTACCCTCCTGTTGTAGCAGAGCCTTGGTTGCTGTTTGTACATCAACGGGAGGGACTGACCCTCGGGATGATAGGTCATGAGGATTGGCCAGTGAGGGGTAAATCCTATAGAGCAGGATTCACTTTAGCAGAGCTCTGGTGTTTATCCTGTCTGCTCTCTGGGTGTGTTGTTCTCAGATGTGGCCTTGGTGGTGCTCTGGCTCAGTCCAAAGCTGGCCACCTAGGGGGATATGGGGGCCCCCTGGGAGGGGTCCGGCCGCAGACCAAGTTCAGTTGCAGCCTGTGTCCTGTCTAGGGCAATTTGCCATGAGCCACCAAGCAATCTTCAGATGACCATCACCTGCGCTGTGCTTGGAGCTGCCTTGAGAGTTCAAGCTGTGAATCAATGATAGCTTCTGCTAGTGCTGGACATGAATCTGCTTAGCAAGAGATTCAGGGCAGGCCAAGGCCAGATGCTGCTTGTTTGGGTTTTGTGAAACTTGAGAAATTTTAGGAAAGTCCACAGCATGAGCCAATACAGAACATTTGCGTGAAAAAGCCACTGGAAACAGCTCAAGTAGGCCTGCTAGTTAAGTGTGGTGGGGTCTCAGAGACGACCATTCTGAGACACGATTTGGTAGACTCACTATTTCCAGAGAGAACACATTCCTGAAACAATAGCACAGAAGCCTCACCAGTTGGGCCTGCAGACAACTGGAGTTGTACTTCTTTTAGATAACTTCCACCTTTAGAACTAAAATATCCAATAACTTTTTCCAACCTCAAGACAACTGTGAATTAAGAAGATAATTTAAGAAAAGAGAAAGGATAATTTTTTAATGCTAGTCAGCTCTTTTCATCTGTCTAAGTAGTTTCCAGAAAGAAATATTTGAGTAAGGGAACCAGATAAAGAAGCTCATACATTTTTCTTCTAATTTTTAAGTGGGATTCTATAGTGAGGTTTCATTATTTCAGTTATTTTAAATTATTAATTTTGAATGCATGTTTTCTTCAAATAACCAATTATTTATTTTATTTTTTACTATTTTATATTAGTTTCAGGTATACAATACAATGGTTAGACACATATAATTTATGAAGTGATCCCCCATTAGCACCCAGCTAGCACTACACACAACCATTACAATAATATTGACTATATCCCTATGTTATATTCTAAATCCCCATGATTGCTTATAACTACCAATTTGTACTTTTTTTAGCCCTTCATCTTTTCACACAGGACCTCAACCCCTCTACCTTCTGGCAATCACTAATTTGTTCTCTGAATCTGTGAGTCTGATTTCTTTTAGTTTGTTCATTTCTTTTGTTCCTTAGTTTCTGCATATAAATGAAATCATATGGTATTTATCTTTCTCTGTCTGACTTATTTCACTCAGCATAATACCCTCTTGGTCCATCTATGTCATTGCAAATGGTAAGATTTTATTTTTTTAATGGCTGAGTAGTATCACATTTTATATCTGTACTATAATCTCTTTATCTTATCATCTGTTGATGGGTATTTAGGTTGATTTCACATCTTGGCTATTTTGAATAGCGCTGCCGTGAACATAGGGTGCATGGATCTTTGTGAACTAGAGGTTTGGTTTTCTTTGGATAAATATTCAGAAGTGGAATTTCTCAGTCAAAAGGTAGCTCTCTTTTTAATTTTTTGAGGAATCTCCAAACTGTTTTTCATAGTGGCTGTACCAATTTGCATTCCCACCAAAAGTGTACGAGGGTTCTCTTTTCTCCACATCCTTCCAACATTTGTTTTTTGATTTATTGATGATAGCCAATCTGATGGGTATGAGATGATATCTCATTGCGGTTTTAATTTGTATTTCTCTGATGATTAGTGATGGTGACCATCTTTTTATATATCTATTGGCCATCTGTATGTACTCTTTGGAGAAATGCCTGTTCAGGTCCATTGCTCATTTTATAATTGGATTGTGTTTTCTTATTGTTGAGTTGTATGAGTCCTTTATAAATTTTGGATATTAACCCTTTGTTGAATGTATCATAAACACGTATCTTCTTCTACTCAATAAGTTATCTTTTCATTTTGTTGATGGCTATAATCACTTTATTTTTTAATTAATCAATTTTTAAATTATAATTGTCATACAACATTAATTAGTTTCAGATGTACAACAAAGATTTGACGTTTATATTCCTTATAAAAAGTGATCACCACAATAAGTCTAGTAACCATCTGCCACCGTACAAAGTTATTATAATATTATTGACTACATTCCTTATGCTGTACATTACATCCCCATAATTTATTTTATAACATCTATTCTCCCATCTACTTCCTCTCTGGCAACTATCAGTTTGTTCTCTGCTTCTTTAAGTTTGTTCACTTGTTTTGTTTTTTAGATTCTACATATAAATGAAATCGTCAATAGCACTTTAATATGGTTATTTAATATATAAATGCTAAAGATCATATATGTTTTTTAATCTACACTACTAACAATTTTCCTTGTTAATATAAAAAACAATAAAGTATCAAATATATCTGAAAATGTTTACTTTTTGTCTTTTTGCAGAGAATGGCTTCTATGATATGTAATCAAACAAAGAGATTTCATACTGTCCTATAGCATATGACACAAACAGAGTAATTTTGAGATAGAGAATCAAAACTACTCTGAGTTCTCACTGAAGTGGAATCTAAAAACTCAGAGAACATAAAAACCTAGCTAGAAACCATGAGGTAGAAATGTCCAAATAACACATTGTTTAGCCTATTGAGATCAGTTCACTTACAATATTTTTAAAATGAAACTAAATTGCAAGCATTACTTGGATTTTGAAATGTGTTCAACATAATTTCCATAGTGTTCAAAAAACACATGGCTTAGACCCATAAATCTAATAAACACTTAGAACTTAATACGACTGATAGGGGCTTATCTCTTCAAGCTTGTCTACAGAGCCTATTAAATGATAATCCTTATTAGAATCCTAATTATGTTTCTGCTCAGAGTATTTTTAGATAGCTTTAATATTTGATCTGTTTAGTCTAGTTTTACAGGTGGCAATAGATTAAAAACAGGTTTTAAAATAAGATATGACTATTACATTTCTAATAATAGGTGATTGTGGTCCCAGAGCCACTTTTTATTTAGTGATGCATGGAACAATCCTTTGATGATGGTAATTGTGCCCACAGGCCCTATCCCTATGCTAGGAAAAATAGGCCACCCTTTTTAGTTTGTGCCTTATTTCTCTGTATAAACTTTAGCCCTTTCATTTCAGGATCTTGATTTTCTTTCATTCTTTTTCTCTAAAATAACCTACCTTTTCAATTCTGCCCAAATCCTCTAGTTACATGCTTCCAGGGACACTTGTCCTGATATTACCTCCACAGCCTTGCTACCCTTTAATGAGAAAAGGCATGTGCTTTCAATGTGGCTTCTCAAAGTTGAGTGTGTGTAGGACTCACCCAGGAAGCCCATGAAAAATGCAAATTCCCAGGCTTCATCCAGAGGGGTACTACCTCTGTTTGTCTTTCAAAGTTCTTGAAACTTGTATTTAAAAACAAAAAAAATCCCAGGTGATTTTGAACAGATTTTGAGAAACATTGCTTTTCAAGACTCATTTTTTTAAAATACACAGTTACAAATTTACTATCATGCTTATAACTGATTTCTGCGGGTGAAAACATCCTATAATTATACAACATTAGATAAATAGACAAACATAGGTGTTATTTTAAATATATTTCTAGGATAAATGTGGCTCTACCTTAAATCAATGTGATTTTTTCCTTGCTTTACAAGATAGAAGAAAAGAAGAGAACTCCAAGACATAAAAAGGCAGAAAGACAATTCTCTTTGGGCTTGAGGCAGACTGTAGCTCCCCTGTATCCACTCAAAAGGCATCTTAGTCCCTTAGTCTCCTGAGTCCCTGATGATTCAGGAGCAGATGGGCCATTAGCTACACTTGTCAAACAAGGAACACAAATCTTCATCCTCTCTATTTGCCTGACACTTTTATTTAAGATTTCACATGATACCCAGACTTCAGCTTGGCCATGTCATACACTTATGCCTTTTAAGTGGACAATTTCATTGTCAAAATCAGATAACTCTAATGACAAGTTGGATTTTACTTTTTTTTTCTTTCTCAAGAACAAAACCAGGACAGCTCTACAGCTGCCAATGGTAAATGAAACATTTCTGGAGAGAAAGACCTCAAGTGGCACTGGTTTGTAAAGCCAAAACCCATGGCAACTTAAAATATTAATTTAAGCTATGGTAACAGGATATTTTAGTTTAGTACTAAATGGCACTTGGGTAATTACCTGAGTGTGAGTGCACTCTAAAGTCGTGTCCTCAGTAATGGTACTTCTTACACTCCTATACCATTCAGAAAAAGTGAGTCAGCCATTCACTAATATTTATCCACAAGCTTTTATTGAACATCTACTATGTACTAGGCAACAAAGAGACAGAGGGTAATCAGAAACAATTCTAGTCCTCAAGAGAAAAACCTTCTAGTTGGAAAAACATTCCACCTGAATGTGATATATGCTTCAACAGAAGGAGGTATGGGTTACCCACCAGTGCAGAGGACAGAGAGGAAAAAGTAATCAAAGAGGGCTTCCCAGATGAAGGGACACTTGAAATGAGTTTTGAAGGACAAATAGAAATTAGCCAAAAGATGATGTACAAAGGAGGTAGTGGTTGACATTCAAAGCAAACACTTTTTGTGCAACAAATGTATGCTAAAAAAAAAATGGCTTCGTTAGAAATGCCGGTAATTTTTTTTTTTAAGAATTACCTAGAAAAGAGAAGAGGAGCCACATTGAGATGGCATGCAAAGTCTAATTTTTCTCTGAGACTATGACAGCCTTTGAAAGACTTTGGAAATAAATATGGTAGAATTTAAGTTTATTTATTTATTATTTTCTTCAACAAATATTTGTTATAAACCAACTATGTCCTAGGCATTGTGCCATGCTGAGCACTGAAATTATGCTGAAGAAGACAGAAATGGTGCCTGCATTTAGGGAGCTTTTATATAGTCAATAGTATTGTAATGACTATGTGCAAAGCCAGATGGGTGCTAGAGTAACCAGGGGGATTATATAAATTATATAAATGTCTAACCAATGTACTGTATACCTAAAACTAACATAAAATATAAAGTAAAAAGAAATATCACTAAACTATACACTTTAAAATGGTTAAAGATGGTAAATGTTATATTATGTATTTTTATCACAATTAAAAATAAAAACAAATAAAACAAAAAGTGTCTAATGGAAAAGATACACAATAAATAAGTAAACAGAAACAAAAGAAAAATAATCATAATTGTGGTAAGTGCTAAAAAGAAAATAAAAATACATCTGATAGAACAATAAGGGAGTTGTTCCTTTAGTTAAAATGATTGGAAAAAACTTCTTTTAGAATCTGACATTTAAGTTCAAGTATGACAAGGAGTAAACTAAGATTTTAGTCCATTTATTGATTTACTTCAATTAATATTTTTTGTACACCAATTTTTTAGTAATTTGGGAGAAGAACTGAGTGAAGTGCATTCTAAGCAGAAGTAAGAATTAAAAATATTCTGAGGTAAGAAAGAGCTTGGCTAGCCTAAAAATTGATAAGAGATTAGACTGTCAAGTGTGTGGTGAATAGACAGAGGATAGCAAAAGATAAAGTGGAAGAGGTGGGCAGCAGGAAAGCATGAGAGTTTTAAGAAAGAAGTGACATGCCTTGATTTACTTCTGTAAATACATTCTGACAGTTGTGTGAAAAGGAATGGATTAAAAGAGGTGAGGGTGAAGCAGGCATACTAGCTGGGAGCTGTTTTAGTGGTTCAGGTGAGAGATGAACATGACTTAGACAAGATAATGGCTACAGAGATGGGGCAAAGTTTTAAAGTTTGCCCTAGATAGGCAGGAAGGAGAATGCTTTGCAATAATTATAGCACTGTTAATTATTCCAGCTGGTTAATTATTGCCAGATCCCAAACTAGAAACCAGGTCTTCCCAGTCCTTGGCGGGAGTGTTTTTCACTACATGATGCAAACTCTGAAGAGTAAAAAGATGTATAAAGTTCAGGCAAATACTTTTTTGCTCCCAGTCAAATAGCCTTGATTTGAAATGCTGTTAAGAATTATAACACATTCACTGGCGCCATGAATATTCCAAGTAAAATGAAGAAAGAAAAAGTGAGCAATGATAATGTATCACTTATTTAACCATAGATTGTTTTTATATGTAACATATTTATACTGATGCAATCCATAGATTGTTTTTATATGTAACATTTATTCTTTGTTATGAAAGAATGTGCAATAAGTTATTAGTAAGCTCAACTACTCCCCTTTCAATGCCCCAGAGGATGTCAACCATGTGCTGAATGGGGAAAAGAGATTGGGTTGCTGCCCTTACAATTAGTTCTCTGCACCAGTCTTTATAGGATAAGTAGCAAAGGAGAAGAAGAAGCATGGTGGTGTCTTATGCTAATTCAAAGCACTCCAAGAGATTTAAAGAACAGTGTTTTTTTCTATCCTGTGGACCAGGAAACCCAGATCTGAGCACATGGCGGAAAGACCCTATTCCCTCTTAAGCAATTTGGTACTCCTCTTTCCTCCATAGATACTTGTCATCAGGCTCATCTTTTTCTATACGCTTGACTCTTCTAAGGCAGTTCTTGTGCTCTCTTTCTTCCTTTCACTCTTACACACATTTACAACAGTCATTAGCAATATAGAAATGAGCAAAAGATAAGAAAGAATATTTCAGGGAGAATAATGGCAGAAGACATTTGATGTTACAGTCATCACGTGTAAATGACATTCATTCTGTATTGTTCCTTCAAATTAGTAGCTTCATCTAATTGAGCTATGCTGCTCTCTTTAAAGCTTCTCTATCAATGTCAAAATCAAAGACAGAAGGTAGAGGAAAGACTGTGTTTGGGAAGATGGTATTTTAAATGTGGACTTATCTAAAGGAAATGGCATTCCTATTTCTTCTACCTTTGTAAGCCTTTTTTCTTAGTGTGTTACAAACTCCAAAAGTCAGTCCAGTTTTAAGACCTGGGCTCTTTCCACAACATTGTCATCATCTATAAAATCCACAAACAATTTACATATATTTACATTTTAAAAGTCTGTATTTATTGTTTACACTGCAACAAGTCTGAGAAGTACACTCAAATGTATTTTATTACACAGGCTACAATATATCACTCTATGCTGTTGAATTTATTGACATGATGAGGAAAATGTGCTAATACTTCCCCTGCCTGCCTTCTCTGCCTAATTCAAAAGAATGCAGTGATTGCAAGGGGAGATGTTAGAAAACCATTACCTTTTGCAACAGCTTGCTTGGTGTATTAGTTATCAATTGCTACATAACAAATTATCCAAAAATTTAGTGGCTTAAAATAACAACAGTTGTTATCTCAGTTTCTGTAGGTCAGGAATCCCTGCACAGCTTAACTGGTTCTCTGGGTCTCTTCCAGGCTGCAATCAAAGCATCTAAACTTCCAATGAAGAAAGATCTGCTTCCAAGTTCACTCACCTGGTTATTGACAGGCTTCAGTTCCTCAAAGACTATTGATTGGAGGCCTCTCTCAGTACTGTGCTATGTGGGACTCTCCATTGGGCAGCTCACGGCTTGGCAGCTGGCTTCCCCAGAGCAATCAAGTAAGAGGAGCCAGAAAAAATGACAGAAGTCACAGTCTTTTTATAATCTTAACTGAGAAGCAACATCTTATCATGTTTGACAATCTATTAATAGAAGCAAATCAGTCGGTTCAGCCTATATACAAAGGAGGAAAATATAAAAGACAAGAAACACCAGGAAGCAAGGATCATTGGGAACCATGTTAGACATCAGCTTACCACACCTGAGGACCAGTGTTTTTCAAACATTGTGAAACCATTGAGAAATAACTTGATACTGTGAGTAAGAGAGCCATTGTTCCTATTTTCAAATTTCAAGTTTTTGCATTCAGCAGGCTAGCCTCATTGTTTTCACTGAATCAATTAGTAACACTTTCCAATTGATAACAATAAATTCATATTTATAAAATAATTCTTTATATATGTGTACATATTATGCCTCCCTGGAAGAGTTTGTTGGGTGAGAGTGAGGTGGTAGAATGTCTGTTTCTTTTTATCTTTAATGTATGAAATTGTCTGGACTGCCTAATGTGCCATGGAAAATGAGGAAATAGAAATTTTAAATTATATTGAAGTTTTTTTTTCAGCTCTAAAGCATATTTTTCTCATCTGTGAAATGGTCAAACTAATTCTTCTCTGACTACCTCAAGAGTGTTTTGGCAGAATTAAACAACCAATAATGGATGCAAATTTGTTTTTTAAAAGTATTAAATGCTATTTTATAACATGCATTTTATTATTTTTTTCAATTATAAATGCTGTTCAACCTGGAAGTTTCCAATGCTGACCAGTATGGAACTAAAACAAATTGCCAGGTCCTCTGAGTTGTCTTGAAGGAGGAGGAAGAACAGTTAGGAAGAGCTTCCTGAAGGAGAAGCTGACAGCATCTAGTAGTCTCCAGTGATTACTTGACACTTCCTGGCATTCTGAAATGAGAACCTGTTTTCATAGAACACACTGTAAATGACCAGGACCCAAAGAGTGTAAATTCAAAACATGAGTGACAGAAAGTGACTCAGAACTGGGAAGAAGGATGTTTCTTCCTGGTTATTTGGCTAAAATACAATTTAATTATAAGCAATTTAATTCAAAACAAGATGGCAATGATGAAAATCAACAATTCATCTTAGGATGTATATTTGGTTTGAATGAATGATTTCTTAAAACAAAATAAGTATTTCTCAAATTCTATACTTTTTTTCCTGTGCTGATAATTTGAGTTTATTATTAGCTAGTTTTATAACTGTTTATGTAAATATCAATTATTTTTCCTTTTTTAAAGAGTTTATTAGTAGATAGGTACATTTTTTTCCTCCTGATCTTCTTCCTTCCAATACATTTTCTGCCAATGAAATCATTGTACTCTGTGCAGTTCATAATAGTGAAAATGTGGCAGAAATTTAAAGGTTGTTTCCAACTCCTCAATATTACAAATAATACTAGGCAAGAACATTTGGATGAAATAAACTAGAAATTAAAAATTATAAAAGTAGATACAATTTTTAATAAAAATAAATATCTATTGAGGATTTTTCATTTGAATCATCCATTTATTTTAACCAAATTATTGTCTTACATTATTTGTTTTTCTCCAAAATGTATTCCAAAGGTTGACATTTGAGACAGGCCCAGGATATAGGGTTCTAGGCAAAGAATCTACATCTTCACAAAGGATAATATCCATGCAGAAAGTAGCAAAGCATCCTCTTTGAATGACTGCCAGAGTATATAGGCAGTAACAAGGAGGGCATGGAAGAAAGCTTGAGAAGATGATTTGTAAATACATGTAAGATGCCCCCAGGAAGACCCAGCAATTACTTAATGGAACTTTAGGAGAAATTGGATGTCTTGCACTATGCAGGTAAGTTCAAAATGACTGAAATTTAAAATGTCACTGTTAATGGTATTTCTCGTAAGATCTCACTATTGACTCCAATATACACCTATAAAAAGCCATTATTATATTTTTGCTACCAACCTACCATTCTTTTAAGATAGTGATTGTTGACATGGATACAAAGATGATCCAATGAAACTAAAACTGCTCTAAAAATAAAGTCTACATGAAAAAAGATGATCCACTGAGATATGAGAAAGATTTAAACTTTTAAAAATTTATTATTATATAAAAATACAAAGTGAAACATAATAATAATTAATATAAAGATTAACATTGGCTTTGTCACTCAGTCCATGCATCCAGTGGTGCCAGGTCACCAATAGTAGATGAGAAGTAATTCAGAAATCTGTATGAATTCTATGCATTGTGATGTGTTGCAGTTGATGTGTCATAGCTAAGTGGATAGTACCACTTAATTCTAACCAAACTAATACTCTCTCAACTATACAAGTAGTTTTATTTATAATTTTTATATTTTTATTTTTTATTTATAGTTATATTAATGTCAGTTGTACAACAGTGATTAGACTTATAACTTAAGAAGTGATCACTGATAAGTTCAGTACCGATCTGTCACCATACATAGTTATTACAATACTACTGATTCTATTCCCCATCCTAAACTCTACATCCCCATGACTATTTTGTAACTACTAATTTGTATTTCTTAAACCCCTCCCCTCTTCGCCCATCTAACAACCATCAGAATGCTCTATGAACTTGTTTCTGTTGTTTATTTGTTTATCCTGTTCTCTAGGTTCCAAATATGACATTTGTCTTTCTCTGTCTGACTTACTACACTGAGCACAATACCCTCTAGGTCTATCCATGTTGCTGCAGGTGGTAAGAGTTCATTCTTTTTTATAGCTGAGTAGTATTTTATTGTATATACATACTATCTCTTCTTTATCCATTCATCCATTGATAGACACCCAGATTGCCTTCATATCTTGGCTACTGTAAATAATGTTGCAATAAACACTGGATTCACATGTCCCTTCAAATTAGTGTTTTGAGTTTTTCAAATAAATACCCAGAAGAGGGATAACTGGGTCCTTTTTGCCTCTTGTTATAACCTTTGTTTTAAAGTCCATTTTATCTAGTATAAGTATTGCTACCCCAGCTTTTTTTTTCTATTTTCAGAAATATCTTTTTTCATCCCTTTACTTTCAGTCAGTGTGTGTCTTTAGATCTGAAGTGAGTCTCTTGTAAGCAGCATATGTAAGGGTCTTGTTTTCTTCTCTATTCAACCATCCTATCTTTTGATTGGGGTATTTAATTTTTTTATTTGAAATACTTATTATAGATATGTAATTATTGCCATTTTATTATTTATATTTTGATTAATATTTTTTTCTTCTTTTTAAAGAAGTCTCTCCAACTTCTTGTAATACTGGCTTGGTGGTGATGAACACCTTTAGCTTTTTCTTGTCTAGGAAGTTTTTTATCTGTCCGTCTATTCTAAATGATAGCTTTACTAGGTAGAGTAATCTTTGTTGTAGGTCCTTGCTTTTCATCATTTTGAATATTTCCTGCCAATCATTTCTGGTCTGGAAAGTTTCTACTGAGAAGTCAGCTGATAACCTTATGGGAGCTCCCTTGTAGATAACTAACTGCTTTTCTCTTGCTGCTTTTAAGATTCTCTTTGAATTTAAACTTTGGCATTTTAATTATGATGTGTCTTGGTGTGGGCCTCTTTGGGTTCATATTTTTTAGGACTTTCTGTGCTTCTTGGGCTTGTATGTCTATTTTCTTCATCAGATTAGGGGCATTTTCCATCATTATTTCTTCAATTAGGTTTCTTACTCTCTCTCTCTCTTTCTTCTACATTGTCTTCTAAATCATTGATTTGATCTTCTACTTCATCTAATCTATTAATTTATCCTAAGGTATTCTTCATTTCAGTTATTTTAGTCTTCATTTATGTCTGATTCTTTTTTATGTTTTCTATCTTCATTTAAATGTTTTCTTTCTCTTTGTTAAAATTCTCACTGAATTCCTCTTCTCTTAAGTTCACTGAGCGTCCTTGTAATAAGTGTTTTGAACTTTGCATCTGGTAGATTGTCTGTCTCCATTTTGTTTAGTTCTTTTTCTGGAGTTTTTTTCTATTCTTTCATTTGAGACATGTTTCTTTGTCTTCCCAATTTGGCTGCCTACTTGTGTTTGTTTCTCTGTATTAGGTAGGACTGCTATATCTCCTGTTCTTATTAGAGTGGCCTTATGTAGTAGGTGTGCTGTGGGTCCCAGTGTCCCTGTATGGGTTGTGTGTGCTGTCCTCTTGTAGTTGAGCCTTGTTTGCTGTTTGCTCATCAATGAGAGGGATTGCCCCTCAAGCCGATTGGTTGTGATAACTGGCTATGACCAGTAGAAAAGCTGTTGTGCAAGGGCTGACTCTACAAAGCAATGTTTACTTTAGCAGGGCTCTAATGCTTTTTGGGTGTGTCATTCTCAGATGTGACTCTGGCCCTGACTGAAGCTGGCCACTGGACATGTAGGCTGGGGCCCTCTGGGAGAGGCCCTACTGGCAACCAAGTTCAACTGCAGTCTGTGACTGCCTGAAGCCATCTGGCATGAGCCACCAAGCAATCTACAGATGGCAACCATCCACGCTATGCTTGGAAGTGCCTTGAGAGGCCAAGCCACAAACTGAGGCCAGCTGCCACTAGTGCTGGACTTGAGGCTGCTCAGTAAGAGGTACAGAGTATGCCGAGGCCAGATGCTGCTTGTTCAGGTTTTATGAGCCTTTGAGAGATTTTAGGAAAGTCTGAAACATGAGCCAAGACAGGCTATTTGTATGGAAAATCTACTGAAAGTGTCTTGGGTGAGCCCACAAGTTGAGAAGGGCAGGGTCTCAGGGAATCACCAGGGCAAGGCGACCAGTGTTGTCGAGGTTGATGGAGACTCGAATATGGCAGCTGCCTGTGTTTGCACACTGGGCAGATGGAGGGTTCAACAAAGGAACAGTGGCTTCCACCAGCACTTCTGTCTGAGAGAAAGCGGCCCCACCAGCCTTTAACTTGAAGCCATGCAACTCAGTTCCTCCCTCTATGTCACTGGCACCTTTTGAGCTGCTGCCCCAGAGCTGGAGCTCAGAGTGAGTCAGTCAGTCACTGAATAAATTTGTGTGGGCCGCTTAGAGGAATGTCTGTGATTCCCTTGGCCCTCTATCTCACTCAGCCACAATTTCTGTTGGTTTTCATGGCCAGCAGAAGTTGTGGGGACCTTTATTCTCAGCACTGGAATGCTAGACTGGGGACCATGGCATGGAGCCAGGACCCCTCGCTCTTCTGGAGTCACCTCTGTTGCTGAGATATTTCTCCTGATTCTCAACTGCTACCCACAGGTTTGGGACCAGCTCATTTTCCATCTCCACCCCTCTTATTAGTATCAAGGGACCTCTTCTGTGTCCCCAGTTGTAGGAATTCTGTTCAGCTAGACTTCAGAAGACTCCCAATGATGGCTATTCCATAGTTTAGTTGTAATTTTGATGTGAGAGGAGGCAAACACAACATTCACCTACTCTGCCATCTTTACCAGAAGCCTACAAGTAGTTTTTAAAAGTTCCTGCAAATTAACTATAGATATAATCGATATGGTTATAACAATGAAAGAGCAAGTTATCAGAAAGAAAATTGTAAAGCTTGTCCTTCTAGTTCAAATTTTTATTACACATAAATGTAAACTTTCCCTTTCAGTGTAAAGGTGACATTTCAATAATGAAGAAAAACCACCTGCTTTTCAAAAGAAATGCTGACCAATGAGAGAACACTAATGTCTGGAAATGTTTCCACTGTTTTATTATTTTAGGGCCAGAAGCAGTGTGTTTTGCCTTAAAAACTCATAATTTATGCATTTAAGAAATTTGAAAACTTTTTTCTAGTATATTTAAAAATTCTCCAGAATAGTTTCAGTGGTTTTAAATTAATTTATTAAAAATGTTTACAGGTAGCAAATTCTGATTAGTTGAAAGAACATGATTGACCTCAATGAAGATGGAAAATTACTAGCCATATTTAACTAAAACTTTTACATAATTATTGAAGGGGATAGATAAATAAGTTATGATTTAGAAGAAGCAGCCTGAGAAGCATGTCCTTTATCTAGAACTGCTCCCACTTTGGGATATCTTTGCCAGTTATGAAAGGTTTAAAACACATATGTAGAAAACTCCAATTTGTATCCTGAACTTCAAATCATTGCATCACAAGGTGCTATACCAAGATTTTAAAAACTATAGTTTTCTATTCTTTTTATCCTCACCGAAACTGACCATTAGCATAAGAAAATACATAATTATAAACATATCTATGTTGAGGAGGATGCTAAATAATTTTGTTGATAGGAGTACAAAATGAAAGTTTTAGTACCATATATTAAAGACAATAGTGATATGTGATAAATCTGTAATTAAAATTCTAAAAAACTATGACCTCTTCAAAATAGCTGATATTTATATTAACAAAAGTAGCTTCTTCTGTACTCACATGGAATCTTCATGACCACACAGATCCTGTAGTGAGAGTGATTTAGATTCCCATGGAGACCTGGGAGAGTTGAGAAGACCTCAGGCCACAGCCATTATTATTCTGCCATGTGTTACAGAATAATAAGCTACAAATGAGAAATTTACTCCAAAGTAAACTTAAATTATTGGAGGTATACCAGAGGAGAGGATTGTCAGTAATCAACGGTGGTTTTTGAGGAAGACTGCAGTGGTCCCAAACTTTTTGGCACCAGGGACCGGTGCTCCTATGAGAATATAATGCCTGATGATCTAAGGTGGACCTGAGGTGGTGATGCTAGCACTGGGGAGTGGCTGCAAATATAGATGAAGCTTTGCTTGCTTGTCCACTGCTTACCTTCTGCTGTGCAGCTTTATTCCTAACATGCCATGGACTAGTACCGGTCTATGGACTGGGGGTTTGAGACCTCTAAGAAAGAGGATAGAAAGAGGACAATTACAAGACTGTTTATCAGTGCTTTTCTAGACTAAATTTACCAATAAAATTTATGCACTCACCATCTGACCTGAGTGGAGTTACCAGATTGTTCCACCAAATGAACAACTCCCCTCCACTCTAGTCCGGGCCCATATCATAACACATGTGAATTCCTGCAGTAGTTTGCGCTCCTGGTTTTTTTAATGGCAGCTGCTCCAACTACTCATTCTGCCCTGAAAGCCTGAGGGCATCTATCTATCCATTCTGAGGACCATGTCAGATGGATCTTCCCTAGATGCTATTTCCTTATTCAGCATATAGAACAGGCCATGACAAATTAAAAAGAAAAAAAAAAAAAATATATATATATATATATATATATATATATATATATATATATATATAAAATATATATATATATATTTTTTTTTTCCAATTACACTTGACATTCAATTTTGT
Organism: Macroglossus sobrinus; assembly: GCA_004027375.1. Lineage (NCBI taxonomy): Eukaryota > Metazoa > Chordata > Mammalia > Chiroptera > Pteropodidae > Macroglossus > Macroglossus sobrinus. The sequence continues at coordinate 12,981 of PVKZ01000336.1, read as the reverse complement.
ATTAAGCTCAGGTGTACAACATCGTGGTTAGACATTTATATTACTTACGAATTGACTACTAATTCCTCCTGACATATGGCTCCACCTTCTCTTCTGGCCTTATTTCTTCTGATTAATCAGTAGTAACCCAGTCATCACATCAAACCAACCCCTTCGGGAACAAATAACAGCTTATCCACACTGCTCTGCCTTTCAGAATGGTGTTTCCTTGCAAGACAAACAAACAAAACTTACCATTGCTCTTCTTCTTAGGCAAATCCTTGTATTTCATTTCTCTTTGAAACTTCCCCTGTCTATTCAAGACCTTATGGACAATTGTCTCTTCCAAATTTCTATTATGCTTAAAATAAGAAAGACATAATCTAAGATTCTCTTGAATTGGTTGCTGTTGTTTCACTGTATTTTTCCTATATCTTCAACTAGATTTTTGAGAATAAGTAGACAATTTTTAAACTTTCTTTAACCTTTATTTTTAATTTTTCAACACACCTATACACAATAGTAGATCAGCAAATACTACTGATTCATTGATTTCTCTGGTCTAGTATAATTTACTTTCTCTCTATCTCTATCTTTTTAAACTCACTTCTCTTACTTGACACATTCTTAAGATAATCAAAATGTCTTCCTTTCAGCAAAGGTTAAATGCCAAATTTCAATTCCATCCAAGCTTTGCTATTTCTGACAGCATCTCCTTTCCAGGCCAAGAGGGCTCTGGTCTTATAAATAAGACCATTCTTTGTTTAATAAATAAATAAGTAAATAAATTTGCAAATACTTTCTGGCACTTTCATTATACTGGAAAGAATTAACCTAAAACATAAAATATAACTACCACATAAACCCTTAAATAAACATAAATTTTTATTAAACTAGGCTTAAAAATAATAATCTTCATATTTTAAATTTTGATATTATCACAAAAGTATCTATATGTGTCCAACCACATTAATTAACAGTTAAAACCATCTAATAACATTTTTATTCAAAAAGTTAATTTAAAAAATATGATCTTGCAGATTCACCTGAGGTACTAACTTATGAAAATATTGCTGATTTGGCCTCTCTATTGTGAAATGTAAGACATAGGAAACTCAAACAAATGTGCTAAATTAAAGCAATTTTGGTTACTAATAGATTAATCAAAACAATCTATTTAAGTAGTTAATTTTATTAATATATTTTAAACAGAAATGAAAATCATGCACTGAATTTTTCTCTCATTTGGTGGGCATCACCATTTATTTGTTTGCTATTTACAACATGTTTATAGCTGAAATAAGCAGATCAGAACTCATGTGCAATGCAAGAAAAAAAAACAAATTTTATATTTTAATACTATGAGAATTGTACTTTTTGCCTTTGCTATTTTTCCTGACTTTTATTTTCTTTCTGTGCATAGCAACTTCTTAATTAACATTTTAGATAAGAACGTCAAAAACAGGGAGATGACAGACTGCTACTATTCTTGGTCTTGCTGACACTTTCCTCATGGCAGAATGACAATCACAGCTGCAAGTCATTGCAGGGAATCTGCCTGAAATTAGTATTAAGTTTGGATCAAAAAAGATTCAATTTTTTGAAGCAGTTTAATTGTGTAAAGCAGTATTTAATCAAAAGCAAAAGCCATTCTAAGGAGGAGGTTTCTGCAGGAGCCTTTTTTGAGAGCCACAGCTAGTATGCAATGGGAAGACTACAGACCAAACTGTGCATTTCTCAACACAGGTTTATTGAGCCACTATACTCATCCTGTTACAAAGAACACAAAGAAATATTGAAAGTGGTCTCTCCCTACAAGTGATTTGCAATCTTATTGGACTAAATAAGACAGTCCACCACTCCAGACTTTTATTAAGGCTCAGTATCCTCCATGTTGTTTGCATCCAGCTGCACAAAACTGAATCATCTGAGTTTTTTGAGGGGAAAGAAAAACCCTGACAATCATGCAGTAGTTATGCTAATTACTGAAACAATAAAATCAGCCAACTCTGTGAACATACATAAGAATGACACATAGGGTGAGGAAAGACTCATTCTTTGAGCAGGTTTAGAGGGAGCTAGCTACTAGCATTAAGTAGTTGGTTTCTACCCTCTTCACTTCACTTTACCAGTGAAGACAGTGATGTCAGTTAGGTCTTACAATGGTCATGGCCCTGGGCATCTAGAGCCTGAGTGAACTTAGTGCTTGATGGATATTGCTGACTGTTTCCTTTCTATTTAGAAGTATGGGGTTGATGGCTACACAAAAGGTTCTGTATGAAGATGCAGACTGGACTGATTCATCTTAGCTCTCCCCTTGAAATTGGATTTTTTTTTCTATTGAGAGTCATACTCATTGTTTTTTTTATTTTATTCTTCTGTCCATATCTGCACTGAATGCTTGATGTGAGAGAGATTTTCAACAGGATTCTTTTGTAACCTGCTTCAAATACACATCCACTCTATTAGCAACAGAATTGCTTTTCTCCTAAATAAAGTCATCATCATTTTTTTTTGTCATAGGCAAAGAGATTTGTTGGATTCTTCCCCTGCCCATGAATCTTGCCTGATGATTACCATGATAAAATCAAACTTAATGTTTAATGGAATTGGAAGTAATGGTTTGACAACTGGCTTTTCTCAGCACTAAAATTTTTAGACATTTTGAAATCACCTACCCCTTTTCAAGATATTTAAAATATTTTGAAATGACAGCTGATTCTCTTTCTCTTTCCAAAGCCATCTTTGAGAGTGCTTAGAAAGAAGGTTCTATTGTTTGTTAGATATTCCAAGATGCCAAATCAGTTCAGTTGATATTTTTGAGCAATGAGTGGATACACACTGGCCTGCCACATTCAGAGAAAGTCCATCAAAGCATTCAGAAGTATTAGATGTAGGGAATTTATTCATCAACACTGAGATAGGTTTAACTATCTATGAACAAGATCCTTCACTTCCTACATAACTTACTGGGAGGTCTATTCTTATGTACTGGAAAGGAAAAGGAATGAAGAAGATATTCCAATTCAGCTCAAGCTGCCTTTTAACACTGCTCCTCCATGTGCTCTCCCACAATTACTTCCTGCCCTTTTTAATTATATCTATTCCCTCATCAAAGTTTCTTTCTATTTCCAGAAAGTAAAAAGCAAAAAATGAGGCTTCGTGCTAGGTAGGAGCCATCTACTCAAACCACAGAAGCAGTTTTTAAGCTTGTTGCTTACTCCAGGACTACCTCCTAACTAGTTGTAAAGTTCAACCATTGATTCCCATCAGCTCTACTATCACAGTTCTCAGATCTTCACTGTGTTTTGTGTGGACTGGTCCTCAGCTGTGGTTTTCATCAAGTTCCAAGCATTCCTACTTTATTTATTATTTTTTTCTTTCATTTGACAATTATTTATCGAGCACTCACTAACCTCTAGGTACTATGTTAGACAGTAAGAATACACTAATACTCAAAACAGATGCAGTCTCTGCAATCATGGTGCTTATAGTCTAGGACAGGTCTTGGAAAACATTTTTTGTAAAGTGACAGATAGTAAATATTTGATGAAAACCACAGGGATCCTTGTTTTTCCTTATCCTGAAAAGGACATTAATTAAACAAAATAGAGACATAAAGGGAATGTGTAGACCTTGATTCCTGCTGTGGTATATAATTACTTAAGTTTTATTAGAGCCTAAGGGAAATTTAAGCTTTTTGTCTCTCCAAATCTACTCCTGTCCCCATCTCCTACCCATCCCTTCCTGCAGCCTACCACCTAGTTCCGCTTCCTTAATTTTTCCTTCAGAAAATTCAGTGCTTAGCTCACTGTAGATATTTTATAAATACATGTTGCATGCATTGAAAAGTCCACAATGGTTCCCCAATGTCCTCATGTCTAGGCCCAGACTGTCCTCATAATTACCCAGGTCCTCTAGGCTCCATCTAACTGTACATCTTGTGAAACTTCCAAAGACACATCTTGGTTAAGGTCATCTTTATGTTTTTGCTGTATTTTCTTTTAAGATTTATCTGTCTACAGCCATGCTACTCTGAATAAGCCCAATCCCATCTGATCTCAAAAGCTAAGCAGGGTTGGGCCTGGTTAGTACTTGAATGGGAGACCACCTAGGAAGACCAGGTGCTATAGGTGTAAAAAATAAAAATAGGGGATTGTAGGCTGACAAGGTCCTTGCAATCTGTGAGGTCAACTAAGAGTTGTCTCGCCTAAAACAAACAAACAAAAGATTCCTTAGAGCTTTCAAGATTCTCTTAAAAGTAAGTAACCCTGAGGAGCCATTCCAATTAGAGTGAACAAGCAAACCACTCAGGAAACTCTCTGGATCTCCCCCAGTAGACTCAACTTCTTTTTGAAATCTGATTACATGCTCTGTTCTCTGACCCACTTCTTACACTGGACTTTGGAATTCTGACTCCCTTGTAGTATTTTTCTGTCTTCTGGAAGGGGTACCTAGTATTAGCTGCAGGCAACTGAGCACTCCACTATCTCCTGTGACAGCTCTGTCTGTAAATGCTAACTCCAATCACACCACATATGGATCTCACCCATCTTAAATATTCAATATAAACTCCGCCTTCTCAAAAAATACTTCCTTGTCTATGCCAAACTACTTCAGGAAATATTTGATATCCACTTTTTGGGAAACTAAAAGGATATAGCATCAGAGAATAAAAAATGAAGCTCTAAGCTAGGTATGTAAGTAAATCCATTTATATCCATTGGCTTCAAACTACAGAAACAGTTTTGAGCTTGTTGATTACTCTACTGATAGATCAGGGCTATCAAAAGCATATAGATCACAAGAGAAGGGAACAGGAGAGTCAATTATCAGACTAATAGTTTTCTAAAAAAGACTGTGAAGTCTAATCTGTATCTCACTGCCACTTCAATCTCAGTGGTGTTCTGTGTCAAACACATGACATATGTGACAAAGGCAAAGTCATACTGAAAAATCTTAGTTAAGAAATTAAAAGAGGGTAGATTCATCCACTATTTTAAAAAAAAAAGGTATTCTGTAATGATGGTGGTAACTTGGCAAAAGTTTTATAGTGTCAATAACATGGAGGGGCAGGGGAGAGAGAGGGTAGATATTTTTTGCTGTTGGTGAATGAATCTTCTGAGAAAGATTGAAAGAACTGGAGGTGTGTAAACTGGAAGCTGCTTCAGGAAAGGAAAGCTGATGGATTATTTGGGACCTGTGCAGTCTGCAGTTAGAGTCAGTTCTGGTCATTCAAAAATACTGAGTGTCTACTATGTGCTTGACATTGAGATTGATGTCAGAGCATAAAGCAGGTGTGATACTTATCTTCACTGAGCTTTTTCAATCTAGTCAATGAAAATAGACCTAATTCACAATCTGACAAAGGAGATATTTTGTCCCTGCCAGGAGCATATAATGATGAGATTGGTCCTGCTATGCAATGTCAGATAATAAGTAAGCATCTGCCATCAACATCAGAATACAGGAAGGGTACAACTGCTACCCCTCCCACTCCCATTGAGGTTCCAGTGTCAATTGACAACTGAGGGACACTCTTAAGAAGATGAAGCTTTGTGAGTTGTCAGGATTATTCTCTCAACCTAATCGGAAGAGCTTGATTGGAAAGAGTATTTTGCAAGTCTGCTAGAGAGCCAAGCACAATACTTACTTTGCTACACCTAGGCTTATGTGGGCTGAAAGAAATACCTGTTTTACTATCACAATGCTTGGCACACCAAATGATAGCACTGCCATTTCCCCTCCATTCTACCTAAATTTATTAAAAAATTTTTATTAATATTTATGGTTATTTAGGCAGGCCATGGGTTACAATACATAGCAGTGTAAAACTCCTCTGGAAGATGTTAAAAATATGAAGGTGGAATAAAATCCAGCGACATCTTTTGATAGTTGGATAAGGAACATTTAGTACACTGTTTAGTACACTTTTCACAAGCTGAACTTGACGTTGAGGGAATAAGAAAAAAAATAACAGAATTCTAAATTTGAGAAACCTTAATCTGAGAAGAGAAATTCTGGCACTCATGAGTGATGTCATCTTAATGATAATGCTGGAAAATCCAGACAATCTGCTTTGGATGACAGGTGGGGAACAGATCCCAGTATCTCAGGTTTTAATGTTAAAAAACTGTGATGAGAGACTTGACAGAAAAGAACTAACCTTAATGATCCCACATCCAATGGTATTTGCATCAATGTGGCTGATGAGTGTGATGATCACAAAATTTCTTCAAGAGGAGTCCAAGAGGAATCCTTTCAAATACTACAAGAGAAAAAAAAAGTCCATGTTCCTGAGACATTCTATCCCTTTGTCATCCAGCTCCTGAGACATTCTATTCCTTCTCCAACAGGGATGGGTTCTGAGTTCAAAAAATATATCATAAAATGTATATACAGAGATTGTATTATAAAGTTGTATGCCTGAAGTTTATACAATGTTATTGACCAATGTCATCCCATACATTTAATTTTTAAAAATAAAAAATATAAGAAAAAATGTGTTCAATTAATTTGTTTTATTTTTAAATAAAACTTGAAAATAATTTTATCTCAAACTGTGCAGTTGTCAGAATACCAGTATTTATCAAGAAAGTATAAAGTCTGCAGGGCATCTCTGGGATTCCTGGGTTTCTTGTGTTTGAGCTGTGCACATCTTCATTTTCTGCAGAATTCTTCTCTCTTCTTTTATATCAGTCTTCCTTTTCTTTCTATTGATAGCAGCTCTCTTTGTTTGGAGAGTCTATTCAGGTTTGAGTTTGGGATTAGGAGGCAATTTGGCAGGTAGTGTACCTGACTCCGTTTCCCCTTTCTCTTTTTCTTCTCTGGGGCCTGGTAGCAGTGGGGTGACTTCCAGGGCTCTGGCAGCAGCAGGTGTGGCTTTCAGAGATTTTTCTCCCATCTTCCCTTTTCAACTTCAATGCATACACATTGACAGTTAATAATATTGTGCTATGGGCAGGAAAAGCTGAAAAGGATTGCTACAGAGTTCTTGTGTCCTCTTTCCTTTAGAGACCAGGAGCTGAGAGAGAGATATTAGGGCTGAATTAAAAATTGCTGGCAGGACCCTGAGGAGCAATGTACCCCTTTCTCTAAGCCCCACCTCTCCTGTAGAGAGTTACAGCTGGGTTCTGGCTACCTCAGGTGATGTTCCATTGCCTAAGGTCATGGGTTTACATAATTGTGCCTTCTTGTTCCAAGACAACCCATGCCTTGATGTTACCTACTAGGAGGGAGAGGAATTTCCCGGGTGAGCAAAGGCCAGGAAGCTGCCCAGGACTCCGACTTCTGTGGCGAGTACGTCTTCACCCCTGAAGCAAGTTGAGAAGGAACCATTGACTGACTGATCACTGCCTCCAACATTCCTTGCTCTCTGAGGCCGTGAATCTTTATAGTCTCAGTTTTGCCGTGCATGATCCTCAGTCTTGTCTTCTCTCAGTCCCCCAGAATTATCTTTAAACATGCCATCCAGAAGGGTGCACCTAAGGCCTGTCTCCCACACCACCCACCGCCGATTATGGGTCTCCTCCCTGATGTTATCGTCTGCAGGAAATCAAAACACCATGTGTGTGAACATAAAATTCTGTCATTTATTTATGCTACAGTCTTCAGAAAGGAAAAAAAAATCACAGTTCTTTTCATTTAAAAAAAAATTGGCACAACGTTCATGCATTGGTGGCCTTAAGTCAGCCTGTTATTAACAGCCAGGAAATGCCTGACCCAAAGGTCTCCACTGCTATTATAAACTGTGAAAATTATAAAAATGGAAATAAAAAATAAAGTAATTACCTCTTCAAGTGTTAAAAAGTTGTCAAATGGCCGTTGCCATGGAGATGACTTCCTGTTTACAATTCTGGTCTTCCCTTGCCGTTAAAGACCAGCCACCAGCCAATGGGAAAACAGCATTTAGCTTCCCATATTCCACTAACATTTGTCATAGTAAGTCAATGCAGTCTATAATTTATCAGTCAGTAAAATTTGGCAAATTGCATTTTAAAATATATTAGTGGTTTTTAATTTTTATTCATTGTGTGAAATTACTACATGGTCAAAAGCACTTCCTTATATTTTGAGAGGGGGGAATCCTGTATTTAAAATATCCTCATTCCCTCTTTTCAAAACTTGATACTATCATTCTGCTGCAGCAAAGAGTCCCATGGTAAGAGACTAACTCATCTCTTTATTGTTTTTACGGATAGTTGTATTGTTTACAGTTAACCAAAGGTCACTGACACCAATTTAATGCCATGAGGAATCCCTAACATGTAGTAAAGTAAGAAAGGTAACTTTATTCAGTACATACATGGCAATAGCAATACAGTACAACTGTGGAACAGCAGGGTTGCCTCAGGCCTCAAAGGCCTCTCAAGTTAGACAGCTCTGCTCTGGTGAGATGTCTTCAGTGGTTCCCTCTTGCCAGAGTTTAGCTGTCCGTGGAAAATGAAAATACGCTCCCTGAGTTTCAGGGTAGCTGACCTATATAGAGACAAGTCCCTGCCTCTGGTTCCTGATTGGTCTGTCCTCATGTAAATGAGGACTCCAAATTCTTGTAGTTTGATTGGTCCAAAAAGCACTGTCTTGATTGTTCAAAATGAAGCCACTCTGATTGGTTTATAAAGATACTAATGAGAGTCTAGCTACACAGCTCAGATTGGACAGGGAAAATCTCAGTTCTATTGTTTAAAATAGGATTCTGTGAACTCCTTTGTAAGGGTTGGCTCAACTGGCAGGAACAAAGTGCAAGCAAGCAGTTCAGTGCTGGAGGCAGGCAGTTCAGTGGAAACTTCTCCCTGAGGTATGGCTTGCATGAAAAGCTCGTTTAAAAATGGCTTCTAGGCTCTGTTTTTAAAATTTTAACCCAGTTAGCTATGAGGAGCCCTTCCTGGTAGGTATCTTCTTTCTCAGGGCCCACTTTATCAGAAGTAATACTACTGATAATATTCACATTAACAATAGCAAGAACCAAAGCTGCCATTCATCTTATCAGCTTTTTGGGCTTTTTATTTGAAAGATTCCAGGATTCTAAAATAAACCACTTTGTGCATGATAATAAATAAAATTATTTGAAAGCTAGGTAATTTTTTGCCTAAATGTAAAAATAAAACCTAATCCAAACTGATCAAATGACTCTTAGGGAATAGATAGAATCATGGATTTGAGGAACAGTCTTTAGAAGAAGATGTGTTGACTCGTTAAAAGTTACAGATCCCATGGGAATATAAAGTGTGGAAATAAAAAGGAAAGAAATTATATATTTTCTCTTGAACACTGGGCTATTAATAAGAAGACAGACTGAAGTGATCTGACCAAAAGCTTCAAATTGTTCTTATTATACAGTTGGCCCCAAACCACAACTCCAAGAGCATGGCCCACTATGTTGCCATTTTCTGTGCCCTTCTTAATCACCCCACTTATGCTCCTGGCAAAGCTTAAAACTTCCATTTTATCTATTCTGCTTTCCCACCATTCCTCTTCCTGCTTAGTACTCATGCTGGTCCTACCCTAGACATCTCAAAACTCACCTTCCTGTCTCTACCTTGCTGCCCATCTGTTATTCATAGCTGCCCCTCCACAACACCTGTGGCTTCTACACACACTTCCCGCTGCAGTCACAAAATAACGGCCACAAAAGAAACAGAGACAGCTCAAGGCAGAACATGCAGTGTGCTTGAATTTTGTTCCAGATAATTACAGAAATTTCTGCATATTTAAAAGAGTTTTAATTAGTTATAGATATGGGTTCAACATTAAAAGTTGAAATTGTGGGCTGTAATTTTAAAGTCCTACTAATTTGTGTCCACCTTGAGTGCTCATACATTAAGGAGATTCTGTAGTTATCTGTGAACTTGTTTAGTTCTTTCTCCTGCTAGAATTGCATCTTGAAGACAGCAATCCTATTTTGACCATTGTATCTCTCACAGTTTCTATCTCAGAATCTTGGGCAGAATAGAAACTGGATATTGACCAATGAAAGCAAAATTTAGGATCTAAACAAGATCTATCTGCATATTTTATATCTTAACCTCACTGCATTTTATTCTCTTTGTATTAAGCTGCCTTAGTGCTTTGTATTTGTGAGTAAACTTGTGGTATTCTTATGAGTTGTACTTCACAAAAGGAAGTGTGCTATCATTTCAGTAGGTCTGCAAGAGTTGTTGAACCATCTTAAACAAAAGGCAAAATCAGCTTTGCTTTTGTTTTGAAAGAAATTAAATAGAGTTCAGGCAAAAAGGGATGCAGTGCTATTGAATAGAGTTGACTTGCATTAGTGGTGGGGCTGAGTTTTGGCGGATGTATTGTAACTTGTATGTTCAAATGAGGGTTTTGCCTATAGAGGTGTAGCATTTGAGAACTGTGTATGTATGAGGTATGGATATTTAAAAAAGTCATTCCTTGAAGCAACAGCTGAAAGATGCACACAGTTCTGTTATATGTGTTCTATAAGGAATCCCATTCACTGTCAAGTGCCAAGCCTACCTTTCTTAATGTGAAATAAATATTTAGACTTGTGCCTTCATTGCTACTTATGGATTTAAAAGCTTCCTCATATTTGGTGGGTAGGTAGAGAAAGCTTGGTTTCTTTCCTCTGAAATTAGAGGAGAGAGTTAGAGGGAAGAGTGCTCTATGGGATGGCCTTGGCAGCAGTGTTGAGGTCAAAAGTGGACACTCGCCATGGAAGTCAGAAGCTGAGATGGTGAAAAGATATGATCAGATGGCACAAGAAGGCCAGTGACTTATTCTTAGATATTAACACTAGCAGCTCCTACCACTTTAAGAGTCTAAGAAATGATCACATTAGTGCCCCAGAAATTAGAATTAAGAGTCACCATTTTATTCATTAGTTATCATGATTGCTTTCATTTCTATTTGCTTTGATTCTTCACCTTGGCCATGGCCAAAACTTTTGGGAAGCCTCTGTTTTAACAGTTTGTGTTTTTCACCTGTTTTCAACAAGTTACATAAAAATTATTGAAAAGTAATGAAATTCTGCCCTCTGAAAGTGGAAGACATTGGAAGATTTTCATTGTGCTGCTCTGATAAACGAGATGACGCACAACATACCTATCTGTCTGACACATCCCAACCAATGATAGGTGATGTTAACGAAAAGGTCAGCCGTTTCTACCTCTCAAGAGACAGATCACACAAACAGCAGTATTTCATAAAAGCTAATTTTTTCTAGTCTCTAAATGCCACATGATTGAGTGCTTTTATTCTGAAAAAAAAAAGATAAATGCATGTGTAAGATAGTTATTTTTTTCCTGTATCCAGGTTTGACATTAGTCATCTGTTCTGATTCACACAGAAATTCTGGGGGCAACTGTGGGATACATTTAATATGCTGGGTGTTGAGTTATTGTGGAGACATGAGCATCCTAGTGATGTGGTTGCTTTTCAGCAGTGCATAGAAAATTGAAGGTGGCATGTGTTAGAGGCTGGATTATTTCACTGGGAGAAAGTTTTCATTGTCATCATTATCATCATTATCAACCTCGTAGGAAGCTCATGCTATGGAACTTTCTGACCCCAGGACAGGAACATAAAGGAACGTTCTCTGCAAATTGGCTCAAGCATCCTCGCAGGGTTCCTCAGTGTGTCCAACCCTTCTACTGCCTTCTAGCCCCCTGCTTAGTTGTTTTCTCTCCTTAGCTAATGGCTTAGGATAGCATATCCAATCAATTTATAATGTGAGCCACAAACATTTGTAATTTTAAATTTCTTTTAAATAAGTAAGAAACAAATGATATTAATTTTAATCTTACTTAACCCAATACATTTAAAACATTATCATTTCAACATATAATCAATATACAAATATTGAGTTAATATTTTATATTATTTTCTTTATACTAAGCCTTCGAGCTTTGGTGTGTATTTGGCTCTTTGAGCATATTTCCTTTTGAACTATTCATATTTCAAGAGCTCAGTAACCACATATGGCTCGTGGCTACATATATGGACTGCATAGCTATAACTGCTCCAAGCGTCATTCTCATGGGTGACTAATACACTGTCTTTAGAAGCTGGACCAGCTTTTTCATCCCTGTGACTGCACTGGCAAGGTGTCCTGTGATGACTTGCCTTCCAATCAGCCCCCAAGGCTCTGAGCTTCAGACCTGCTTAGCACCACCTTTCTAGGCTCCACCTCTAGAGGGCAGCTCTGAAAGGTGTCCTCGTGAGCCCTCTAGTGCCTATTGTCAGAATGCATCAGACTATGCAAAAACAACTCTTCAGGAACTTAAATCCCATTTTAGTACCAAAACAGGAGCACTTCAAGTATCACATCTCTAAGCAACTCTTTTCAGCTATTGCCCAAAGCAGTACTCAGCCCATGGACTTGCTCCTTGTAGCAAGGCAGCTGTGCTCCGTGGAGATTCCTTCAGAGGCATTGCAATGTAGAGCTCATCACCCCTTTCAGACACTAGCAAAATTCAGCTGTCTAGGAAGCTGCTAAGCTGCATGGCCCTCTTCATCTACCCTCCTCCTTTCCAGCGATGCTCAGGGCATACTCTGTCCCACATCCATTTCACTCTTTTCTCCTGCCTAATGAAGCCCTGGCTTTAGACTGGAATCGACCTCTCTTCTCAGAGCTCATGGGTCTCAGAGAAGCTACTCAACCCCAGAACCAGGAGCAGACGTGGTTGGTCTTGGGACAACCTCATGCCTCTTGATATTGGTTGATTGAAATGCTGGGGCTAAGCTGATCGGTGCATGGAGTTCCTAAGCCAACACAGAAATAGGGGAACAGCCTGGGGAACTGTGGGAAAGGGAGTTGGAGTAGTGGGTTAAACAGACTCTGAAGTGCACCTCTCTATATTTCCAGTTACATATTCAGTACATTTTCTAATGTTTAAGTAGTCCATGCATGTCATCTACAACTTACAGTTGGTGTCTCCCTGACCAAAACAGGCACACAAATTGAGTTGTAGAGACTTCACTGCATGATCTATAGCACCTGATAGCAGGTGAGCAAATTAAACTTCTTTGGATTATTTGTAC